>OZ025262.1:27560565-27867196 GCA_964019135.1 Arenicola marina
CATCCGCCGTGCAACGGCAGCTAGGCTTCCATATACCTTAACCTGCCCCCCCCCCTCCCCTCCCCTCCCATCCTCCAGTACATCCTCCCACCGATCTACACCGTTCTCTGTTGCTAAGTAACATTGTCATGGGGCAACTTGGGCCATCCCACGCCAGCAACCCACGTCATATTACCCCATAAACTCACGCCGTACCACCCCCATCAACCCACACCGTACCACCCACATCAACCCACACCGTAGCACCGCCATCAACCCACACAGACCCACAAACCTGGATCCACCCACCCTACCCCACGAGACCCATCCTACCACAATTCTCTCACTGCTATTTCTTTCACATAGACATAATAGGGTGAAAAGAATTTGTTTGATATGGCACAGTTATGGTACTAAAATTATGAGAAAGGGCACAGCCAGAAAACATTTGGTTTCTGGAAGCTGCCGCCATGGCAACACATGGCTATAGCCATGCCCCCCCCCCCATACACCCACCTCTGATGCCAGATGAAGACCATGTGCAGACAAGCTGAAGACCTTGTACATACAAGATAGAAGCAAGGTACATACAAGAGAGAAGCAAGGTACATACAAGATAAAAGCAATGTACATACAAGATAGAAGCAAGGTACATACAAGATAGAAGCAAGGTACATACAAAATAGAAGCAAGGTACATACAAGATAGAAGCAAGGTACATACAAGATAAAAGCAAGGTACATACAAGATAGAAGCAAGGTACATACAAGATAGAAGCAAGGTACATACAAGATAAAAGCAAGGAACATACAAGATAGAAGCCAGGTACAGACAAGATAAAATCAAGGTACATACAAGATAGAAGCAACGTTCAGACAAGATAGAAACAAGGTACATACAAGATAAAAGCAAGGTACATACAAGATAGAAGCAACGTTCAGACAAGATAGAAGCAAGTTACTTACAAGATAGAAGCAATGTACATACAAGATAAAAGCAATGTACATACAAGATAGAAGCAAGGTACATACAAGATAGAAGCAAGGTACATACAAAATAGAAGCAAGGTACATACAAGATAGAAGCAAGGTACATACACGATAAAAGCAAGGTACATACAAGATAGAAGCAAGGTACATACAAGATAGAAGCAAGGTACATACAAGATAGAAGCAAGGAACATACAAGATAGAAGCCAGGTACAGACAAGATAAAAGCAAGGTACATACAAGATAGAAGCAACGTTCAGACAAGATAGAAACAAGGTACATACAAGATAAAAGCAAGGTACATACAAGATAGAAGCAACGTTCAGACAAGATAGAAGCAAGTTACTTACAAGATAGAAGCAATGTACATACAAGATAAAAGCAAGGTACATACATGATAGAAGCAAGGTACATACAAGATAGAAGCAATGTACATAAAGATAGAAGCAAGGTACAGACAAGATAGAAGCAAGGTACATACATGATAGAAGCAAGGTACATACAAGATAGAAGCAAGGTACATACAAGATAGAAGCAAGGTACAGACAAGATAGAAGCAAGGTACATACAAGATAAAAGCAAGGTACATACAAGATAGAAGCAACGTTCAGACAAGATAGAAGCAAGGTACATACAAGATAGAAGCAAGTTACTTACAAGATAGAAGCAATGTACATACAAGATAAAAGCAAGGTACATACATGATAGAAGCAAGGTACATACAAGATAGAAGCAATGTACATAAAGATAGAAGCAAGGTACAGACAAGATAGAAGCAAGGTACATACATGATAGAAGCAAGGTACATACAAGATAGAAGCAAGGTACAGACAAGATAGAAGCAAGGTACATACCAGATAGAAGCAAGGTACATACAAGATAGAAGCAAGGTACATACAAGATAGAAGCAAGGTACATACAAGATAGAAGCAAGGTACATACAAGATAGAAGCAAGGTACATACAAGATAGAAGCAAGGTACATACCAGATAGAAGCAAGGTACATACAAGATAGAAGCAAGGTACATACAAGATAGAAGCAAGGTACATACAAGATAGAAGCAAGGTACATACCAGATAGAAGCAAGGTACATACAAGATAGAAGCAAGGTACATACAAGATAGAAGCAAGGTACATACCAGATAGAAGCAAGGTACATACAAGATAGAAGCAAGGTACATACAAGATAGAAGCAAGGTACATACAAGATAGAAGCAAGGTACATACCAGATAGAAGCAAGGTACATACAAGATAGAAGCAAGGTACATACAAGATAGAAGCAAGGTACATACAAGATAGAAGCAAGGTACATACCAGATAGAAGCAAGGTACATACAAGATAGAAGCAAGGTACAGACAAGATGAAAAAAAGCACATGCCAGATTAGTATATACAAGATGGAGAGGTATAGATAAGATGAAGACAATACACAAAAATGAGAGCCTGGCTGACATACGTCAAGTCAAGAAAAATATAAATATATACATGCAGATATATGCAGCAAGAAGAAGAAATGAAATGATTTTTCTGTTGGGCTATTTCTGTGCCTACGAGGGTTATATTATGCTAGCAAGGAGAAGACCAGGGAGAGTGGAGGTCAGAGGCAGAGGGTGAGAGAACTGAGGACTTGATATAGCAACGATGATAACAGGAGGCTTACAGACTGCAGACAAGATGTTACATACAGACAGAACGAATACCAACTACAGACAGTTCCAGACATGGTTACGATATATGATTGTGGTTATTTCGAGGGGGGGGGGCAGGGTTATGACAGGGTGAAAGACAGGATGTAGAAGGGTAAACAGGGTAAAAACACTGCCTTTACATAACGGTTTCGCTAGAAGGCAACCAAGGTTACGCTTTTGGACATCCCCTCTTGAGGAATATGCCGTTGCTGCCTGGGGTATGGAGGTCTCAATCAGGTTGGAGATGGGGGCAGTCATTTTTTTGGCACTATTTTTCATTGGAAGGAAGTCATGAGGGGGTGGGGGATGGGGGGGGGGCTTGAATGTTTTTGCTCATTCAAGTGCACGATCAACATTTCTGGGGGAAAAGGAAATTAGTAAAGTAGTTTTTGTCTGTCAAAGTCATAAGAAGGATTATTTTTTAGAAAAAAGCACGGCTCCCACATTGAGCCATTCAAAGCGTAATACGTCCGTGCCCCCCCCCCCCTCTCATACACTTACTCACTTCCAGTACTTATATCTCTCACTCCTCCACATCCCATACACACTCCCCTCGCCGCCACCCCCCCCCCCCCCCTCCGCCCCTACCCCTGGTTTGTCTATAGCACTCAACAGGCAGTCTGCCCCCACTCTATGATAAGCCAAGACTTACACTTACCATTAGAGCCCCCCCCCCACACCCATGCCCCAGCACCCCCCCCCCCCCACCCCAACACCCCACTCCACACCCAAACAACAATAACTATCCATACCTCTAATCACACCATACCACAATCCCCAGCCACCCACTCATCCCCCCCCTCCCTTCCATCCCCAGCCACCCACTCACCCCCACAACCCCCAGCCACCCACTCACCCGCCCCTACTAGCATGGGATTGCTGACCGGATTGCAACTCATTACATTACAGACCAGTCATTACAGACCATTCCTCTCGCTTTAACGCTATATGCTCCAACAAATAACCTACCCTCCCTCCTGCCATCCACCGCCCCGCCCCCGCCCCCGCTCCCGCCCCCTCCCCCTCCTCCTCCCCACCTACCCCCCCTCCCCACCTCTCCACTGCTCATTGCCCAATCATTTAATGTATTCACCAAGTTACCCACAAATAAAACGTTGTACCCAGACCGGTTTTTCACACGACAGACAAACCAGCCTTTGCCGACATCTAGGATGACGCTAGCCGCGTGTGTGGCCATCAAGTGCTCCAGTTATGTCACTGGTGTCACGTGTCATTGCGCCGTTAGGTCGCGCGCTCTGTTCTGTCACACACTTGTCAATCGAGATCACCGCCACCCCATCCCTGTAATACTGTAACACATCGAGATCACCGCCACCCAATCCCTGTAATACTGTAACACATCGAGATCACCGAGACCCATCCCTGTAATACTGTAACACCGTATACGCTCACATCGGGGAGATCGTGCAGTGAAGACGAGAAAGACTCTTTGGGGGCACTGATCTTTGGACTCTGGAACATGAGGACTGCACCCAGTGGCCCACCACTTACTCCGTGTTTTGGCTCTCAATGCACCCCACTCTCGTCCACTTTCGGTATATTGGGGTTCCTCTAAGGTCTTCCACTGTATTGCTATCTTCACCCTAATGGCTGGCTCTTTCTGTCTCGATCTATCAATGTTTCTCACTCCTTATCCACACATATATTCATTCAGCCACGATTTTTGCAGACAAGGTTGACAAGTCGCGAAAAAAGGTTGACTTATATTTTTATGTGATACTTTCCCTTGTGGCCTAGACGCATTTGTTTGCTAAGGTGCGACGTCATTGCACAGTTTACATTTTGATTAAGACCCCGAGGATCCCGTGCCTTGCAGTTTTCTGACAACATTTGTCAACCCTGGTTCTAGATATTATCATGAACTGTGATATCTAAGGCTTCCTCAATCACGAGACCACATTGCATTATACCTTAGATTGCCACCTGGTCACATTATTAACCACGAAGTTAATTATAAAACTTTCGTTTTTTCATCAGTCTGTACTCCATATATAATTGCACTACAGCTGTGAATTATTCGTTTGGCTGGCCTCCTTCCTCGTTTTTTGTACGTTAATTTCTCGTGAGATTTCATCGATATTAACTGCACATTTCCCTTTATTGTACATAACATGATCTTGACGTCCCAGTTTTAATGACCTCGGGGTTAACCTTGCACGTGTCACCTCGACGTGAGCTTGATGGCTTACCTGCCAGATTTTCCTTGGCGGCCGGTTCCCCCTCGGCAGCAACCAATGCGGCTGCGCAGACCAAGGTTATTACTAAAAGACGGAAGACTTTCATGGTTTTATAGCGGATTTCTCGTGTATTAAATTACGAGCAGCAGTCAACTTCTTCTGACTAGATTTACAACTATCAGGTCGAGCCCACCAGATACTGATCTGGCTTGTACTGAGGTGAGGTAATAGAATCAGTCGTTCCGTGTAAGTAATCCTAGGTATCCGCAGGCTTAGTGGAGGAGATGATGACCTGCCCGCGTGTGCTGTGTCCCGGCCGGCTACCCAGTAATTGTAACGATGAGATAGCGACCAAAGGCACCCTCCCTAAGGCGATGAACAGGTGTATGTATATGGCGGTAATCCGGTCGGCGGCCAGGTGGGTGAGTGGGTGGGTGGGTGGACTGTCGCCCCCTCTAGCGGCTCACTCAGCGCTCTTGGTGCTGTCAATAATAAGTCACCGGGTTAAGACCTGTTCAACTACCCGTCAGGGGAGAATGACAGTCCATTGCGCTCTCTAACGGCGAGATTTTATTTCTCCGCCTATCTCTTCTGCTATATATATATATATATATATATATATATATATACACATAAAGATGTATATATTTATAATATGATATATCGCTCTATATATTTTCTCGCTCTGTTCACCTCTCCTTCTGTATCAGGATTCCTGGGTAGTTACGTAGCCGGTCTCCTTCTGCCCAGCCGCCCGGCCGCTGGGAACGGGTGGGTGAGGCCGCCCAGCTCACGGCCCCCTGCCCCCGGCCCCCGGCCCCCGGCCTCCGACCCGGCACCCCTTCCCGCTCCCCCGTAGACCCACACCCTGGACCGAGAGGGATCGAAAGGGGGATATGGGTAGGGGGGGGGGGAGGCCTTGCGGACTTTGGCACCCCGGATGCCTAGCTATGTCCGGCCACCCTTACGGCGGCCACCGTGCATCAATTGTCACCCAGGGCTTCAGCGGGTGGGTGGTTGTTGAACTTCTCCGTTATGGGAACTGGGATTTGTCCAATCCATCCGGGACCTGGTGCTTGAAGGCGAGCGATCAGAACTACCTAAAACACGAACTGGTCACAGATCTCTATCAGTCCATGGCAGGCTGTTCGCTCAGAACTACCGGGGCGCTTCCTAAAACACGAACGAGCTTCTGGATCTGCCTTCCTCGATATCAATCAGGCCGGTGGGTTGCAGCTGCCTCTACGCTATGGTTCCATACAACCGGAAGTACCCGATGGCAGCAGCCATTTCTGCCGTAAATATCTGCTGCCAATGGACTTGAAGGGAGTTAAGCACCGCTGCGGCACTCGTCCATCCGAATTTTTTAAAAAGAACTGTCAGGTCCGTGCAACGCTTTAACTTTAATTTTCCCTTGGAAAACTGGAAAACGGTTAAATCATCCAAGATTTCAGCGCCGCTCCTTGCAACTCAGCGTCCGTCCGACCAGGTCTGATGCTGACCGCCAAGGTCTGAAACAGATCGCCTCAGGCCAGGTTCACGCGCACTCACTCGCTCTGCCCGTGCCAACCCGCCGCCAGGGATGGTACTACTAGCGCGTGGAGGGACCCAACTCGCTCCTGATTGTCGCTGTGTGCTGACAATTGGCCAGTCCTATTATTATTCTGCCCCCCCCCCCCCTCTTCCCCTCCCTCGATCCTGGAACGGAACGGCGCAGTACGGGATTCCATTATGGCGCACAGGATCCCATCATAACCAGGATACTGGGATGATTTGAGACAGAGGGGGGGGGGGCGGGGGTGGAGGCAATAACGCACTCACGCAAAACTTGTATCTTGAACTCGTTTTTACCATTTTTGGTCCAGGGTTTCGCTTGGGTGTTGTAAATCACTCCGACTGTCTGACTGTGAGACTGCTTTGTTTGACAGACTCTCCCAATACTTACACTGACTGTCCCGACTCTGCATTGTGCGACTGTTCACCCATTAGTAGACTGGGGTTGACTCGCCGCTCCTGTCTCTCTCTAGTCCTCCAGGCGTACTGGCCGGTCCATATGCCGTCGCTCTATCTGAGTATTCTATCCCTGTCAATGGTCCGACGATTAATAGTGGTATTTGTTTTACTTTGTTTGCGAATAAACTCGTTTGGGTAAATAAATAGAGCCATATTCCTCATTAAATATATGTTAGGGGAAAGAAAACAAACGTGCTAAACATAGAGCTACGGCTATTAACGACTGGCCGCTAATCTAATTGGTAAGATAGATAAAGATTCTTTCTAGCAGTTAATACCACGGCACAGGTATTTCTGTACTGGTTGCACTTAACATGTAACAACGAATTCATTGATTACGGCGTCCTTATTTAACTATTATGTGAGATAATGGGAGCATTCGTATAATTGTATAAATAACATTGCTGGAGTGTTAGGTTAGTCATCCTGTTGACAAACCAGCGATGTTTTACAGTAGCCCGCTGACTTCATATATTATGGAAAACATTTGAATGGTCATTTATTCATGACTGGCTGACAATATAATTGAGCCATACATTACAAACAATCATTGGAATAAATTGAGGATACCTGGCCGGGAGTCCTGGCTAACTCGAAGCCATGAGAGGTCTGTGGCCGAAAGTCTAATCCCGACACTGAGAATATTGATAGTTGAGGAGCTAACCTTAACCACAGACTAGCTGTGCCATCTAGCCCGCCAGTAATAAATAACACAAATGGGTTTTTATATATACATATATATATATATATATATATATATTAATTAACACAAGAAGGGTAATTAATATAGTAACAAATTGTTTCAGGACGCTTTAACCACCTTTGGTCATATCGCGTCAGTGGGAGAAGGAAGGGAGAGTGGAGCCATATCCCCGGGGGTAGCCCCCTACTCTTTACGATGAAAGAAATGGGATCTTTATCCGGCGCCCACACAGACATGGCCACAGCAGGGCTCGAACCACCGATCCACGCGCCGTTAGGCTCTCTGGTGGCCAGAGCACTCAATGCGAGCGCTCTAACCCACTGAGCTATCGCGCCGGCCCCCCGATAGACTAGGGTACTCAAATATGGAACTCAAATGCAGACAGCATAGCCCTGGCAGCGCTGAGTACATGGAAGCCACAGTATACTCGATGACGCAGGCGCTTTAATCATCAGCGTAACACCTGCAATCACATACCAGCACAAGGCACGTACTATTGTACGTACGAGACAAGTGATGACTGACAAGCTTTGGATTAATTTAGATCGCTGGTAGATATAACAAACTGAATAGATATTAGAGAGTGTTTTTAGCGCGAGCTCTCATGATATCACGTGAAAGTTTTTGCTATCAGTACCAGGTCTGACAGTCGCTGTAATCTTTACTTTAAGACAAGCATTCCGTTTTCCATAAAATGCACGTACTATAATACAAATAATAATGACACGCTTTAGGACTCATGGCGACGACTTACACACTTTGGATTACTTCAGGTCACAAAAACAAACTGAGTAAATATTATTACCAAGTTCTTTAGCCCGAAGCTCCTAAGATATCACGCACAAGTTCTCACTGTTACACAAATCTGGTTGGGGGATTCCGCGGGTGCCCCTTGATGCCTGAGAGAGCGGACATTTGTGAGGAAAAAATACCCCTATAGAGCGGATGTTTTAAAACTGGCGCCCGGGGGGGGGGGGGGGGGGGGCTCTGAAAATGTGCGTTCATAGAGCGGGTTGCCGCGAAAAAATACCCCTTCCGTGCGGACTTTTGACGGTAACACGCCCCGGCCGAGCAGATTTGGGCGGTGAAAAAGAGGGGAGGGCTTTACCGAAGAACCATCAAGGTATTAAGTACCCCCGCCTGGCTTGTCACCAATGGCGTCATTTCTATCTGGCCCCTGTGATACAGGATGGTCATAATGCTTTTTAATGGTTACATGACAACATTCAATCAATGGGTCGTCTCATATCTTTTCCACTTCCAAAGTGACGGACGATGGAAGACCTGGAAATACCGCTGGCACAAAACGCCAGGTATATTTATATTTGTATGGATACATTGGTGCTCAAACGATAGTATTGGTACCACTGGTACTGGTACTTAAGGGTAGAATTACACTGATACCAGTAGAATAACAAAAACAATAGATGTATAACGTAAGTATCTTTAATTCCCGAAGCCATATTTGTTTATCCTGGAATGTGACCTACTCTTGACTCTGACCCTGACTCTGACGTGGACCATATATAGACCTCCTATATAAGGTCTAACCCGAGTACGATATGTAAAGGGATGTCACACCTGATACCTTTTACAAGCTCCTGATTATCTGCTGCACGTCAATCTTCAGCCGATTAAAGCAATATGCTTACATGCCCCATCTTAGATTTTTTACATTTTGGAATCAAGACTAAAAGTATCTCAAAATTTATGATGCAAATGTTTTTATATCTCTTTGAGTCTGTGAAACAAGCATTTCAACATAAAACTGCTCGGTTTATTTATATCGCGCGCGGACGTGATAGCGAGTCGCGGTCGACATCACACACGAAGTAGCGAACTGCGAACAGGCGCGCAGGGATATAAAGCCGGCCACCAACTTCTGCCCCGTTGACCAAAATACTTCTCTCCGGATAGCCTGCAGGCTTTCAGGATTTAAATTCAAGACATAATGTATGTATTTGACATGGAGAAGAGGTTGGTAATACAAAAAATTACGGAATATATTGCTTTAAGTACTTACCACTCTCCCAGCAGAGGGCGCTCGCTCAACTGACCCTAGAGAGCGCCCTCTGTCGGAGAGTGAGTACTGACTACACGTCATAGGCTCGATCTCCATCCAGGGGTCGCTGTGTGTGGTAACCCTGTTACTGTTGGTCGGCCCAGACTGTCGGTCGCTATAACCAACCAGCTCAGCATGACTGTCCCGTACGGGCTAACCTTGGGTTTTGGCCTTGATGATATTCGTGTTATATCTTGGCGTTGACTGGGAGATACGTTCAGATGGCATGTTGTACGTCTAGATGAGAACGTACACGTTTGTGTACGCTGATTGCATCATTGTGTACACCATCCATTGTACAATGAATGTATACGTATTATACGGTGACGGTACACGCTTTTGGTACACTCCTACCACTAAATCTAAGTAAGGTTTATAAAACGTACACCACTTACACATTAAATATACACAAATTATGCAATAAATGTACACACAAATTGTGCAATAAATGTACACACAAATCATGCAAGAAATGTACACAATTGTACAATAAATGTACCCAATCGTGCATTAAATTACACACTTGTGCAATATATGAAAACAACAAATGCGCCCACTTTGTATCGAAACTATACTAAAATTTTACCTAAATATACACGCCTTGTACACGAAATGTACACACACGGCATATATTTTATGCACAAGTGTATATTAATGAATATCAGAAAGACTGAGTCTCCATCCATATGTAATAACTATTCAACCCGAAGTAACACGCGGAGAAAGAGGAGAGTGGGTGCGCTGGGGTGGGGGGAGTGGCGCAGACACTTGCAAGCGAAGACGGTCGCCCCCCCCCCTCAGAACACACGTATTGTCCGGCGTATCCCTCACTCCCGTCACCACCCCCCCCCCCTCGCTCCGCCCTCACCCCCGTGCGTGTGACCCCCATTGCCAAGTGGCCCATGAGTATCCCCATAGCCTGACTATTGTACTGCTTTGATTTACCCGGTGGGCCTCTTATAATGAAGTCGAGTGGGTTATATTAGGCTGTGAGGGGGGTGGGGAAGGCAGAGGTGATATAAGGCTGTAGGGGGGGGGGGCGGAGGGGCACGTCGCCGATTCATGCACCCCACAGGTGCCATGGGCTATCGTTCATGCACTTTTTATCAACATACCGGCACTTTGGAATGTTATTTATATATCAAAGATAGGAGTATATATTACTACATATATATAGCATATAGCGTACGATAGGTGTGTATGTATGTCATAATCATCCCTTGGTTGGTAGGGTGGTAATACCATGATCAGTATAAGTACATACCAAGGATGTCGGAGCTTTACTCTAGGGCTGTTGAATGTTTATCAGTGTCGCCACCTTGTGGTGACCTTCCCAAGGAGACTGACTCGAGGACTCCCCCTCCCCCGCGCCCTGCCCCCCCCCCCCCGCCGGTGGGTCAGTGCGTATAGGACTTGTCTTCTGGATGTACGACGTATCCAGATTCTCCAGTACTATCCGTTCGTATTTTTTGTTGCCACTTCACCGTTAATTACGAAATATTTACGATTACCCCCCCCCCCCTTTATAGCCCCTCGGGCAATGTCTAGGGCAATCCTCTCCACAGTGCTATCCGTTATCCCGTCTTGGTCTTTGTAAAACCCCTCCCCCCTCCTTAGTTACGACATATGACAGTCGTTGTCAAGTAGGACATTTAACCGTTACTAACGACGCTGAGTCGGTAAGCAGGCTGAGCTGCATATTAATACGTCCTGGGTTTGTCCTCCTGGCACCTACACGTGAGACTGGTTTCTTCTAACCTCATTGCGTTGTCCCAGTTTATTTTTTTACATGAAGAAAAGACCCAATTTTAGCCTCCATTTGCATTCCCGTTTCATTTCAGTTAACGCTAATTATGCTAATGAAGTTCATACATTTATGCAGGATCGGAGGGCGACTCATTATTTTTGTTAGAAAAGACTAGGGGGTTAAGGGCTTAACCTCGGATATATGGCTCCTTCCCCTGTTTCTCTATGTGATGGAGACCGCCAGTCTACATCCTTTAGACCATAGCAAGTCTCCGCCATGACATATGACTAGCGTAATTTACGACTTTATTCCAGCCGTAATTTGCGACATGTGTCCACTCTCGGTTATAAGAACGTCACTTACGACACATCTCTGCCGTCAATTACGAATTTGTCGGCCGTAATTTACGACAGTTCTCCGTCGTTACTTATGACTTATGTGAGCCGTAATTTACGACACGTTTCTTTCATTATGTATTATGCATACGAGCCGTCAATTACGACATAGTGCTGTGGTGTCATACGACTCACTTGAGCCATAACTCCCCGGGGGCACTCTCTGCCTTCGACTCACTCCGCTAGGGCTCCATTATATCTCTGTTGTCGCCTACGTCCTCAATGCACTTTCACACTCATTCGCCAGGGCGGCGCTGCGCCAATCAATAGGAAAAATGCGTCGCGCATTTCTACAAATTGGTGCTGGGAACCAGCCTAAGCCTAATAACACATGAAATCAGGTGATGAAAAGAAAGAGTTCTGTCACAATTATAACTTTTTTCGAAAAAGTACAAGATGTTTTTTGCTGTATTAAATACACAAAGCTCGTTATTTTTTTGTTTTATTCTTGAAAAACATATAATTGCAACAAATTACAACTGATTTGACCGTTTTTCAAGAATCTTGAAATTTGCCCCCGGCCGACAGCAGCGGTAAAAGCTAGCTTGCGTAGCGCCACCGTGCGGGGAGCTTGCCCCGGGGGCCGTATACATAATCCCCTCGTAAGTTACGCACGAAAAGTGCATTTTCGTCTTAGTCTTAATTCAGAAGATCTATTTCTTGTGTGTCTACTTATGTATTTTGAACCCGATAACCGCTCGACAAATCTTCCACTTAGAGCTAAGTCTAGTGGTGTAGCCTAAGTGGCGATTATGAATACGGCCCCTGTACCGTAAATTACGAAACGATTACCTTGTTTGTTGTGCCTCACGTGAACCGTAGCTTCAAAGTATACATCCCCCCCCCCCGTTAATGCACCGATCCATCCTTATATTAAAGGTAAAAAAAGTACTAAAAGCTGGTTCCCTGTTTGTTTGTCCGCCAGGCGATGCCGAGAACCAGGCGGCGTTCCGGAGTCACTTCGAGCAGCAGGTCGGGGTCTACGAGCGGGTCATCGCCGTCAACGTGGTCGACCAGAGCGGCAAGGAGAAGGTCATAGCGGACGCCTTCCTCAAACACGTGCTCCAGTTCAACAACCCAGACCTCGTCTACGTGGCCTGGGACTTCCACGAGTACTGGTCAGTGGTCGGCCTATATATTGGTCACCCCCCGCCCCCTCACCCACCCATCCCCAACCCAGACCTCGTCTACGTGGCCTGGGACTTCCACGAGTACTGGTCAGTGGTCGGCCTATACATTGGTCACCCTCCGCCCCCTCACCCACCCATCCCCAACCCAGACCTCGTCTACGTGGCCTGGGACTTCCAGGAGTACTGGTCAGTGGCCGGCCTATACATTGGTCACCCTCCGCCCCCTCACCCACCCATCCCCAACCCAGACCTCGTCTACGTGGCCTGGGACTTCCAGGAGTACTGGTCAGTGGCCGGCCTATATATTGGTCACCCTCCGCCCCCTCACCCACCCATCCCCAACCCAGACCTCGTCTACCTGGCCTGCGACTTCCAGGAGTACTGGTCAGTGGCCGGCCTATATATTGGTCATCCCTCCCCCATATTGGCCAGCTTCAGCTCCGTGGCATGTTCCTCAAATCCCTAATCCTGGTCCGTCCCAACGTTTAACCCGATTGTGTCTGGTGATCAGTGCTTTATCCATTAGTTTTAACATTGATGTTATAATTCCCCGTTTAAATTAAATTATTTGTTGCGACAATGGCCGTGACAATGGTCGATACAAACAAGGCTCAAAAATGTGTTGAGTGTGTTTGCTTTGTTGACTGAGTGTGAGTGTTTTATATCTTAGTCTTAATCAGTGTGAAATATATTTCAGTCGCGGGATGAGATTCGAAAATGTCAGCATTCTGACGGAAAATCTCCTGGACATCATCAAAGACATGCGCTACTGCTGGTACGTACCAGTTGCTAAGGGCGATAATAGGGAGACCACGTGGCTGACGCTACAATGCGACTCTAACTACAGCATTTTCCCCCCATTCGATTGTACCTCGATAGTAAATGGCTTATCGACTTGTTCAAATGACAGCAGAATAATGCTGCATGCATTAGATTGCTACTTATCGTTATTGAACGTCGTGGTTCGACTCGCATCTGTGCAAATGTCTATGTTTGCTCAGGATGAAGATCCCATGCGTTTCTCCACAAAAAGTATCGGGGTTCCTCCCGGTGGCATGGCTCCTCTCTGCCTTAACCGTTCCCATTGTGGCGATATGATCTTACAGCTTAACGCACCCTTCTTATTAAATCAACCATCCGAATTTATACATTGCTCCCTCCCCCCCCGCTCCCCCACCCACCCCCTACCCACCCCCACCCACCCCCATCCCCATACAGGGTGGATCAGAACGGCATGATTTGCAACCAGCGCGGGGCTTTCCGCGTGAATTGTATCGACTGCTTGGACCGGACCAACATCGTGCAGAGCGCCATCGCCCGCATCGTCCTGGAGGTCCAGTGCCGGAAGCTGGGGCTTCTGGCCCCGGATGAGCCGCTGCCGCTCAACATCCGGTCGCTGTACCAGCAGATCTGGGCCAACAACGGTGACGTCATCAGTCGGCAGTACGCGGGGACGGCCGCGCTCAAGGTAGGGTGTGGCAATTTGTGTGTGTGGGCGTCATCAATTTGTGTGTAGGCGTCATCATTATGTGTGTGTCGTAATATTGTGTGTGTGAGCGTCATCAATGTGTATGTAGGCGTCATCAATATGTGTGTGGGCGTCATCAATATGTGTATGGGCGTCATCAATATGTGTATGGGCGTCATCAATATATGTGTGTCGTAATTATTGTATGTGTGAGCGTCATCAATGTGTGTGTAGGCGTCATCAATATGTGTGTGGGCGTTATCAATGTGTGTGGGCGTCATCAATATATGTGTGGGCGTCATCAATATGTGTGTGGGCGTCATCAATATGTGTGTGGGCGTCATCAATATGTATGTGGGCGTCCTCAATATGTGTGTGGGCGTCGTCAATATGTGTGTGGGCGTCATCAATATGTGTGTGGGCGTCATCAATATGTGTATGGGCGTCATCAATATGTGTGTGGGCGTCAGCAATATGTGTGTGGGCGTCATCAATATGTGTGTGGGCGTCATTAATATGTGTATGGGCGTCATCAATATGTATATGGGCGTCATCAATATGTGTGTGGGCGTCATCAATATGTGTATGGGCGTCATCAATATGTGTGTGGGCGTCATCAATATGTGTGTGGGCGTCTATGTGTGGGCGTCATCAATATGTATGTGGGCGTCATCAATATGTGTGTGGGCGTCATTAATATCATGAAGATGGTTTTAAACTAGCGTCTCGTGGTTGGCTGTCCTTACACTTGTATCTATGGCGTCTACAGGGTGACTTCACGCGGACTGGACAGAGAAAGTTCTCAGGCATGATGAAAGACGGGGTCAACTCAGCCAACAGGTGATCTACTGGCATTAACACCGAGACACACACACACACAGCATAATAGAAATTGTGATCATATTATAATGGCAAAGATAACATATAATGTTATAGAGTGCTAGGTCATAACTAGCTTTTCAGTCCAACGTTTGAAATTAAATATTTTAGAGTAAAACACAATTGACAAGCAGTTTCTGTTGTCTGTTTCCTGTTATAGTACCTCCAGGGATGGCACTGTTAATTCCTGTGCCTCTCTTAACCCTTAACCCCCCCCCCCCCCGCCCTCACTAACACGCCCTCCCACCCTCGGCCATCTGCCATGTATTTTCTTTATCACCTTTTCCCAATTTATGTACCCCCCCCCCCACTTGCCCTCTGTCCCATTACCTGCATGCCTGTTCCTACCTGCAATCTCCCACCCTTTGTAGGTTTGTTTCGCTGTCTGATTTAGGCATTCCCCTTATGAAATCGGCCCAACTTAGTGGCGCTGTTACTGAGAACAACTTGTATTGTGGTAGTCTACATGACGCAGCTACGTCCATCTCTGTTATACCCCTCCCCCTTTCCCCCTCTTCCACTGTTCCGTTATTATATATCGCTTATTGAGCCTGTGTCATCTATCTTCTATGTCACTAACTGCATTCCCCTTAGAAAATCCCATCCCGCACCCTCACCCTCACTCTCCCCCCTCTCCTTCCCTCTCACTTCCCTCGCTCTCACCCTTCCTCTCCCTATGACTCTCCCCCCTCTCTCCCTCTCACTCTTCCCTCTGACTCCACCCTCTCTCCCCCTATCACTCTTCCCCCTCTCTCCCTCTCACTCTCCCCTCTCTTTCCCTCTGACTCTCCACCCTCTCTCCCCCTATCACTCTCCCGCCTCTCTGACTCTCCACCCTCTCTCCCCCTATCACCCCCCCCCCCGCCTCTCTCACTCTCCCCCTCTCTCTCCCTCCCTCCCCCCTCTCTCCCTCTCACTCTCCCCCCCCCCCTCTCTCCCTCTCACTCTCCCCCCCTCTCTCCCTCTCACTCTCCCCCTCTCCCCCCTCTCACTCCCTCTCACTCTCCCCCCCCCTCTCTCCCTCTCACTCTCCCCCCCCCCTCTCTCCCTCTCACTCTCCCCCCCCCTCTCTCCCTCTCACTCTCCCCCTCTCTCTCCCTCTCACTCTCCCCCCCCTCTCTTCTTCTTACTCCCCCCCCCCCTCTCTCCCTCTCACTCCCCCCCTCTCTCCCTCTCACTCCCCCCCTCTCTCCCTCTCACTCCCCCCCCTCTCTCCCTCTCACTCCCCCCCCCTCTCTCCCTCTCACGCTCCCCCTCTCCCCCCTCTCTCCCTCTCACTCTCCCCCCCCCCTCTCTCCCTCTCACTCTCCCCCCCTCTCTCCCTGCGACAGGTACTACATCAACCGTGTGAAGGACGTGTACCGCCAGGCGACCATCGACCTGATGCTGGGCGGGGCCGTGGCCGAGGAGGTCCGCGCCCTGGCCCTCGGGCGGGCGGCGGGCCCCTCGGCCCCCGGCGAGGACGGGGAGGACGAGGAGGACGAGGCCGGCCTGGTGCAGAAGGAGGAGAACCTAAAGACGCTGATCGACGAGTGCAAGAAGATGTTGCTGACAGAGCAGGAGGACTGCCTGGGGGGCTGGAGCCTCATAGACTGCGACCCTCTGACCGGAGACCCCACGCAGCAGGACATGGACATCATACTGGTGCTGTCCCAACAGGCCTACTACGTGGCCAAGTAAGTCCTCTCCCAACAGGCCCACTATGTGGCCAAGTAAGTCCTCTCCCAACAGGCCTACTATGTGGCCAAGTAAGTCCTCTCCCAACAGGCCTACTATGTGGCCAAGTAAGTCCTCTCCCAACAGGCCTACTATGTGGCCAAGTAAGTCCTCTCCCAACAGGCCTACTATGTGGCCAAGTAAGTCCTCTCCCAACAGGCCTACTATGTGGCCAAGTAAGTCCTCTCCCAACAGGCCTACTATGTGGCCAAGTAAGTCCTCTCCCAACAGGCCTACTATGTGGCCAAGTAAGTCCTCTTCCAACAGGTCTACTATGTGGCCAAGTAAGTCCTTTCCCAACAGGCCTACTATTTGGCCACGTAAGTCCTCTCCCAACAGGCCTACTATGTGGCCAAGTAAGTCCTCTTCCAACAGGCCCACTATGTGGCCAAGTAAGTCCTCTCCCAACAGGCCTACTATGTGGCCAAGTAAGTCCTCTTCCAACAGGCCCACTATGTGGCCAAGTAAGTCCTCTCCCAACAGGCCTACTATGTGGCCGAGTAAGTCCTCTTCCAACAGGCCCACTATGTGGCCAAGTAAGTCCTCTTCCAACAGGCCCACTATGTGGCCAAGTAAGTCCTCTCCCAACAGGCCTACTATGTGGCCAAGTAAGTCCTCTCCCAACAGGCCTACTATGTGGCCAAGTAAGTCCTCTCCCAACAGGCCTACTATGTGGCCGAGTAAGTCCTCTTCCAACAGGCCCACTATGTGGCCAAGTAAGTCCTCTTCCAACAGGCCCACTATGTGGCCAAGTAAGTCCTCTCCCAACAGGCCTACTATGTGGCCAAGTAAGTCCTCTCCCAACAGGCCTACTATGTGGCCAAGTAAGTCCTCTTCCAACAGGCCCACTATGTGGCCAAGTAAGTCCTCTCCCAACAGGCCTACTATGTGGCCAAGTAAGTCCTCTTCTAACAGGCCTACTATGTGGCCAAGTAAGTCCTCTCCCAACAGGCCTACTATGTGGCCAAGTAAGTCCTCTCCCAACAGGCCTACTATGTGGCCAAGTAAGTCCTCTTCTAACAGGCCTACTATGTGGCCAAGTAAGTCCTCTCCCAACAGGCCTACTATGTGGCCAAGTAAGTCCTCTCCCAACAGGCCTACTATGTGGCCAAGTAAGTCCTCTTCCAACAGGCCCACTATGTGGCCAAGTAAGTCCTCTCCCAACAGGCCTACTATGTGGCCAAGTAAGTCCTCTTCCAACAGGCCCACTATGTGGCCAAGTCAGTCCTCTTCCAACAGGCCTACTATGTGGCCAAGTAAGTCCTCTTCCAACAGGCCTACTATGTGGCCAAGTAAGTCCTCTCCCAACAGGCCTACTATGTGACCAAGTAAGTCCTCTCCCAACAGGCCTACTGTGGCCAAGTAAGCCCTGTCCTAACAGGCCTACTATGTGGCCTAGTAAGTCCTCTCCCAACAGGCCTACTATGTGGCCAAGTAAGTCCTCTCCCAACAGGCCTACTATTTCGCCAATTAAGTATCTGTACTATGTGGCCAAGTAAGTCCTCTTCTAACAGGCTTACTATGTGGCCAAGTAAGTCCTCTCCCAACAGGCCTACTATGTGGCCTAGTAAGTCCTCTCCCAACAGGCCTACTATGTGGCCAAGTAAGTCCTCTCCCAACAGGCCTACTATTTCGCCAATTAAGTATCTGTACTATGTGGCCAAGTAAGTCCTCTTCTAACAGGCTTACTATGTGGCCAAGTAAGTCCTCTCCCAACAGGCCTACTGTGGCCAAGTAAGTCCTCTCCCAACAGGCCTACTATTTCGCCAATTAAGTATCTGTACTACGTGGCCAAGTAAGTCCTCTCCCAACAGGCCTGCTGTGGCCAAGTAAGTCCTCTCCCAACAGGCCTACTATGTGGCCAAGTAAGCCCTGTCCTAACAGGCCTACTATGTGGCCAAGTGAGTCCTCTCCCAACAGGTCTACTATGTGGCCAAGTAAGTCCTCTCCCAACAGGCCCACTATTTGGCCACATAAGTCCTCTCCCAACAGGTCCACTATGTAGCCAAGTAAGTCCTCTCCCAACAGGCCTACTATTTGGCCAAGTAAGTATCTGTACTATGTGGCCAAGTAAGTCCTCTTCCAACAGGCCTACTATGTGGCCAAGTAAGTCCTCTCCCAACAGGCCTACTATGTGGCCAAGTAAGTCCTCTCCCAACAGGCCTACTATGTGGCCTAGTAAGTCCTCTCCCAACAGGCCTACTATGTGGCCAAGTAAGTCCTCTCCCAACAGGCCTACTATTTGGCCAAGTAAGTATCTGTACTATGTGGCCAAGTAAGTCCTCTTCTAACAGGCTTACTATGTGGCCAAGTAAGTCCTCTCCCAACAGGCCTAGTGTGGCCAAGTAAGTCCTCTCCCAACAGGCCTACTATGTGGCCAAGTAAGCCCTGTCCTAACAGGCCTACTATGTGGCCAAGTGAGTCCTCTCCCAACAGGCCTACTATGTGGCCAAGTAAGTCCACTCCCAACAGGCCCACTATTTGGCCAAGTAAGTCCTCTCCCAACAGGCCCACTATGTAGCCAAGTAAGTCCTCTCCCAACAGACCTACTATTTGGCCAAGTAAGTATCTGTACTATGTGGCCAAGTAAGTCATCTTCTAACAGGCTTACTATTTGGCCAAGTAAGTATCTGTACTATGTGGCCAAGTAAGTCCTTTCCCAACAGGCCCACTATGTGGCCAAGTAAATCCTCTCCCAACAGGCCCACTATGTGGCCAAGTAAGTCCTGTCCCAACAGGCCTACTATGTGGCCAAGTAAGTCCTCTCCCAACAGGCCTACTATGTGGCCAAGTAAGTCCTCTCCCAACAGGCCTACTATGTGGCCAAGTAAGTCCTCTTCCAACAGGCCCACTATTTGGCCAAGTAAGTATCTGTACTATGTGGCCAAGTAAGTCCTCTTCTAACAGGCCCACTATGTGGCCAAGTAAGTCCTCTCCCAACAGGCCTACTGTGGCCAAGTAAGTCCTCTCCCAACAGGCCTACTGTGGCCAAGTAAGTCCTCTCCCAACAGGTCTACTATGTGGCCAAGTAAGCCCTGTCCTAACAGGCCTACTATGTGGCCAAGTGAGTCCTCTCCCAACAGGCCTACTATGTGGCCAAGTAAGTCCTCTCCCAACAGGCCCACTATATGGCCAAGTAAATCCTCTCCCAACAGGCCCACTATGTAGCCAAGTAAATCCTCTCCCAACAGGCCCACTATGTGGCCAAGTAAGTCCTCTCCCAACAGGTCCACTATGTGGCCAAGTAAGTCCTCTCCCAACAGGCCTACTATGTGGCCAAGTAAGTCATGTCCCAACAGGCCTACTATGTGGCCTAGTAAGTATCTGTACTATGTGGCCAAGTAAGTCCTCTTCTAACAGGCTTACTATGTGGCCAAGTAAGTCCTGTCCCAACAGGTCTACTATGTGGCCAAGTAAGTCCTTTCCCAACAGGCCCACTATGTGGCCAAGTAAGTCATGTTCCAACAGGCCTACTATGTGGCCTAGTAAGTATCTGTACTATGTGGCCAAGTAAGTCTTCTTCTAACAGGCTTACTATGTGGCCAAGTAAGTCCTGTCTCAACAGGCCTACTATGTGGCCAAGTAAGTCCTCTCCCAACAGGCCCACTATGTGGCCAATTAAGTCCTCTCCCAACAGGCCTACTATGTGGCCAAGTAAGTCCTCTCCCAACAGGCCTGATATGTGGCCAATTAAGTCCTCTCCCAACAGGCCTACTATGTGGCCAAGTAAGTCTGTACTATGTGGCCAATTAAGTCTCTGTACTACGTGGCCTAGTAAGTCCTCTCCCAACAGGCCTGATATGTGGCCAATTAAGTCCTCTCCCAACAGGCCTACTATATGGCCAAGTAAGTCTATACTATGCGGCCAAGTAAGTCCTCTCCCAACAGGTCTACTATGTGGCCAAGTAAGTTTCTGTACTATGTTGCCAAGTAATTCCCCTCCAAACATGCCTGCTATGTGGCCAAATAAATGCTCTTCCTACAGGCCTACTATGTGGCCAAGTAAGTGTCTACTATGTGGCCAAGTCAGTATGTGTACTATGTGGCCAAGTAAGTGTCTACTATGTGGCCAAGTCAGTATGTGTACTATGTGGCCAAGTAAGTGTCTACTGTGTGGCCAAGTCAGTATGTGTACTATGTGGCCAAGTAAGTGTCTACTATGTGGCCAAGTAAGTGTCTACTATGTGGCCAAGTCAGTATGTGTACTATGGCCAAGTAAGTGTCTACTATGTGGCCAAGTCAGTATGTGTACTATGGCCAAGTAATTGTCTACTATGTGGCCAAGTCAGTATGTGTACTATGTGGCCAGGTTAGTATGTGTACTATGTGGCCAAGTAAGTGTCTACTATGTGGCCAAGTCAGTATGTGTACTATGTGGCCAGGTTAGTATGTGTACTATGTGGCCAAGTAAGTGTCTACTATGTGGCCAAGTCAGTATGTGTACTATGTGGCCAAGTAAGTGTCTACTATGTGGCCAAGTAAGTATGTGTACTATGGCCAAGTAAATGTCTACTATGTGGCCAAGTCAGTATGTGTACTATGTGGCCAAGTCAGTATGTGTACTATGTGGCCAAGTAAGTGTCTACTTTGTGGCCAAGTCAGTGTGTGTACTATGTGGCCAAGTAAGTGTCTACTATGTGGCCAAGTCAGTATGTGTACTATGTTGCCAAGTAAGTGTCTACTATGTGGCCAAGTCAGTATGTGTACTATGTGGCCAGGTTAGTATGTGTACTATGTGGCCAAGTCGGTATGTGTACTATCTGGCCAAGTAAGTGTCTACTATGTGGCCAATTCAGTATGTGTACTATGTGGCCAAATCAGTATGTGTACCATGTGGCCAAGGCAGTATGTGTACCATGTGGCCAAGTCAGTCCCTGTACTATGTGGCCAAGTCAGTATCTGTGCTATGTGTCAATGTCAACCGAGACACCCTTGCCGGTTGGTGGCTGTGGTAGAGATAGAGGGACATAGGTTTGTAACCAGGCGGGACGGCGGGGGTGAAGCTGCCCTGTGAGGACAGTGTACACAGTCCCGGGGCAGTCCTTAGACATGGAGAGCCACTTGGACTGCCGGCTGTCGGCTGGTCCACCCACCCGCGAAACAGGGCGAGAGACAGACAGTGAGACAGAGGGAGAGAGAGAGAGAGAGAGAGAGAGAGAGAGAGAGAGAGAGAGAGAGGGAGAGAGATAGAGAGACAGAGAGTCGGGGAGAGACAGAGAGAGAGCAAGACACGTAATATAGATGTTGATTTGGAGAGCTAAATCAAGGGACAGAGGAAGGGAGGGAGAGAGCGGGAGAGAGACAGAGAATAGGAAAAAAAACTTGGTATGAATGTTTATATAGAGAACCAAATCGAGGGAGGGAGGGAGAGAGGGAGAGGGGATATGGGAGAGGGCGAAAGCCGGTGAGCGAACTAGAAGGTTAGTGAGAGAGGTCGAGAGAAGAAGAAGATTATGTTGGAAGTGAGAGAGAGAGAGGGTGTGAAAGATGGCATGGCGCAGAGAGAGGTGAGAGATGGGAAGAGATTTAGACGAGATGTGTCTGAGCGCAAGCGCGCAAGCCAGGAAGGGAGGAAGGGAGGAAGGCAGCACGAAAGTAAGGGATAGTGAGATTGGTTGGGCGAGACTGGTTGGAAAGGCAAGATAACTTGGACAGAATAGGAGTGAAGAATAAAGGGCGGAGGAGTGGAAGGAAAAATGAAGAAACGGGTAAAAAAAGCGAATACAAAAGACCAAGCCCAAAAATGTATATAAGAGAAAGGAAGATTGCAGCGGAGGTAAAGTGACACAATCAAATAAACGCCCCTTTGTTTCTTTCAGTTATGACGATGAAATCGACCAGGTTTCCAGTTTTCAGAAGATTCTATTGGAAGATCTGGAACGATTAGAAATGGGTAATGAATTCCTCCAATCTCGTGGGATGAAATGCATCTTATATGTTCGCTTTGACTGCGTGTGTAAACCAGGTGTGTGTGTGGATATAGCTGATTTTGTTTACTTTCGAAGCACGTCCTTCTCTCTTGCTAATAAGCTGCAATTTTAGCTCGTTGGTTGATGAAGTCGTTTGCTACTCGCTGTATGTTTGAAAATTGTGAATTTAAAAAAATTAAAATTACGAGACTGTTGGAATAAATAATGCACAGATAATTTGCGTCATGGTGGATGTTTTTAAGGGTTGTGGTCACTTGTGTGTCGATATTCATTGCTCTTGTATTTTGTCTAGTCCAGTACGAAATATATGCGGGAGGGGGAGGAGGGGGTGGGGGGGGGGGTCTCAAACTGATAGTATTTCATATTGTTTCGTATCGCATATTACAAACTGCGTAATTGTCTTGGGTGTTTTTTTCCCCTGCTTTAGTGACGTATTAGGAAAGTAACTATAACAAGTACTAACAATACCATTGTTATGTTGGTATCATAAAATGACTTAACTGCATTAACCATAGCTAAAGACCAAGCAGATTCCTTGTTTTACCCGTCTATATGTAACGCTTCATTCATTTTATTCAGGCCCGTCGCCGGCCATCTTCAAATCGAAGCACATGTGTATCCGTATCTACTACCGCCACAATGGCGAGTCCGGCTACTGCCACACACTCCGCACCACCAACACAAGGCTCTTCAACAACATCGTCATCGTCATCAAAAACGAGGAGGAGGCCAAAGGTAGGTCAAGGTCAACGTCACGGTCGTGACCAACTAACGTCACTTTGATATTGGTCAGTACAAGTTTCACGCTCGTGGGTGGGATCAGATGTTATATATAGTGTTGAGTGTAAGGTTAAGATCATCGTTATGACCAAGATTAGGGTCGTACTTATGACCAAAGTTTAGGTCTTGTTTATGACCAAGGTAAGGCTGTCTTTATGTCCGAGGGTAAGGTCATGTTTATGACCATGGTCAAGGTCATGTTTATGGTCAAAGTTACATACATGCCAACCTATTTTGAATGAAAAGTGGTAGATCTGCGTGCGACGCAGTCGTATTCTGCAATAGAATACATGATTTATTAGAGGTAAAATGAAACAAATTTAAACAAAAATTTGGTCTACTCACCAATCTTTGATCTTTACTACTTTACTTAGATGTTTCAAAAGCCAACTTAATGTCCAAAATTCAATACAACCCACACCCTATCAGGGGCAGATAATCATATGTATAGCATGTACAGTGCGGCGGGCCGAGCAGGCGCGCGTAATTACACGCCCCGCGGCGATGGCAGATGTAGTAGAGAGAATTGTTATGCGGAAAACCGCATCCCAGTTTTTCTTGTAACTGAACATTTTGCAATGCGGTAGGAATAATGTTAAAAGCGGTAGGCGGTAGAAGTCTTCAAAAAGCGGTAGTCTACCGCGTAAAGCGGTAGGGTTGGCGTGTATGATGTTAAGATAATGTTTATGACAATGGTAAAAGTTATATTTAGAACCAAGATAATGGTCAGGGCTATGGCCAAGGGTAAGGTAAGATCAGATCACAGCTATTGTAACGTTTCAGCTAAGGCTCTCCGATGAGCTTTATTCTTACATTTGATCTTCCATGGAGCACTGTACGTATTGAGTAGAACTTCACAACGGGGCTTTGGCGACAACAGTGAAACAATGAACAGTAATATACTGTTTATTGATGTTTACTGTTCGATATACTATATATAGTGATAGGTAGCATTGTTAAATATCATGACAATGTTGCATCATAGCATAAGGCTTGTTACATAAACCTAGTTCGGCCATGAAGATGATTATGGAATGTGTCGTGAATGTGTTGATTTCAGAATCCCTTCGCGCGATTTGCGAGTCTTTTTCTGCCGGAAAGAAACTCAACAACCAGGACTTGCGAATAGACGAGTGCAAATTGGAAAGGTACGGGATGCTGCACTCACATATGTGATGTGTAATGGTCTATCTGAATGTTATATTATGTTAGGTTCTTGTCACTTAAACTTAGTGGATGTATTTTATTAGGTTGAGCATACTAATTCACTGGTGACGTCACTCCATTGTTCTATCACGACGTTGGTGTAATGTAGTGTGTAAGTTTCATACGGACGTAGATTTCACATTGTAAACGTCCTGGGAAAACCACATTACCGGATGACAATGGGGCCTCCGATCTTGATCAATCGCCATCGCTAGTACAATGACCTGTGTGAACGACTGCGCAGTAATTCCAAAACTGTCCTCTAAATTCATTCCAATCCAGAATAAAGTAATGCATACCAGCTACCGGCCCTTCTATTTCCGTGCATCTAATTTCATCCATAATCGCTTCCTCTGTCGACGTCGCGCTGACGTTTTGCTCGAACCCTGACACCTGCATTGGGGCAGGTCTCACCCTATGTCGTTGTCTCGGGGGGTTCTTGGACCAATTGAACCTTCCTTGTGGGCCTAAACACGAACATTTCATTTCTTGTCACGTCCATCATAACGTTCTAATAGTCACGCCACTTCCACCATAACGTGCTAACAGTAACGTCATTTACATCATAACGTGCTAATAGTCAGGTCACTTTCATCATAACGTGGTAATAGTCACGCCACGTCCACCATAACCATAACAGTCACGCCACTTCCAGACACTCCCAGTACATGGCTTGACTGATGTAGTGGTTAGCGCACTAGACTGCAGGTCAATAGGTCCTGGGGGCCTCCCTGATGTAGTGGTTAGCGCACTAGACTGCAGATCAATAGGTCCTGGGGGCCTCCCTGGTGTAGTGGTTAGCGCACTAGACCGCAGATCAATAGGTCGTGGGTTCGAATCCGGGTCCGGGAACCTAATCTGGAGCATGTTTCATACGTTCATCACTCCGGGGGGTTCCGTGCACCAGTTTAGCCCTTGTGTGCACACAAGTGACCTAAAACACCACTTCAGATTGGTTAGTTGTATATTCAGGACGGATTGACCAGTTTTAATCATATCGCGTCAATGGGAGAAGGAAGGGAGAGTGGAGCCATGTCCCTGGGGGTAACCCCCTACTCTTTGCGAATAGGGACATGGGACAACTTTACCGTGCGACTACACAGCCATGGTCACCACTTCGGATGAAGGCATGATGAACGGCGCAAATAGATGTGTTATCTATGTACCACGTGGCCCGTGGCTCGTATGTGAATATCTGGGTATTTTTGTTTATCCTGACTGTTTGTGTTGACAGGAAGAAGAGCCGGCCTCACCCTGACATCATTGACATCGCCTCCCAGGCCCAGCACGGGGTGGACACCCTGCTGCCCAGGGCCGACATCTCGCACGAGAACCTCCTGAAGGCGCCCGAGACCGCCAGAAGGGGTCGCCAGCGTCGCGGGATCGCGGCCGGCAGCGGCGTCCCCCGACTCAACATGGCCGATATCGGGAAGACGTTCGCGGGACTCAACCCCGTGAAGAAGATTAAACTAAACCGCCTCAGGTCAAAGGTTAAAGTGCCCTTCATGCCGGCGGTGTGGTACTCCAAGTCCGAAGAAGAAGGCCGAGAGGTGGAGAAAGCGCTAGAGGTGACGGAGGGGGAGGGGGAAGGGGAGGGGACGGCGGGGGAAGGCGTGCGGATCCTGAAGGGGGAGGTGGTCGTGACGAGTCAGTTCTTGGATGGTCTGGATGGGGGGTCGTCCCCCCCGGCGGCGTCGTCTCCCATCAGGCTTAGCGCGCAGCCGGCGCCCCGTAGAGGGAGTCTGGACGACGACGGTGGCGCCCTCATCGGGTTGAGCGATGAACTATCCAGCAGCTGCAGCGACTTCAGCGACCTCGAGATCGACGTTCAAGGTCACGACAACCACGTGGTCTTGGAGTCGTGCGGCATCCTGGCGACGGACGGAAGTCACATCCTCGAGTCCTTCACCAACAGTGGCGCCGCCTCTCGGATGGCCGTGTCGATGATTGCCGGCGAGATGATGGAGCCGTCCCTGGTGAGTGACCGACCGGCCAACCCCGTGCCCCCGCCTCTCGCCTCCCCCGCCCCGTCCCTAGCCAAGAGGCGTACCATGCAGGGCGCCAAGGAAGCCAAGGGGCGCTCACTGTCGCTGGAGGCGGATGAATCCAAGATGGCGGCCACAGGGCCACGCCGGGTCGACTTGCCGAGGAAGGTTCGCATCGCCGAGGACGACGTCGTCGGCGATGACGTCACGGGGCTTGATGATGATGACGTCACGGGGCGCGACGATCTTGACGTCGCCGCCGAGGGAACGCCTGATAAGGCAACGTCTCTCATCCTTGGGGTACACGGGACGGAGCCAGACGACGCCGTGGGTGGACGTTTCAATAGGGACGCTGCCGTATTATCGCCCACCCCCGACGCCGCCGCCACCGCCACCGCCATAGCGCTTACCCCAGACCCCAGTACCGACAACTCCCCGTGCTCGACAACAACGGCGCAAGATGAAGAACCCTGGGTCAGCGTCAACGTCCACCACTCGAGGGCGCCACCGGCGGCGGCGTCGGCGGCCGCTTCTGTAGCCGGCGAGGCGCACTCTCACCTGTACCATCCCTGCATGAAGATGTCCTTCAGCGAGGGGTCCCTAGCCACCAGCTACCTCAACTCCCCTGGTGGCAGTGGCGGCGGCGGTGCTGGCGCCGGCTTGGGGGTGGGCGGAGACCTGGAGCACATGGACATCGACCTGGATGAGTTGGAGATGGACAGCCTGAACCACGTGTCGCCGCTGTCCCGCCTCCGGGTGAAGATGTCCGGCCTGGCCCTGCCCAGCATGCCCTCCCCGCAGAGCAGGCGACGCCACGCGCAGCACGTGGCCAAACAGAACAGGCTCAAGTCTCAACTGCGCTTCCAGGGATGTCAGACGACCATCCTGCTGCTGTGATCGGGATCGGAAGACTTCAGGGATGTTAGACGACCATCCTGCTGCTGTGATCTGGATCGGGAGACTTCAGGGATGTCAGACGACCACCCTGCTGCTGTGATCTGGATCGGGAGACTTCAGGGATGTCAGACGACCATCCTGCTGCTGTGATCTGGATCGGGAGACTTCAGGGATGTCAGACGACCATCCTGCTGCTGTGATCTGGATCAGGAGACTTCAGGGATGTCAGACGACCACCCTGCTGCTGTGATCTGGATCGGGAGACTTCAGGGATGTCAGACGACCATCCTGCTGCTGTGATCTGGATCAGGAGACTTCAGGGATGTCAAACGACCATCCTGTTGCTGTGATCTGGATCGGGAGACTTCGGGGATGTCAAACGACCATCCTTATGCTGTGATCTGGAGCGGGAGACTCCAGGGATGTCAGACGATCACCCTGCTGCTGTGATCTGGATCAGGGGACTCCAGGGATGTCAGACGACCATCCTGCTGCTGTGATCTGGAGCGGGAGACTCCAGGGATGTCAGACGATCACCCTGCTGCTGTGATCTGGATCAGGGGACTCCAGGGATGTCAGACGACCATCCTGCTGCTGTGATCTGGATCGGAACACTCCAGGGATGTCAGACGACCATCCTGCTGCTGTGATCTGGATCGGGAGACTCCAGGGATGTCAGACGACCATCCTGCTGCTGTGATCTAGATCTGGAGACTCCAGGAATGTCAGATGATCATCCTACTGCTGTGATCTGGATCGGAACACTCCAGGGATGTCAGACGACCATCCTGTTGCTGCGATCTGGATCGGAAGACTCCAGTGATGTCAGACGACCATCCTGCTGCTGTGATCTGGATCAGGAGACTCCAGGAATGTCAGACGACCATCTTGCTGCTGTGATCTGGATCAGGAGACTCCATGAATGTCAGACGATCATCCTACTGCTGTGATCTGGATCGGAACACTCCAGGGATGTCAGACGACCATCCTGTTGCTGCGATCTGGATCGGAAGACTCCAGTGATGTCAGACGACCATCCTGCTGCTGTGATCTGGATCAGGAGACTCCAGGAATGTCAGACGACCATCTTGCTGCTGTGATCTGGATCAGGAGACTCCATGAATGTCAGACGATCATCCTACTGCTGTGATCTGGATCGGAACACTCCAGGGATGTCAGACGGCCATCCTGCTTCTGCGTTTGTCGAGCAGGATACTCCAGAGATGGAAGATGATGTTCCTGCTGCTATAGATAGAGCGATAGCTATACGATCGTTAGATCCCGAGATACCAGATCCAGATCCTACTATTATTAGATCGTTATCTCCGGAGACGCAATATCCTAATCCTGCTGCTATGAGATCGTTAGCTGCATGCATACAACATCCCACTCTACTGATGTGATATTGGTGGCTCCAGATACACTGCTGGGCATTCCTTAGATCCAGATAGACAAGGGTGAAGAGCCGATTTCCGCTGCTGTCACACGGTTAAATCCAGAGAAGCTATAGCTAGACCCTTCCCGATGCTGTATCTAAGGTTAATACGCCACAGAGATGTAAGCCACATATGGGTGAAGTCAGTCAGATTAAATCACTCCGCCAGTGACACAGGAAATAATCCTTCAGTTCTGAGTTACATAAACCAATAGAGGTCACATGGCATGGGACTTCCGTTTCACTGTGAATTCACCATACCCCCCCCCCCACCTCCCCTACCCCGAACGATGTAGAAAGATGCTCACTATATTATAGGGCCTGCTTGCATTAAATACGGTTTCATCAAACTATCTATTTATAATTACTATTCGCAATTAAATCGAGTATTCACTAATGTAATTACTGTTTTACATTAAATCGATCATTCAAATACCGATTTACTATTCTCAATGAGATTTATTATTCAAAGACTTAATTGATATTTGCAATGAGATTGATTATTCAAATACCTATTAACTATTCTCAATGAGATCGATAAGCCAGTCATTATGCTAAACCACTCCTACATCCATGCTTATCATGGGGTCATGGGGTGGCGAGCAAATCAGAGGGAATTGATCTTTTTATTTCTTGTAATGTATATCACCAGACAGGCGTTATAAACGATATAAACCGAAGTATGTAGGACTTCACTGACCGGTGGTCAACGATTGCTCATATAACTACACTTATACAGTAAAGTCCAGCAGTTATAAATCTCTCGTATGATATTGATATTAATATGAATTATCATGATGATAAAAACATAAATGGAACTTCTTTTAAGGCCAGTCTCGTGTCAATAGAAACCGTGACTTTGACCGATATATGACGGTATGATGCTTATGGTAATCATTCACATATATGTAAATGTCACGTAAAGTGTAGCATGTTTAAATGAGATATTTGCATAGTTAAACATGTCGTCATTGATAATTGTACAGTGATGACAATCAAATAGACTAAATGCTAGTTTCATAGCCATGATGTCTTTTATCAGGACGTTTTTTTTATACTTGTGACGCAGCTACTGTAAATAGAACTTTGATATAAACGATGTAATGTTTCTACACCTACTTCGTTTAGTCGTGGCACCATTAATCTGTCTTAATTAATGCACTACTTGAGATTGTATGAATACCGTTGTCTTATCTATGGATTAATTATCTACGTGAAATGTAAAAACTCAAGTTATATTTTTCTTTCCTTCTTAATATGATATGCAGTTTATTTAAAATACCATATATTTCGGGTTTGATGACATCTAAATGTTATTAACTGCCTCGCCGAGATTTTGTTTCCATGGGGAATATCAAATTAAACGCTTCGTTCTAAATTCGTCGTCAACTATTTGAGGTCATCTGGTTAAAGTCATAACTTGCATGTAATTATTCATATTCATACATAATAATAGCATTAATAATAATGATATCAACAATATTTGCGAAGCTAGCACGTTATTTATAACATACTCCATGAATTTTAAGACTACGCTTGGACAAAACGCACCAAGGCACCAACCTAGAGCAAGTAGATTTCGTCTGTTCTTTTAATTTTATTTTACAGTATTAGTGGGGTCACGTGTTCTGGCTTTTACTGATATCTTCCCGCACAAAATTTGAACGTTCAACCAGATAATCTCGCTGCGCCCTTCGTGCCGTAGCTGAGCATGCGACCTGATTACCATCCGGGTTCCTATGTACGAAGTGTATAATTGAACGTCCAACCAAAAGTACACATCTGTCCTGTTGCGAAATGTCCGATACTTTATTGAACGTTCAACCAAATCTTCTCACATGTCATAGTTTACAATGTGCGATAAGTGAACGTTCAAACGGGCACCGTTTTACTCAATATTCCTGAAGGGTTACTATGTATATCCCGATCGCTGCATTACAAGGTTCAGTGTTGTATTATAAGTGTTTTAAAGTAATTTCCAATGGACGATTATATGCTGCGTTTAAAATTGAACACGTTTGCTTATATTAGTAACGTCAGGAACACGATATTTTATAGCATTTCTAAACTTCGTCATTTCATGAATATTGAGCTGGTATTGGCAGCTTGAACAAGTAAAATTATACCTTTAATATTTTACAGCAATAATCTTCCAAATATTTCCAAATATACCGTACGTGTATAGATTAAATTGGATGTAATATGTTAGCGTATTGTTTGTATACTGCTATGTGAAGGCCAGAAATCAAACTTTTTTTTACCAGCTACAGTATATGCCTATATGGACCCCCACCGATTTTGTTGCCGCAAAATGTTTTTTCGCACTTGGTTAAAAGTTTTACTGCTTTTTGTTCAACAACCACTTCCACGCGGTGTATGCCTTCAATAAGTAGCAGTGGGGCCTCCCTGGTGTAGTGGTTAGCGCACTAGACCGCAGATCAATAGATCCTGGGTTCGAATCCGGGCTCGGGCACCTAATCTGGGGCATGTTTCATTCCTTCATCGTCTCGGGAGGTTCCTTGGCCCAATTTAGCCTGTATGTGCACAAAAGTGGCCTAAAAACACCAACATTCAATAAGTAGCAATGGTTAGCAATGTATGTGCTCCTGTTTCATATTATTGACTTCAGGATATTTTAATTTTAGCTACCTGCCGAGTGCAAAGTTATGTAGAATTTAGTTGGGAGCGTGCGTAAACATATCAAAGAGGTACCGAAGTAAGGCGTAGAAAACACCAAGTTTCTCCTTCAAAGATTGACCCCCTGAAGTTGCCTTTACGGGTACCTTTTGCTTCGGAGCCGTTACCCCTCTCTGTCCGAATATTCTGTGTTGGGATTTTTTAGGAGATGTCTGAAGATGCTTTTACCTTATAGGCAAGGTGACAACAATGGTTTTGAGTGGATAAATGTACAGGTGACTCCCAATGAAGTCACGAACATGGCGTGATTTGGACGAGATGTGGAAGAGTAAACCCTTGAAGCCCGGCGTGACGTCACGAGCTTATGATTGGTGGATGGTGGTCATGTGACTACAGATGTCCGCACCCAGTGACAAGAGCGATAATAGGGGTACCCTTGTGGGAGAAGGATCGGGTAGAAAAAACCCAGACAATTTCAATGATTATGCATGTATTTCTGGTGTTGGTTTTCCCTAATAAGTGATCGAAATCGATTCGGAAGGCGATGTATAGTTGTACATTTACAAACTCCTGGTCCCTGTCTTTGTAACCGTGCATTCTAAGTCAGAAGTTAGTGAGTATATTATGTAACTTACTTATGTGTTATGCGTGGGATAAATGGATATTTGTATGGAGTAATTAACGTCACTAACGTTGAAACCTCGCGAATAGCAGACCATGATATGATAGTTCGGTGGGCGCTGTATCCATACATAGCAGGATCTTCCCGTGGAAGAGAAGTAAATATACATCTGCGTACTTACGACCATTACGTACTATGTGTACCTGATGTATATAGTTCCTGAAGGCCTGGGTTATTTTACATATATATTTAAGCCGCACGATGAAGAATTTTTAGGTTTATGTTTGTGTCTTTCCGTGGCCAGTTGCAGGGAAGACTTGCTTTCTGTAGGAACATTCCTCTATTTGCAGATGCCTTGTAAGATATCCTGCGCCTTAATTGCTCAGTTTCGTTCGGGATTTTTGTTCGTGCTCATTGTTGTTTGTATCATTCCGCAGTCTTTATTTGCATATTAATTAATTAATTATTCGTAATGATACGCGCAGTTTACAGGGTCGCATGCATTGCTTATTAAGGTGTTTGATTCGTGTTACAAATGTCGCCTGCAAGTGTGGTCTTCCTGGTAAAATAATACCGTCTTACGTCATGGCGCAATTATAACCTCATTAAATACATTCATTATCTCTATACCTCAGTTAACGTCACTAACAGTTAAGTAAAGACCCGCAAGTTTCGGTTTCGACACAAGCAAATTATGACTTTTATAGTGTTGTTCATTCCTAACGACGTATAGGTTCGGAACTTAGCTTTGAGGTTGACAACTGACTCGACGGGTAACTCAGGGCTCAAGTACGCATGCGTAGCATCTTGTCATGTGACTACGTACGCCAACTGTCGCTGTCGCCTGTCTATACATAGTGAATTGTTACATGTAGGCCTACATACATGGTGTATTGCTATATATATATATATACATACCGTGTATTGTTATATATATATTCCGTGTATTGTTATATATATACATACATACCGCGTATTGTTATATATACATACCGTGTATGTTATATATATAAATACCGTTTATTGTTATATATATACATACCGTGTATTGTTATATATATATACCGTGTATTGTTATATATACATACCGGGTATTGCTCTATATACATACCGTGTATTGTTATATATATACATACCGTGTATTGTTATATATACATACCGGGTATTGCTCTATATACATACCGTGTATTGTTATATATATACATACCGTGTATTGTTATATATACATACCGTGTATTGTTATATATATACATACCGTGTATTGTTATATATACATACCGGGTATTGCTCTATATACGTACCGTGTATTGTTATATATATACATACCGTGTATTGTTATATATACATACCGTGTATTGTTATATATATACATACCGTGTATTGTTATATATACATACCGTGTATTGTTATATATATACATACCGTGTATTGTTATATATACATACCGTGTATTGTTATATATATACATACCGTGTATTGTTATATATATACATACCGTGTATTGTTAAATATACGTACCGTGTATTGTTATATATATACATACCGTGTATGGTTAAATATATACATACCGTGTGTTGTTATATATACAGACCGTGTATTGTTATATATACGTACCGTGTATTGTTATATATGCTTACAGTGTAGGCCTATTGCTATATCGGCCTACACACCAACACCACCAGTTAGTTTATCACTGGTATAAATGTATTATTCCAACCCGGCCTAGCTTTCCTATAATAATATTATAGCTATATGTCCGCTGTTTGTCGGAGGTGTCAACTTTCCGAGTATACGACGTAACTTATAATGTACTAGCCGAATGAATGGGTCAATCAGTGACCCATCAACTTGTCTGTCAAATGGATAATGCAAGATTTTAATATGTGCATCTAGTCCGTTGCGGTAATATCAGGTCATGTAAGAAAATATATTGCTCCAAAGTTATATATACGCAACATTTGCGGTTGGTATAAGGGTCGATGCTAATTTACCCTTCACCAAGGTCGACAGTTTTATCTTGATGGCTGGTCGCCTCGCTATTCATACAGCATCCAAGCACCTGTGAAATGTTTTAGTCTTTTATATATATAACTGGTAGATGGATGTCTTTAGTGCATAAATGTACTAGAAGCACACATGGGTATTGTTTAAGAAACAGTCGCGGTCAAGAGGTACCAGTGTTTGGGAGAAAAGGTAGCTACCAATATTGAGTTACGGGAGGAAAATGCGTTTCAATCGGCCTACGATTTGAAAAGCGGACGTCCAGTTTTTTTTAAGATGGTACAATATTTACTAGATCAGAGCTAGTATTAGGTATTATCCAGCTAAATATAGGTAAGATACGGCACCAGTTTTAAACGTTTTCAATTTTGTCAACAAAAGCACCGCGTGGTAACTTGCACGATACTTATCCACCAGATCACTAGATGGCGCCACAACTCATGCCCCAACCGTACGCTTTCTGGCGTTTAGAAACCTGGATCAGTTTAACATTGTTAGATTTCTTCTACTTTTCTATCCCAGATTGATTAATCTTCGCAGGAAACCCGCAATTAAAGGTTTTAAAGACGAGGACCTGCTGTGATGTCGGGCGTGTTTCTCTTATTAGGAGTCTTATTTTAGTTTTTATTTCGTCCGAGTGCGAGGACGGCGTTTGTGATATTAAATTCTTCCTACTCGTCTAATTACCGAAGATGAAGTGAAATAAAATGGCTTTTAGCGAAACGTTTTTTTTTGTTTGAATTGATTCCTTATTTTATACGACAGGGGGGTGGGGGCTGTCCCAACTTGGGTACGGGGCGAACCCCGTAAATAATTCTAGGAAACCAACCAACAAATCAATCTCCTTAACTATGTACAATTTTTTATTGTTACACAACGACTTGGTAATTTATAGAAAATCACAATGACTGTCTAGCACACGCACTCCCATTCACCACCCAGCACACCAGGTCTTTGTTTGTTCACCACTGGACCAGAGAATGAAGGTGTATACTTAAAGATATATATATATGACGTATCCTTACACACATATATATATATACGTTAATATACATATATATTGTCACACTTGCGCGCTAAAAACCATAATACAATACTACAAATACTCTCTCACTCCCATGGTGCGAGGACGATATGAATGCAATGACTACCTATAGAAATGAGTTCTACACCCAAGGAACATGCCTCTCGCTCTTCACGCAGCGTAATTTTATGTGGGAGGGGAGGGGGGGGGGGAGGAGTCACCCTTTGAACTTACATTTACTAGTTATGATACCAAGGTATGTTACTATCACCAGTGACGTCACATGAATTGAAGGCGAGAAGAAAAAAAAAAGTCGATTTCCAGACACCAGTTCTCAACCTTTGCTGATACGTGTACATGCCTATGGCTTGCTACATATCTAAGCTTTTATAAGCACCACGAGAAAAGTGCAATATATTCCGGCCCAGGGGGGTGGGGTGGTGGAGGGGCGTGGGTGGGGAAACTGAGCAAAAACAAAGATTGCCACGTTACTGGCCAACACTTCTTGTCGTCGGATGACAACTGACCATCCGAAACTTGTTCAGAGTCGGACACAATATAAATGACTTCCCATATGGAATTGGAATAAATGTATATGACTATATGTATATAGATACATTACAAATGCATTACAACCCCGCCATTGACCCGTTAACAGCCCAATGAGAACATAGGACACAGCTTGAAGACTTAACAAGTCTTTAACAGATTATCGAATAATCAGCGAGATATATCATCATTAGCGGTTATTGTAGTTTCGTATTTTGCTATCCAGCACAAACCATGCGCTTTGAAAGTATGTCTGTCTGAATGGTGTACAGCATTGAAGGTGGAGAACGTCTAAGCGATAGCCCCAACCTCAAAGTAGCCCATTAAGACCACATCCAAACCTCAACGTAGCTCATTGAGACTACATCCCAACCTCAACGTAGCCCATTGAGACTACATTCCAACCTCAACGTAGCTCATTGAGACTACATCCCAACCTCAACGTAGCCCATTGTTGCTCATATACCAAACTCCCTTACCGCCGGGCCCTGCCCAATGCCGTTGCCACCCACCCACTATCGCCTCACTCCAGGCAGACAGAGCCAGCTTGAGGGCCCGGGAGCACCCCTTGCCAGATACTATCTACCCCTGCCCCCTTCCCTTAACCGGCGGGCAGACCCCCGCCCCCACCCCCCGCCCTCCTAGTTCTTGCTGTTTCCAGCGGGTTGACGCTGCGTTCAGTTCTTGTCTTCCTTCTTGCCCGAGGTGTCGTCTGTGGAGGAGGAGGAAGAGGAGGAGGAGGAGGAAGAGGAGGACTCGCCGCTGCTCTCCCGCTCGGCCGCCATCTGCAAGGTCACGTCAAAGTCAAGGTCAAATTAAGGTCAAGCCATAACGATCAAGTCAAAATCAATTCAGCAAGGTTAAATCAGATTTGAAGTCAACACGGATCAGGTCAATGTCAAGTCAACAAGGTCAAAACGAGGAAGTTGGATCAAAGTGAAGCCCACAATGTCAGATAAAGGTCAAGGTAAACATCAATTCCATAACACCAATGTAAAGCGAAAAGGTCACATCCATTCTGCTAGGTGAAAACGCTGTTTACTTTTCGCCATACCATAACACGCGTTATATACATCCCTAGCTCCCAGACTTCATAAAACAAGAACAAGGGGAGGGGGGGGGGGATTTAACCTGCAGAGCTTCAAGCCCACGATGACTAAATACAAACAATTTGATGAGTTATTGTTTTTTAAGGATTTCGTACAAGTGTAAACGTCTCAAAGATATTTATTTTTATTCTTAAACAGAAGCTGCAATCACTTCTCAGAAATAACATCTAGTATATTTTAAAGTTAAGAACCCACACAGAGTTTCAGCGTTAGGAAAGCGTTACCTTCTTGTAGGCCATTTCGAAGAGCTTGAGCGACGACTGTTGGAGCTCGGAGGTCGCCTGTCGGATGGACTCGGCCGTCTCGTTCTCCTTGTTGCCCAGCACCTCACGTACCTTCGTCATGTGCTCCTTCAGCTTCTCGCACTGTGGACAGACAAACCACAAGGTTACACTACAAGGTCACACCACAAGGTCACGCCACATGGTCACGCCACAGGGTAACGCCACAAGGTCAGACACAGCCCCATGGCAGCCCCTGGTTGGGGTCAATATCAAACATTGTGACCCCGACCATACAGAATATATATATATATATATATATATACATATATATATATATATATATATCTATTATACGCCACATTCTTAAAATAATTCTACAAAGAAAAGAATGGTATCAGACCCATGGGACGGCCTCCCTGTCATGAACGGCCGCCACAGAAATAGCGGACTGTCCCAATAATATAAAATGGTTTACTTAATTACACCAACATTTAGAGATGGGGATTATTTAGCTTTTAAGCTTTGTTTGTCTCACTAAACATTATAAGAGCCGGTAGATAGTTAACTAAATGTTCCAGATTGATGAGAGGTCACTTGACTCTTCTCAGTAGAGGGTGAGATTAGCACCAGTTCACTCGCCTCCTCTCACTAGAGGGTGAGCTTAGCACGAGTTCACTCACATCTTCTCACTAGAGGGTGCGTTTAGCACCAGTTTACTCACTTCTCACGAGAGTGAGTTCGGCATCAGCTCACTTACATCCTCTCACTAGAGAGCGAGTTTAGCTTTGACCTTCTCTAATCAGAGGGCGAGTTAAGCACCAGTAATTCAGTCTCACTGGAGTGAGTGTAGCACCAGTTCACTCACATCCTCTCACTAGAGAGTGAGTTTAACACCAGTTCACTCACCTTCTCTAATCAGAGGGTGAGTTAAGCACCAGTTCACTCACCTCCTCTCACCAGGCAGTGAGATTAGCACGCTGGGTTCGCTGGGGACCCCTGGCACTCACCTCCTCTCACCAGAGAGTGGGTTTAGCACGCTGGGTTCGCTGGGGACCCCTGGCACTCACCTCCTCTCACCAGAGAGTGGGTTTAGCACGCTGGGTTCGCTGGGGACCCCTGTCACTCACCTCCTCTCACCAGAGAGTGGGTTTAGCACGCTGGGTTCGCTGGGGACCCCTGGCACTCACCTCCTCTCACCAGAGAGTGGGTTTAGCACGCTGGGTTCGCTGGGGACCCCTGGCACTCACCTCCTCTCACCAGAGAGTGGGTTTAGCACGCTGGGTTCGCTGGGGACCTCTGTCACTCACCCCCTCTCACCAGAGAGTGGGTTTAGCACGCTGGGTTCGCTGGGGACCCCTGTCACTCACCTCCTCTCACCAGAGAGTGGGTTTAGCACGCTGGGTTCGCTGGGGACCCCTGGCACTCACCTCCTCTCACCAGAGAGTGGGTTTAGCACGCTGGGTTCGCTGGGGACCCCTGGCACTCACCTCCTCTCACCAGAGAGTGGGTTTAGCACGCTGGGTTCGCTGGGGACCTCTGGCACTCACCTCCTCTCACCAGAGAGTGGGTTTAGCACGCTGGGTTCGCTGGGGACCCCTGGCACTCACCTCCTCTCACCAGAGAGTGGGTTTAGCACGCTGGGTTCGCTGGGGACCCCTGGCACTCACCTCCTCTCACCAGAGAGTGGGTTTAGCACGCTGGGTTCGCTGGGGACCCCTGGCACTCACCTCCTCTCACCAGAGAGTGGGTTTAGCACGCTGGGTTCGCTGGGGACCCCTGGCACTCACCTCCTCTCACCAGAGAGTGGGTTTAGCACGCTGGGTTCGCTGGGGACCCCTGGCACTCACCCCCTCTCACCAGAGAGTGGGTTTAGCACGCTGGGTTCGCTGGGGACCCCGGTCACTCACCTCCTCTCACCAGAGAGTGGGTTTAGCACGCTGGGTTCGCTGGGGACCCCTGGCACTCACCTCCTCTCACCAGAGAGTGGGTTTAGCACGCTGGGTTCGCTGGGGACCCCTGGCACTCACCTCCTCTCACCAGAGAGTGGGTTTAGCACGCTGGGTTCGCTGGGGACCCCTGGCACTCACCTCCTCTCACCAGAGAGTGGGTTTAGCACGCTGGGTTCGCTGGGGACCCCTGGCACTCACCTCCTCTCACCAGAGAGTGGGTTTAGCACGCTGGGTTCGCTGGGGACCCCTGGCACTCACCTCCTCTCACCAGAGAGTGGGTTTAGCACGCTGGGTTCGCTGGGGACCCCTGGCACTCACCTCCTCTCACCAGAGAGTGGGTTTAGCACGCTGGGTTCGCTGGGGACCCCTGGCACTCACCTCCTCTCACCAGAGAGTGGGTTTAGCACGCTGGGTTCGCTGGGGCCCCCTGGCACTCACCTCCTCTCACCAGAGAGTGGGTTTAGCACGCTGGGTTCGCTGGGGACCCCTGGCACTCACCCCCTCTCACCAGAGAGTGGGTTTAGCACGCTGGGTTCGCTGGGGACCCCTGTCACTCACCTCCTCTCACCAGAGAGTGGGTTTAGCACGCTGGGTTCGCTGGGGACCCCTGGCACTCACCCCCTCTCACCAGAGAGTGGGTTTAGCACGCTGGGTTCGCTGGGGACCCCTGGCACTCACCCCCTCTCACCAGAGAGTGGGTTTAGCACGCTGGGTTCGCTGGGGACCCCTGGCACTCACCCCCTCTCACCAGAGAGTGGGTTTAGCACGCTGGGTTCGCTGGGGCCCCCTGGCACTCACCCCCTCTCACCAGAGAGTGGGTTTAGCACGCTGGGTTCGCTGGGGACCCCTGTCACTCACCCCCTCTCACCAGAGAGTGGGTTTAGCACGCTGGGTTCGCTGGGGACCCCTGGCACTCACCTCCTCTCACCAGAGAGTGGGTTTAGCACGCTGGGTTCGCTGGGGACCCCTGGCACTCACCCCCTCTCACCAGAGAGTGGGTTTAGCACGCTGGGTTCGCTGGGGACCCCTGGAACTCACCCCCTCTCACCAGAGAGTGGGTTTAGCACGCTGGGTTCGCTGGGGACCCCGGTCACTCACCCCCTCTCACCAGAGAGTGGGTTTAGCACGCTGGGTTCGCTGGGGACCCCGGTCACTCACCCCCTCTCACAAGAGAGTGGGTTTAGCACGCTGGGTTCGCTGGGGACCCCGGTCACTCACCTCCTCGGCGGGCAGCTGTTCCTTAAACTCCTCCATCTTGCTCTCAGTGTCATGGATGATATTCTCAGCCCCGTTCACAGCCTCTACGCGTTCCTATAGCAACCAACACAAGACAATGGCGTCAGGGGTCACGTACTCCCGTTTCCAAGGTCGTTTACATGTAATGCGCTATGCAGGTTGCAGTGTTACACATGATCACATCTGTATATTTCGGGGTTGAACGTGCAACTAGTCATTTGGTCTCATACGGTTGTATCACATCAAGGCTTCACACAACTTGCCTGAATTTTAGGCCCCATTTAGTGGTCCGACGCAAACATTGTTCACTAAGATGTCATGAAAACATTTTCTATCAAACTCTTATGTAAACATAATGTGATATACTTATGCTTATGATATACATGACTTCTATTCCACATTTAAAGGCACAGCATAGACATTGCTCAGTGAGTTCTGGAGACCGAAGGTTGTTGCTTGGCAACCCCGTTCTGGTATTGTGACGTCACGTCGTTACCTTTCTCTTCGTGTCCTCTTCGGCAAATTTCTCGGCGTTCTTCACCATGTTCTCGATCTCGTCCTTGCTCAGACCGCCCGACGACTGGATGACGACTGAAACAGCACCACGGCGCACGGTCAATCCAGGTCAGGTCGGGTCAAAGGTCAAGCAAGGTCGATTAGTCTAAGGTCACGCTTTGCCGGGTAAGCAGTTTTTGGAGAGCGATTAGCGATTAGAAAGTTAAAGGTCATTTAATTTACGACTACTGCTAACTGTAAGTGGTGTCACGCCACGCACATGGCGTGGCGGCATCCTGAGTTGGCGGGACGTCGCAATAAAAGTGCCGTGACATGTTAATAGATTTGGCGTGACGTCAGATTACAGAGTCGTGACGTCAGACTACAGAACCGTGACGTCAGCTTACAGTTGTGACGTCAGAATACAGAGCTGTGAGGTCAGACTAGATGTGACGTGACGTCAGCTTACAATTGTGACGTCAGAATACAGAGCCGTGACGTCAGACTAGATTTGACGTGACGTGACGTGACGTCAGCTTACAGAGTTGTGACGTTAGACTATAGAGCCGTGACGTCAGCTTACAGAGTGGACGTCAGACTAGAGCCGTGACGTCAGACTAGAGCCGTAACGTCATACTAAAGAGCCGTGACGTCAGACTACCATGGCGTGACGTCATACTACCCTGGCGTGACGTCATTCTACACTAGGACTTACTCTGCTGTTCCTTGCCCGTGCCCTTGTCGCGCGCAGACACGTGCACGATGCCGTTGGCGTCTATGTCGAAGGTGACCTCTACCTGAGGGACGCCGCGGGGTGCTGGCGGGATTCCAACCTGTGACAAGAAGGCGGGAGTTAACACCGGGGTCAACTTCACTCCTTTGGCTAACTTCATCTCAACTGGGATATCCACCTACCGTAACTAGAACACATCAAAAGTGACTTACAACTTGGAGGAAAGAGAACTTTCCAACAGGTAAATTATAATTGTTTGATGGCAAGCGATCTTGCATAGACGAACGAATGCTAATAGGAGAAATTAAATGTTGGGCCACTTTTGTGCAAATGAATGCTAAATGGATTTCCCGGGACAATGACGTGAGGTGACGTTCGATGATACATACCCCACATGGCCCAGAGGATTACATTATTTGGAAATTGCATTGAAATGAAATGTTGGGTGTTTTAGGTCGATTTTGTGCACATGAAGACTAGAGTGAGGCAAGGAAACCTCCCGGGACCATGAAATGGAGGGCCTGATTGTAGAGTACTGACCAGCTGGAACTGTCCCAGAACCTTGTTGTCGGCGGCCATCTCTCTCTCTCCCTGCATCACCTTGATCTCCACCTGGGTCTGACCGTCGGCAGCCGTGGAGAAGACCTGCAAACACCAACCAAACACTTATCAATCAACCAAGTCGATAATGTTTTCAACGGCAAGTTTGTGCACATGAAGGATAAATTATGCGAACAAATCTCGAAGAACCAGGTTATCGATAGGGTTGAAGCTGATCTGAGCTAGATTTATCCGCTAAGGACTCGGTAATTTAACTCGCGCCATATTGTATCCCACACATAGCAGCGTTTGAGGCGTTGTTCTTCCATGCTTCAGCATAGCTCACATACTACTCACGACTAACCTTGACGGCAATAATCGATTGAGTCTAGGCTCACATGGAAGATGAAATAAATCGGTGTATGAGGCCACTGTTGTGGACACAAAGGCTAAACTGGGCTAAGAAGGAACTTCCCGGGACGACGCAGGATGGACGGGTGAAACATGCCCCAGGTTACAGCCCGGTCTAGAGCGCTAATAACCACCACAGCAGGGAGGTCCCCAGCAGGCTTGCCGTACACACGCACCTGGCTTTTCTTGGTGGGGATGGTGGTGTTCCTGTTGATGAGCTTGGTGAAGACGCCGCCGAGCGTCTCGATACCCAGAGACAATGGCGTGACGTCAAGCAGCAACACGTCTGTGACGTCACCGGCTAACACGCCGCCCTGGAAAGAGGTCAAAATCAGTTGAATCAGATGTCGCTACAGAGCTACCGTACAAAGTATCCGCTGAATCAGGTGTCGCTACAGAGCTACCGTACAAAGTATCCGTTGAATCAGGTGTCGCTACAGGGGTACCGTACAAAGTATCCGTTGAATGAGGTGTCGCTACAGAGCTACCGTACAAAGTATCCGTTGAATCAGGTGTCACTACACAGCAAAGTATCCGTTGAATCAGGTGTCGCTACAGAGCTACCGTACAAATTATCCGTTGAATGAGGTGTCGCTACAGAGCTACCGTACAAAGTAACCGTTGAATGAGGTGTCACTACACAGCAAAAGTATCCGTTGAATGAGGTGTCGCTACAGAGCTACCGTATAAAGTATCCATTAAATCCGGTGTCGCCACAGAGCTACCGTACAACGTACCAGTTGAATTAGATATCGCTACAGGGCTACCAAAAGACCTGTACAAACAGAGCAACAATCGCCAGATGCGGTTGACGCTTCAAAGCTACCATAAAAAACGCATGAAACACATGGCTTGTCATTTCGTTTTAACCAAAATATACAGTATCTGCATCTCTCTTAGTTCTTCCGCAGCATTGCTGAACCGAAAAAAACTTCTAAAAGAAACAGTCAAGTAATGGATTAAATGACACACCAGGAACGAAATACATATATGTGCACAATACGGGACTGAGGCCACAGCCGACGGTGAGGTCGGTCTAGGACACATAGCGCACGGTGTCGGGACAGAGAGCGCACGGTGTCGGGACAGAGAGCGCACGGTGTCGGGACAGAGAGCGCACGGTGTCGGGACAGAGAGCGCACGGTGTCGGGACAGAGAGCGCACGGTGTCGGGACAGAGAGCGCACGGTGTCGGGACAGAGAGCGCACGGTGTCGGGACAGAGAGCGCACGGTGTCGGGACAGAGAGCGCACGGTGTCGGGACAGAGAGCGCACGGTGTCGGGACAGAGAGCGCACGGTGTCGGGACAGAGAGCGCACGGTGTCGGGACACAGAGCGCACGGTGTCGGGACAGAGAGCGCACGGTGTCGGGACACAGAGCGCACGGTGTCGGGACACAGAGCGCACGGTGTCGGGACAGAGAGCGCACGGTGTCGGGACACAGAGCGCACGGTGTCGGGACACAGAGCGCACGGTGTCGGGACAGAGAGCGCACGGTGTCGGGACACAGAGCGCACGGTGTCGGGACACAGAGCGCACGGTGTCGGGACACAGAGCGCACGGTGTCGGGACACAGAGCGCACGGTGTCGGGACACAGAGCGCACGGTGTCGGGACACAGAGCGCACGGTGTCGGGACACAGAGCGCACGGTGTCGGGACACAGAGCGCACGGTGTCGGGACACAGAGCGCACGGTGTCGGGACAGAGAGCGCACGGTGTCGGGACACAGAGCGCACGGTGTCGGGACACAGAGCGCACGGTGTCGGGACAGAGAGCGCACGGTGTCGGGACAGAGAGCGCACGGTGTCGGGACAGAGAGCGCACGGTGTCGGGACAGAGAGCGCACGGTGTCGGGACAGAGAGCGCACGGTGTCGGGACAGAGAGCGCACGGTGTCGGGACAGAGAGCGCACGGTGTCGGGACAGAGCCAGCTAGACGTACCTGGATAGCAGCTCCGATGGCGACAGCTTCGTCGGGATTGACGGACTTGCTGGGCGTCCGGCCAAACACCTCCTGGACGGTGGCCTGGACCTAAGAGGGGCAGGGGAAAGGGGGGGGGGGAGGAGGTAAAGACAACATGTAGGAGGTGATCATGACTGAGGTACATCTTCACCAATGGGTGAGTGCAGTAATTAATGACCGAAGTTGTTAAAATCATGGCTTAAAAAATAAATACGAAGTTATTATTTAACTGAAATGTGATTTTTGTAAATAATCGATAGATGGATGGTGTTTAATGCCACCTTTGTGCACACATAGACAACATGGGGCCACGGAACGAAACCCCTGAGGCAATGAGATGACATGATCCAAGGGTCAACACAAGTGGGGGTTGAAACCGCAACCAGTTCGCCAAGCCAAATACTATTGAAATCATTTTACCTACAGTTCAACGCCATATGATGTATCATGTTATTGTTTTTATCAGTAGGAATTGGGGTGAGTGCGTGGCGATATAATATACACTTGGATGTACAAGACCGAGGACACCTCTCATGACACAAGTCTTCAAGAACAAACCTCTTTCTTCGTGATTTATTTCCCAAGGCTTTGGCTCCGTTATGGCAAAGGGATACCCATGCGGAAATTTGACTGTCCTTGGTCAGGGGTTGGGGCCGTATTCATAATCCCCTCGTAAGTTACGCACGAAAAATGCGTTTTCGTCTTAGCCTCACCAGCTCGTTGTGGTGGTGCTCATGATTCCGAAATCCGCTTCAATATAATTTTAGCACTTTCTTAATTCAGAAAATCCACTTCTTGGGTGACTACTTATGTTTTTTGAACCCAATCATGGCTCGACAAATCTTCCACTTAGCGCTATAGTCTAGTGGCGTAGCCTAAGTGGTTATTATGAATACGGCCCCAGTTCGCTAAACTCCTAAAAACTTTGGTTCGTAACACTAAAAAAAGTTGCATTGCTAGGTCAAATACGAAGGAAAAGTGTAATTTTTATTATAATTATCCAACATTAATTTGAATGGCATTGCACTCGAACAAATGGCACCCACCCGTATAACGCTTAATTTCGCTGCTCGTAAACTAAGTTAACTTATCATGCAGGGGCGGATCTAGGGGAGTGGGGTGCAGGGGGTCGAAAAGTCGAGAAAAAAATCACCCCCCACCCCCCGTCACAATATTTTTTCCCCCCAAATATTGGGAGATTGATTCTCGTAACCATATTCATTAAAGGGCCCCCAGGTATTCATTGTAATATTCGATAGATATTAGATTGTTACTTCAATAGACCAGAACGAAACTAAGATTCCAGATTGATTTGTCATGAACTTAGCAATCGACTTTTTTTTATCGATATGTAAGACACATTTGTTTATAAAAAAATAAGTGATGAGCATAAGACCTATTACAAAGCGCTATAATACATAATGTTTAATGTCAAGTTTGTCATGGGTCACGCACTGCATGTTAATATATGATTATTATTCAAGTGTTGGGCCCATGTTTATTTGAGGTAAAACATAAACACATACCGATTTATAATACCTTCGTGGCTTTTGAGTAAAACCGGCGACAGTCTCCCAAACCAAATATCGTTCTGTCCCAGTTATATCACGTAAACGCTCTTGTAGGCTTGGTGTATACCAATGACATTTTACAAAATCTAATGACCATCATGTACATCAAAAACCCCTAACACTGTTAACTCTGTAGCAGGGCCACCATTAAGATGAGAGTATCATATCAGACACACAAGGCGTCAACACGACAGCTCCCCCGCGTCACTTTACCCAGGACTTGGCCCCTTGCGACAGGTGTATCATCAAGGGAATTTGACATTCCTTGGGCTAAGTTAAAGTCCAAAGGACTTCAAGCTCAGTGCTTTTGCTTAGATAGATCGCAGGGATCTCAGGTGTGCTGAGAAACATCTCTTGGCAGTGTATTTACAAGACGGTAGAGCTGAGGAAATAGTAAGATTCGCGATTTTCACATCACCTTTCATATAAATTAATCTCGATAAATAAATTCACCATTACAAAGCCCAATTGGTTCTGTCTCATGCGCCAGAGCGTTTCTCCATGACATAACAACAATAAAATATTCAATCATGGTGTAGAGCAGCAACACCTATAGTCATACTCGCACTTATGTGGAGGGGGAGGGGGGGCAACTGAGCCAGCGACCATTGATAAAACACCACCCGTAACGATATATTGGCTGCGTTTTTGGCCGTTTTTATAAGCCATGAAGGTAAAATTGGGCAAAAAAAACCTCCCGGGACAAGGATAATGGGGCTTTCACGTTGAATGAATCTTGGCCGAGTTGTATGCGGACGCCGTGGTATGTATGAGAGCAGGCTCGCGAGCCCTTACCTTGGGCATCCTGGTCATGCCGCCGACTAGGAGCACCTCGCCGATGTCGCCCTTGTTCACCTCGGCGTCCTTGAGGGCCTTCAGGCAGGGGTCGACGGTCCTCTTGATCAGGTCCTCAACCAGACTCTCGAACTTGGCGCGGCTCAGCTTCAGGTTCATGTGCTTTGGGCCGCTCTGGTCCATCGTCAGGTACGGCAGGTTGATGTCCGTCTGTGGCGAGGGAGCGGGGCAGACAGGGGTGAGACACTGACTGAGAATACAGATATACATGTCCTGTCTACAGCAAGGGTGAGACACTGACTGAGAATACAGATATATATGTCCAGTCTACAGCAAGGGTGAGACACTGACTGAGAATACAGATATATATGTCCAGTCTACAGCAAGGGTGAGACACTGACTGAGAATACAGATATACATGTCCTGTCTACAGCAAGGGTGAGACACTGACTGAGAATACAGATATATATGTCCAGTCTACAGCAAGGGTGAGACACTGACTGAGAATACAGATATATATGTCCAGTCTACAGCAAGGGTGAGACACTGACTGAGAATACAGATATACATGTCCTGTCTACAGCAAGGGTGAGACACTGACTGAGAATACAGATATATATGTCCAGTCTACAGCAAGGGTGAGACACTGAGAATACAGATATACATGTCCTGTCTACAGCAAGGGTGAGACACTGACTGAGAATACAGATATACATGTCCAGTCTACAGCAAGGGTGAGACACTGACTGAGAATACAGATATACATGTCCTCTTCTACAGCAAGGGTGAGACACTGACTGAGAATACAGATATACATGTCCTCTTCTACAGCAAGGGTGAGACACTGACTGAGAATACAGATATACATGTCCAGTCTACAGCAAGGGTGAGACACTGACTGAGAATACAGATATACATGTCCTCTTCTACAGCAAGGGTGAGACACTGACTGAGAATACAGATATACCTGTCCAGTCTACAGCAAGGGTGAGACACTGACTGAGAATACAGATATATATGTCCTGTCTACAGCAAGGGTGAGACACTGACTGAGAATACAGATATACATGTCCAGTCTACAGCAAGGGTGAGACACTGACTGAGAATACAGATATACATGTCCTCTTCTACAGCAAGGGTGAGACACTGACTGAGAATACAGATATACATGTCCTCTTCTACAGCAAGGGTGAGACACTGACTGAGAATACAGATATACATGTCCTCTTCTACAGCAAGGGTGAGACCCTGACTGAGAATACAGATATACATGTACAAGTAGTTTTAATTTAAGTTTGAACACTGTCAGAATTCAGCAATACCAAAGTTAGCCAAGCATCTCACTTTTTCATTTTTACATCGATACCACCTTCTTTGCTTCTAAGTAATGGATGTTCATAGGAATATGCTTGAATACAAGAGCGCCATGTAGTTTGATATTACACAACTGAATATTGATTACTACTGTAGTAACTACATCTCACTGATTACTACTGTAGTAACTACATCTCATTGATTACTACTGTAGTAACTACATCTCACTGATTACTACTGTAGTAACTACATCTCACTGATTACTACTGTAGTAACTACATCTCACTGATTACTACCGTAGTAACTACATCTCATTGATTACTACTGTAGTAACTACATCTCACTGATTACTACTGTAGTAACTACATCTCACTGATTACTACTGTAGTAAATACATCTCACTGATTACTACTGTAGTAACTACATCTCACTGATTACTACTGTAGTAACTACATCTCACTGATTACTACTGTAGCAGGGCCACCATTAAGATGAGAGTATCACATCAGACACACAAGGCGTCAACACGACAGCTCCCCAGCGTCACTTTACCCAGGCTTTGGCCCCTTGCGACAGGTGTATCATCAAGGGAATTTGACATTCCTTGGGTTATTTCTAATTCTAAAGATCCAATAAACTGAAAAGCTCCTTCCCTAAAGCCCCTATTTCAACATCGCAACGAGAACAAATTAAATTAATTAAAATTAATTTTACCTACATACTTCAGTTTACATATATCTAAACGGCATTAATGATCCTATTGACGTTATACTGTATATAAGAACCTCAATTTCCCCCCAAAATCTATGTTTACCTCTGGCACAATCTTGTTTTTTTCTTCGTGTACACAGTTTCCAAATGGATTAAAAATGTCCAATGTTTTTTAGATGTGTTAATGCTGCAGTAATACTTTAATTATTTGACACAGACGTAGCGGCCGGCTTCTATAAACGCCTCATGGAGCACAGTGCACTAACCCTTAGTACGACTAAACATTTCACCCATACCAATTTCTTTTCATGGTATGATTTTTAGTTATTTTTTCCCAGCCTCTTCATAGCAAGGGCGTTCCGTACTGTACCTGCAGTGACGAGGAGAGCTCAATCTTCGCCTTCTCTGCCGCTTCTTTCAGTCGCTGCGTCGCCATGTTGTCCTTGGTGATGTCAATACCTTGCTGCAAGCAAGTCACAAACAGGTCTTAAGACATGAACATACCGTCCAAGTCACACGCAATATGGAAACGGTATAGAAGAGTTAGTTTGGTAAAAGTTTCATGTGGGCAAAACGTGACCGCAAGTGGCATTTACACACTACCCCCTTTATTTTCAACCCCGCCTGCGTAGATAGATAGAGACTCTGGGATGGAGGAGGTAGCTCGGGAGCAACTTGCAGGTTGGCACAATTAAAGAAATCTCCTATCTGCATTTCTCCTCTTTATGTATCCGGCTGAGCAGTCGCCAGATGTGGTAGTTTGCGGTCTAGAAAGTCTCAAATGCACACATTTATCCTGATACCCATGATTTTGTGCGCACTGCAGCGAGCGTTCTTACTTCTCTCTTGAACTCCTTCACCAAGAAGTTGAGCAGCGTGTTGTCGAAGTCCTCTCCGCCCAGCAGAGTGTCTCCGTTGGTCGACTTCACCTCGAACACTCCCTTCTGGATCTCCAGGATGGAGACATCGAACGTGCCACCGCCCAGGTCGTACACGGCAATCCTGTCATGAAAACAGTCATCATATATCACAAAGTCGAACGGGTCGCACACGGCAATCCTGTCATAAAACATACACGCTCCATTCAGAACCCTAATGCATTTTTTAGGTTTGATATTCAAACATAATGCACTGTTACTCAATACTATAATAGTCTGAAAGAGAAAGGTCAGAATACGTGAATAGAACCGCACGACTTCAAAGCATACCGACATTGCTAAACAGTATTCATAACAAAAAGGTCAGTACGTTGAAAAATAAAACCCGTAAGATTAGGAAGCATATGAACACATACAACATATGAAGACAATGGACATTGTTCTGCAGTATTCACGGCGCGGTGTCAAGCCAAGCACCTGACTCACAGTTTGTCATCGCCTTTCTCCATGCCGTAGGAGAGTGCGGCGGCCGTCGGCTCATTGATGACTCTCAACACGTTCAGGCCGGATATCTGCCCAGCATCTTTCGTGGCCTGCGGAGAAAAAACATGGAATGCTGATCATACCGGTAATATACAAAAAAAGAAATTAATCCAAGGAACTGCAGTGGATGTGTTGACCTGCAGCTCAGCCTGCTGATCAAATGAGATAGGAAGGCTCCTCCAATACCGTAATATAAACAGGTGCGCAATGCAGACGTTAGGTGTCCAATGTTGCCTTGGGCAATCGGCCAATGTGTAAAAAAAAAAGGCATAATGTAAGTTTTAAAATTGTATTTACTAAACATATGAATTTAAAATTCAAGTGGTTTGAAGGCATAATCCTTTAAATGCTTGCATATTAGATGCAACAATATTTCTACATAACTGTTCTGTTTGCTTTTTCATATATATTTATATTACGGTGTGTAGGGACATGATATTGACGATACTTGTTGATATCGCGAGGCGTACCTGTCGCTGAGCGTCATTGAAATATGCCGGTACTGTAACAACAGCGTTCTTAACAGGCTGACCCAAGTAACTCTCTGCAATGACACAGTTAACACATATATAAAAAGAGCCCAAAACCATACAATGTCATTAAAGAGACCTACTTTTCATACGAATGATAGTTACACAAACTTTGCCAATCTTTGTAGCTCGGCCAAGTTATACCTTAAATAATACAATGCAATACGAGACATATTCATTGAGACCCCAAGGGTGATAATTCCGCAGTATTGATCGGGGTTCAGCAATTATTACAGGTTCTCAGTTCCTAAATATTTTACTCAAATCAAACAAAAGTGGCGGTTAAACAAATTGGCAAGACAGTCCGCCGCCGGTAGCCATCATACCGCTAGAGCACAGTCTCACGCAGAGTCAGCCTCAGCCCCCAACTCACCTGCAGTTTCCTTCATCTTGACCAGAACAAAGGCCCCGACCTGACTAGGGGAATAGAGCGTTCCCTGGGCCTCTACCCACGCGTCACCATTAGAGGCTTTCACGATCTCATAAGAAACGACCTTCCTGTAATCAGAAAAAAAACATATTAAATTGTAGCATATTTATTTATGGTATTTTTGTAAAGAATTGTATACTTTAGTAGCATATTTATATTTTGTTGTTGTTTTTTGTAAAGAAATGTATACATTTATAGAAAGTCACCCCCCAAGAAGACAGCAGGCCTTCCTAGTTTAGTAGGTGAGGGGATGAAGCAGCGAACAAGTCATGGGTTCCTCGATGGTTTCATCCAGCCCTTTTTTATTGTCTCAAGAGATTGCCCACTTGGAAGCTGACCATAAAAGTGGTCTGAAACACTCGTACTCTATTTCAACTTGAAGATCATAAAGATTCCATATAACACCTCTGAAAGGAAAATGTATCTGGGTTCAGGAAGACGTGGTCTTTACGCTGCAGTTGGGGTGCAGCTTCCAAAAAGGATTGGTATATTTGGTGTACACATGGGCTAAACATAGCCTAGGATCGCCTGTGACAAATAAATGTAAAGAAGAAAACAACTAAGCTCTTGAACCCGCAACTGGTCAGTCAGCGGTTGACTTTTGAAATGGGCAGTTCCTGGTTAGCTCGCACCGGTCTGCCAGATGGCAGGGTCTGCTTGACCCAATCAAACTGGCCTCACACATATATGTACCGACCGGTCCTTTTGCACCTCCGGATCCTCAAACCGCCGTCCGATCAATCGCTTTGTGGCGTACAAGGTGTTTTCGGAGTTGGTGACCGCCTGTCTTCTGGCTGGCATCCCGACCAGTCGCTCCCCATCCTTGGTGAAGGCTACCACTGACGGCGTTGTTCTGGACCCCTCGGAGTTCTCCAGGACCTTGGCGGCTTTGCCTTCCATGATGGCGACACAGGAATTAGTGGTTCCCAGGTCAATGCCAATGACATGGCCCTTAACCTTGTCTGACCTAAGTATCATGATACAAATAAATATGGTAAATAACCAGATATACCGGTATTCAGATCACCTTACTTGAAACTTGCTAATCCATAACTTCATATGCATATGGGACTTTGAAGGTTAAAATATGATAGTACCATAACACATTGTAATAAAATATACATGTATTTATATATATAAGTCAAAGGGTTGCATCCGTAACATGCATAATGCAGAGACTAAAGTTTCAGCTATCATTGGTCATTGTCAGAGCATTAAGACATTCCTTCTGCCAGCAGTCTTAGGCATAGTGCATGGGGCCATGTGATAAGTGCGCTCAATTTACAGCTGTGTTGCAGTTTAAGGCCTGTACATATTAATTTAATTAGCAATTTAATAGATGGACTGTACAGTACTGCATCATTAGTATAACTAAATTATATTATAATACTTACGCAAACCGTTTCTGTGTAGACCCATATTTGTCAGATACAAGGAATTGAGAAGCATTCTGAAAGTAACAAAAATACACTGTTCAGATCTTGATGAACAATCGGTTGTATATTCAGGAAGCTTTAACCAATTCTGGCCATATTGCACCAATGGGAGGAGGAAGGTAAGAGCTGAGTAACTCCCTACTCTTTGCAAAGGACATTGGATCTTTATCCTGCTACAACAGTGGGGCCCAAACCATGATTCATGTGCAGTTAGGCTATCAGGTGGCAAGAGTGCTTAAAACCCACTGTGCTATCAGGGTGACCCTTGTTGATATATACATACATTAGAACATATAACTTATTACTAGTGAAGGAGGAGGTGAATGTAAATCGTGCAAGGGGCTGTGACTGCTTGTCCACAAGTGGCACGGGTAACATTGTTATACAGTACTCATGATCATCATGATCATGTCCAATTAATATTATATAATCTGGGATACAGGAAAGGTCTCAGAATATGGCGAAGGTAAAGTTGGGAAAAGGCCAAAGTTTACAAATCAGCTTATAATACATAGTTGTCTGGTGAAAGTTTTCAACAACAATTTTCAACAACTCTCCCCGCCGCCATGTTGCTGTTACGTCACAGTTCTCGTCGATCTCCCGGCAGAGGGCGTTACCCTTACGCCATAGTCCTAGGAAAAATTGTGACCGAGGAACGAGCTCCGTCTGCCGGGAGATCGACGAGAACTGTGACGTAACAGCGACATGGCGGCGGGGAGAGTTGTTGAAAATTGTTGTTGAAAACTTTCACCAGTACAAAAAGTGGTGGATTTTGTTTGTTTTCAATCTCATTGCCCTTGGAACTATAAAGGTATGAAGAACAACTTGACAAATTGATAAGGACCGTTTATTTCTGTACTTTCTGCGATCAACGGCCGAAGGGCGCTGATTTTTAAATCAACAATCGCAACCGACACTGGCTTCATAGCCCTCCGGCTCCCCAGAGCGGATAAGCCAGGGAGGGGCATGCAACAGGGCTAGCATACACCCACTGGAGGCCAATACAAGCCCGCTCAGCTAACCACTGTGCGAATACGCCGACCTAGATCTGGCTGGCAGGGTGAACTTATCAGTAAGCTGGTACCGAGGAGGTTTTACTGTAATATTTATTACACTTTAAAAAAATTAAAAGTAAGTAAGTTTATATAACTTGCATTTTTAATCTTTAATTTAAGATTTATAAAAGAGAAGAAACATAAGTTTTTATATCCCTTTATACAACTTACATCATTTGATTTACTCTATATCTACAAGTACTAGGCCTACAACATAGAATTCATTTGACATGTTTGATGTCAAAGGCAAATCATTGGCTATTGCATCAGGCAGCCTAAAACTCCTCAATGTCATTCAGGTCAAAGAACTTTGTATGAGGATGTTATTTTCTTGAGAATATATCAACTGTAACTCCATAAGGGTCAGGCCATATCCCACAAGTAGTCACATGGTAAAAGCGTCAACGCTGAACGTACAGCGAGGTGACCTTCGAATTGGCTTCGCCTTCGGCTTGGGACCCAACTGTGAGCGATAATAGACCATCTTGTTACTTTACCCAAGTTGCCGGTTTATCATCATGTAATTCTTATTTAAATCAGTTTGACTTGACACAGCACAACACAGACGAGGTATGAAATTATGTAAACTCTAATTTAACCCCTTTTATGCAGATTGTATTGATATTTAATCCAGCTTTCCGACTCTTGTTCAGCCGATATCGCCGATATTTGACAGTTTTTGTGACCGGGTGACTGTGTGAGACTGTCAGAAAACCTACCGTTCTCGAAAAACTAGAGGCGAATCTGTTGTTGAAAGATTGACAACCAGTCTTGGTCAATCGTGTGGTAATTCTCGTAGCTGACAACATGTTCTTTAAGTTATATTTCTTAAATAAATAATGAAAAGATACAAAGCAGCCACAACTTCTCCGCCGCACGTGTGATGTAAGGTAGGTCACGATTATCAATCACGGCGCATGCGCGGGTTGTGTACTTCCGCTCATGGCCCAGAAGCTTCGAGCAAGCACTCTTTACACATTTCATCATCATGCGACCGACACTCACGTGGGACGGTCGAGCATTAGCTTGCGCACAGTGCGTTTTTGCTTATTCCTATAAGAGGTTTACATTAACATTCAGCTTAAACCCTCTTTCTTAAATTTTCAACCAAAGCAAAACCTGAACAAGTTTAGCTCACTTGTGTTTTTTTTGCTATCCTCAACGGTTTACTTAAAAAAAACACGTATAGATCTAGATTTAGGGACCTACGTAAATAAATCAGTGTAACAGTAAACGAAATTAAACGTGTAAACCATATATGTTGACAATTGTTGACGTGTTCTACTAGTTTGCTTCTCAACCAAAGCAAAGGTTCAACAAGTTTACTTCAATAACTACAATATCTGATGTACATCGTCACGTCTTGGCCTTGTCGGTTATGGCGAACGTTGTTTGCGTGTGACTTGCATCAATGTTCAGCTGGAACGTTAACAAAATTGGAATCTCCTTTTTTTATCATGAATATGTTTTTTTTTTTAAATCTTGATGAAAGGTAAACGCAAACCATTAACTTTTAACGTGTCGAGAATAAGAAAAATGCATCCAAATTGTAGGCCTCATCAGAAACAAATAACCAAGCTTCTGCAATAAGCTCACTAAGTTTTCGGTTTGTAATCGTAACATTTGTTAGAGCTGGAGTGACTCCAGCATATCAGAGTTTTTGGGATGGAGCAATGGATAGAGAAAGGCGGGGGGAGGTAGGGGGGGGGGAGGGGGGCTGAATCGGGCCTTATATACTCGGCTTATACTTGTCCCATAGGACTTTCATGGCCAGCGAAAATCTGGTTCTCTGTACTTCAGCCGGGTCGTCATTACCTGACCAACAAAGGATCCAAAGAACGAAAGTAATTAACATAATGTAGACAATACAGAACCGAAATCGTAGGAGGACCCGCACTGTCCCGTCCCGTCCCGTCCCGTCCCGCCACCCGCTCCGTCCAGTCCCGTCCCGTCCCGCTACCCGTTCCGTCCCGTCCCGTTCCGCCACCCACACTGTCCCGCCGCCCGTACCGCCTCGCATCCTGTACCGTCCGGTCACCCATACTGTCCCGCCACTTGTCCCGTCCCGCCACCCATACTGTCCCGCCACCCGTACTGTCCGGTCCCCCATACCGTCCCACCACCCGTACCGTCCCGCCACCAATTCCGTCCGGTCCCCCATACCGTCCCGCCACACTACCGTCCCGTCAACCATACCGTCCGGTCACCCATACCGTTCTGTCACCCATACCGTCCCGTCACCCATACCGTCCCGTCACCCATGCCGTCCCGCCACACGTACCGTCCTGCCACCCATGCCGTCCCGTCACCCGTACCGTCCCGCCACCCATACCGCCCCGTCACCCATACCGTCCGGTCCCCCATACCGTCCCGCCACCTGTACCGTCCCGTCACCCATACCGTCCCGCCACCCGTACCGTCCCGTCACCAGTACCGTTCCGCCACCCGTACCGTCCCGCTACCCTTACCGTCCCGCCACTCGTACCGTCCCGCCGCCCGTACCGCCTCGCATCCTGTACCGTCCGGTCACCCATACTGTCCCGCCACTTGTCCCGTCCCGCCACCCATACTGTCCCGCCATCCGTACTGTCCGGTCCCCCATACCGTCCCACCACCCGTACCGTCCCGCCACCAATTCCGTCCGGTCCCCCATACCGTCCCGCCACACGTACCGTCCCGCCATCCATACCGTCCCGTCAACCATACCGTCCGATCACCCATACCGTCCTGTCACCCATACCGTCCCGTCACCCATACCGTCCCGTCACCCATGCCGTCCCGCCACACGTACCGTCCCGCCACCCATACCGTCACGTCACCCATACCGTCCCGTCACCCATACCGTCCCGCCGCCCGTACCGCCCCGCCACCTATACCGTCCTGTCACCCGTACCGTCCCGTCACCCGTACCGTCCCGCCACCCGTACCGTCCCGCCACCCATACCGTCCCGTCACCCATACCGTCCCGTCACCCATACCGTCCCGCCATCCGTACCGCTCCGCCACCCATACCGTCCGGTCCCCCATACCGTCCCGCCACCCGTACCGTCCCGTCACCCATACCGTCCCGCCACCCGTACCGTCCCGTCACCAGTACCGTTCCGCCACCCGTACCGTCCCGCTACCCTTACCGTCCCGCCACTCGTACCGTCCCGTCACCAGTACCGTCCCGTCACCCATACCGTCCCGTCACCCATACCGTCCCGCCACCCGTACCGTTCCGCCACCCGTACCGTCCCGCTAGCCGTACCGTCCCATCACCCGTACCGTCTCGTCACCCATACCGTCCGGTCCCCCATACGGTCCCGCCACCCATACCGACCGGTCCCCCATACCGTCCCGCCACCCATACCGTCCCGTCACCCATGCCCGTCCGGTCCCCCATACCGTTCCATCACCGGTACCGTCCCGTGACGCGTACCGTCCCATCACCCGTACCGTCCGGTCACCCATACCGTCCCGCCACCCATACCGTCCCGCCACCCATACCGTCCCGCCACCCATACCGTCCCGTCACTTATACCGTCCCGTCACTCATACCGTCCCACCACCCGTACCGTCCTGCCACCCATGCCGTCCGGTCCCTCATACCGTCCGATCACCCGTACCGTCCCGTGACGCGTACCGTCCCGCCACCCATATCTTCCGGTCCCCCATACCGTCCCGCCACCCATACCGTCCCGTCACTCATACCGTCCCGTCACTCATACCGTCCCACCACCCATACCGTCCCGCCATCCGTACCGTCCCGCCACCCATACCGTCCCGCCACCCGTACCGTCCCGCCACCCATACCGCCCCGTCACCCATACCGTCCCGCCACCCATACCGTCCGGTCCCCCATACCGTCCCGCCACCCGTACCGTCCCGTCACCCATACCGTCCCGCCACCCGTACCGTTCCGCCACCCGTACCGTCCCGCTAGCCGTACCGTCTCATCACCCGTACCGTCTTGTCACCCATACCGTCCGGTCCCCCATACGGTCCCGCCACCCATACCGACCGGTCCTCCATACCGTCCCGCTACCCATACCGTCCGGCTCCCCATACCGTCCCGCCACCCATACCGTCCCGTCACCCATGCCCGTCCGGTCCCCCATACCGTTCCATCACCGGTACCATCCCGTGACGCGTACCGTCCCATCACCCGTACGTCCGGTCACCCATACCGTCCCGCCACCCATACCGTCCCGCCACCCATACCGTCCCGCCACCCATACCGTCCCGTCACTCATACCGTCCCACCACCCGTACCGTCCTGCCACCCATGCCGTCCGGTCCCTCATACCGTCCGATCACCCGTACCGTCCCGTGACGCGTACCGTCCCGCCACCCATATCTTCCGGTCCCCCATACCGTCCCGCCACCCATACCGTCCCGTCACTCATACCGTCCCGTCACTCATACCGTCCCACCACCCATACCGTCCCGCCATCCGTACCGTCCCGCCACCCGTACCGTCCCGTCACCTATTCCGTCCCGTCACCCCCCCACATTGCATGGTTCTAACTTGTCAGGTCCGTGACGAAAAAATTATAAGATAATGATATAAGAAAATTATAACAAAATAATTAAATAATTACAACATAATTAAATAATTACAAAATCAGTAAATAATTACAAAATCAGTAAATAATTACAAAATAAGTAAATCATTACAAAATAATTAAATTATTACAAAATTATTAAATCATTACAAAATAATTAAATCATTACAAAATAATTAAATAATTACAAAATAATTAAATAATTACATAATTATTAAATGATTACAAAATTATTAAATCATTACAATATTATTAACACAGTACAAAATTATTAAATCAGTACAAAATTATTAAATCATTACAAAATTATTAAATCATTACAAAATTATTAAATAATTACAAAATTATTAAATAATTACAACATAGTTAAATAATTATTACCGAAGTTTTTTCAATAATTTTTACCGAAGTTTTAGATAATTTATACCGAGGTTTTAAATAATTACTACTGGAGTGTTAAATACTTTGCCTAAGTCTTATTTAATAAGGGACGAACTAGAACATATAACTGAAATAATTACGACAAATTATACTATATATAGTAACCATAAAATCTACGAACTGACGAATTCTCGAGCACGGATTTGGTCGCCCGCTATGAGTCCACACGTGAATAGAGCTTGATTGGACACATAATCCACCCCCCCCCCTCGTGGGGGGTGGGAGGCACTGTTATACGAATCTGGTAGGGGGGTTACTCGGGTACTCCTTGATGCATGAGGGAGCGGACATTTGTGATATAAAAAAGATAACCGTATCTTGGCGGGGCTCTGAAAATGTGCGTTTAAAGAGCGGGTTGCCGCTCTATGACAATACCCTTTGAGAGTCGATGTTGGCCGGCTTGGGCGGTGCAAAAGCGGGGGGGGGGTGGAACTGTGGAAGCCCCCCCCCCCCCGCCCGCACCAATGTATTAAGTACCCGCCCAACCCCTCGGGCCCAATGCGCACCTTCTGTGCTGTCAAACATGTTTAAGCAGCCCCTTTTCGTAAACAGGTTTCAACGTTCACACGTAACCAAGGCAGGCATCTTACTACTTCCCAGTAAATAGCTTTGTACTTGACAGTTTGATATTTTAGTCACAAAACACTTGATAGAGATTGAAATTGGATAAAGCGACAGTAAAAAAATGACTATATAGTTTTTTACAGTTCCATCTTAAGAAACTAGGAGTGTTAGTTTCAACAACGTACAGCAACGGTTAAGCGTGCGATGATAAATTAGTCGTGACAAGATCAGACCATGTGTCACTGAGTGCGTGTTACGCGCTTGCTCGCTCAAATGTCCGAACCATCTTGGTCGACTTGAAAATACTTGATCAATGTATATTGACGGGTCTGACAGGTGACCAGAAGCCCAGAAGCAATATGTCAGGAAAACACTCCCTAAAACGACGTTTATTATGGCAGATTTCCCAGTCACCATGCCGCTAAAACTCAAATACGGTAGTATAACTGAAATAAGTTTTCTTGCGGGTCTGTATCGCGTTGGGACTCGTTGGACCAGGTACATATATAAACCCTTCCCTGGGCCACGCAGCTATAGTGCCGCCATTGTAGACACCAACCCTCAGACCGAAGTAACTACAGCCAGGTATGTATAAGCTCTTCTTACATGTTTATGTTATCTATATACATATATATATATATATGATGTAAAATAGGACTGACTACTACAGAATATAATTTTATAAATATAAACGGCATGTTAAATCTTTATGTTTTTATCTTGTCTAGTGTGTGTTGATATTTGAGTGACTTGTTCTTTGCCTTATTGTTGTATGATTTCAGATTCGTAAATAACAGTAAAAATTAGGAATTTGCCAGCAGATAAAAATTTGTGTTTATTTTCCTCCTAGTTAGTTATAATTTGAGTGGCCTTGAGTATTATAACAGATTTTAATATCCGGCGATTATTTCTTCCCGGACTGATATTTGCGTGGCACCAATATGTGGGATTTCGCTTAATTAGTGTCTAACTATAAATGTCAGCATGTCCTGTTTGATGTCGTTTGGTTTATACGCATATTTGTACATCTCCATAAGACAGTTGTTGCTGATTGAGTCATCTCAATTGCACCAATTTAACAAGATAAGTCAGGACGTTCTGGCATCTTTCCAGGCTTATAAGCGTTCGAACTAGCCTGCAACATAGAATGATAATTCGAAGTCATATGCTTTGCTCGCAAAAACAGAAAAGTAGGAGGTTCATTCGTAATTAATTAGTTTATATTTATAATCTTTGTACCTATATATCAACTGTATAATATAATATTATCTTATACAGTTGATATGTTAGATATTATTACCACAAGGAAAGGTTAGACTGAACTTATGTATAGGGCTGAATCATGTTTGTTTTTCAAAATAATTGTTCGTGGCTTCGTTTGGCGTGATGTCCGCTGCAGAGAGATGAAGTCTGGGTTCGCGGTGTGGGTTTTCCTCAACTTGGCGCTGGCGCAGAGCCATGCGTTAACCTGCTACTCCTGCGTCAGCTCCACCCCATCCACTACAACCGCACCAGCGGGCGGATCCACCACCACAACCACACCAGCGGGCGGATCCACCACCACAACCGCACCAGCGGGCGGATCCACCACCACAACCGCACAAGCGGGCGGATCCACAACTCCCACCATCCCCACCACCACAACCACCCTCCCATCAGCGAGTGGATCCACACCCACCACCACACAGAGCAGAAACCTCAGGTTAGCGCGAGCAGCGAATGAGGACGTCCCAGTGACTACTGGCTGCCTGGATACCATGGACAAGAAGTTGGTCAGCCCAGTCACTTGCCCTGCGGAGTTCACTGTATGCACCAAAGTGAAAACTGAAAACTCTCAGGGTTAGTATACAAATCTCTCTTTCCAAGCACCCCGTCATTTTGGTATTATTTGGCATTCTTAGCTCCGCCCACTGTCTATTAGGCCGCCTGTTGAACAAGATCGCTTCATTACGTCTCGAGCATCGAGAGATGGGGCCAACCCGTGGCCTAGTATAGGGGTAGCGCGTGCAGCTGTTGTCGAGTGTGCCCTGCCAGGCCATCCCAAGCGGCGGTGCGGGGTTCGAATTTTACATGTGTATGTCCATGTCCTGTGCATCTTTATGTCTGTGCACAATACCTATGCCATGTCTTTCTTCGCAATAAGTATAGAGTTACTCCCGGAGACATGGCTCATCTCTTCCGCGACGCTTCCCATTGTCGCGACACAGATTAAAGCGTCCTACTGCTCATGAAAAACATCAACATATACCACATTTATATCCACTATCGTCTGCTAGTATTATGACTTAGTGTCTACTGCTCGTATTATGGCGTACTGTAGTCTGCTCGTATTATGACGTACTGTAGTCTGCTAGTATTATGACGTACTGTAGTCTGCTCGTATTATGACGTACTGTAGTCTGCTTGTGTCATGACGTAATGTAGTCTGCTAGTATTATGACGTACTGTAGTCAGCTAGTATTAGGACGTACTGTAGTCTGCTCGTGTTTTGTCATAGGCTACTGTCGTCTGCTCGTCTTATACCCCCTTGTTCTTTGCTCTAGGTCTGTTCGTAGAGCGAGGGTGCGGTAGTAGCAAGAGCAACATACAAGGTTCAGATTGCTACGTCACAGAGTCAGACGGCACCACAACAACAGAATGCCACTGCACAAGCGATGAGTGCAACGGCAGTCACGTGACTTTGTCTTCCGGTGTGCTGCTGATGGCCGCGTACACAACAACGCGCCTACTTTGGCGTTAATTGAAGTATCTCTAATTGGCCAGCCTTGTGTGCACAATGTTACTGTTACTGAGTCTGTGCTGTTTGGTATATATTTGTGGGGAAAACATGTTCGCATGCATCAGAAGAAACATGATGTGTAAACTGAAGATATAATATAATTCTGCATGTCATATGCGAGTTGTTATCGGTCACTTACATATTAATCAGACGGTTTATGACGACGAACATGTGACTATTGAAATGTGGCAAAATTGACGTATATGCTTTTTGCTCAGAAGAAATTGAGACTTTAAATTATTGATCATGTGACTGTAAAGCTGGCATTCCTTTTGTGAATGTACTGTCGAGGCTTTTTGATGCGGTCTGCAATATTAATACGATGTTTTTACTATTTAATATTGGTCAGTTTGATCTTAAGGTTTGGCTACCGATCATAATTTAATGATAAACGATATATTGCTTATTGTCAGAAAATATTTTAATGTGTTTCTCTATGTGAGGCAAGGCAAAATTACAGTACAAGTGAAATATAAATCAGCCGTACAGAATTTCATGGCTGTAACAAATAAATTTGTGAAGTAAAATCTAATACTACAGATATTGACGCATTGATGCATATTCTCTTACGTTGAATATTGCTATGATATTGTTGTTTGATGTCTGTACGTTGGATTGTGAACTATAACATATGTACAGATTTAGAAATAAAGCTTGAAATCAAATTAATTCAAATGAAAATTACTTGTCACATATAAACATATTAGGGGGCCGAGGTCCCTGGTGTGATGGTTAGCGCACTAAACCCCCCCCCCCTTGCCCACAGCAATGTATTAAGTACCCCCCCCCCCGCCCCCCCCGGCTTAAGCGCAACTCCTGTGCTGTCAAACATGTTTACAAAACCCCAACTTAACCAAGGCACTCATCTCACTGCTTCCCAGTAAATAGCTTCGTATTGAACCATTTGACCTTTTAATCACGAATCACTTGTTAGAGATTGAAAGTATGATAACGACAGCAAAAAGTGACTTTGTAGTATTTGATAGTCTTAACAGTCCAGCACGCTACGTAAACACGTCCAGACGCCAGCGCGTCTTGGAGCTCTCCTGTGTGGAGGTAAATTAAAGTTCTCACGTCTGGACGTATCGGCGTCTTCGGCAAAACCATTATGTTTTCACGTCCGGACGCCGGGACGTGAGTGGGAAAACCATTGCATCCATTCACGTCCCAACACGTTTCTACTTTAAATGTGTATGGTTTTGGACAAGTCGACAAGAGACATGTATAAGGTGTCATGTCGTATGCATGGTGTTCATGAGCTTAGCGTCCCCAAATTTGAACCCCGCTCGCATTCCCACATCGTGTGCATCCAGGAAGATGAATAACATAACGATCATCAGACCGATCATGGAACTGTCTGCGAAACACACATAATTGTCCGTTCTCTATTTCATATTTCATTAGTTAATAAGAAATTAATCCGTTCATTGACTAAACAAAGTTTTGCTATCCACCCCCACAGACGCCCGCCTCACGGACTCTCGTCCCTCCGCCCCACACGCATCCACTAGACTGCTGCACTCATCCCTCCCACCGCCTCTACCCACACTCGCCAGACTCATGCACTCCTGCCGCCCCCCCCCCTCCGGGCCCATCGGAGGGGGGGGGGGGGCATTTCAGACCCTAAAGTATATTTGTGCCTTGTTTGTAACAAATTATTGTGCCCCCCCCCCGCCCTTTCAATAATTCCTTCACACGCCCGAGCGGCACCAATTTCATGAAATCCCCCCCCCCACTCCGCCCACCAACACCAACCAAGGTTAATGGAATGTCCTCTTTCTCCCCATCCCCCACACCCAACCACCCGACCCCTGCAGCCCCTCGACCCACCGACACCCTTCAAACTCCTGCACCCCTGGTGGCCCGCCACCCCCGTCCACCGACACCCCCGTCCACTGATACCCGCCAGATTCCTACAAACCCCGCCCCCCCCCCTCCCCGCCCACCGACACCCACCAGACTACTGCACTCCTGGCCCGCAACCCCGCAACCCCCCCCCCACCCCCCCCACCCCGCCCAAAAACACCCGCCAGACTCTAATATATCCAGTTACACCGAGTTATTTATTTTACCCTGTATGTACTGTGGGCATGATGGCCTCATATATACGAATAAGCGTACTTACTTACTCTGGGAGTACCCCCACCCCCCGCCTCCAGCACAACTCCAGGCCTAACTTAGTCGCGACGACATTGAGTTGCAGAATTATTCCGCCATTAAAAACTCGGCTCAGATGCGTCTTCAGTTGTTTATAGAATAGCATTCAGTTTTGAATCTTACCTTATCCTGAAAATTAAGATTATGTCTAAAATTAGTTTAACGTAATATATTCTGTAATTTTTGTAATAGTAACCTCTTCTCCATGTAAAATAAGTATATTCTGTCTTGGATTTAAATCATGAAAGCCTGTGGACTCTCCGAACATCGAACAACTATCTCTCGTTCCCTCTCAGGCACCTACCGTTTCGGACCAACATAACTTCGGTCTTGCTCATGTTAATAGTCACACCCCATTTCTTGCAAAATTCTTCTAATGTCTTGATTATCGCATGCAGTCTACCTACGGTGTCGGCGAGGTTCGAGAGATCATCCGCGTACATCAGCGCTATCACATTTGGGATGGTCTGATCTATGAAGATACCTTTATAACCATTCACAGTTAACATGTTGAAATACTCGTTCACATATAAGATGTGCAATGGGCTCAATAAACGACCTTGCCTGGTACCTAAGGAGCACGTAAAAAACTCGGTCAGGGTGTTGGTACACTTCACACATGATCGCAGTTTCTGGTATAGTGACATCAGAACCTTAAGCGATCTTCCATGTTGCCCTTCAGGTGACAATTTATACCACAAATGATTATGTGGGACCTGGTCAAAGGCTTTAGACAAATCTACATACAGGCAGTAAAAGCGACCGCCAGGTTTAGACAAATACTTATGAATGACAGACTGCATAGTGAAAACTTGGTCTATGGTCGATCGTCCCTTCCTGAAACCACCTTGACATTCAGATATTTTTTCATTTTCCTCAGCCTGGTTTTGTACTAATTGCATTATGGATCCTATCAACAATTGAATCACCCTCCGAATCAGTTAACATAAAGAAAGGCCTCTGTACAGTCGAATCGCAACCTGTACCGTATTCGCTCCGGGGTCTGGTGGTTCACCACTTCCTCTTGTGATTTACCCTTACACTGGACAGTAACACTTACTGGGAAGCGGTCTGACATGTCTTCTGTTTTAACCTGGAAGTGGCGGGACAGATCTGCGAACAGTGAAGTGGAACACAACACATAATCTACCAGGCTCTTACGGGGGGGGGGGGGGGGTGACAGTAAGGGAAAGTGATTGTATACTACTGTTCGTTAGCATTTGCTCACCCATCAAAATGTCAACAACGGCTGATTTGCATACGGCACTTGCGTCTACATGATACTAACGATACAGCCGGTATCAGTGGCGGATCCAGGAATTTGTAAAGGGGGGGGGGGGGGGTCGCCAGACCCCGTGTGAGAATATTTTACATAAAAAGTAAATTTGTCCTCAAAAATCCAACTTTAACAGTGCTTGGCTTGCCCCTGAAAGGGTGGGGGCGCCCGCCCCCGGCGCCCTCCCCCCCGGCTGGATCCGCCACTGGGTATGTTCCACCAACTGTCGTTCTTCTCACCGAATTTGTAGAGACTTTTGTCGGTCCGGAACTATATCTTACCTGAGGCAAACTACGCCACGTAAAGACTGACTTTACCCACCGTTTGGCAAATGCAAGTGGATCATCATGTAATTTAATAATACTTTGTTGAGAAAATAATTTCTTATGAAGCAACACCGCCTGCCTGCCAAGACTGAGTATTTCCCTAACCTTTCTCTTGTAAACTTGTCAACAAGGCAATACACGATACATATTTCAAATTGTAACGTCTTGGGACCCGAAGATGTTCGGACGTGAATGTATGCAATAGTTTTCCCACTCACGTCCCGGCGTCCGGGTGTGAAAACGTGAGGGTTTCGGCGAAGACGCCGATACGTCCAGACCTGAGAACGTAAATTTACCTCCACACAGGAGAGCTCCAAGACGCGCTGGCGTCCGGACGTGTTTACGTAACGTGCTGGACTGCTTAACAAACTAGGAGTGTTTCAGCAACGCACAGGTTCGGTCAAGGGTGCGATGATAAATTAAGTAGTCGTGACAAGATCAAACCATGTGTCACTGAATGCGTGTTACGCGCTTGCTCTCTTACATGTCCTAACCATCTTGGTCGACTTGAAAATACTTGATCAATGTATATTGACGGGTCTATCATGACAGATTTCCCAGTCACTATGCCGTAAAAACTAAGATACGGTAGTATAACGGAAATACGTTTTCTTGCGGGTCTGTATCGCGTTGGGACTCGTTGGACCAGGTACATATATAAACCCTTCCCTGGGCCACGCAGCTGTAGTGCCGCCATTGTAGACACCAAACCTCAGACCGAAGTAACTACAGCCAGGTGTGTATTAACTCTTCTTACATGTTTATGTTATATATATATATAATGTAAAACAGGGCTGACTACTACAGAATATCATATGTCAAGACTGTCCAGTAATTTAAAAATCGAACGTGTGCCAAAATAACAATTGGTCTTTTGTGTCATTTTATAAAGATAAACGGCATGTTAAATTCTTTTGTTTTTATCTTGTGTAGTGTATGTTGATATTTGAGTGACTTTCCTATGGTTGTATGATTTCAGATTCGTAAATAACAGTGAAAATTACGAATTTGCCAGCAGATAATAATTTGTGTTTATTTTCCTTCTAGTTAGTTATAATTTGAGTGGCCTTGTGTATTATAACAGATTTTAATATCCGGCGATTATTTCTTCATGGCCTGTAATTTGCGTCCCACCAATATGTGGGAATCCGCATAATTTATGTCTAACTATAAATATCAGTATGTCTTGTTTGATGTCGTTTTGTTTCATACGCATATTTTTACATCTGCATAAGACAATTGTTGCTGATTTATCACAATCTCACTTGCACCAATTTAACAAGATAATTCTGGGCGTTCTGGCATGTTTTCATGCTTATAAGCGTTCGGACTACCCTCCAACATAGAATGATAATTCGAAATCAAATGCTTTGCTCGTAAAAACAGGAAAGTAGGAGGTTCATTTATAATGTTTATATTCTATCAATTGTACCTATATAATATTATATTATATTATATCGTTGATATATTGGATAATTGTACCACAAGAAAAGGTTAGACTGTACTTAGATATGGAACACCTGATTCAACTGAAACATATCTGTTTTTCACAATAATTGTGCATGGCTTCGTTTGGCGTGATGTCCGCTGCAGGGAGATGAAGTTTCGGTTCGCGGTGTGGGTTTTCCTCAACTTGGCGCTGGCGCAGAGCCACGCGTTAACCTGCTACTCCTGCGTCAGCTCCACCCCACCCACCACAACCACACCAGTGGGAGGAGTGACACCCACAACCACAACCACACCGGCGGGCGGACCCACACCCACAACCACAGCCACAACAGCGGGCGGACTCACAGCCACAACCACAGCCACACCAGCGGGCGGACCCACACCCACGGCCACAGCAGCGGGCGAAGCCACCACCACCAACCCAGCCGCCACCACACCAGATGGCGGAACCACAGCCTCATTGGGCTTAGTCGCCGGGTTAGCGCGAGTAGCGGATGAGAACGTCACAGTCACTGCTGGCTGCCTGGATACCATGGACAGAAGTTTGGTCGGCACGGTCCTGTGCCCTGCGGAGTTTACTGTATGCACCAAAGTGAAAACTGAAAACTCTCTGGGTTTGTATACAAATCTTTCTTGCATAGCACCCCGTCATTTTGGTATTATTTGGCATTATTAGGTCCGCCCACTATATATTAGGCCGCCTGTTGAACAAGATCGCTTCATTACGTCTCGAGCATCGAGAGATGGGGCCAACCCGTGGCCTAGTATAGGGGTAGCGCGTGCAGCTGTTGTCGAGTGTGCTCTGCCAGGCCATCCCAAGCGGCGGTGCGGGGTTCCCATCGAGAGATGGGGCCACCCTATGGCCTAGTATAGGGGTAGCGCGTGCAGCTGTTGTCGAGTGTGCTATGCCAGGCCATCCCAAGCGGCGGTGCGGGGCTCCCATAGACAGATGGGGCCACCCTATGTCCTAGTATAGGGGTAGCGCGTTCAGCTGTTGTCGAGTGTGCTCTGCCAGGCCAGCCCAAGCCGCGGTGCGGGGTTCCCATCGACAGATGGGGCCACCCTATGGCCTAGTATAGGGGTAGCGCGTTCAGCTGTTGTCGAGTGTGCTCTGCCAGGCCAGCCCAAGCGGCGGTGCGGGGTTCCCATAGACAGATGGAACCACCCCGTGGCCTAGTATAGGGGTAGCGCGTTCAGCTGTTGTCGAGTGTGCTCTGCCAGGCCAGCCCAAGCGGCGGTGCGGGGTTCCCATCGACAGATGGGGCCACCCTATGGCCTAGTATAGGGGTAGCGCGTTCAGCTGTTGTCGAGTGTGCTATGCCAGGCCATCCCAAGCGGCGGTGCGGGGCTCCCATAGACAGATGGGGCCACCCTATGTCCTAGTATAGGGGTAGCGCGTTCAGCTGTTGTCGAGTGTGCTCTGCCAGGCCAGCCCAAGCCGCGGTGCGGGGTTCCCATCGACAGATGGGGCCACCCTATGGCCTAGTATAGGGGTAGCGCGTTCAGCTGTTGTCGAGTGTGCTCTGCCAGGCCAGCCCAAGCCGCGGTGCGGGGTTCGAACTCCACATGTGTATGTCTATGTCCTGTCATCTTTATGTCTGTGCACAATACATATGCCATGTCTTTCTTCGCAAGAGAGTTACTCCCGGAGACATGGCTCCTCTCTTCCTCGACCCTTCTTATTGTCGCGACACAGATTAAAGCGTCCTACTGCTTATCAAAAACCTCAACATACACCGCATTTATATCCACTATCGTCTGCTAGTATTATGTCTTATTGTCTACTGCTCATATTATGACGTGCTGTAGTCTCATAGTAGTATGACTACTGTAGTCTGCTCGTATTATGACGTGCTGTAGTCTGCTCGTATTATGACGTGCTGTAGTCTGCTCGTATTATGACGTACTGTAGTGTGCTAGTATTATGACGTACTGTAGTCTGCTCGTATTATGACGTACTGTAGTGTGCTAGTATTATGACGTACTGTAGTCTGCTCGTATCATGACGTACTGTAGTGTGCTAGTATTATGACGTACTGTAGCTTGCTCGTATTATGACGTACTGTAGTGTGCTAGTATGACGTACTGTAGTCTGCTCGTATTATGACGTGCTGTAGTCTGCTCGTATTATGACGTACTGTAGTGTGCTAGTATTATGACGTACTGTAGTCTGCTCGTATTATGACGTACTGTAGTGTGCTAGTATTATGACGTACTGTAGTCTGCTCGTATTATGAAGTACTGTAGTGTGCTAGTGTTATGACGTACTGTAGTCTGCTCGTATTATGACGTGCTGTAGTCTGCTCGTATTATGACGTACTGTGGTGTGGTAGTATTATGACGTACTGTAGTCTGCTCACGTTATGACGTACTGTAGTCTGCTAGTATTATGACGTACTCTACTCTTTTAATGTTATGACGTACTTTAGTCTGCTCGTGTTTTTGTCATACTGTCGTCTGCTCGTCTTATACCCCCTTGTTCTTTGCTCTAGGTCTTTTCGTAGAGCGAGGGTGCGGTAGTAGCAACAGCAACATACAAGGTTCAGATTGCTACGTCACATCGTTAGACGGCACCAAGACAACAGAATGCCACTGCACAACCGATGAGTGCAACGGCAATCACGTGACTTTGTCTTCCGGTCTACTGATGATGGCCGCGTACACAACAACGCGCCTACTTTGGAATTAATTAAAGTATTTCTAATTGGTCAGCCCATGTGTGCACAATGTTACTGTTACTAAGTCTGCGCTGTTTGGTATATATTTGTGAGGAAAACATGTTCGCATGCATCAGAAGAAACATGATGTGGAAACGGAAGATATAATATGACTCTGCATGCCATATGCGAATTGTTATCGGTCGCTTACATATTTATCAGACGGCTTATGACTACGAACATGTGACTAATGAATGGGGCAAAATTTACGTATATGCTTTTTTGATCATGTGACTGTAAAGTTGGCAGTTCTTTTATGAATGTACTGTCGAGGATTTTTGATGCGGTCTTTTAAGGTCTGGCTACGGATCGCAATTTAATGATAAACGATATATTGTTGATGGTCAGAAAATATTTTAATGTTTTTCTCTACGTGAGGCGAGGCAAAATTGCAATACAAGTGAAATATAAATCGACTATTCAGAATTTCATGGCTGTAACAAATAAATTTGTAAAGTACCATCTAATACTACAGATATTGAAGCATTGATGCATATTCTCTTACGTTGAATCTTGCTATGATATTGTTGTTTGGTGTCTGTACGTTGGATTGTGAACTACATGTATAATATATGTACAAAATTAGAAATACAGCTTGAAATAAAATTATTTATATGAAGCTTACTTGTCACATACAAACATATTAGGGGGCCGCGATCCCTGGTGTAATGGTTAGCGCACTAGATCAACAGTCTTATAGGTTCGAGTCTAAGAACAGTAGTTTCTAGATTCGAATGTACCGGCCCGGGCACCTAACCCAGGCCACGCTTCATCCTTCATCGTCCCGGCAGGTGCCGCTGCTCAGTTTAGCCATTGTATACACAAAGGCGGTCTGAAACAAGCTGTGCTGTGCCTGTTAGAGAAACGCTCTTTCGAAACTTATTCAAGTTAAAAATCACGCCTACATTAGCATTCGAAGCTTATAATTTTACATATATTACATTAAATCATATTGTGTTTTATAATATTGTTAAACAGAACATTAAGAGTTCTCCATTTTGCTACTTTGACGCTGTACTACGACTGTCGATTCGGCAACCTTGTGGTTAAACTGTGCCAGTTTAACGGGCTTACTTTGACATCGAGACGCTTTACATGTGACCTGCGCATTATTACTAAACTCTTTTAGACAAATGTCTATATGTTATCATAATAGATATAGAGCAGACATTTCTTGTTAACAAGGTAATAAACGGCAGCGATGCCTGAATTTTGATAAAACAGTACACAAGAAGACACTTTCCTGCAGGAGACGCACTATTTTGGCAAGAAAGCGGGTAAACAACATAACCGTTAACCTGTTATTTTTAATTTTTAATTACTGCGGCTAAATCGGACCCGAAGCTGGTATGATGGGGGGAAAAAAGAAGCAAGCCCGGGTGTGGAATGAAATTGGTCAGCAATTTATTGACGGGTGAATTACGCAAAGAGGTCCTGAAGGGGTAAATGGCGACACGCGACACAGGCATAGAAAACGCAACACAGAACGTCGCGAAAAACACCATTTTGAAAAAATCGAAAACATATTCCAGATCTCTACACATGAACGTTCACGGAGCCCGACCCCCATTAAAGGTGGGGAGGGAGGTGGGGGGGACCAAGTCAATGAATACAAGAAACACCATGACGCAAAGGTACTCCGTACAATAGCATGCTACTGAATTAATTGAATGAATTACATAAAACGTAGTTAAGGACTAGTTCATTGGTAGGATGGAGAATACATCTTGGTAGTACACAAAGAAAGCCTTACATAAAACTGTGGTTAATGTCGCTGCAGGTCAGTAAACAATAGGATGACAAAGACTACAACTTTAAGGCTACCGAATACTATTATCAAACCCTTAAGCTCCAACAATAGGCACAGCAAGAGACACTGCAGCCTATAGGCTAGACATCTGCAGTAGAACACCTATACATGGGGAAGGGGATGGTGGGTGTGGTGAAAATTCCGGATCACAGTAGAATCGATAGTTTGATAGAAAATAAACCAAATACGTCATCACAATTAAAACGATTTCCGAAAACCTCAGGGAAAATATTATTGTATCAGTAACTTTAAAACGTAACATATGATAAAGAATTATTTCTAACATACAGACTAATATCACATTTATCACCCAGCACTGGTTGGATGAGAGACCACCGTTAGGCCTCATTGGGAGTCAGGTCCAGTACCCACGGGGATATTGGAATACAAGGATGAAACTGCTCCAGGCACAGGTGGAGTTTATTAAAATCTTAAAAGACTATTTGTGCTCATTATGTTGGGAGGCGGGGGGTGGGGGGAAGTTGTCCCTAGACGCCCAGTAGTGCCTGCCAGAGTGGACATTTCTTATGAAAAAGATATCCCTAGAGCGGACATTTTTCATAAAACGGAACCCTCCCAAACCCTGGAACGTATTAAAGGGAACCGCCAGCATGGCCTCTAACGCTGCTTTACCGATCCATATAATACCCAAGTACCTATCCTCCAAATTACAGAATTGTCCATCCTGTTTGTAGCTCATAATAAAATTTGGAAGTGACCGCCAGTCACGATTTCACCGCTTAACCAGACGGCAGGTGTGTTTGGGTAATTAACCTGGGGTAATGCCGTTTATATTCAATCCGTCAATCTCTTCACTGGCCATATCATTTTGTTATAGTTAAGGGAAAAACTCAGATTGCGGAGCAATTGCAGGAGGACGAGCATGGCTTTGAGGCACTCATGATGTATTCTGTAGGTGATTAGGAAATCATCTAGCATGGCGATAATCGTGTCATATCCTTTTTGACGCATGATACGGCGCACCGCTTGGCTGAGGGTGTTAGACACAAAGGGACTTTGGCGGCCTGATGTGCAGGGCCTTCTTATCCTGGGACCTGATGGGCAATGTCGTTGATCCCAACAACGGGGGCCACGTAAGTCGGCGTATCGACAACGCGGTCGGTGACACCCTTAAACTAGGCGTCAAAGATCTCACCTGCTGTCGCGAGTTCTTCCGTCTGCTGGCGAGGATCCTGAAGAGAGGCTGCAGTCCACTGTTAACTGGTGGCTGATGGGAGTTAACGGCCTCTCTCCTGGCTCGACGGGCCTGCGTTCGCAGCCCTGCTGTCTCCAGTAGCACCCGGGGCGATGGTGGGGGCGGTGGCAACTTCTTCGATCTGATCAGATCCACCGCCTTTGACAGGAGTCTTGTCAGACCCAGTGTAAGATCATGCTAACCTTGGAGCCGATTAACGTTTTCCTCCCGTAGCAGTTCCAGAGTGTTGGCATCATTCGCATCCATTTATCAAACCATTTGATGCTATCCTGGTTCGTTTCTTCACCATTGTACGCCTGTTATACTTCTATATTTTGAGCTGATGGTGCTCAGTCTGACGGCGCGCGCTCAACTGATGCCCGGATCAGGCAGGTCGGACTCACCCCGCGGAGTCCGAGACCGCGCTTGACCTGATTGGTCGGCAGGACTCCCAGCGACCGGTCAGCCAGAGGCCCCAGGGTACGCACAGTGGTTCGCTGTTCTAAGGTGTGTCCTCGATTGACCAATCTGGAGGCGATACTGTAATTATATTCAAAGCGGAACTGACGCCTATAGTGACAAAACAAGTGCGCGTGGTCATCGCAAATAATAACTAACATAATAACCGATACGTCACTTGCTGCCGCAAAATGGCGCGCTGCTCGACATTGATGGGTGGGGGTGGGGGGAGGGGTTGTCTTATTGTTGTCCTCCTTACCAGTCGGCCAAAACGAAGCGTTAGCACTCGCCAACTTAATTTTCAGATGTCAACTGAAACTGAAAGAGACACCGGTACGGCTTATCACAAATTTTCGTCCATATTTATTGATCGTACGCGGTGATATGAGGGTACATTATGACGCCAATGCCAGGATTCCGGGGTACATTATGACACTAATGCCAGGATTCCGGGGTACATTATGACACTAATGCCAGGATTCCGGGGTACATTATGACACCAATGCCAGGATTCCGAGGTACATTATAGCACCAATGCCAGGATTCCGGGGTACATTATGACACCAGTGTCCGGAATCTGGGGCCAATTTGGAGAACCTCCCTAGCTCAGTTGGTAGGCACGCTGAGCCGCAGGTCTTGGGTTCCAATGTTGGGTCCTCGATCTGTGGTAAGTTTCATCCAACTTTATTGTCACGGGAGGTATTTAACCTCAAGGTGCACAACAGCGGCGTAAAAATCCAACCCTGTGACATGTGGCACCTGGGGGTATATTATGACATCTGTGACATGTTGCATCTGGGGTACATTATGACATCTGATATCTGGGCCACATTATGACAACTGATGTCTGGGGCACATTATGACATTTGTGACATCTGGAATCTCGGGCACATTACGACATCTGTGACATCTGATATCTGGGGCACATTATGACATCTGTGACATCAAAACCACCACCAAGGTGAAGGTTTTTAAATAGCACACCACTTTTCCATGTAAAAAACATGCATGGTGGCGTACGCAAACTGAACTCGTAAATGGCTTATGTTTCACATGTTAGATATTTCGTGACGTCACATCGCAGCGTTAGCGTCCCGTCACCCATACCGACCCGCCACCTGTACCGTCCCGCCACCCATACCGTCCCGCCACCCGTACCGTCCCGCCACCCGTACCGTCCCGTCACCCATACCGTCCCGTCACCCACCCCGTCCCGCCACCCGTACCGTCCCGCCACCAGTACCGTCCAATCACCCGTACCGTCCCGCCACCGAAACCGTCCCGTCACCAGTACCGTCCCGTCACCCATACCGGCCCGCCATCAGCCCCGTCCCGCCACCCGTACCGTCCCGCCAGCCATACCGTTCCGCCAACCGGTGACGGGACGGGACGGTGCGGGTGGCGGGACGCTATGGGTGGCTGGACGATACGGGTGGCGGGACGGTATCCCGTCACCCGCATCGTCCCGCCACCCATAACGTCCCGTCACCAGTACCGTCCCGTCACCTATACCGGCCCGCCACCCATACCGTCCCGCCAGCCATACTGTTCCGCCACCCATATCGTCCCGTCACCCGTACGGTCCCGCCACCCATACCGTCCCGTCACCCGCATCGTCCCGCCACCCATACCGTCCCGTCACCAGTACCGTCCCGTCACCTATACCTGCCCGCCACCCATACCGTCCCGCCAGCCATACCGTTCCGCCACCCATACCGTCCCGTCACCCGTACGGTCCCGCCACCCATACCGTCCCGCCAGCCATACCGTTCCGCCACCCATACCGTCCCGTCACCCGTACGGTCCCGCCACCCATACCGTCCCGTCACCAGTACCGTCCCGCCACCCATACCGTCCCGCCATCAGCCCCGCCCCGTCACCCGCATCGTCCCGCCACCCATACCGTCCCGTCACCCGTACCGTCACGTCACCAGTACCGTCCCGTCACCCATACCGTCCCGCCAACCGTACCGTCCCGTCTCCCGCATCGTCCCGCCACCCATACCATCCCGCCACCCGTACTGTCCCGCCACCCGTACCGTCACGTCACCAGTACCGTCCCGCCAGCCATAACGTCCCGCCACCCATACCGTCCCGTCACCCATACCGTCCCGTCACCCGTACCGTCCTGCCACCCATACCGTCCCGTCACCCATACCGTCCCGTCACCCGCATCGTCCCGCCACCCGTACCATCCCGCCACCCATACCGTCCAGACACCCATACCGTCCCGCCACCAGTACCGTCCGGCCACCCATACCGTTCCGTCACCCATACCGTCCCGTCACCCGTACCGTCCTGCCACCCATACCGTCCCGTCACCCATACCGTCCCGTCACCCGCATCGTCCCGCCACCTGTACCATCCGGCCACCCATACCGTCCAGCCACCCATACCGTCCCGCCACCAGTACCTCCCGCCAGCCATACCGTCCCGTCACCCGTACAGTCCCGTCACCCATACCGTCCGGTCCCGCATACCGTCCCGTCACCCATACCGTCCGGTCACCCAACCCGTCCCGCCACCCGAACCGACCTGCCACTCATAGCGTCCGGTCCCCTATACCGTCCCGCAACCCGTACCGTCCCGTCACCCGTACCGTCCCGTCACCAGTACCGTCCCGTCACCCATACCGTCCGTCACCCATACCGTCCCGCCACCCGTACCGTCCCGCCACCCATACCGTCCCGCCACCAGACCGTTCCGTCACCCATACCGTCCCGTCACCCATACCGTCCCGCCAGCCATACCGTCCCGCCAGCCATACCGTCCGGTCACCCATACCCGTCCGGTCCCCCATACCGTCCCGTCATCCGTACCGTCCCGTCACTCGTACCGTCCCGTCACCCATACGGTCCCGTCACTCATACCGTCCCGCCAGCCATACCGTCCCGCCAGCCATGCCGTCCGGTCACCCATACCGTCCGGTCCCCCATACCGTCCCATCACCCGTACCGTCCCGCCACCCATACGGTCCCGTCACTCATACCGTCCCGCCACCCATACCGTCCCGCCACCCATACCGTCCCGCCACCCGTACCCGTAAATGGCTACATACTTGACTGACATTTTGACATTTTAGTCACGAAACACTTGATAGAGATTAAAATTAGATAACGACAGTAAAAAGTGACTATGTCGTATATGATAATCCCATCTTAACAAACTAGGAGTGTTAGAGTCAGCAACGCACAGGTTCGGTCAAAGGTGCGATGATAAAGTCGGTAGTCGTGACAAGATCAGACCATATGTCACTGATTGCGTGTTACGCGCTTGCTCGCTCGCTCGCTTACCGGTCCTAACCATCTTGGTCGACTTGAAAACTCCAAGAAAAGCCCAAGCCGCGGTGCGGGGTTCCAATCGAGAGATGGGGCCACCCTATGGCCTAGTGTAGGGGTAGCGCGTTCAGCTGTTGTCGAGTGTGCTCTGCCAGGCCAGCCCAAGCGGCGGTGCGTGGTTCCCATCGGGCCACCCTATGGCCTAGTATAGGGGTGGCGCGTTCAGCTGTTGTCGAGTGTGCTCTGCCAGGGCAGCCCAAGCCGCGGTGCGGGGTTCGAACTCCACATGTGTATGTCTTTGTCCTGTGCATCTTTATGTCTGTGCACAATACATATGCCATGTCTTTCTTCCCAAGAGAGTTACTCCCGGAGACATGACTCCTCTCTTCCTTGACCCTTCTCATTGTCACGACACAGATTAAAGCGTCCTACTGCTCATGAAAAACCTCAACATATACCACATTTATAGCCACTATCGTCTGCTAGTATTATGACTTAGTGTCTACTGCTCGTATTATGGCGTACTGTAGTCTGCTAGTATTATGACGTACTGTAGTCTGCTAGTATTATTACGTACTGTAGTCTACTCGTATTATGACGTACTGTAGTCTGCTAGTATTATGACGTACTGTAGTCTGCTAGTATGATGACGTACTGTAGTCTGCTGGTATTATGACGTACTGTAGTCTGCTAGTATTATGACTTACGGTAGTCTGCTAGTATTATGACGTACTGTAGTCTGCTATTATTATGACGTACTGTAGTCTGCTAGTATATGACGTACTGTAGTCTGCTAGTATTATGACGTACTGTAGTCTGCTAGTATTATGACGTACTGTAGTCTGCTAGTATATGACGTACTGTAGTCTGCTAGTATTATGACGTACTGTAGTCTGCTAGTATTATGACGTACTGTAGTCTGCTAGTATTATGACGCACTGTAGTGTGCTAGTATTATGACGTACTGTAGTCTGCTAGTATTATGACGTACTGTAGTCTGCTAGTATTATGACGTTCTGTAGTGTGCTAGTATTATGACGTACTGTAGTCTGCTAGTATTATAACGTACTGTAGTCTGCCGGGATCATGACGTACTGTAGTCTGCTAGTATTATGACGTACTGTAGTCTGCTAGTATTATGACGTACTGTAGTCTGCTAGTATTATGACGTACTGTAGTCTGCTAGTATTATAACGTACTGTAGTCTGCTAGTATTATAACGTACTGTAGTCTGCTAGTATTATGACGTACTGTAGTCTGCTAGTATTATGACGTACTGTAGTCTGCTAGCATTATGACGTACTGTAGTCTGCTAGTATTATGACGTACTGTAGTCTGCTAGTATTATGACGTACTGTAGTCTGCTAGTATAATAACGTACTGTAGTCTGCCGGGATTATGACGTACTGTAGTCTGCTCGTATTATGACGTACTGTAGTCTGCTAGCATTATGACGTACTGTAGTCTGCTAGTATTATGACGTACTGTAGTCTGCTAGTATTATAACGTACTGTAGTCTGCCGGGATTATGACGTACTGTAGTCTGCTCGTATTATGACGTACTGTAGTCTGCTAGTATTATGACGTACTGTAGTCTGCTAGTATTATGACGTACTGTAGTTTGCTAGTATTATGACGTACTGTAGTCTGCTAGCATTATGACGTACTGTAGTCTGCTAGTATTATGACGTACTGTAGTCTGCTAGTATTATGACGTACTGTAGTCTGCTAGTATTATGACGTACTGTAGTCTGCTAGTATTATGACGTACTGTAGTCTGCTAGTATTATGACGTACTGTAGTCTGCTAGTATTATGACGTACTGTAGTCTGCTAGTATTATGACGTACTGTAGTCTGCTAGTATTATGACGTACTGTAGTCTGCCGGAATTATGACGTACTGTAGTCTGCTAGTATTATGACGTACTGTAGTCTGCTAGTATTATGACGTACTGTAGTCTGCTAGTATTATGACGTACTGTAGTCTGCTAGTATTATGACGTACTGTAGTCTGCTAGTATTATAACGTACTGTAGTCTGCCGGGATTATGACGTACTGTAGTCTGCTAGTATTATGACGTACTGTAGTCTGCTAGTATTATGACGTACTGTAGTCTGCTAGTATTATGACGTACTGTAGTCTGCTAGTATTATGACGTACTGTAGTCTGCTAGTATTATGACGTACTGTAGTCTGCTAGTATTATGACGTACTGTAGTCTGCTAGTATTATGACGTACTGTAGTCTGCTAGTATTATGACGTACTGTAGTCTGCTAGTATTATGACGTACTGTAGTCTGCTAGTATTATGACGTACTGTAGTCTGCTAGTATTATGACGTACTGTAGTCAGCTAGTATTATAACGTACTGTAGTCTGCCGGGATTATGACGTACTGTAGTCTGCTAGTATTATGACGTACTGTAGTCTGCTAGTATTATGACGTACTGTAGTCTGCTAGTATTATAACGTACTGTAGTCTGCTAGTATTATGACGTACTGTAGTCTGCCGGGATTATGACGTACTGTAGTCTGCTAGTATTATGACGTACTGTAGTCTGCTAGTATCATGACGTACTGTAGTCTGCAAGTATTATGACGTACTGTAGTCTGCTAGTATTATGACGTACTGTAGTCTGCTAGTATTATGACGTACTGTAGTCTGCCGGGATTATGACGTACTGTAGTCTGCTAGTATTATGACGTACTGTAGTCTGCTAGTATTATGACGTACTGTAGTCTGCTAGTATTATGACGTACTGTAGTCTGCTAGTATTATAACGTACTGTAGTCTGCCGGGATTATGACGTACTGTAGTCGGCTAGTATTATGACGTACTGTAGTCTGCTAGTATTATGACGTACTATAGTCTGCTAGTATTATGACGTATTGTAGTCTGCTAGTATTATGACGTACTGTAGTCTGCTAGTATTATGACGTACTGTAGTCTGCTAGTATTATGACGTACTGTAGTCTGCTAGTATTATGACGTACTGTAGTCTGCCGGGATTATGACGTACTGTAGTCTGCTAGTATTATGACGTACTGTAGTCTGCTAGTATTATGACGTACTGTAGTCTGCTAGTATTATGACGTACTGTAGTCTGCTAGTATTATAACGTACTGTAGTCTGCCGGGATTATGACGTGCTGTAGTCTGCTAGTATTATGACGTACTGTAGTCTGCTAGTATTATGACGTACTGTAGTCTGCTAGTATTATGACGTACTGTAGTCTGCTAGTATTATGACGTACTGTAGTCTGCTAGTATTATGACGTACTGTAGTCTGCTAGTATTATGACGTACTGTAGTCTGCTAGTATTATGACGTACTGTAGTCTGCTAGTATTATGACGTACTGTAGTCTGCTAGTATTATGACGTACTGTAGTCTGCCGGGATTATGACGTACTGTAGTCTGCCGGGATTATGACGTACTGTAGTCTGCTAGTATTATGACGTACTGTAGTCTGCTAGTATTATGACGTACTGTAGTCTGCTAGTATTATGACGTACTGTAGTCTGCTAGTATTATGACGTACTGTAGTCTGCCGGGATTATGACGTACTGTAGTCTGCTAGTATTATGACGTACTGTAGTCTGCTAGTATTATGACGTACTGTAGTCTGCTAGTATTATGACGTACTGTAGTCTGCTAGTATTATGACGTACTGTAGTCTGCTAGTATTATGACGTACTGTAGTCTGCTAGTATTATGACGTACTGTAGTCTGCTAGTATTATGACGTACTGTAGTCTGCTAGTATTATGACGTACTGTAGTCTGCTAGTATTATGACGTACTGTAGTCTGCTAGTATTATGACGTACTGTAGTCTGCTAGTATTATGACGTACTGTAGTCTGCTAGTATTATGACGTACTGTAGTCTGCTAGTATTATGACGTACTGTAGTCTGCTAGTATTATGACGTACTGTAGTCTGCTAGTATTATGACGTACTGTAGTCTGCTAGTATTATGACGTACTGTAGTCTGCTAGTATTATGACGTACTGTAGTCTGCTAGTATTATGACGTACTGTAGTCTGCTAGTATTATGACGTACTGTAGTCTGCTAGTATTATGACGTACTGTAGTCTGCTAGTATTATGACGTACTGTAGTCTGCTAGTATTATGACGTACTGTAGTCTGCTAGTATTATGACGTACTGTAGTCTGCTAGTATTATGACGTACTGTAGTCTGCTAGTATTATGACGTACTGTAGTCTGCTAGTATTATAACGTACTGTAGTCTGCTAGTATTGTGACGTACTGTAGTCTGCTAGTATTATGACGTACTGTAGTCTGCTAGTATTATGACGTACTGTAGTCTGCTAGTATTATGACGTACTGTAGTCTGCTAGTATTATGACGTACTGTAGTCTGCTAGTATTATTACGTACTGTAGTCTGCTAGTATTATAACGTACTGTAGTCTGCTAGTATTATGACGTACTGTAGTCTGCTAGCATTATGACGTACTCTAGTCTGCTAGTATTATGACGTACTGTAGTCTGCTAGTATTATGACGTACTGTAGTCTGCTAGTATTATGACGTACTGTAGTCTGCTAGTATTATGACGTACTGTAGTCTGCTAGTATTATGACGTACTGTAGTCTGCTAGTATTATGACGTACTGTAGTCTGCTAGTATTATGACGTACTGTAGTCTGCTAGTATTATGACGTACTGTAGTCTGCTAGTATTATAACGTACTGTAGTCTGCTAGTATTATGACGTACTGTAGTCTGCTAGTATTATAACGTACTGTAGTCTGCTAGTATTATGACGTACTGTAGTCTGCTAGTATTATGTCGTACTGTAGTCTGCTAGTATTATGACGTACTGTAGTCTGCTAGTATTATAACGTACTGTAGTCTGCTAGTATTATGACGTACTGTAGTCTGCTAGTATTATGACGTACTGTAGTCTGCTAGTATTATAACGTACTGTAGTCTGCTAGTATTATGACGTACTGTAGTCTGCTAGTATTATGACGTACTGTAGTCTGCTAGTATATAACGTACTGTAGTCTGCTAGTATTATGACGTACTGTAGTCTGCTAGTATTATGACGTACTGTAGTCTGCTAGTATTATGACGTACTGTAGTCTGCTAGTATTATGACGTACTGTAGTCTGCTAGTATATGACGTACTGTAGTCCGCTAGTATTATAACGTACTGTAGTCTGCTAGTATTATAACGTACTGTAGTCTGCTAGTATTATGACGTACTGTAGTCTGCTAGTATTATGACGTACTGTAGTCTGCTAGTATTATAACGTACTGTAGTCTGCTAGTATTATGACGTACTGTAGTCTGCTAGTATTATAACGTACTGTAGTCTGCTAGTATTATGACGTACTGTAGTCTGCTAGTATTATGACGTACTGTAGTCTGCTAGTATTATGACGTACTGTAGTCTGCTAGTATTATGACGTACTGTAGTCTGCTAGTATATGACGTACTGTAGTGTGCTAGTATTATGACGTACTGTAGTCTGCTAGTATTATGACGTACTGTAGTCTGCTAGTATTATGACGTACTGTAGTCTGCTAGTATTATTACGTACTGTAGTCTGCTAGTATTATGACGTACTGTAGTCTGCTAGTATTATGACGTACTGTAGTCTGCTAGTATTATGACGTACTGTAGTCTGCTAGTATATAACGTACTGTAGTCTGCTAGTATTATTACGTACTGTAGTCTGCTAGTATTATGACGTACTGTAGTCTGCTAGTATTATGACGTACTGTAGTCTGCTAGTATTATGACGTACTGTAGTCTGCTAGTATTATGACGTACTGTAGTCTGCTAGTATTATGACGTACTGTAGTCTGCTAGTATTATGACGTACTGTAGTCTGCTAGTATTATGGCGTACTGTAGTCTGCTAGTATTATGACGTACTGTAGTCTGCTAGTATTATGACGTACTGTAGTCTGCTAGTATTATGACGTACTGTAGTCTGCTAGTATTATGACGTACTGTAGTCTGCTAGTATATGACGTACTGTAGTCTGCTAGTATTATAACGTACTGTAGTCTGCTAGTATTATGACGTACTGTAGTCTGCTAGTATTATGACGTACTGTAGTCTGCTAGTATTATTACGTACTGTAGTCTGCTAGTATTATGACGTACTGTAGTCTGCTAGTATTATGACGTACTGTAGTCTGCTAGTATTATGACGTACTGTAGTCTGCTAGTATATAACGTACTGTAGTCTGCTAGTATTATGACGTACTGTAGTCTGCTAGTATTATGACGTACTGTAGTCTGCTAGTATATAACGTACTGTAGTCTGCTAGTATTATTACGTACTGTAGTCTGCTAGTATTATGACGTACTGTAGTCTGCTAGTATTATGACGTACTGTAGTCTGCTAGTATTATGACGTACTGTAGTCTGCTAGTATTATGACGTACTGTAGTCTGCTAGTATTATGACGTACTGTAGTCTGCTAGTATTATGACGTACTGTAGTCTGCTAGTATTATGACGTACTGTAGTCTGCTAGTATTATGACGTACTGTAGTCTGCTAGTATTATGACGTACTGTAGTCTGCTAGTATTATGACGTACTGTAGTCTGCCGGGATTATGACGTACTGTAGTCTGCCGGGATTATGACGTACTGTAGTCTGCTAGTATTATGACGTACTGTAGTCTGCTAGTATTATGACGTACTGTAGTCTGCTAGTATTATGACGTACTGTAGTCTGCTAGTATTATGACGTACTGTAGTCTGCTAGTATTATGACGTACTGTAGTCTGCTAGTATTATGACGTACTGTAGTCTGCTAGTATTATGACGTACTGTAGTCTGCTAGTATTATGACGTACTGTAGTCTGCTAGTATTATGACGTACTGTAGTCTGCTAGTATTATGGCGTACTGTAGTCTGCTAGTATTATGACGTACTGTAGTCTGCTAGTATTATGACGTACTGTAGTCTGCTAGTATTATTACGTACTGTAGTCTGCTAGTATTATGACGTACTGTAGTCTGCTAGTATTATGACGTACTGTAGTCTGCTAGTATTATGACGTACTGTAGTGTGCTAGTATTATGACGTACTGTAGTCTGCTAGTATTATGTCGTACTGTAGTCTGCTAGTATTATTACGTACTGTAGTCTGCTAGTATTATGACGTACTGTAGTCTGCTAGTATTATGACGTACTGTAGTCTGCTAGTATTATGACGTACTCTAGTCTGCTAGTATTATGACGTACTGTAGTCTGCTAGTATTATGACGTACTGTAGTCTGCTAGTATTATGACGTACTGTAGTCTGCTAGTATTATTACGTACTGTAGTCTGCTAGTATTATAACGTACTGTAGTCTGCTAGTTTTATAACGTACTGTAGTCTGCTAGTATTATGACGTACTGTAGTCTGCTAGTATTATGACGTACTGTAGTCTGCTAGTATTATGACGTACTGTAGTCTGCTAGTATTATGACGTACTGTAGTCTGCTAGTATTATGACGTACTGTAGTCTGCTAGTATTATGACGTACTGTAGTCTGCTAGTATTATTACGTACTGTAGTCTGCTAGTATTATAACGTACTGTAGTCTGCTAGTTTTATAACGTACTGTAGTCTGCTAGTATTATGACGTACTGTAGTCTGCTAGTATTATGACGTACTGTAGTCTGCTAGTATTATGACGTACTGTAGTCTGCTAGTATTATGACGTACTGTAGTCTGCTAGTATTATAACGTACTGTAGTCTGCTAGTATTATGACGTACTGTAGTCTGCTAGTATTATGACGTACTGTAGTCTGCTAGTATTATGACGTACTGTAGTCTGCTAGTATTATTACGTACTGTAGTCTGCTAGTATTATAACGTACTGTAGTCTGCTAGTATTATGACGTACTGTAGTCTGCTAGTATTATGACGTACTGTAGTCTGCTAGTATTATGACGGACTGTAGTCTGCTAGTATTATGACGTACTGTAGTCTGCTAGTATTATTACGTACTGTAGTCTGCTAGTATTATAACGTACTGTAGTCTGCTAGTTTTATAACGTACTGTAGTCTGCTAGTATTATGACGTACTGTAGTCTGCTAGTATTATGACGTACTGTAGTCTGCTAGTATTATGACGTACTGTAGTCTGCTAGTATTATGACGTACTGTAGTCTGCTAGTATTATGACGTACTGTAGTCTGCTAGTATTATGACGTACTGTAGTCTGCTAGTATTATGACGTACTGTAGTCTGCTAGTATTATTACGTACTGTAGTCTGCTAGTATTATAACGTACTGTAGTCTGCTAGTTTTATAACGTACTGTAGTCTGCTAGTATTATGACGTACTGTAGTCTGCTAGTATTATGACGTACTGTAGTCTGCTAGTATTATGACGTGCTGTAGTCTGCTAGTATTATGACGTACTCTAGTCTGTTATATTATGACGTACTGTAGTCTGCTAGTATTATGACGTACTGTAGTCTGCTAGTATTATGACGTACTGTAGTCTGCTATTATTATGACGTACTGTAGTCTGCTAGTATTATGACGTACTGTAGTCTGCTAGTATTATGACGTACTGTAGTCTGCTAGTATTATGACGTACTCTAGTCTGTTATATTATGACGTACTGTAGTCTGCTAGTATTATGACGTACTGTAGTCTGCTAGTATTATGACGTACTCTAGTCTGTTATATTATGACGTACTGTAGTCTGCTAGTATTATGACGTACTGTAGTCTGCTAGTATTATGACGTACTGTAGTCTGCTATTATTATGACTTACTGTAGTCTGGTCGTATTATGACGTACTGTAGTGTGCTAGTATTGTGACGTACTGTAGTCTGCTAGTATTATGACTTACTGTAGTCTGCTCATATTATGACGTACTGTAGTGTGCTAGTATTATGACGTACTGTAGTCTGATAGTATTATGACGTACTGTAGTCTGCTCGTATTATGTCGTACTGTAGTGTGCTAGTATTATGACGTACTGTAGTCTGCCTGTATTATGACGTACTGTAGTCTGCTAGTATTATGACGTACTGTAGTCTGCTATTATTATGACGTACTGTAGTCTGCTAGCATTATTACGTACTGTAGTCTGTTATATTATGACGTACTGTAGTCTGCTAGTATTATGACGTACTGTAGTCTGCTATTATTATGACTTACTGTAGTCTGCTAGTATTATGACGTACTGTAGTTTGCTAGTATTATGACGTACTGTAGTCTGCTCTTATGATGACGTACTGTAGTCTGCTAGTATTATGACGTACTCTAGTCTGTTATATTAAGACGTGCTGTGGTCTGCTATTATTATGACGTACTGTAGTCTGCTAGTATTATGACGTACTCTAGTCTGTTATATAATGACGTACTGTAGTCTGCTATTATTATGACGTACTGTAGTCTGCTAGTATTATGACGTACTCTAGTCTGTAATATTATGACGTGCTGTAGTCTGCTATTATTATGACGTACTGTAGTCTGCGATTATTATGACGTACTCTAGTCTGTTATATTATGACGTACTGTAGTCTGCTAGTATTATGACGTACTGTAGTCTGCTAGTATTATGACGTACACTAGTCTGTTATATTATGACGTACTGTAGTCTGCTATTATTATGACGTACTGTAGTCTGCTAGTATTATGACGTACTCTAGTCTGTTATATTATGACGTACTGTAGTCTGCTATTATTATGATGTACTGTAGTCTGCTAGTATTATGACGTACTCTAGTCTGTTATATTATGACGTGCTGTAGTCTGCTATTATTATGACGTACTGTAGTCTGCTCGTATTATGACGTACTCTAGTCTGTTATATTATGACGTACTGTAGTCTGCTAGTATTATGACGTACTGTAGTCTGCTAGTATTATGACGTACTCTAGTCTGTTATATTATGACGTACTGTAGTCTGCTCGTATTATAACGTACTGTAGTCTGTTCGTGTTTTGTCATACTGCCGTCTGCTCGTCTTATACCCCTTTGTTCTTTGCTCTAGGTCTTTTCGTAGAGCGAGGGTGCGGTAGTAGCAACAGCAACATCCAAGGTTCAGATTGCTACGTCACAGAGTCAGACGGCACCAAAAGAACAGAATGCCACTGCACAACCGATGAGTGCAACGGCAGTCACGTGACTTTGTCTTCCGGTCTACTGCTGATGGCCGCGTACACAACAACGCGCCTACTTTGGAATTAATTAAAGTATTTCTAATTGGTCAGCCCATGTGTGCACAATGTTACTGTTACTAAGTCTGCGCTGTTTGGTATATATTTGTGGGGAAAACATGTTCGCATGCATCAGAAGAAACATGATGTGTAAACTGAAGATATAATATGACTCTGCATGCCATATGCGAACTGTTATCGGTCACTTACATATTTATCAGACGGCTTATGACTGCGAACATGTGACTAGTGAAATGTGGCAAAATTGACGTATATGCTTTATGCTCAGAAGAAACTAAGACTTCATTGTTGATCATGTGTCTGTAAGGTTGGCATTTCTTTTGTGAATGTACTATCGAGGATTTTTGACGCGGTCTGCGATATTAATACGCTATTTTTACTTATGGATTTAATATTTGTCAGTTTGATCTTAATGTCTGGTTACGAATAATAATTTAATGATAAACGATATATTTTTGATTGTCAGAAAATATTTTAATGTTTTTCTGTATGTGAGGTGAGGCAAAATTACAATACAAGTGAAATATAAGTCGGCTATACATAATTTCATGGCTGTAACAAATATATTTGTAAAGTAAAGTCTAATACTACAGATATTGAAGCATTGATGCATATTCTCTTATGTTGAATATTGCTATGATATTGTTGTTTGATGTCTGTACGTTGGATTGTGAACTATAGGTACCAAATTAGAAATACAGCTTGAAATAAAATTATTCAAATGAAGTTTACTTGTCACATATAAACATATTAGGGGGCCGCGATCCCTGGTGTAATGGTTAGCGCACTAGACCAACAGTCCTATAGATTCGAGTCTAAGAACAGTAGTTTCTAGGTTCGAATGTACCGGCCCGGGTACCTAAGACAGACCATATTTCACCATTCATCGTCCCGGGAGGTTCCGCGGTGCACAAACGCGGCCTCAAACAGTTTTTTCTGTGCCTGTTAGAGAAACGCTCTTTCGAAACGTATTCAAGCGAAAAATGACGCATACATTAGCATTCGAAGCATATAAATTTACATATATTCCGTTAATTCAAATTGTGTTTTATAAGACTGTTGAACAGACCATTAAGAGTTCTCCATTTTGCTACTTTGACGCTGTATTATGACATTCGGTTCGGCAACCTTGTGGTTAAACTGCCAGTTTAGCGGGCTTACTTTGACATCGAGACGCGTATTTCGTCGTACAGTTAATCAGAATTGGCCCAAATCGTCAATATGCTTATAACGAAAAGATTTACATGTGACATACGCATTATTACTAAACTCTTTTAGACAAATGTCTATATGTTATCATAATAGATATAGAGCAACCACTTCTTATTAACAAGGTGACAAACGGCAGAGAGGCCTGAACTTAGTTGAAACAGTACACAGGGAGACACTTTCCCGCAGGAGACGCACTATTTTGGCAAAAAAGCAGGTAAACAACATAACCGTTAACCTGTTATTTTGAATTCTTATTTACTGCGGCTAAATTGGACCCGAAGCTGGTATGATGGGGGGGGGGGGGGGGGGGGAAAGAAGCTAGCCCGGGTGTGGAGTGAAATTTGTCAGCAATTTAATGACGGGTGAATTACGCAAAGGGGTCCTGAAGGGGTAAATGGCGACACGCGACACAGGCATAGAAAAAGCAACACGGGACGTCGCGAAAAACTCGACATTTGACACTGATCCTTTTTAAAAAATCGAAAACATATTCCAGACTTCTACACATGAACGTTCAAGGAGCCCGACCTCAAGTCCAGGGGGTCAAAAGACCAAGGCAATAAATACAAGAAACACAGTTACACAAAGGTACTCCGTACAAAAGCTTGCTAAGGAAATAATTAAATGAATTACATAAAACGTAGTTAAAGACAAGTTCATTGGTAGGATGGAGAATACATCTTGGTATTACGCGAAGATAGCCTCACATGACAAGACTGTGGTTAATGTTACTGAACGTCAGTAAACATAGGGTTGACAAAGAGTACAGCTTTAAAGCTGCTGAATACTATTATCAAACTCTTAAGCTCCACTAGGAGCCGGACAGAGGAGCTAAAGATATAGCCCGTCGACCCGGGAGGGGCGGGGGGGGGGGGGGACGGGGGTACTTAATACATTGTTGTGGCGGCGGGATTCCGCGGTAAAGCCCCCCACTTTTTTACCGCCAAAATCCGCTCGATTGGGACGTTTTACCGTCGACTGCCGCATAACAAAAGTAATCCTGAAGCATAAGATGCAAAGCAAAAGACACTGCAGCCTATAGGCTAGCCATCTGCAGTAGAAAACTTTTCCATGGGGAAGGGAATGGTGGGTGAGGTAAAAATTCCGGGTCCCCAACCAAAATAAAAAAATCGCCTGTAACGGAAAACTGTATTTAAATAGGCCATGGCATCTTTAACGCTAACACTAACCAAACTTTGCCGCAGGGTGGCCTTTCGTGTGGGCAACTGTGGCTTTCTTGTGTACTACGTCATCAACATTTGCTTATTATGGCAATTCTTTCACCCTTTAACATATATAATAAAACATCTACTTCTCATGGAGTTAACATTCACACAGTCAGACGATGTATCCAAAACGTCTTTCCCAAAAAAATATTGAAAAACATAATGTAGCTGAAAAATTGCTTTATGAGCAGCTTTATGGCTACTAATATTTATCTAATAATATATAGTATATCTGCCAATAGTACAAATCGCGCATCTATGTACTATGACGTACACTCTCCATAGCCAATGAGGTCGATATCGGTTACATGCATTGTCAATTACTTTTGAAAGGTGTATCCGATTTTCACATTAGGGGCTGCGATGTGACGTCACGAATAGCTAAGTAGCCACGTGGAAGTTGTTGCTTTTGGCAGAAGAACGCCGTGCCACTCGCAGTCCCAGGCAAAGTGAGCGGTGGGTTTTGTGATGTTTGGATCATCGCAGTCTAAAAACCGGGCCTTTTCTGGCGTATCTTCTGACACACTCGGCATGCCGGTTGAATGTTCGCGCACCCGACACGAGTGAAAGGCTCGTACTGTGTGTATTCGGGCTACCTCGGGGATATACCCCTATTAAAAAACTGCTTTCATTGCTCTGATGTGCTCATGTCCATGCATCCCTGTAGCGCTGATATCAAGACTAATACTTGAAATATTTACCGTTTTGCAATCTTCAAACTGTATTCTTACTCCAGGCTACTTTTCTGAAGACGAACGTGTGCAAAATATACACTAACACGTCAGTTCAGTTTGCGTATGCAGCCATGCTTGTTTTCTACATGGAAAAGTGGTGTGGTTAATGGGGAGGATCCAGGGGGGGGGGGGGGCCTCGGCCCCAACCGCCCCTGTTAGGGCCGAAATTTATACCATTTAACATATACAAACCAGAACCGTTGTGTAGGGCAGAAAACTCATATAGTAAATGCGAATTGACTTTGACTACCAATACCGCGTACAGCAGGCGGCCCACGGTTTCAGATGGGGTCAAATCGACCCCCTTATGGACCTTCAGCTCCTGACTCAACGTGCCACTGACGCGCAGGGGCCAGGCGCAGCAGGGGGTGAAGCCGACCCCAACAAGATTGCAAAATGCGAATAATGGATATTGTCGTTTCGGCAAGGGCTGTAAGTACCGCCACCCCCCCCCCCCACTCCCCCCCGCCCCCGGTTAACGATAGGGGGCATACGCCCAGCCAGCCACAACGCGTTACTCTCACAACGTGTTTACCACTCTCGTTACACCCAAGAGTGGTAAACCGCGAGGTGCTCTCATGATAGAGACGTGGACTCAGGAACTCTCGCTCGATGACCCCGACCGGGATTTATCTTACCCGGCGTTCGTCACGGCTTCGACATAGTGGATACTCCAGGCAGTGTCCTACAAGCGGAGGTGGATAATTATAGATCAGCTACCTGCAGCGAAAATAAAGATAAGGTGGAAGTGGAAATTCAAGAGGAGTTAGCCAATGGTAGATACCTCGCCTTCGACAATTAATCGACTATCGTATCCACAGGATCTCGCCACTTGTTACGTTCCGAAAATGACGTCGTTATTTACGCCACTGGTTGCTATGACGTAACCAAGATGACGTCATTTTGGGAGCGCGTTCTTACTTCTTCTTACGATAGGACGTCGTTAATAATGACGTCATTTTTGGACCTAAACGAGTGGCGAGATCCTGTGATCGTATCCGCCCTAGGGGCGGTCCCTAAGAAGGACCACAGGATCTCGCCAATCGCATATTTGCAGGTTTTTGATCAAGATCCCATGATGTAATAAGCATCGGTTTCTATGAATAAAGATTTCGCACTTCTTCCGAATTTTTTTTAAACAATCAATAATTCAGACTTATATAGATATAGGGATCATTTCCGCCGCACAGACCTGTAAGGGTGACCCAGGGAGTCCCCGCCCTCCTCAACCCCCCCCCCCCTCCTCCCCTCCACCAACTTCCAAGCGCAAGTCTACGGCAACGCTATAGACCTGCGCTTCCAGACGAGGTGGCTAGAAGCGAAACGTACGGCGGCAGAACACATGCTCCGGTTGCTTAAGTAAATTCCTCGACTTCCTCTTCCTCTTCCTCACTATCACTAATGGGGAACTCGAGAAATATCCATTTGCAAGGTGGCGCTGCTGTGCTAGCGGTCCTTATTATTCACTTCCGGTGTTGTCACCCAATACTTGAAATTGATGACAGGTGTGATTTATCTGTGATGTTAATATTCGTATTGCATAAATACTCATGTTGTATTTCTAAATGCAAAAAATAGGATGGTCACGTTTTTCCTCAGGAGGACAATTTGAAATAGATTGGGGCTATAACTGAGGTCAACTGATCTGCATAACTTAGGGGAACATGGGGCAAAATGACCACCTTAACTTTCTTTGTATGTTTTGGAAAACAACCAGTGCTATAAAAAGAGCCAAATGTTGGTAAACTGACAACAGTAGTATTGTGAATAACATAGCTTGGATAAATGCGAGTGACACGAACACAATTTTTACTAGCACAAAAAAGATGTTTTATGTCACAGTGGGTCATTTTGCCCCCCTAATGGGGCAAAATGGTCAGCACATTATTTCAGCATGTTAATGAGTGAACTGAACAGCCTAAGAAGGCAAACTCCTAACTCTCTGGAACAGTTTGACCCAGAAGGATCACACACAGGAATTTCAAAAAACGTTTGCGTCAGCAGAGGCGGATCGGGCGGGGGGGGGAGGGACACCCTCTTCCCCCACGTTTTGCCATTTTTCAGTGCAAAATTTAGGCCATCTGAGGCGCGGAACTCAGCTTTCATGCGAAGTCCCACTGTTGAACAGACCCGGGGCGGTGGCGGATTCAAGGGGGGGCGACTCGGCCCCGGCCCCCCTTTTTAGGGCGGAAATGTATATAATTTATACCATTTACCGGCCCCCTGTCCAGCATATCTGGATCCGACCCTGAAACCGGCCCCCGGATTTAGGGAGGGGGGGGGGGTAAAAATACATTGCTGGGTTTGGGGTTTTCCGGGGTAAACCCCCCCCTTTTCAACCGCCAAAATCCGCTCTATGAACGCACATTTTCAAAGCCCTTCCCCCCCCCCCCACGATCGCAAGTTTTAAAATCCATCTCCATCATAAATGTCAGCTCTATATATCTTTTTCATCATAAATGTCCGCTCTATAGGGGTATCTTTTTCATCACAAATATCCGCTCTCTCAGGCATCAAGGCACCCGCGGAACCCCCCCCCCCACACCAGATTTGTATAATAATGGCCCCCCACCCCTCTCCCCATCTGCGTTTTGTCCTGACGAGCTGTATGTATCGAATGGAGACACGATGTCGCGTGCCGCCTGGCTCTGGCCTCAATCAACGCCTCCGGCTCCCTGGGGCGCACAACTCCCCCTTCTTCAAGCTCCCTGTGACGCACATCGTTTTCTTCTTCAAGCATATTCATAATCATCAAAGATGCTCCGATTCAGTGGACATATCACCCAGTTTGCTAAAGATAATCGTATCTGTTGGAGTATACATATTAAATTGGATGTGGGTAAAACGGCCCACCGGGTCATTTTGCCCCAAGCAGCCTGGGTCATTTTGCCCCTGTTAGTAACCCCAACATTTGACCGCCGTATGAAAAATACGGCGCAGTATTATTATATTTATATAAAATATGATGATAGTTTATCTATTATGATAAGAAAACGAATAGGCCTCCGGCTAGCTATGCCAATAAAAACGGATCTAGGGTTGGGGGGGGGGGGGTAATTATCAAAGCTGCATCTTGCATCTGAGGTATGGAACCAACCTACCCGCCGCTCCTCCGATCGTAAAAATATGGGTGGACCCCGATCCCTCCGTTCGCAAATTTTCAGTCACCCCTCCACCCCACTTTTCAAATTCCTAGGCGGCCCCTGCGAACCGCTGAAGGAGGGGGGGGGCAAAGTGTATTTGCGTTCCTCGTGATTGGGCTTTTCATTTCACCGTGAACTGGGAATGAGGAAAATAATTCTTAGTGAACTGGGAATAGAGTATTAGCCGACCGCCGTGATCAAGGATTTTCACTGGGAATTTTAATATTAAATAATCATGAATCGGGAAATCGTAAATTTAGTATCGTGTATCCGCCCTTCCATTGCATTCGGAGAGTTCTGCTTTAAATTCATCGTGACCTGGGAATAAAGAAATTTATTCTTCGTGATCTGGGAACACGACCCTCCCTTGCCCCCCCCCCCACCGCTCGTACCCCCAGCCCCTCCCCGCCCAGTTTAAATTTTCGAATGGAGATTTTTACGACCAAAAAACAAATCATCACAACGGCGGAGTGGAGACAGCAAATGGGGCTACAAAACCGCACAAAAACATGATGGTCTCTGAAAAAAAAACTTCGGTAGGTCAGACAGACGATGGGGGTCTTTTTGACAAGGTCAAAGAACTTGTATGTTCTATAAATGCAGCACATCATTCTGAAAAAGACATCTGAGCCTTTCCTGCGGCATTAATCCTTCTGGCGTGAACGACTGCAAGCATTTATCCGATTCTTATTCACCTGTACTTTCCTTTCTTTGGCGATCTATTCTTTCTGGAACATCTAAAGAAGTATTGCACTCGATAAAACATTATTCAGCGTAAACGCTGGCCATCAAGTAAGCTAAAAGAAGGACAGTAGGTGAAGCCATGCGTAGCAATGGTTGCCATTGGATGCATAAAAATACATACGGGGCGTCACAACAAACGCGCCGTCATTGTTTTAGTTGCGTGATAACTGATGTTTTACAGTGAATGGAACTTCATCATGTGTCATATTTCTTAGGATACTAAGTTAGAAATGCCAAAGCATAGAGAGTAAGTTGTCTTAATTAGGTCGTTGGGATCGTTTTTCGCTGTGGGTGAAATTCGGAGCAATCAATGAATGCTAGACGTTGTAAACACGAAAGAAACATTTATCTCTTGCGCAGGTAGCATGACATAGGAGCACTAGTGGGACCGCTAGCGCAGTGGCGCCACCACGCGAATGCTAGAGTTCTCCATTCCAAATAATCGTGCGCGGATCGCTGCATCCCGATCGATGCGGAAGGACGCTTAGCCTCCTATAGACGCATTGCTCAACAGACGCGTTTACCGTAAATGGTTTTTGCGCAAAAAAATGGTCTTGTGACGTCACGAATCAATGAAAAATTGCCCCCGTCTATTTTTCACTTTCTTGGGCAATACTGTGATAATATGGCTAATATTGTTAATATTGGTGGCGAATAGATTTAGTGCGTATGCAATTTCGTTAATATAGTGCAAATGCATCAAATGTTTGCAAAGTAACATAGGACCTAAGAGATGGACTTTAAGTATTAAAGTTACTCATACAGCAATAATTTCCCGGAGAGACTTTTCTAAAATGTTTTGAATGTTAATGATGTATTTAGGTTCTTAGTATATCTATATATAATAATAGAAATAACAGGTTGTGTTGTTAAGCCACCTTTTTGGCCAAACTAGTGCATCTCTCGTAGGAAAGTGTGGCATTCTTGTGTACTACGTCATCAAAATTCGGGCATCGCTGCCTTTTTTTGCCTTCTTAACATATCTATTTCGTACATAGCTAAAATTAACGGTCAGATAATTTGGCCATGACATTTTTTCTGAACAATTTAAAAAAATAATCAAATTGTTTTAACCGTGCTGGCAGTAAGAACCCATTTATCGTTTTGTCAGTGCGGTCTCGACAGCTGCAGTTAACCCCCCCCCCCCCCCGCCCCGCCCCCGCCCCTAAAAACAATGAACAACGCCACAACGTCATATATCAAATGTAGTGAAATATCAAATGCGAATTGCATTTTATAAATCTAGCCTTAGGGTGATAAGACATGTCATATCATGTTCTCGTTTTCTGAAAAAAAACATCACATAATTGTAACCCTACGTCGGACATAATTTTTTTCGTTGAGCGTTGAGCACATTGGCGATTTAGGCCCATTCTGATCAGCTGTACGAAATACGCGTCTATGTGTGATAAGTAAACCCGTTACTACTGTACGTCATAATACGAGCAGACTACAGTACGTCATAATACGAGCAGACTACAGTACGTCATAATACGAGCAGACTACAGTACGTCATAATACGAGCAGACTACAGTACGTCATAATACGAGCAGACTACAGTACGGTATCTGTAGCACAATAAATGGCACAGCAAACTGCCAACACAAGATATGTAAATTAATATGCTTCGAATGCTAATGTAAGCGTGAAGAAATTCCAACTTTACAATCAGGTGATCAAGAATTAGTTTTAGTTTCTTCTGAGCATAAAGTATATGCGTTAATCTTATGCCATTTCAATAGTTACATGTTCGTCATTCGTCATAAGCCGTCTGATTAATATGTAAGTGGCCGATAACAATTCGCATATGACATGCAGAGTCATATTATATCTTCAGTTTGCACATCATGTTTCTTCTGATGCATGCGAACATGTTTTCCACACAAATATATACCAAACAGCACGGAACTTTGTGCACACAGGGCTGGCCAATTAGAAATACTTCAATTAATTCCAAAGTAGGCGCGTTGTTGTGTACGCAGCCATCAGCAGCACACCGGAAGACAAAGTCACGTGACTGCCGTTGCACTCATCGCTTGTGCAGTGGCATTCTGTTGTCTTGGTGCCGTCTGACTCTGTGAAGTAGCATTCTGAACCTTGTATGGTGCTGTTGCTACTACCGCACCCTCGCTTTACGATCAGACCTAGAGCAAAGAACAAGGGGGTATAAGACGAGCAGACGACAGTAACCTATGACAAAACACGAGCAGACTACAGTACGTCATAATACTAGCAGACTACTGTACGTCATAACACGAGCAGACTACAGTATGGTATCTGCAGCACAGTAAATAGCACAGCAAACTGCCAACATTAGGTTCATTTTAATTTTTTGCGCATGAAGGATAATTTTTAAATTTGACGTGGGGCAGAGGGACTATGGCGCAAGCGTAACGCCCTCTGCGGGAGATCGGACATAGACACACACATGTGGAATTCGAACCCCGCACCGCGGCTTGGGCTGGCCTGGCAGAGCACACTCGACAACAGCTGAACGCGCTACCCAATACTAGGCCATAGGGTGGCCCCATCTCTCGATGGGAACCACGCACCGCGGCTTGGGCTGGCCTGGCAGAGCACACTCGACAACAGCTGAACGCGCTACCCCTATACTAGGCCATAGGGTGGCCCCATCTGTCGGTGGGAACCCCGCACCGCCACTTGGGCTGGCCTGGCAGAGCACACTCGACAACAGCTGAACGCGCTACCCCTATACTAGGCCATAGGGTGGCCCCATCTGTCGGTGGGAACCCCGCACCGCCACTTGGGCTGGCCTGGCAGAGCACACTCGACAACAGCTGAACGCGCTACCCATATACTAGGACACAGGGTGGCCCCATCTCTCGATGGGAACCCCGCACCGCGGCTTGGGCTGGCCTGGCAGAGCACACTCGACAACAGCTGAACGCGCTACCCCTATACTAGGCCATAGGGTGGCCCCATCTGTCGATGGGAACCCCGCACCGCGGCTTGGGCTGGCCTGGCAGAGCACACTCGACAACAGCTGAACGCGCTACCCCTATACTAGGCCATAGGGTGGCCCCATCTGTCGATGGGAACCCCGCACCGCGGCTTGGGCTGGCCTGGCAGAGCACACTCGACAACAGCTGAACGCGCTACCCCTATACTAGGCCATAGGGTGGCCCCATCTGTCGATGGGAACCCCGCACCGCGGCTTGGGCTGGCCTGGCAGAGCACACTCGACAACAGCTGAACGCGCTACCCCTATACTAGGCCATAGGGTGGCCCCATCTCTCGATGGGAACCCCGCACCGCGGCTTGGGCTGGCCTGGCAGAGCACACTCGACAACAGCTGAACGCGCTACCCCTATACTAGGCCATAGGGTGGCCCCATCTGTCGATGGGAACCCCGCACCGCGGCTTGGGCTGGCCTGGCAGAGCACACTCGACAACAGCTGAACGCGCTACCCCTATACTAGGCCATAGGGTGGCCCCATCTGTCGATGGGAACCCCGCACCGCGGCTTGGGCTGGCCTGGCAGAGCACACTCGACAACAGCTGAACGCGCTACCCCTATACTAGGCCATAGGGTGGCCCCATCTCTCGATGGGAACCCCGCACCGCGGCTTGGGCTGGCCTGGCAGAGCACACTCGACAACAGCTGAACGCGCTACCCCTATACTAGGCCATAGGGTGGCCCCATCTGTCGATGGGAACCCCGCACCGCGGCTTGGGCTGGCCTGGCAGAGCACACTCGACAACAGCTGAACGCGCTACCCCTATACTAGGCCATAGGGTGGCCCCATCTCTCGATGGGAACCCCGCACCGCGGCTTGGGCTGGCCTGGCAGAGCACACTCGACAACAGCTGAACGCGCTACCCCTATACTAGGCCATAGGGTGGCCCCATCTGTCGATGGGAACCCCGCACCGCGGCTTGGGCTGGCCTGGCAGAGCACACTCGACAACAGCTGAACGCGCTACCCCTATACTAGGCCATAGGGTGGCCCCATCTCTCGATGGGAACCCCGCACCGCGGCTTGGGCTGGCCTGGCAGAGCACACTCGACAACAGCTGAACGCGCTACCCCTATACTAGGCCATAGGGTGGCCCCATCTGTCGATGGGAACCCCGCACCGCGGCTTGGGCTGGCCTGGCAGAGCACACTCGACAACAGCTGAACGCGCTACCCCTATACTAGGCCATAGGGTGGCCCCATCTCTCGATGGGAACCCCGCACCGCGGCTTGGGCTGGCCTGGCAGAGCACACTCGACAACAGCTGAACGCGCTACCCCTATACTAGGCCATAGGGTGGCCCCATCTCTCGATGGGAACCCCGCACCGCGGCTTGGGCTGGCCTGGCAGAGCACACTCGACAACAGCTGAACGCGCTACCCCTATACTAGGCCACGGGGTGGCCCCATCTGTCGATGGGAACCCCGCACCGCGGCTTGGGCTGGCCTGGCAGAGCACACTCGACAACAGCTGAACGCGCTACCCCTACACTAGGCCACGGGGTGGCCCCATCTGTCGATGGGAACCCCGCACCGCGGCTTGGGCTGGCCTGGCAGAGCACACTCGACAACAGCTGAACGCGCTACCCCTATACTAGGCCATAGGGTGGCCCCATCTGTCGATGGGAAGCGAGCTATCGTTTCATCAAGCCTCGAGACGTAATGAAGCGCTCTTGTTAAACAGGCGGCCCAATATATAGTGGGCGGACATCATAATTGTCATTATTACCAAAATGACGGGGTGCTATGAAAGACAGATTCATATACTAACCCAGAGAGTTTTCAGTTTTCACTTTGGTGCATACAGTAGACTCCTCAGGGCACAGGACCGTGCCGACCAAACTTCTGTCCATGGTATCCAGGCAGCCCTCCGTGACGGTGACATTCTCATCCGCTACCCGCGGTAACCTGGCGAGTGCGCTCGATGATGTGGTTGTGGGTGCTGTGGTTGTGGTTGGCGTGGTGGTTCTCGTGGTGGGTGTCGGTTCATCCGCTGGTGTGGTTGCGGTTGTGGGTGTCGATCCGTCCGCTGGTGTGGCTGTGGTGGATGGGGTGGAGCTGACGCAGGAGTAGCAGGTTAACGCATGGCTTTGCGCCAGCGCCAAGTTGAGGAAAACCCACACCGCGAACCCAGACTTCATCTCCCTGCAGCCGACATTCCACCAAACGAAGCCACGAAAGCAAAAATTATCTAATCAGTTCTGTGCTTCAACAAATGTGATTCAGTTGAATCAGGTGTTGCAAGTTTAATGATAGTCCTTTTCTTGTGGTAAAATTATCTGATATATATATAATTTCAGTATTATACTATATAAGTAGAGTTATTTTGCTACATTGGTACAATTGAGATGGCTCAATCAGCAACAATTGTCTTGTATTTATGGAGATGTAAATATGTGCAATAAACCAAACGACTTCAAACACAACAAACCGACATCTGGTTAGACACACGCGATGCATAATACCCCACATTGTGGCGACAGACATACCAGTACATGAAGTGTACTCAAATATAACTAACTACGAGAAATATAAACATAAATTAGGTATATGCATAAATTCATTATTTTGACCGTTATTTAGTGATTTTAAATCATATAACCGCAAGACAAAGAATAAGACACGTCAATAGCAATGCACACTGTACAAAATAAAAAAAACATGAACACATTTCTATCGATTTAACATTCCGGTTACCTTTAGAAAATGACACAAAAGACCAATTGTTATTTTGACATTTGTCCGATATTTACTGGTCATTAATTTCTCAGGAAAGTCTTAACATATAATATTCTCTGGTAGTCAGTCCTGTTTTGCATTATATATAGATAACATAAACATGGAAGAAGAGTTAATACATTCCTGGCTGTAGTTACTTCGGTCTGAGGGTTGGTGTCCACAATGGCGGCACTAAGGCTGCGTGGCCCAGGGAAGGGTTTATATATGTACCTGGTCCAACGAGTCCCAACGCGATACAGACCCGCAAGAAAACGTATTTCCGTTATAAGCCTACCGTATCTTAGATTTAGCGGCATGGCGACTGGGAAATATGCCATGAAAAACGTCGTGGGGGAGTGTTCTTCTGACATATTGCTTCTGGGTGACACATATATACATTTATCAAGTGTTATCAAGACGACCCAGATGATGGGACACAAGTAACAAGCAAATACCACCATACCATCTTATGCAATGAACGTAAATCTTATTATGTACTCAGTGATATACGGTCTGATCTTATCACTAGTTACTTTATCACCGCGGACCTTTGTCCGAACCAGTGCGTTGCTAAAACGAACACTCCTACTTGGATAACATGGGACTACCAAAGACGCGTGCCTTGGTTACGCCTATACGTTGGGAATATTCTACGATAAGTGTTGTGGAGACATGTTTGCCTTAGATTTGGACCAAAGTCGCGAGAATTCGTCTGTTTTTAGGAGAGCCCCGCCCCCCTTCTCGCCCCCTCCACTCAGATTTCGGAGAGTTTTCTGTAATGTCAACCAAAATTCTTTCGCCAAAAGATCCCTCGGGGTAACCCCTCAAAATTACTCACACAAGCCCGATAAGGACACGCTAAAAGAGAATACTAAATCTCCGTTGAAAAGACGCCGAAGAGAGCGTCGCTAGAAAGTTCACGGCGTCCGTCTCGCATTTGGATTTTACCGCGAAAACGCACGCGGGCACGATTTATACAGAAATAACCAATGGCCAGCGGCCGGGGGAAGCGTTCGCCGATACGCCCGGGTCCCATAAATCCGCCTACAGCTTGTACCGTTGGCTCGGTTATATTTTATTTTTGGTAGAACCTATATTTAATGTTTTTACCTAAGTTTCAAAGCTCATATTTTTTATTATTACTATATATAAGATAATATATTGTAATTATCTCATTTATATGTTCTGATTCATGAAGTCGTTTATTAATTAGGACTCAGGAAAATTATTCAAAGCTAAACACCGGTTGTAATTATTGAAAACTTCAGTAGTCACTGTAATAATGTTGTAATAATTTTATAATGTCGTAATGATGTTATTATGTTGTAATTCTTTTACGCTGTAATCAGAATCAATATCTAGTTTTCAAAGCACGCTGAAACATGTCTTTGTCACGGGGTTGACAAGTTATCACCGTGCTATATGGAGAGGGTGATGGGACGGTATGGGTGACGGGACGGTACGGGTGATGGGACGGTATGGGTGGTGGGACGGTATGGGTGATGGGACGGTATGGCTGGCGGGACGGTATGGCTGGCGGAACGGTATGGGTGGCGGGACGGTACGGGTGACGGGAGGGTATGGGTGACGGGACGGTACGGGTGACAGGATGGTACGGGTGACGAGACGGTATGGGTGACGGGACGGTGCGGGTGACGGGACGATATTGGTGGCGAGAGAGTACGCGTGACGGGACGGTACGGGTAACGGGACGGTATGGGTGACGGGACGGTACGGGTGACAGGAGGGTTCGGGTGACGGGACGGTATGGGTGACAGGATGGTACGGGTGACGAGACGGTATGGGTGACGGGACGCTACGGGTGACGGGACGGTACGGGTGATGGGACGGTATGGGTGACGGGACGGTACAGGTGACGGGACGGTATGGGTGGCGGGACGGTATGGGTGACGGGACGCTACGGCTGACGGAAAGGTATGGGTGACGGGTCGCTACGGGTGACGGGACGGTACGGGTGATGGAACGGTACGGGTGACGGGACGGTACGGCTGATGGCGGGACGGCATGGGTGACGGGACGGTATGGATGATGGGACGGTACGGGTGACGGGACGGTATGGGTGATGGGACGGTACAGGTGTCGGGACGGTACGGGGGCGGGACGGTACGGGTGACGGGACGGTATGGGTGATGGGACGGTACAGATGACGGGACGCTATGGGTGGCGGGACGGTACGGGTGGCGGGACGGTACGGGTGACGGGACGGTATGGGTGACGGGTCGGTATGGGTGGCGGGTCGGTATGGGTGACGGGAAGGTACGGGTGATGGGACGGTACAGGTGACGGGAAGGTACGGGTGATGGGACGGTACAGGTGACGGGACGGTAGGAGTGACGGGACGATACGGATGACGGGACGGTATGGGTGACGGGACGGTACGGGTGGCGGGACGGTATGGGTAACGGAACGCTACGGGTGACGGGACGGTATGGGTGATGGGACGGTACGTGTGACGGGACGGTACGGGTGATGGGACGGTATGGGTGACGGGACGGTAGAGGTGACGGGACGGTAGAGGTGGCGGGACGGCATGGGTGACGGGACGGTATGGGTGGCGGGACGGTATGGGTGACGGGACGCTACGACTGACGGAAAGGTATGGGTGACGGGTCGCTACGGGTGACGGGACGGCACGGGTGATGGAACGGTACGGGTGACGGGACGGTACGGGTGATGGGACGGTATGGGTGACGGGACGGTAGAGGTGACGGGACGGTAGGTGACGGGACGGTATGGGTGACGGGACGGTATGGGTGGCGGGACGGTACGGGTGACGGGACGGTACGGGTTACAGGACGGTATGGGTGACGGGACGGTACGGGTGGCGGGACGGTACGGGTGGTGGGACGGTACGGGTGACGGGACGGTAGGGCTGGCGGGACGGTACGGGTGACAGGGGTGTACGGGTGATGGGACGGTATGGGTGGCGGGAGAGTACGGGTGGCGGGACGGTATAGGTGACGGGACGGTACGGGTGACGGGACGGTATGGGTGACGGGACGGTATGGGTGGCGGGACCGTATGGGTGACGGGACGGTACGGGTGGTGGGACGGTACGGGTGACGGGACGGTACGGGTGGTGGGACGGTACGGGTGACGGGACGGTATGGGTGACGGGACGGTACGGGTGGCGGGACGGTACGGGTGACGGGACGGTATAAGTGACGGGACAGTATGGGTGACGGGACGGTATGGGTGACGGGACGGTATGGGTGACGGGACGGTACGGGTGACGGGACGGTATGGGCGGCGGGACCGTATGGGTGATGGGACGGTATGGCTGGCCGGAGGGTATGGCTAGCGGGACGGTATGGGTGACGGGACGGTATGGGTGGCGGGACGGTATGGGTGGCGGGACGGTATGGGTGACGGGACGGTATGGGTGGCGGGACAGTACGGGTGACGGGACGGTATGGGTGGCGGGACAGTACGGGTGACGGGAGGGTATGGGTGACGGGACGGTATGGGTGACGGGACGGTATAGGTGATGGGACGGTACAGGTGGCGGGACCGTATGGGTGACGGGACGGTACGGGTGGTGGGACGTTACGGGTGACGGGACGGTATGGGTGGCGGGACGGTATGGGTGACGGGACGGTATAGGTGGCGGGACGGTATGGGTGACGGGACGGTATGGGTGGCGGGACGGTAAGGGTGGCGGGACGGTATGGGTGACGGGACGGTATGGGTGACGGGACGGTACGGGTGACGGGAGGGTATGGGTGGCGGGACGGTAAGGGTGGCGGGACGGTACGGGTGACGGGACGGTATGGGTGGCGGGACAGTACGGGTGACGGGAGGGTATGGGTGACGGGACGGTAAGGGTGGCGGGACGGTATGGGTGGCGGGACGGTATGGGTGACGGGACGGTACGGGTGGCGGGACGGTACGGGTGACGGGACGGTATAGGTGACGGGACCGTATGGGTGACGGGACGGTATGGGTGGTGGGAAGGTATGGGTGACGGGACGGTACGGGTGATGGGACGGTACGGGTGATGGGACGGTATGGGTGACGGGACGGTAGAGGTGACGGGACGGTATGGGTGACGGGACGGTACGGGTGGTGGGAAGGTATGGGTGACGGGAGGGTACGGGTGGTGGGAAGGTATGGGTGACGGGACGGTACAGGTGACGGGAAGGTATGAGTGGCGGGACGGTATAGGTGACGAGGCGGTGCGTGTGGCGGCAGGGTATGGGTGGCGGGGCGGTATGGGTGACGGGACGGTAGAGGTGACGGGACGGTACGGGGGGCGGGACGGTATGGGTGACGGGACGCTACGGGTGACGGGACGGTACGGGTGATGGGACGGTACGGGTGGCGGGACGGTACGGGTGACTGGACGGTATGGGTGACGGGACGGTATGGGTGACGGGACGGTATGGGTGACGGGACGGTACGAGTGGCGAGACGGTACAGGTTGTGAGGCGGTCCCCCATCCTGGAGATTCAATTTTGCTCTACCTAATTTTTGGTGATTCGGGATTTAGAGGGGATACCCGCCCCGCCCCCCCCCCCCACCCCAACATACTGATTTGAATTCATATTTCTTTTATTTTTATTCATGAAAGCGGCCAAAATTGCGGTAACGGAATGCATGTTAAATACAAACTGGAAGGTAAAAATCTTCGAAAGTCGTTCTTGACCCCCAAACCTTGACATTTAAAATATGGACTAGACACCGATCACCGTTGTGCCAGTGACGTGGAGACGTAAAGTTTCCGAGTAATGTACATGTAATACTTTATTTCATAACTTTAGGTCAAAAAATTTGCACAATTGGCCGGACACGCATTTCATTTCATTTTCACTTCAAAAAACAGGGATGCAAATAACCGCATGAGAGCAATACCAATGCGTGCCGTTATTTTGTAGCCCGGGTATATCCCCGAACAGTACGTGCAGTACGAATTGTCATTTTCCGGTGTCGGGTGCGCGCACATTCAATCGGCACGCCGAGTGTGTCTCGGTCAAAGCATCATGGGACATTCGGGAAAAGATGGCGGATGGTTGAAAAGGTATCGATTAGACCGGTTTCGGTGCCCCTAGAAGCACCGGACGTGACTATAGCGGATGTCATGTAGCTATATATATAGCCGACAGAGCTAGCAGAAGCACTGGGAGTAGGGTCCGAGAGGCATGTACCAGAGCTACACTGGGAGTATCTCGGTGTATACCAACTGGAATGGCCCAAGCAACTCGGCTCGTCCAGCCAGACATGCCGGGATCAATCACGTCTGGGTGGTACGTACGCCAGATCCGTGGTGACAAATACTCTGTTGGGTGTACCGATAGGCCTATGGCCTGAACACGTCTCAGATGTTTATAGGCCTACAATGGACATACCATAAGGAAGTGGAATTCATCCTCTACTACACGAGTTCCTCAACTTAAACAGTAACCGCAAATTGTATTTTCTCTAGGTGCTATTCCTCTTAAACATGTTTTACCTAGCGACTTTAAAGGAACAATACGTATCCAACTTGGAACATTCTGCTATGCTGGAAGAGCATTCTTTGCACATGATATCATTATTAACATTAACACGTTGTTTAAAATACCACCTACGGCGCCAGATAACCACACATGGCCAAAACCAAACTTAAAGAGCACAACTTTTATGTTCGTCGCCCACGTTTGTTTTCCAGCCTCGCATAATTCATACAACTTGCTATAACAAAGGAAAGAATACCCTTTTCTTCCGCCGGACACAAGCTGCAGCCAATATTTAATACTACGACTGAGATAAAGTGGGTATACAAACGTTTTCGACCACGATCACCCAAAGCAGCGAGATCTGGTGTTTGCGGGGGTATACGCAAAATATATTTACACAATTCGGACTGGATTTTTTCGATCGGTTGTCTATATTCAAACCCCCATATGTCTGAACCATAAAGAAGGATAGGTGATATTATCTTATCAAATAAGTCGAGACATATATCAATTGGCATATTACCACACTCTTTGATCAACGTTTTGATTATAACTAATCAGCGTTCTGCTTGATTCGACAACATTTTCACCGCTGGAGACCAATTGAGGGACAAGGATAATCACAAGCCTAGGTATTTATAATAACGTCCCGTCAAGTTTCTGCCCGTCAATATACCACTTTTCATCGCGTCTTAGACAGCCACCTCGTCGGAAAACAATTATTTTAGTCTTTTTAAAATTAAGACTTAAATTATAACTGTTACAAAATGTACTGAGTAGGCCTACATCTAGTTCCTTTTGTAACCGACCGACAGTATCATTTACCAAGGCGATATCGTCCGCGTACACGATGACAAATATACCGGGATAAGTTTCATCAATACAAATTCCATAGTTACCACTATTCTGAAATATCGTTTCCAGTTCGTTTAAATACAATGTAAATAAAAAGGGACTAAGCATACAGCCCTGACGAGTTCCCATAGTGCAATCAAATAATTCCGTGGCGCCATTTCTAGTCTTGACACACGATTTCATTTTACCGTACAATGATTACAGACATGTCGAAGTCGAAGTCGAAGGCTTTTGAGAAATCGACAAATGCACAGTAAAATTGGCCACGTTTCTTACATAGATATTTCTGGGCTAATCCATACAGACAAAATACATTGTCTGTAGTTGACCGTCCTTTTCTATATGCGCTTTGCCCTTCGCTTATTTTACTGTTTTCCTCCGCCCAAGCCGACAATCTGTTATTGAGTAGTTTCGTAAAGATTTTCCCAAGAGCACATAAAAGTGAGATTCCTCTGTAATTATTCACATCTGCTCTAGATCATGGATCTTGTGAAGCGGACTTATCATGGTTTGGGACCTCCTGTCAGGGAATTCCCCAGTTGACAGCACCGCATTAAAGAGACGCAGCAAAGGATTACAAAGTATTTCAAAGCCACTTTTAACCATTTCATACTGGAGACCATCTATGCCTGCATACTTTCCGTGTGGCAAGTCATTTACAACCTTTTTTAATTCGTCGTAGATTATATTTATATTCCACATGTGTGGGTCACCATTCATGCACGAAGACCATCTATCTTCATGATCGTTAATCTCCTCCTTAACCTGTTGATCAAAGAGAGTCTCAGGTAAAGCTGCATCCTTCAACAGCGACTTAAAATATACATAGAAATGATTGGCGGATACTGTCTCAGGTCTTCCTTGCTACCCCGTAGAGCCTTGATGAATGACCAGAAAGCATGCGGTGCGTGGCATAATGACCAGAAAGCATGCGGTGCGTGGCATAATGACCAGAAAGCATGCGGTGCGTGGCATAATGACCAGAAAGCATGCGGTGCGTGGCATAATGACCAGAAAGCATGCGGTGCGTGGCATAATGACCAGAAAGCATGCGGTGCGTGGCATAATGACCAGAAAGCATGCGGTGCGTGGCATAATGACCAGAAAGCATGCGGTGCGTGGCATAATGACCAGAAAGCATGCGGTGCGTGGCATAATGACCAGAAAGCATGCGGTGCGTGGCATAATGACCAGAAAGCATGCGGTGCGTGGCATAATGACCAGAAAGCATGCGGTGTGTTGATGCCACTACATCTGCACAAAGACTTTCCTGATGATGCCGCTTGTTGGCTTTACACAGATGCTTAAGGTTTGTTTTGCTGACCAAATACTCTTCCAGACACTCTTGTGATCGCTGGTGTCTATATCTTCGTAATGCAATACCTTTATTTTTCTTCGCAACAAAACACTCGTCATCCCACCATTTGGGTTGTGACTTGACTGCATTCAGCCGATTTTCAAAACGTTTAACCCTCAAATCAAGAGCAGCATCTTGTAAAACAGGGGTTAGAATGTTCACTGCACTGTTTATATTTCAGCCTTTTATAACATCATCAAATTTTGTTAAAATATCGTCTGAGCACAATTTGTCGCGGCGGGATTTAAAGTCTGATTCCCGCGCTGCGTTCCATTTAAATCGTATCAAAGGAGTTACAGGGGAACCGTTGGTACTTACATAATCTTCCACAATTATATTCATTGAACACGCTATGGGAAAATGGTCAGATCCTGTAATAGTATCTACAAAAAAGTCATCTACGCTTTTAAATAAATCTGTTGACATAATAATATAGTCTACTAAACTTTGACCTGCAGATGAACAGAATGTCATTTCTCCATGTTCATCACCTTTGGTTCGACCATTGACAATGTGAACACCGAATTTCTTACGTAGCTCAAGCAGAGAAATCCCAAAACGATTCATAGAACTCATATCTCTAGATCTTCGAGGTTGACAAAAGTCTATGTACCAGTCTGTGCCCGGTATGTATGAAATATCATCATTAATTATATAATCAGGCTCATTATTTGTTCTGGTATTAAAATCACCCAATAAACTTATGTCACCGGTACTATATTGGGAAGTTAGGTCATTTAAATATTGATCTGTTTCCTGTATGCCATTTGTTTCATCGCGGTTTGTATAAAATGACGAACTCACATCTGGAACGTAAATACATCCTAAAATGATGTCATTGGTGAACCCATGATGAGCTTTATCCATATATAGAAACATACCGTAGTCACACGAACATATCAGCTTCAGACAGTTTGACAGACTGGGATGAATAAAGACTACAACTCCAGGTTTACTTGGATCTGCGCTTGCCATGTCTCGTATAGGAAGTATATTCCCCTAGAATATCTGATATTCCTTGATCTCTGCTAGTCCATGTTTCACACAGCATGATGATATGGTAGTCCCTAATATACCGTCCTAAGTCGTTCTGTTCCCTGATGTTGTGTAGGCCGTGCACGTTCCAGGATAACAGCCTAAAGTGTGTCTGTCTGTGTTGGTTGTCTCATAGGCCCGGCCTTTGTCCTATATCGGCACGGTACCAGGCGATGGACGCACCATGACGATGTGTCCGTTCGTATCCACAGTGTAAGTCGTGTTATCAACATTAAGCTTATCATAGTTCAGACTTGCACGTGTGCCTTGTCTTCGCGCATCCTTCATTTTTCCGTATAAGGTTTTGCGTGCGTCCCTCACTTTCCTGCTGTAGTCTTCATCAATTCGGACGTGTCATTCCCTTGAGATTACCCTGGCGTTCTGCAGCACTTCTGCCTTTTGTTTCCATTTAAGGAACTTGACCATCGCCCGCGTCCTAGCCTATGCGCGTGCTCAATCTCCCATTCCTTCGGATTATCCGCGTCTGCTATTTTTATGGTCTCTTTCAAAAATGTTCTTATTTTGGTTTTCCACGTCTCATTCTCATCTTCCGATATTTCGTAGAACACAAGATTGTTGCGTCGGGATTGGTCTTCTTAAGACGCCATCTGAGCTTCCATCTTGTTCTGTTTTTCCTCAAGCTGTGAGCTGGTGAGAGCCTTATATCCATCGCACCACTCGTCAGCTTCCAGGCCTCTTGGTCGTCGTGAAGGATCTCAATTGCCGTTTGACAAGTGCCTATTTTCTGATCCATTTCTTATATATTGTCTTCAATCAGCGATATTTTAGTTTCGATCACACCCTGCGTCCTTCGTATTTCCTTTATGTCCGTTTTCATCTCGGTCATCATGTCAATTACTGTTTTGAGAATGTCTTTGAGCTCATTGCCGTCCAGACTCAGATTCCGCTCAACGTTTTGCACTGTTGCCTGCAAGGTCGTGAAGCGTGAGTCGATTATGACCATGTTTTCCCCTGTACGACCAAGCGTGCCCTGGCTGTGCTCGGGCGTACGCTCGCCAGCTGCAAGATCTTCGCTGTCGCTAGGTAAATGGGTCTTCATTGCTAATGGTGTCTCTCCATAATCGCTGGATGAATTTCCACTTTCCCTGGTCTTCCTTTTCCTTTGCACTTGGTTCCAAACTTCCGACCTTGTCTCGGGGTGTTTTGCTAGATAATGTGGCAATTTTCAACGATGAGGCTTTGCTTAATATGATTTAAATCGTCGATAGTTGTCAGAGCTTATAAACCACGTTCTCGCTCGCTTGGTGTTAGTATATGAAGGCTATCATAGTCCGGTCGCTTAGGGAAAAAATCGCGACAAGAGTGACTAAAGCACCAAATTTCGTACACTTACTTAGTTTCACCTATTTTTCACCTTTCTAGAGGGGAGTTCCCGAGATGAGAGGTCGTTATCAAGGTCAGGTCGAGGTCAAAGTTCAATTAGTGCAACTGCCAATAGGTATCACCATCTTCATATCTAGATATCTCTTATGACCCTCGGATTGATACTAATATTATGCCGCAATTAATTTATGCCAACTGGCTGAGCATTCATAGAACCATCATGAAGCTGGATTTACTATGCATCCCTTAAAGGTTAGATAAAGGTTAATATTATGGGCATAGCAGAGAGGGCATCATAACGGTCGCCGCATTAGATTCCAACGGGGTCCGATCAGGGTATAATTGAGTTGCGCCGCAAGGCACTAACTGCACGCCCGTCGGACGTCGGGCACGCTGAATGACAAATTCACGATATGTAATGTGACGTTGATTAATGTTTGCTCTTGAGAGGTTAATTGTCTGTAACTTCTTGTTGCCTCAGGTAACGTCGTCCAGATTACTTCCCACTTGCCATCCTTGGTGTGGCTAACCGAACTAACGAGGCCTATGTGTCGGTGCCTGGGGTGCACCATCGGCAATCTACTTGGAAAGCGCCTTTTCCGTAGAACGTTTATGCATTCACAAAATGTAGAGCTGGCGTGGATGATGCAGGTAATTAAAATGCTCTAATAACTCGAAAGCCAGTGATTCGATGGAGAATGGTCTTAAACATGAAGCGCTGGAAATGTCAAACCTTCGGCAACTTCAGTAACTAAAATGATTCCCATGTTGTCAAGCAGATTTCTTTGTTTTGCCATTGCATTGGGATATTGAATCGGATCCGGTGAAGGCGTAGTAAAATGGCAGATCACGTACTGGACTTGTCCTGACAAAGCGGACAACAAATAGAGTTGATGTGGTCAAATCTTAAGTGCTGCCCTTGCCAAATGCCAGCCGCAGAACAACGTCCCGATGTGTTTTGGTCAGTTCAACGAATACACCAATCACGATGACCACCAGGTCTGTGTCGACCATGATACACCGTGCACCCATTTGCAAGACATCCTGGATACGCATATACATTCTTGTATCGGCCTCCTCATAATCGGATGACGCATTAAACGTGTTATTGCCTTGGGAGACCACGGAGCTTCCAGAGGTGATATTCACGTCCTTGCCAGCCGGATATTCGCCAGCAGCAACATCCACACGTCAGCAAAGCAAACAGCTCCTCTTTGTTCTGCAACTCATGTAAGAGAGTTGAGAAAAGCTGAGTCAATATTGTTTCTGAAGAAGTTTTCCTCCGTATCCCTTTCCCTCTTTTCGCACGCTTAGACTCCTTAAGCAATTCTCATAGTATGTTTCTCACACCACATCCAGGCGTCTGCAGCTTTGTAGCTGGTGCTTTATCCAAATCAGGAATATTTTAGCGCTGTAGTCACTAAACGTTTCATCCCCTTCAGGAGGGAGGGAATGTCTTTTCCGAGTTCCGCGATTGGCATTCAGGAGTTCTTGGAGATTCGCGAGTAGCCGTTCCTTTAATGTGTTTAGAGCTTCGATATTACTCTCCCCTGCCAGAGCCGCCGGACCACCAAACACGGAGCCCGGGGTGACTGGCTTCCAAGATATTCAGCAACAGCAATTTACGTCTTCGAGTCCTCAGTTCTCCGTGAGACGGGGGGCCAAGGTTGATTTTCGTGCATGAAGTCCACCCCATGAAATTGACTGATGTTTGAATATTAGAGATATTATTGGTTCGTACATGGAAACGGTCTTCTCGTCAAGAACTCGTGTTACGCACGCACCGTACACTTCTGCCCGAGGTCCTCCAGGGCCCGCAAACGTGCAGACTACTTCCTTGATAACACAGCTGTCTCGGCCAAGTGTTATGAGCTCCTCGGATTCTTCTCCACAGGGGTTGTTCTTTGACAAACTCGACTTGAGCAAAGCCCATCAGATCGTCAAAAATCATCAGATCATGAAAGCTGCTTCTCACACTCTGGTATAGCGTGACTTGCTCTGGACCGGAGACCATCCATCTCTTCAGCGCCGCAATGTACTCTGATGGCCCAACAGCGCCTCCAGAAAGCTTTGCTTTGGCGTTGTTTTGCTCATCTGCCTGACGTAGGGATGGCTCAGAACCTTCTTTACATTATGTGAAGAACCCAGAATGGCGCCATCAGGGATGTCACAGCTCTGCATGTCTCCAACGTGAACCGGAACCCATCAGGCATGGCTCAGCTGGTGTACGGCGATGAACCAATGTGTCAGCTTCTCCAGGACATTAACGTACAGAGAGAAACGGCTGTCACGGTATGCACGGACAAAGATAAGGATCAAAGCTTCTATATATGGATAATGAGTTCCCAGTAGAAATACGTGGGGCTCTCCGATCGCATCTTTCATTTCCAATTGGCAGTAGCATTTGATTCCTCACCCGCAGTAGCTGTGCCCTGTGATGTTTTAAACACATTTCGCTGAAAGCTTTCCGAAGGGCAGCGCAGTCACTTGATTGGCGTCCCTTTTATGAAGGGTTATTCCTATAGTCCAGCCGCTTCCGTTTTGGAAGTCGTATTTGTTAGTTGTGGATAATTATTCAAACTTTGTGGAAGCCGCAATGTTGCAATCATGTCGGTTAAAAGATGTAATTGTGCACGTGAAGTCAATCTTCGCTAGGCACGGTATACCAGAGGAGTTGATGTCAGATAATGGACCGTGCTATGCAAGTGGATAATTTGCCGAGTTTGTCACACTATGGGATATTAAACATGCAACATCAAGCCCACCATATCTCAGGTCCAATGGTTTGGCTGAACGCAATGTACAAACGATCAAACAGATGTTGAAGAAAGCCGATCACAGCGGTTGCGATCCTTACATCGCATTGCTAGAATTGAGGAATACTCCAGTGGTTGGTGGACACCATTCTCCGGCTCAACTGCTTATGGGTAGAAGGTTGAATTCGAAACTACTCACCCATGATCGCCTTCTGCACCCGATGTCGGTAACTTGTGAAGCCATGAACACCAAACCCAGGAGAGCACAGGAGGTGCAGAAACAGTTTTATGACAGAAGTTCCGTTTCTCTGTGAGCTCTGCATCCGAAGTATTCGGTAGGAATTCGGAAAGGCAGTGTATGGGAACCGGCGACAGTGAATGCTGAGTATCAACCCAGGTCTTACCTGGTATCAACGCCAGAGGGTACTCAGTATCGTCGCAATCGTCAGGATCTACTGAGTGATTTCCCTCAGTCTTCGCTGCGCGTCATGGATTCACGCGTCATCGAGTCGTCGAGTGTCGCCGAAGCACAGCCTGATCAGATGGAGACTGCTATGTCACCGTCTGAGTCGCCGAGCGTTTCACACTGTGAAACTGCTGACAACCGTGTGCAGTCATCGCAGTCACCATCAGCCGTGACAACCAGATATGGGAGGCAAATTCGCAAACCAGTGCGATATACCATATGAAGTATGATTTTTGGACCATATTTAAAGCTTACTATGTCTCCATTATTGTCTGATTTAAGTCGTCTGATTTAATATACCAATTACATTTCTATAAAACGGAGGATGTAATATACTGGTCATTATGACTTATATGGTTTTGAACGTTATGATGAATGTGTTTTAATGGTCATACACCAGGTGGAGTTTATATTGTATGCCTTCAGTGGCCACCAGGTGTACTGCCTATAAAAGAGGGTGTGACTTGTAATAAAGCCCTCTTCTGCGTGTGAAACCCATGATGTCTGGTTGTGTTAGTTCTTAGTCTTAGGTCATCTCGTAAAGTTATAACATAATTTTATACATGTAAAATACCTGACATCTTTGACCGATATGTGACCTTGAAATGACCTTGATTCAGACGGCTCAGCCCGGGCACCCCCATCCAGAAAGATTCCCAAGGTGCTAATTAGTAAGTGTACAAAGTTTGGTGCTTTAGTCACTCGTGTCGACATCGCCTACATTTGGACCTAATTAGCGACCAGACTATCAGACATGCACCAGGGGGCCGGCGCGATAGCTCAGTGGGTTAGAACGCTCTCATTGAGTGCTCTATCCACCTGAGAGCCTAACGGCACGTGGATCGGTGGTTCGCGCCCCGCTGTGGTCATCTCTGTGTGGGGTCGCAGGATAAAGATCCCATGTCTTTCTTCGCAAAAAGTAGGGGGTTATCCCCACTGGCTCCACCCTCCCTTCCGTCTCCCATTGACGCGATATAACCAAAAGTGGTTAAAGCGTCCTGAATAACCAACCAAACCAATCAGATATGCACCCGTCAGAAGACGCTGTCGTTGGCTCACGCAAGAAAACACGTTTAGACGTTCAATCCATAATACGGAAATCCGGAACTAATAAATACAATGAAGACGACCAGCTTGGGATATTTGTCTTCCTCTCTCCGCTTTTTAAGCCTATATATTAATAGTAATCTACAACTAATGAGCTATATGATAATATGGAATGGTAATCGGAAGCGTCACTTTGATATTTGGCCTTACTTTGTGTGAGTTAATTTGTTTAGTTTTTGGTGTAGTTTTTGATTTCAGACATTCACTTTTCAAAAGTAATTGACAATGCATGTAACCGACATAGACCTCATTGGCTATGGAGACTGTACGTCATAGTACATAGATGCGCGATTTCTACTATTGGCTGATTGAAACTCCATATATTATTAGATAAATAATTTAAAACTGCTCATACAGCAATTTGTCAACTACGATTATGATTTTGAAATCGTTTTCAAAGACGTTCTGGATACATCATCTGACTGTGTGAATGTTAACTCCGTGAGAAGTAGATGTGTTATTATATGTTAAAGGGTGAAACAATTGCCATAGTGTGCAAATTTTGATGATGTAGTACACAAGAAAGCCACGATTTGCCACACGAGTTGCACTAACTTGGCCAAACAAAGTGACAACATGTCAGGTTATTTATTGCATACAATATATGTGTACATACATATGATAAGATTTTCTGTTAAAACAAAAATAATTCTGTGTCCCAAGGAAAATACTTCCGCATTAGCAACTTTAAAACATATAGTTTACCACTACAAGTTTGATTTCCTATTAATATTCCATTTTCCGACTATAAGAATGGATGAAGGTCAATTCCCTTGCTCAGAAGATACGCGCATACGTATTGATTAAATATATTATTAAATCTATCATTAATAGAGCTAGTTTACTACATGATGCAACCACGGGTTAATCGCCTCATTAGGCTCATTAGGCCTTATGGTTAGGTATCCAAGTAGATCTTCAGGAAGATATTGAAGCAGGCGAAGCGGTAAAAAATCGTCAAGGGGTTCGTGACGTGGTAGATGACATTCCACACCTCGGTGTCGTAGTAATACTCCTGGACACTACCCATGCGATCCAGATTCTGGAACTCGACGACAGCATCGTTCAGCCAGGTCGCCAGGTTACAGATGGTCAGGTACAAGATGGCCAGTCGGTACCACGAGCGGACGTGTGGGTGCGCCCCGTTCTCGTTGCGTGGCCACGTGACGCGGGAGGCATGGAACATGAAACCGGTCTGCAGGAAAGTCTGCACGAAATTGACGAGTATGTTGGAGAGAAGAAGCCAGAGGACGTAAGGCTTGATAGGGAAGAAGAGGTAGGCGACGGGGAACCTGACATCTGGGGAGTACTCGTGTATGGCAGTGGTATCCATGAAACACGTTATCACAGCGATGAGGGTGAAGGAGAAGTAGAGACAGTTGCCCACGGTGGTGAAGATGATCATGACATCCATCCCGCTGAAGCCCTTATTGGTAGAGCGCAAACCCCTGGACAAGTAGAGCCCGGCCACGCATATTAGCGTCATCGGCGTCCGATAGACGATCTTGAAGGCCAGGTACAAATTGACCCATAGTTCTTCCCCGTTATTGATGTAGGTTAGCATCGCCAGAGTGACGAAAAATACGTTGGCGACTAAGGTGACGAACAGCCACGGGGTGGTGGCAGGGGTAGTTGGGCGGGGCACGGCGGGGTCCAGCAGAGGGCAGTCCTCTTGCCCGTCGTGGTAGGATTCCCCCTCGGAAGAACATGAGGCGTCCGGATAGACTTTTCCGTCTTCTCCCATGAGCGTCCCCTGTTGTAGAGATGCATCCGGATGACGTTCGCTGCTGTCTCGAGCAGATCCAGAACCCTCCAGCATTCCCTCGATGGCGTCGAGCTGCCTCTGAATGCCTCGAATCCGATTCCTGACAGCGCTTACGCTGTCGCCGGCTGCTCCGGCCGGTCCCGGCCTCTGCAGATGTCCACACAACGCGTCAACGTGATCCTGGATATTTTCACCGGATAAACTCCGGACCTGGCAGGGCACGCCTGGCTCCCGGTCATATTCGTTTGGGTCCCGTCCTCCGCCAGCAAAATCCTGAAGATCCACCTCGTTACTGGATTCTTCATCTCTCTCCGGAAACGCAAGCGACGACTGGTGGGCAACGGGGTCATCGTCCCTCCAATTCCAGGTGTGTTCCGGAGCTTTGGAAGCTCGGCGGTCTCCCGCAGACGACTTCCTGGCGTCTCTTGGCTTCTGCCGGATGACACCTGATGAGGCCGTTGTCACGTTCGAATCCAGAGATTGATCATCCGAGTCATCGGAAATTCCGTCCGCCTCCAGCCGGGATGCACCCCCGCGTCCGCCGCCCCCGCCGCGTCCACTTCTAGAATTCGCCATCGACGGAGTTCGTTCGACTGATACGCCATTTCCGGTGGATGTTCGCGATGGCGTTCTGCGGGCATAGCTTTCTGTTGAATCATAACGACTGCTTCTGGTCGTCGACTCCGTTTGCAGTGGGCTGACCACGTGTTCCCTCGGCACGACAACCCACTGGCCCCGGCGATGTCGCTGTCTCAGCAGCTTGCTCAGCGCCTCTGTGGACTTCATGCCGAAGAACAACTCCAGAACTATCTGACTGACAAGTAGCAAGAACTGAACATTCAGCGGGAAGAAAAACGCGGTGTACTTTTCTATGCTGGTATACAGCGAATTGTTTTCGAAGAGACAAAGGAAGTGCGTGGCGTCATTGTAGAGGTGCGAGCAGTTTTCCATTTGGACGATAGGTTTTTTCAGGAAAATCTCCTTGGAGTCGTAGAGGACTGTGTCGAACCAGACGGTGAGGACTGCTACCTGGACGAATATGAGGGCGTAGCGTGTCGCTGGGCGCTTTATAAACACCTTACCGTGGAAGAACATGCAGAAAAGCATGGCAACACCCATGAAGAGCAGCCGGACCGGGTAGAAGACGAGATCCACGATGTACCGGCGGAGAGTTTGCGACCCGCAGGCGACAAACGTCTGTATGCAATACAGATGAGCGATGACCTTGAGGATGTCGAAGAAGGAGCCAAGGACGAAGAAGAGGACGATGCCGATAATGGGTAGCTTCCGCTGCAGCGTGCGCCTCAACCAGGACGACAACACCGTGCCGACGTCATGGGGGTCATCCGGATGAGGGTCAAGGTCGTTGCCGTCGGCGGGGTGTTCAGGTAATTCCTGGTAGCATCGCATGACGCTCTCCCTCGGGGAGAAGCGCAAGACGGACATGACCACGGTGGCCAGGGCGAGGACGATAATGGCCGTGCCACCGGATGCGGCCTGGGTCACGTAGACGGTCTGGATCTCGATAGTGGTCCAGTGGGTTAGGGTGAGACACGTGGTCAGGGCCAGCAGCATGAGTCCGGCCACCAGGGCCGACAGGAAGCCATCCTGGCGTAGCACCTTCCCGGTCTCCCTGTCCACTTCCGTGTGGCAGCCAATCACCAGGGAGTTCATCCTGGCACTTCAGTATCAATTCGGCTTGTCGGGTCAATCACGGGTCAAAGGTCAATACCGCAAAGCGAGGGCCGTATATCCCGTGAGCTATATCCGTGATAATTTTCCGCAAGTGATTTTTTGCTTCCTCCCATCACATCCCATGATATAATGTGAATGCGGTCGGCGATACCGGTAACGAGCACTATATGTATATATACCGTCGTTGATCAGCTTTTCGCAACCAGAGTCTGTCTCAAGAGAAACATTTCTTCGCAATATATCAGTCCTACAGTGAAGTCGAAGGTTTGGCACCTTCCATAGCGTTTCCCTTTCACTATCTTCACATCAATTTCGCATCCGATGTGAACGCACAGTAGGCAGCCATAGAAATGGTTATGTGGCGGCATGCGCAGTCGGTCGTAACGCAGTACCTCCGGCCCGCCGCCAGTGTCAGACAGCGGCTAGAGCTGACTGCCGCCACTATGTCAGTAGCCGGCAGTCACTGTGGTCACGGGCTGTGGGTTCGGTGGTGGCACGTGGAGAGAGAGAGAGAGAGAGAGAGAAATTGAAAGGGGCCTCCGGGTCTCCGTATCATATTAATGCGCTGTGATATAGAAACCATAATTCCGGCTTCGCATTTTATTTTGGGAGTGCGTAGGCGAGCTGAATTCGGGAATCACGAGCGTGAAGTGAAATAGTCTGCAGCTGCCGATGAGTCACGTCAACCGAAATATAAATATATAAATGTACACGGCATGATTTGCCAGGGGGGCCAGACCATGGGGATAGATGGCTTGGGGGAATTTGGATTTTCTTATTTCTCCTACCCCCTCCCTATATCCTCCTCCTCCACCCCCTCCTCCCCGTTCACCTCCTCGAGTCTTCTTCACCCACCGCCCACCGTCTCCTACCGTCGACGAGTGTTTGCTCTGTAGCACTTTATTCAGTCTGTACAAACGCACGCCCCAGTCAACCGCCCCCCCCCCACCTGATGATCTAAACCGCTTTGCACACGGCACATTATTTGTGAAAGCGAAACGAGCGAAGATCAAGAAAGGCTGTACTGGTCAGTGCTGTACCGAATAGCTCACTATCTCTATACTAATAAAAGCTGTCTGTCCCACTATGCCGCTGTCTGTCCCACTATGCCGCTGTCTGTCCCACTATGCCGCTGTCTGTCCCACTATGCCGCTGTCTGTCCCACTATGCCGCTGCATTCAAGAGCGCATTGGCATCAGCAGCCGCATTGGCATCAGCAGCTGCCTTTAACCTATTAATATCCAGCCGCCGCTCTTAGATGTGTCAAAGCTATCGCATGTGTCAACACAACCGCTGGGTGGTTATCACCTTATCCCGCGGCATACTGTCGCCTGCGGCGGGCTACCTGGCTTGGTGCCAACAGTAACAATATTTCTCCCAACGCCTTATCGCCCGAACCGTCATCAAAACAAACAAATCCCATACTGTCTCGCGTCCACAACTTCCCATTAGTAGCAAGAGAACGAACTCAATCAACCCTTTTTTTTTACTCAATCAATGTATGAGCTTGGGCCTTAGTTTTACTGGACTGATATTCGTTTATATCGTGCTTTAGCCGCAATTTGGGTATTCTGTACTGGATGCACAATAATTGCACAGGGTTTAAATATCCTTAATATATATGTCCCGTTAACTGATATTCGTTTATATCGTGCTTTAGCCGCAATTTGAGTATTCTGTACTGGATGCACAATAATTGCACAGGGTTTAAATATCCTTAACATATATGTCCCGTTATTCCGTAGCACCCATTCTCAATTTATGTCAATATGATTATCGATATTATTTCTGCCCAATGTCTACCTTCTGCCTGCTACTATTTGACGTATAAAACAAAATACTGTCATACTGTTATTTCTTTCGCTTATGACTACGAACGCTGGACGTCCCGCGAGCGGAGCGAGCGGGGCGGCTAGTATACTAAAAAATGGACCAGCGTTAAACCAAATAAACGAAATGACTTTTGCTCTTTCATGACGCTTGGCGGCACACAAAGGCTAAGCTAGGGCCACAACACCGAATAACCACACCCACTAGATGGCGTACGAATCTCTGTTGTGGCAGCAAGAGCTTACTCGATAAAAGCAAAGGCGCTAACCACTAAGCCATTTATATGCCCGCAGATCGCTGTTAAAGACAAGGGTCGGAATTAGGAAAAGTTGCTGGATAGCAAATTAGTGGGGTGATCTAAAAGATATATGACTCATAGCCATCCCTGTATGACTCATAGCCATCCCTGTATGACTCATAGCCAGTCCTGTATTACTCATAGCCGTCCCTGTATGACTCATAACTGTCCCTGTATGACTCAGCCATCCCTGTATGACTCATACCATACCTGTATGACTCATAACTGTCCATGTATGACTTATAGCCATCCCTGTATGACTCATACCATCCCTGTATGACTCATAACTGTCCCTGTATGACTCATAGCCATCCCTGTATGACTCATACCATCCCTGTATGACTCATAACTGTCCCTGTATGACTCATAGCCATTCCTGTATGACTCATACCATTCCTGTATGACTCATAGCCATCCCTGTATGACTCATAGCCAGCCCTGTATTACTCATAGCCGTCCCTGTATGACTCATAACTGTCCCTGTATGACTCAGCCATCCCTGTATGACTCATACCATCCCTGTATGACTCATAACTGTCCCTGTATGACTCATAGCCATCCCTGTATGACTCATACCATCCCTGTATGACTCATAGCCATCCCTGTATGACTCATAGCCAGCCCTGTATTACTCATAGCCGTCCCTGTATGACTCATAACTGTCCCTGTATGACTCAGCCATCCCTGTATGACTCATACCATACCTGTATGACTCATAACTGTCCATGTATGACTTATAGCCATCCCTGTATGACTCATACCATCCCTGTATGACTCATAACTGTCCCTGTATGACTCATAGCATCCCTCTGTGGCTCATAGCCGTCCCTGTATGACCAGGACCCACCGCATGTCGGTCGCTGGTGATGGAGACAGGTACGAATGCCAGCTGGCGCTGCGGGTGACGTGGGCGATACAAGGAAAGAAGAGTTGGGGGGAGGGGGGGGGTGGGGGTGGGGCAGCGGAGACAGCGTTGTAAGCCGATGTGTCCGGGGTCCGTGGGATGTTTACTCTCCGGTCTCGATGGCGGTTCAAGCAGTGCAAAGAGTGATGTTGGGTAGATATTGCCTTCCCGGGCATGTTTTATGGCATGTCCGCTGTATCGCGAAAAATTGTTTTCACTTTCGGTTTCGTTTTCGGCTCCTCGTTTCCCTTACCGTTATGTTCACAAGCGTCTAGACAGACAGATCGTTGCAATGCTTACTTCCAATTATCTTATGCTTTTCGGAACCCGTCTAATTCACGAGCAAATGATATTCCATAGCCACAGAATGCGGCTAATAAACGTAAGGACAGGGTAGCTAGCAGGGGCCGATCCGGGAATTTGAAGAGGGATGGGGGGGGTGGGGGGCAATGAAAAATTGCGGATGAGGGGGAGGGGGTGGCGGAATCAACCATTTTGGTTACTTTTTTGCGACTAGAGGGGGGTCAACACCTCAGAACGCTTGATTTTGCATGGAAAACTGCAATTCTTCCGCAAGAAGGGTCATTAAAAATAGTTAGACTTTAAAAGCCCATTGCTTGAGCAGGGGGGGGGATGGAGTGGGGGGGTGCAACCCAGGGGCGGATCTAGGGGGGGGGTTATGGGGGTTGCAACCCCCCCCCCCTTGGGAACCTGAACATACACTGTTAAAGTCGGCCTCTCCGAACACCCCCCCCCCGGTCGCAAGTTTTTCAGAGAGCACCCCCCCCCCCTTTGGCAAATTCCTAGATCCGCCCCTGCAACCCTCAAACCCACTTTGATGGAGATATTTTTTTAGGCAGGTAACCGTTGTCGACAGATCGTTGATCCACAACGAGATCGTAAAGGTCTAACAGAAGCAGGTGAGGCTGTTGACTGTAACGCTTTTTATTGGAACTATACATGTTTACAACACATTATGTACATACTGACCATAGTCTAACAACGGTAATTGTCGTTTTTTACGCCCTTTGATCACAACGAGATCTCCAGCCATAAAATACTTAAAGTAAACAATATGATGAGGTGCAAATAAACGATGCAGCACAATTACAACAAATGAACAAATTTCACAGTAAATGAGATAAAAATTAATGAAAAATCTGACGTATGCTTTATCAGTATATATCACGGTCGTCGGATGGAGAAGGGGATAGAGGGGGGGGGGAGGGGCACTTGCAACGGTCCAATGACCTATTTTTGTTGAAAATACTTATCTTCTGAAGTTTACTGAGCAGGAGCGGACCCCCGATTTTGGAAACTCCTTATCATAGAAAGAAGCCGAAGTACAATAAGCCACGCCCTATATCTTGCTGTACCACTAATAGCCCTAAAATATTAAGTTGTTCTTGGTTCACGTCCGACACTGTAACTGGCTTTTATACTAATAAAATGAAGCTGTCTGTCTGTTAATCTCCCGTATGAAGATCTCGTTTCGAAATTCTATTAAACAACTTCTAAAGGATTCTATCGATTTTTCTTTGAAAATTCTAAACGTTTTCCCATAGATTGTCCATAGAGTTTCCATAAAAAAAAACTGCAAACGAACCTGATCATAACCAGCTACGAAAGGATGACATGGCTAAGTCGAAATATTATCTCTATATACATTCTATATTCTACCAATCGCTTTACAGAAGTATTCTTACATATTTTATAGAAAATAATTGTTTTATAGAATTATGTACAAACTTTCTATAGAAAATCATAATTCCATAGATTTTTCTATAGAACTTCTATATAGTTATATAAAATGTTATGCTAATGGCTGTCTGTCTGTCTATCTGTCTGTACCACACGTCTGCGGTAGGGCCGAGGCGGGGCGGGCGGTGCGGCTAGTTAAAAAAAAATGTAATCCGCTCTCTTACTGTAATGGTAACTGCAAGCTAGTCATATATATGCAAGTCAAATATATATCTATGATAGGCATATAATACTAGTGCTTGCATCCTTCAAGCTACAATATCAGCACTACTTCAGAATGGTGAGACCCGAACCATGTGCCGGCTGCTTGGGCTGACCCAGCAGCGCACGCCCAACCGTAGCCGAACGCGCTACCCTCCTAGTTCACGGGGTGACCCCTAATTGTTATTTTCCAATTGCCAGCGTCAAAACGTTACTGCTCGAGGAAGATTTCGAGGAAAATGATGAACGAGTTGAACCTGTAGAAAAGAAACAAGGGCATTAACAGGTGGACCATGATATGCCAAGTTTGGTGCAAGTAGTAGGCGTTCTGAACGGGATCCAAATGTATGTTCTTCATATCAACGGTCGTGTCCATGAGCCACAAGGTGAAGTTGGAGGCGGCGAGAACGAGGGTGATGACCTTGAAGCCCGTTCTGTCCCGCCGAGCGGCTCGCTTGCTGCAGACACGGGCGGCGAGGAACATGAAGCAGGTCTGCATGTAGAGCTGGACCAGGTTCAGTAACTTGTCGAAGAGAGCCAACCAAGGCATGTTGCTGGAGAAATTGTGCTCGTTGAAGGTCTCGGGCGAAGTCTCGTGGGAAATCTCGCGCCAAGTCTCGCGTGAGTATGAAGACGAGTACCCATAGGAGTGGACGCTCTCGGGATCGATCTCGGGGCGCTTCTGGCTCCCCATCAAAGTGGATATCGTGGCTGTCAAATGCAGAAAGCAATAGAGAGAGGTAGAGAAAGTCATGAGAATCACCATCACCTCCAGGCCGTGGAAGTCGTGATAGTGGGACTTGAGGTTATTGCAGAAATGGAACCCCATCACAGAGACGCCTACCAACAAGACCCAATAGGCTATATGGAAGGCCACGTAGAGGCCATCGGCCTGGTCCACGTAGGTCAGAATGCCCAGAGACAGGAAGATGAGGTTGCTAAGGACGCAGAGGCACACCAGGTAAGCCTGTACACCACGTGGCCGGAAATGGGAAGTCTCGCTCTCGTCACTGTCACTTGACGGACGATCCGAGGTGGGCGGCTGTCTCTGGCAGCGTTGGGTTAGCGAGTCCGTCATACCGCTCAACGTCATAGATCCATAAGAGTTCCGCTCACTGGAGGAATCCTGAATCAATCGCTGACCTTCTTCCACATGACCATTGGACAGGATGCGTCGTCCCGTTTCAGAAGTTACCGACCGCGTGTCAGATCCATATCGGGGCCGATATCCCGAGGATCCAGCATCGAAGTCGCCAGTCGCCCCAGCACCCTGAATCGCCAAATTCTGATCCAGGGCCGCCAACTCGCGCCTCAGCTCCCGGACTCGAGAGGCGTTTTCACTTCTAGAGCTATGAATCAGGATCGCAGCGAGTTCCCGCAATTTCCGGTCGATTTGCTTCTGGACTCGGTTTACGTCGTTCCGTATTCCCGGAAGGTCGGGATCAGTGCAGCGGCGACCGTTTCCGCCTGGATCTTCCGCGGTAGATCTTGCGCGACGACTGACTCCATCGGACTCGACATCTCGGGATTGCGTGGTATCGGAAGTCCTGTCCACTTCCGTCTCTCCGCCGATGACGTCATCGCCTTCACTGGGGGATGAATCGCGCTCATCTGAGGTCTTATCAAACACGCGCAAGCTGCAGAATAAGTGTACGAGGACCTCGGAAACTAAGAGCAGAAATTCGATATTCAGCGGGTAGAGGAAAGGGTCGATCACCTCCAGCAAGTCATACAAGGGTGTATTCTCCCATAGACACTCCGTCAGGAGCACAGTGGCGTTGTCATCCTCACTGCGGGCGTGGCCCTCAGTGAGGGCGTAACCCGCAGTGACAGCGTAACCGGACGTGATGGCGTAACCGGAAGTGACGTTGTAACCACCCGTGACGCCGCCGCGTATCTCTTCGGCGGGGATGGTACAGGTGATGTGAGTGACGTCCGGAGTATTGAAGATCTCCTGGGAATCGTAGAGGATGCTGTCGATGAGCACGGTGAAGGTGGCCACCATGATGAACACCAGGGCGTAGCGGATGGCGGCGGTCTTACGGAATACTTTGTCGTGGAAGTGATAGCAGAATATGACCTCGGAACCCATGAATAGGAGACGTACGACGTGGAAGAAGATACTCAGGCCGTACCTCGGCCCCAGCGAGCACTCCAGAAAGAACGGCATGCACTTAGCGTGGGCGAAGATGCGCAATATATCATGCACAGCCCCAATGATGTAGAAAATGGTGATCCCGATTAGGGGTAGGATTTTGCGAATCCGTCTCTGCAAGGCGGAATCTTCCAGCGATTGGCCGCCGCTCTCCTGGGACAGACTGAGAGTCCCCGCGGCTGTTCTGTCGGCGTCTCGGTAGAGGGCGCGCACGGCGGGACTCTGTGAGCACCGCAGCCTCGTCATGATAGCGATTGCCACCAGCATGAAAACGACGAGAACGCCCTCCACGGTTGACTTTGAAACGGCGACGGTCTGGTGATCGAGTGTTGTCCAGTGGGCTATGGAGCAGCTGACCCCCAAGCACAGGAGTGTGATAAGTACGAGGACGGAGGAGACGAAGGCATCTTGCTGCAGAACCCTACTGCTCCCGTGTTTCGTGCGGATGTGGTACCCTACCAGGAACGGGTTTGCCATGACCGGGGTTTGAACGATCTGAAACAACCACATTAATTTTACATTAAAGCGGGTGTCCAAACTTAATCTAATCATGATCTGCACCGAAAGTTTACATCTTAAAATTAAATTGGCGAGTGCTAACGCTTCGCTTCGGCCGATTGGTAAGGAAAAAAAATTAAGGCAACCCGCCCCCATCAGTGTCGAGCCGCGCGCCATTTTGCCGGACCAAATCGAGCTACAGACAAGACGGAAAATTCTGTAATTTGGATGATAGACATTGGGTATTGGATGATAGATATATTAAACGGTAAAGCAGCGCTAGATGCCAGGCTGGCGGCTTTCTATAATGTTATATATAGCGTTTATGATATAAACTGCATGACGACAGAATTTGAAGAGGGTTCGGGAGTGGGGCGTGAATATATAGTCCTCAGTGAACATATCACACTCAGTGAATATATTGCACTCGGTGACAATGTCATTGAGTGAATATATTGCACTCGGTGACAATGTCATTGAGTAACTAGTAGCACCATAGTGAAACCACACTTGATTGTTGTCAAATGAGTGATGCACGCAGAATTGCAGAATCTTTCACAACGCATTAATATACGGAAGCGTATGAATGTCACTGTGTAGAAACTGTTTAGTTATACTAAGCCCTATTTAAGTTCTAATTAGGATACACTAATTAAGTTCTAATTAGGAGATGCGTAAATGCTAACAGTATATATAACATCGTCGCTACACAGAGACTCAATTACGTTTCCGTACTGTTGACATTATATATGGTGTATGATTTGTAAATTTGCCTTCGCTGCTAAAATAGGGGGGGGGGGCAAGGGGGGCGGGGGGTCGTGTTCCTAAATTACGAAGAACAAATTGCATCAAATGGAGAACTTCCCGCATACAATGGAAGAGGCGGATACACCATATAAAATTGGCGATTTCCCAAATCACAGTTTTTTAATATTAAAATGTTCAGTTCCCGATCGATGAAAATCCTTGATTACGACGGTCGGCTAATATTATATTCCCATTTCTTCGAAGAATTACTTCGTGAAATGGGAATATTGCGGTTACATGAAAAGCCAATTCCCGAGGAACGGAAATACCCTTTACCCCTACCCAAAATAGCCGGGCGTATGCAGGAATATATCTTTTACACAACATTTGAAAGCGAGAACGACAATTCGGAACCAACTTACCGGAGAGCCTCGGTCCTGTACTAATAATGCCCCAGACAGCTAAGCTACTTGCTGTCTGTCTCCCTGCTGGCCGGCCTGAGAGAGCTCCTGGCTGGGCCCTCGCCACACTAGCTACTCGATACCAGCCGGGTATTTCGCATGTGTCTGCCGCGCTCTATCCTGCTACATAACAGTATGAGGGGTGCACAGACTGCCCCAGTGTAACTGCGGACCGCAGCGTTATGAGTCACATTCCGCAAAAAAACGTCTCGCTTGGCTTACTGTTCATATATATATATATGTATATATATATATATGATTCCAGCATTGGGCAGACCAAGCTTACAATTAGGCATTAGGCAGACCATCTCAATATATTCCACAAATGTCAATGATTATGTTTTTATGGTATTACTTTGCACCATTAGACTAGTTAATCCGTCTGTAACAAAGGACAAGGGAAATAGCACTTACAATATTTATATTTAACTAATATACATGATATCTGGTCTGCTTAAAAAATATAAGTGCTAGCTGGGCATTAGGCAGACCAGGCTATTTACTTAAATCCCATCAATAGGCAGACCGAGTATATACGGATATTCCATCAATAGGCAGACCGAGTATATACGGATATTCCATCAATAGGCAGACCGAGTGTATACGGATATTCCATCAATAGGCAGACCGAGTGTATATACGGGTGTTCCAATTACAATGAGAACACGTATATATCCATCTTCATCCTCAGAAAAATACGGTATACGTATTCCGAAGCATATGTAACATATCTCAATGTTTCATATTTGGAGGGTAGATGCAATCATTGCAAAATGCATAAAACGACATATTTGATTTCTTGTATTTGATATATGGTTGTGCGAGCGTAATAGTTTAGGAGTCTTATAGGTCAGATTAAGAGACTTAAGTGATGCCATACAGAGCTGCATGAGGTAAATGGACCTTTTGGGCGATAATGGTAGCTCGTTGATAAAATGTGAATGAACCGATATTCAGGTGTAGGTATAATGGTCATTTTTATTCAATTGACAACTTAACTACAAGAAATACAATGGGTTTGCAATTTATCATATGATCAACTGTCTAAGCTGTCTAAGTTATAACATTTATGTAATCACACAATGGTGCATAGTTCCTACTTGATTTGATTCAATTGTGAAGTAGGACAATATGAAGCAAACCATTAATCGCCGTGAGGACAAATATCTTGCGGATAAAATTCTTAACAAACATGCTGTCTTTTAGAAACATATGTGTACAAGCTATAGCTAATGCACTGAGCATGAAATTCATGAAATTATTTAATTATAGATAGGACCTAGGTTACCTAGGATGGTGATAGGGAGGGAGAGGGGTTGACCTAGGATGATGGTGAGGGAGAGGGGGTGACCGAGGATGGTGATAGTGAGGGAGAGGGGGTGACCTAGTATGATGATAGTGAGAGAGGGGGGTGACCTAGGCTGTGTGATAGTGAGGGAGAGGTGGTGACCTAGGATGGTGATAGTGAGGGAGAGGATGTGACCTAGGATGGTGATAGTGAGGAAAATGAGGTGACCTAGGATGACGGTGAGGAAGAGGGGGTGACCTAGGATGACAGTGAGGGAGAGGAGGTGCCATAGGATGATGGTGAGCAAGAGGGGGTGACCTAGGATGGCGATAGTGAGGGAAAGGACGTGCCTAGGGTGATGGTGAGGGAGAGGGGGTGACCTAGGATGGTGATAGTGAGAGAGAGATGGTGCCATAGGATGATGGTGAGAGAGAGGGGGTGACACAGGATGGTGATAGTGAGGAAAATGAGGTGACCTAGGATGATGGTGAGGGAGAGGGGGTGACCTAGGATGATAGTGAGGGAGAGGGGGTGACCTAGGATGATAGTGAGGGAGAGGAGGTGCTATAGGATGACGGTGAGCGAGAGGGGGTGACCTAGGATGGTGATAGTGAGGGAAAGTAGGTGCCTAGGATGATGGTGAGGGAGAGAGGTGACCTAGGATGGGGATAGTGAGGGAGAGGGAGTGACCTAGGATGGTGATAGTGAGAAAAATGAGGTGACCTAGGACGATGGTGAAGGTGAGGGGTGACCTAAGGCGGTTATAGTGAGGGAGAGGTGACCTAGGATGGCGATAGTGAGAGGGAGGAGGTGCCTAGGATGATAATGAGGGAGTGGGGGTGACCTAGGATGGTGATAGTGAGGGAGAGGTGACCTAGGATGATGTTGAGGGAGAAGGGGTGACCTAGGATGGTGTGAGTGAGGGAGAGGTGACCTAGGATGATGTTGAGGGAGAAGGGGTGACCTAGGATGGTGTGAGTGAGGCAGAGGTGACCTAGGATGATAGTGAGAAAGAGGAGGTGCCATAAGATGATGTTGAGGGAGACGAGGTGACCTAGGATGGTGTGAGTGAGGGAGAGGTGACCTAAGATGATGGTGAGGGAGAGGAGGTGGCCAAGGATGACGTTGAGGGAGAAGGGGTGACCTAGGATGGTGATAGTGAGGGAAAGGAGGTGCCTAGGTTGATGGTGAGAGAGAGGGGGTGACCTAGGATGGTGATAGTGAGAAAAATGAAGTGACCTAGGACGATGGTGAAGGTGAGGGGATGACCTAAGGTGGTTATATTGAGGGAGAGGTGACCTAGGATGGCGATAGTGAAAGGGAGGAGGTGCCTAGGATGATGGTGAGGGAGTGGGGGTGACCTAGGATGATGTTGAGGGAGAAGGGGTGAGCTAGGATGGTGTGAGTGAGGGAAAGGTGACCTAGGATGATGTTGAGGAAGAAGGGGTGACCTAGGATGGTGTGAATGAGGGAGAGGTGACCTAGGATGATAGTGAGGAAAATGAGATGCCCTAGGCTGATGGTGAGGGAGAGGGGGTGACCTAGGATAGTGATAGTGAGAGACATGAGGTGATCTAGGATTGTGATAGTGAGGGAAAGGAGGGGACATAGGATGATAGTGAGCTACAGGAGGTGCCCTAGGATGATGGTGAGAGAGAGGGGGTGACCTGGGATGGTGATAGTAAGGGAGAGGTGACCTAGGATGATGGTGAGGGAGAGGGGGTGACCTAGAATGGTGATAGTGAGGGAAAGGAGGTACCTAGGATGATAGTGAGGGAGAGGAGGTGACCTAAGCTGATGGTGAGGGAGAGGGGGTGACCTAGGATGGTAATATTGAAGGAGAGGTGACCAAGGATGATGTTGATGGAGAAGGGGTGACCTAGGATGGTGATAGTGAGAGAGTGGACGTGACTTGGGATGGTGATAGTGAGAGAGAGGAGATGACCTAGGATGAGGGTGAGGGAGATGGGTGGACCTAGGATGGTGATAGTGAGGGAGAGGTGACCTAGGGTGATAGTGAGGGAGAGGGGGTGACCTAGGATAGTGATAGTGAGGGAGAGGTGACATAGGATGATGGTGTGGGAGAGGGGGTGACCTTGGATGTAAGTGAGCGAGATTGGGTGGCCTATGATGGAGATAGTGAGGAAAATGAGATGACCTAAGATGATGGTGAGGGAGAGGAGGTGGCCAAGGATGACGTTGAGGGAGAAGGGGTGACCTAGGATGGTGATAGTGAGGGAAAGGAGGTGCCTAGGTTGATGGTGAGAGAGAGGGGGTGACCTAGGATGGTGATAGTGAGAAAAATGAAGTGACCTAGGACGATGGTGAAGGTGAGGGGATGACCTAAGGTGGTTATATTGAGGGAGAGGTGACCTAGGATGGCGATAGTGAAAGGGAGGAGGTGCCTAGGATGATGGTGAGGGAGTGGGGGTGACCTAGGATGATGTTGAGGGAGAAGGGGTGAGCTAGGATGGTGTGAGTGAGGGAAAGGTGACCTAGGATGATGTTGAGGAAGAAGGGGTGACCTAGGATGGTGTGAATGAGGGAGAGGTGACCTAGGATGATAGTGAGGAAAATGAGATGCCCTAGGCTGATGGTGAGGGAGAGGGGGTGACCTAGGATAGTGATAGTGAGAGACATGAGGTGATCTAGGATTGTGATAGTGAGGGAAAGGAGGGGACATAGGATGATAGTGAGCTAGAGGAGGTGCCCTAGGATGATGGTGAGAGAGAGGGGGTGACCTGGGATGGTGATAGTAAGGGAGAGGTGACCTAGGATGATGGTGAGGGAGAGGGGGTGACCTAGAATGGTGATAGTGAGGGAAAGGAGGTACCTAGGATGATAGTGAGGGAGAGGAGGTGACCTAAGCTGATGGTGAGGGAGAGGGGGTGACCTAGGATGGTAATATTGAAGGAGAGGTGACCAAGGATGATGTTGATGGAGAAGGGGTGACCAAGGATGGTGATAGTGAGAGAGTGGACGTGACTTGGGATGGTGATAGTGAGAGAGAGGAGATGACCTAGGATGAGGGTGAGGGAGATGGGTGGACCTAGGATGGTGATAGTGAGGGAGAGGTGACCTAGGGTGATAGTGAGGGAGAGGGGGTGACCTAGGATAGTGATAGTGAGGGAGAGGTGACATAGGATGATGGTGTGGGAGAGGGGGTGACCTTGGATGTAAGTGAGCGAGATTGGGTGGCCTATGATGGAGATAGTGAGGAAAATGAGATGACCTAGGATGATGGTGAGGGAGACGGAGTGACCTAGGGTGGTTATAGTGAGGGAGAGGAGGTGACCTAGGATGATAGTGTGGGAGAGGAGGTGACCTAGGATGGTGACAGTGAGGGAGAGGAGGTGACCTAGGATGATTTTGAGGGAGACGGGGTGACATAGGATGGTGATAGTGAGGGAAAGGAGGTACCCTAAGATGATGGTGAGGGAGAGGGGGTGACCTAGGATGATGGTGAGGGAGATGGGGTGACCTAGAATGCTGATAGTGAGGAAAATGAGGTGCCCTAGGATGATGGTGAGGGATAGGGGGTGACCTAGGGTAGTGATAGTGAGATACATGAGGTGACCTAGGATGGTGATAGTGAGGGAGAGGAGGTGCCCTAGGATGGTGATAGTGAGAGACATGAGGTGATCAAAGATGATGGTGAGGGAGGGGGGTGACCTAGGAATTCCTGTAACGACTTAATTATTTTTAGTCGCATTGTCTTCCTTTTGTTGAAGAGCTTAGTTCTTGTTTTCTTATATGCAGCCATTTCCGTCAGTTGTTGGAGACACATAGGCTGCTGTGAGGCTATGAATTGCAGAATTTCTCCTTTTGCCTGAAATTAAAATGTCCGTTAAAACTGCATTACACAACAATTTGCCACATACATTATGACATGCATACATCATATGCCCGAATTTTGATGACGATGTAGATAGCAAAGCGGCACTTTCCCCACATGATGTACCAGTTTATCCAAAAAAAGTGGCTTAACAGCATGCCCTATGATTTATTGCGTACAATAAATGAAGAAAAGGTTAGTTTTATACACTAAGAACCTAAATGTATTTCCATTAAAAACACCTTAAATCGAATTAAATTTAGCGTATATACCAAAAGTTAATGTGTACTTCAGTAGAATGTGAAAATAACTAGATGACAACCACAGGAAAAAGATGCATTAACATATGATGCCAAACGGAAACATACTTGGAGGATTGCCTTTGTTGTCTTTGGCGTCAAGCCTGCATGAAAAGAAGTCGCCGAAGGACGCCTTGAGGAGTCGGTGTCTTTCTTGAACCATGTCACTGAAACTAAATGAATTTATATGTATATACTACACCAATAGCAAGTCTAGTCTTTATTATGCAGAACACAGTATTTTATTACCAAACTATATCTGGTCTTAATTGTACAGCTTTTCCAATCTTAATTATACCTGAATCTCGACCCAAATTGATTATATTGTTACTGTATTTAAAAAAAATATATTCACCAGTGACTGACACGTCTTCCTCATAATTGGCGCTGAACGGTTCAGATGAAGCTGAAAAACATAACGTAATTTCCTTAAAAGTGGTTTGCAAAGAAAAAAAGAGACTGGCTAGATAAAATAGGGGTTCCGGTTCTTCTTCAAAAATAATAAAAAGGTAACTCAGGCACATTTACTCATAACTGTAAAACGTATTTATGTCGTATGTTCCGTATGGTCGTTTGCCTACCCTAGATTATAAATAAAATTATACAGAACACCATCTGCTTTCAAATCACTACTGAACGGGTCATAAGCATTACATAATTATATTTTCTTATAGATAATTAAGTATAGATAATCATAAATCATCTACCGGTACATGTTTTCACGTATAATTCGAAATGTTACCGGTTCACATCGCATTAGGCGCTTCGACAATGATAATTAACCCACGATATCTACAGCTTTAATGAGATATAACATGATAAGATAAAGTTTTATTTAATATCGGTATATAAAAGTAAACAATAGACATTACAAGTGCTATATTGACCGACAAGATGGCATCTTGTGCCAACATATCCCGTGCGGTGGTCCCGATTTAAGCAAACCTTGGGGCGCCCACACGCATAAATAAATCATAGAACAATATTATTTGTGTTGTAATTATTCATCATACAATCGATTTGGATGCATATCTTAAATTATTGCTTTATTATAACGTAAACATGTTCTTACCCCCACCGCCGCTTGAAACTGAGCCGATCCTAAAGTCGTCTTTGTCCAGACCACATCCTTGCATCATCGACTGGTGACATATCCTTTAGCTGAAGAGAAATGTACAGATAACTAAGTTCACTCATTCACCTATAATTTTTCAATGTCATTCTCATGACAATTGACACTGTTAACGGCAGGTTCAGGTTATTTAATACCATAACTGGCATATTTCCAAATTCATGCAACTATATAACTATATATATTCTATGAATATATACTAAGTATTATATTACTATTAACTATATGTTAATTTAACTTTATTACAAAAGTTAATATATACATATCACAACTCACGGAAATTCAAAAATGTCTTTCCAAAATGCCTAATGTACTACCCTGGATATATATATTCCCTTTTTTCTTTTATCTGCTATTAATTTGTTCATAGTTTATTATAATGTGAGTGTTGTTTTATGATTTAGGCTGATAAAATATTTCGAAAATCATGTTCCTGTTTTAGGAATCTTGAAATTTCGTTTACATTACTTCATTGTGTGAAAAAAACATATACTTGGTCTAAGTATGTACAACTTATCAAAGATATCATTGGACTAGCTGCTATATCATTTTACTTTTATCTACAACATGTTCTTTAATTGACAAACTGTATGTCACAAATATTTTCTGGATATATCTGATATATGTACTGGTATTCTTAATATTACCCTAACTTTAGCTAGCCTTCTAATATATTTATGTTTTTAGTGGGAATAATTAATTTCCATCATCCAGTACTTGTAAACTAATTAAATATTAATCATATCATTTTTAAGAAAGATTTATACCAGTTATTTTAGGTAATCAGTACTAGTTGGCCAGAATGTCAATAATTAGATGATATGTTGATTTTATATAGGTTGTACCATTATAACAGGTTTTGTTTCTGTAAACATGGTCAAGCTAAAATTAGTCCAAAGACATTAGTCAGAAGAAATTTTACTAATTTAATTGTAAACCTGCTTATCTTTATATATATTGGCAGTAATGTTGAGTACATATATACCAGATATACATATACTTACTTTCTTCGGCATGATGCTAGCTTTGAACTGAAAATACAGATTATTCCATATAATTGTTATACTGTCATAACAAGAAACAAAATTCAATTATGATTAGATGATATGTTGATTGTATATAGGTTGTACCATTATAACAGGTTTTGTTTCTGTAAACATGGTCAAGCTAAAATTAGTCCAAAGACATGATAGATTAACTTCAGAAGAAATTTTACTAATTTAATTGTAAACCTGCTTATCTTTATATATATTGGCAGTAATGTTGAGTACATATATACCAGATATACATATACTTACTTTCTTCGGCATGATGCTAGCTTTGAACTGAAAATACAGATTATTCCATATAGATCTACTGTCATAACAAGAAACAAAATTCAATTATGATTAAACATGTTAAATGCTTCATGTGCTTATTGCTCCCATATGCTTATGATATAGATACAAATATAATACTTCAACTTATTTACTCAAGGAGAGTCTGGGCCTAATAATATAGCTATATACTATATAACACAGATGCCGCATTTCTGGCCATGTTTCCAACTGAATTTAATAGATCCCTTGGTCAAAACAATATCTAATTATAGAACACAACAGTTATTTTGACCAAACCAATTAAGTTAGAATAAAAACAAGTTTCAGAATTATATACATAAGACTTACAAGCTGTTTTCCTCTTGAAAGTGCCATTGAAATTAATTCTGAAACAAATAAAAAGGTTGTTCCAATAACCAAACAGATCAACACTATATAGCTATTATTTTTCTAAGCATCAATGATACCAGTATATTGACCATGTTGACTGTGGCTTATTTATTTTATGATAAGTATATCACTATGTAATAAAATCAGCAACTAAATCTATATATTCTATCTATACAAGAGACAGTAGCATGAACACTGAAATTACCTATACCATGTAGCAGTGTCAGGTTTGCATTTTTATCCTTTTTGACCTATGACTTTGTTCATTATGGTAATTAAATAGCATTGATTTTGATGAGAAAAACAACAGTCTTTCTCAATAAGGGTCATCAAAATTTGTTTTACTTTAATAGTCTTTGACATCCTCTAACTTGAGAGGAGTATGTATAACCCCCCCCCCCCCCCCTCCCCCCAGCTTGCCTCGGCTTGGCTTGGATCTGCCACTGCCAATGGCAATGGGTTGCATAGATCTACAAAATGTCACTGACTTTGTGAATCAGTTGTTTCGTCGAAAAGCCTGATTTTTACAGTAGATCTATATGCTCAGGTTTTCAAGGGGGTGGGGGGGGGACAGTACGTCTATCCTATAACCTCCTTCCTATAGTATAGGCCTAGATCTACCCCTCTAACTTTCCTGTTAGCCTAACCTAAACAACCTTTAGGCATGTCAACAACATTCATGAACAATTTAGAACAAGCCAAGGTCACGGACACGAATAGACTTTGCAGACAATATTTCTGAAACCCGATCAACTAGGATTAGCGACTGCGAGATAAGAAAAATTGTAGCATTTCATGAATATTGTAGAATATTAGATCTACTAAAAATTGCAATATTTAAAACTGTATCGTTGCTTGACGTCTGTTTGACTGTCAACTTGTCGCCTTTCGGTGTTGAACCGACGAACGATCGGATTGCCAATGACAATGTCACAGGTCATAAAGTCAGCAATGTCACTTTATCTCGTTGTTTCTACAGTTCGACTAGGCATACATTGATCGCTATAATTTACTATTTACCCGAATGCAAAGTATAACTATATGAAAGCTAGTCTTACCTGGATTGTTGTCCACTTGCGAGAATGAGGTGCAGACGGCGACGCTTCGACTGCTAAACTGTCGCCATTTTGGTATTGACAATGCGAGTACGCATGCGCGATGTTCACACGTCAGAAAGATGTACACCGCGGCACACGATGGTGTACAAATTGGCCTGTTTTTATGTTTTTGGCATAACTTCATGAGAATCGGTCAAACAAGACGCGAAAAGACAGCAATATTATAATTCTCCCTTCACAATTGTGATATATACCCCAAATTGTAAATAATAGCGAATTTAATGGGGGGCACTTAAGACTGGTTTTTAACTTTTTGTATATATACACGACCGTAATTCTAAGATGCTAAAATGTTTCACAGTTCAATTAGATTAAGAATATATTAAAGTTTTTAGGTTTCTTTAATTATGTAGGCGTCTAGGTTCACGGTAAGCCCCGAATATAGAGAAATCAGACACGTTCACATGAGTAACGACTTCTGGAAAATTAGGCAGACCACCGTTTGGTCTGCCTAAGATGGCGGTCTGCCAAATGCTGGAATATGCGCATAACTGGGATGCCTAATTCTGATGACAGGGTTATATATATATATATATATATATATATATATGGGTGTGCTATGACCTCAGCATCCGGGTATGTGGAAAATTAAAAGTGGGGGTATAGGTTGGTGATGGTGGATATATATTTTTTTTTATTACATAAGCACACTGAAAGCCCTGACACAAGGACACTGTATATACCACGACGACCACCCCGTCCCCCCACCCCCCGCCCACACACACACAGGGCTCGACGCTGTCCCTCTAGCCGTCGATCGTCAGTCGGATTGCCCCGCTGGTCCTGCCGAGGAGACGCAGAGCCGCGGAGCCGCGGTAGCAGGCAGTTCGTAGAACCGGCCTAGATCTGCTGTTTCGGTACAGGCTGGTGGACAGTAATAAGGCAAAATTATCATGTGTTAGTTTGGAAAGCAGCATTAGAATTATTGGGGGGGGGGGGGCACAAAATACCCGTGCCCCCCCAATAATTTGATCGGGGAGGCACGTGCCCCGGATGCCCCCCCCCCCACCCTGCTTCCTCCGCCTATGTAGTTGCATTGATGATTGAAAAACGGAAATTTTGCCTAGCACGCAACGTACGCAGCTTGCCTGGTTCCGCGTCCTATATGTCGTAACTAGACAGACCTCTGTGCGCGGTATCCATTGTTACGCACGGAGCCAGTCAGACTGCGCAAGTGATCGACTTAACCATTCCGCTGTCAAAATGTGCAGTGCATGGGGTAACAACACACGGATGCGTCATTAAACCACATGGCAAAGGTAAAATAAGACCAGTTGGATGTTTTCGTGTCCCTTTTGGATCACGAAAAAAACAAGCTTGATCATTCTTTGCAAGTTTTCTGTTTGAAGCGTTGCGCCAACGTTGTCACCGGGGAGAATCTGTGTGACGTCATAATACCTCGTTTTCGTAGGAAATGCAAAAAAAAAGTTAGTTTCTCAGCCGTGTTGTCCCGTCGTAATCAATATCCGTCATTGTGATGGCGCAAATGAATAAAAAATATGTCGTCTATCCGTTTTGTGCAATTATAGTTCTTAAATATTCTTATTCGTATCGCTAGGCCTTTCGCAATGGACCCACCCCTTAATTGGTGCCTGGCTCTTGCACATGTAGTCTGGTTCCCAGTCTCTCTCTTTGCGTAACATACACGTCACGCCTACGTCACAGATATTCTGGATACCAGTGTGCGCAGTGATTCTAAACTCGTTCCGAACACGTGCTTCGTTTGTTTGTCCCCAAAATGAGTAAACCGGAAGTCTAAGCGAACGAGACTTTATAGCCCTATTACTAGTTTATCCATTCTCGCAGTTAGTTACTGAGTTTGAGTTTTGAAGCCGTACACCCATGCCCCAACCAAATTCGTGTCGTCGCCGCTCCCATGCAGTTTTGACCCAACTGAGGATACGCCACGTACGTTATGGAGCGATCTCCCGCCAGAGAGCGTTAAGCCTACGCCATAGCCATATATTGGGTGAGTTCGGGTATGCGAGCGGAGTAGTCGGACTCCGCGGAGTGCATAACCGAACGCTGAGATTGTGTTCCGATAACGCGGTCACGTGGTACATTTTACTCCCGAACCTTACTCCCCACCCAGAGGAGGATCACGAGGATTTCCAACATGGCGTCAAGGCCCAACAATACGTAAAAAAGATATAAAGTAGTACTTCGACCTGCCAAAATTCTGTAAATAACCTTATAACAACTAGAATAAAATAATGAACACAACACGCATCCGTTAATTTTTGTTATGGTACTGTTTGACGATCTTCATGATTTGTGCATTTCAGCAGGTGCAACATTTACGCGGACCGCGTATTTTGCGTTCGGTTTATCTTGATCCGCACATGAGCGGAAAGTATGAGTGCGCATGCTCCAAATATCTGCGCTGATTACTCCGATCGAATATCCGAACTCAACCCTTGGTGCGAGAAACGAGCTCCCTCTGCCGGCAGAATGGTTATGTCGAGGTCGACAAGAATTTGGGCCCTCAGCACTGCATGCTAAGTCTCTCCTAGCTGCATCTAAAGCTTGATTTGGACCCAGATCTTATATGTTCGATACATTTATAAACAAATCTTTAGATCGCCAGCTATCGGATTTCCGATGGAAACTCTGTGACCAAACTACAAACAAATATTTAAACCAACACCAGCGTAGGCCTATTAATTACCGGGACGAAAGTGCTCTTTATGAAATTTATAAGCTTAAAATTTATAATGAGAAGGGGGGGGGGGGTTCAACATTATTAAACTTGGTTTAAACATATTTTCCTCTCGTGAGATTAAATTATTATATTTGCTTCAGTGTCACCGAACGACCCACCATGAAGTCAACATGATACCCCTCCCCTAGCTCTCCCCACATACCCTGCAAAATCAATTAGTCCCATCTCCTCGAATCCCGTCCCACTAGTCCACTGATTTAATACAACAAAATGTATATATGTATTCCCGATTACATAAGTGTTTATAATAACCATACAGGCGGTATACAATATGTAACAGCTAGCCTATATGTTTATATTAAATTACCTATCTAAAAAAAAAATTCTTAACGTGCTGTATCTACATTCAGATGCATCCCCTTTACAATTGTTACATGTTGTTATATATACCTGTTGATTTTGAATGGTTTAGAATTAAAATCAAATACAAAAAGCCTGAGCTTATAAAGCGCCTCTGGCGAAGGGGGGGGGGGGTAAATGTTTTTATTCCCAGGTCACGATAAATAAAAAAAGGTGACTCCCAGTATACACAGGAAAGGCGGAAATGATAGAAATGAGCGATTTCCCGATTCCCGATTATTTAATATTAAAATTCCCAGTTAACGAATAAAGAAAATCCTTGATCGCGACGGTCGGCTAATACCCCATTCCCAGTTCACGTTGAAATTAAAAGCCCATTCCCGAGGAACAGAAATACCCCTTGCCCCCAACCCCGCGAAAGGCTACTCTGCGGCAAAGTTTGGTTAGTGTTACCGTCATTTGTATTCGGTATTTAGTAGGGTTTTTTTTCTAGATCCATTTCCGTTTTGGTTTCGTTCCGTAAAACGTCAGACGACTGTTCACGCTTAACCACGATTAACGTGAATATTCACGCTGTGATTGTGTGATCATGGCCTTGGCAGCGGTTCAGAAAGAGATTCGCTCTGTCGTTAACTCCTGCCATCCAAGTATCAAGCTAGAAGTAATACAATGGATGAGGGAATTTGCAGGTTGGTTTCCCGGTAGCCCCATGTGGCGTTGACCGTTGTTGGGAACAACACTGTTGTGTGTTGTGTGTAGCAACAACTGTCTCATATGGGAGCAACAACTGTCTCATATGGGACTAGTTTGCCGGTAACGGTGTAAGACAGTTTATGCCCACTTTGACCGCTGGATGATTTGACTGTGGAAGTGTGAAGGGAAAGGGGGTAAGCTTAGTCCTCATATATGGCTGGAAAATAGGGCCATAAAGTCTTGTTTGCTTAGACTTCCAGTTTACTCGTTTTGGGGACAAACAAACGAAGCACGTGTTCGGAATGAGTTCAGAATCTCTGCGAACACTGGTATCCTGACTATCTGTGACATAGGGGTGATGTGTATATTACGCAAAGAGAGAGACTGGGAACCAGACTACCTGCGCAAAAGCCAGGCGCCGAGGGGTGGGTCCATTGCGGAAGGCCTAGCGCTATGATTAGGAATATTTAAGAAATATAGCTTCACAAAATGGATAGATGACATATTTTTTATTCATTTGCGCCATCACAATGACGAATATTTGTTAAGACGGGACAATACGACTGAGAAACTAACGTTTTTTTGCATTTCCTACGAAAACGAGGCATTATGACGTCACACGGATTCTCTCCGGTGACAACGTTGGCGCAACGCTTCAAACAGAAAACTTACAAAAATGAAGAAACTTAGTCTTTTTGTGATCCAAAAGTGATACGAAAACATCCAACTGGTCTTATTTTATCTTTACCATGAGGTTTAATGATGCACCCGTGTGTTGTTACTCCATGCACTGCACATTTTGACAGCGGAATGGTTAAGTCGATCACTTGCTCTTGCCATTTTTGTTACCGTGGAGGCACGCGAAACTTTGTGACGTCACTCGTTATTTGGTGAACTTGCGAAAGTCCGGGTGCAGGGCTAAATTTAGAACGTTATTTTTAGCTTTCGAGCCTTTTGAAGACAGATTTTTCCTTGCATATTCCCGAAGTTCTGCGCTTCATCGCCTCCAAATATTTAAACGTATATCTCCCATAGCCATGTTTAGTGAAATGGTACTCATAATCTTTAGAATGAACCTGGAAAGAAATTGACTTGTAGCTGCGTATACTTCAACATGGAGCACGTGTGTTTGTTTGTACCCAAAACTGAAGTCTCGCGGCCTGATAGCGAGAACTGTATAGCCTTATAGGACCCTGTCTTGCTACTCCAGGCAGGCAGCCAGCTCATCAGACCCTGGTATGCCCAACCCTGTCTTCCTGCTGCTGGAGCTGATGTCGCTGAGCTGATATGGCTGACGCAGTGTTGTGTTGTGGCGTTGTATCCAAGACTGCAAAAATCTTGAAGAGAACATGTCATCAGTCGGGAAGAGAGGCATGACTATAGTCTGCACATTTAATATCTGCCACCTCGCTTTCGTAAATCATTTTGTCTGTGCACCAGTTGCAGTTACAATTTATACATTTATATACTCTATTACACAAGACCCTTGTGATTTTAACTTACTTAAAAGTGTATCTTGTTTATTAACAGGGCAACACGATAGTCTCCAGCATAAAGTATAGCAGACGGAAGTGTGTTGACAGTCACGTTTTTTATGACATCTTCAGGTGAAAGTCATATTACTGCATTTTAATTGGTTAAAATATGTAGGTCTGCAGAAGAGTCTAATATCAGAAACAAGCAAAGGGGACAGAGCATTATTTGTTTATACACATTTTATGAACTAACAGTTTCGTTAGCTTCCAAGAGCGAAAGTTTTATGAAAGTCAGAAAAAACATAACCTATCCCCCCTCCCAAAATGCCAACAATACTATTGCCCATAGACATGATAGATGACTAGATAAATAGAGCGACGGCCATAGCGAAAATCATCTGCTTCGTTTGCGTGAAGCTAATAATTTTGGGATCATGTGAATTCTTTTGGCAAGAGGACTGCAAGTACATCAAATTCTGTTAGGTTCAAGCTGACAAATATAAACTGATTTTAGGCTTGTCAATGAAACATTTTGTGTCAAATTAGAAGACTAGGCGTAAATATTTTCCGTGCCGACTATAGACGCCTGTTACAGTTCTGTGATAGGACTACCCTGGAATTATTATGTTATTTTATCCCAGTACACATGGGACCCTTACCCAGTACACATGGCACCCTTACCCAGTACACATGGCGCCCTTACGCAGTATACATGACACCCTTACCCAGTACATATGGCACCTTTACCCAGTACACATGGCACCCTTACCCAGTACACATGGCACCTTTACTCAGTACACATGGCACCTTTACCCAGTACATATGGCCCCTTTACCCAGTACACATGGCACCTTTACCCAGTACATATGGCACCTTTACCCAGTACACATGGCACCTTTACTCAGTACACATGGCACCTTTACCCAGTACACATGGCACCTTTACCCAGTACACATGGCACCTTTACCCAGTACATATGGCACCTTTACTCAGTACACATGGCGCCCTTACCCAGTACACATGGCACCCTTACCCAGTACATATGACACCTGTACCCAGTACACATGACACCCTTACCCAGTAAACATGACAACCTTACCCAGTATATATGGCACCTTTACCCAGTATACATGGCACCCTTACCCAGTACATATGACACCCTTACCCAGTACACATGGCATCCTTACCCAGTACACATGGCACCCTTACCCAGTACACATGGTACCCTTACCCAGTATACATGGCACCCTTACCCAGTACATATGGCATCCTCACCCAGTACATATAGCACCCTTACCCAGTACATATGGCACCTGTACCCAGTATACATGACAACCTTACCCAGTCTACAGGACAACCTTACCCAGTATATATGGCACCCTTACCCAGTATACATGGCACCCTTACCCAGTACATATGGCAACCTTACCCAGTACACATGGCACCCTTACCCAGTACACATGGCACCCTTACCCAGTACATATGGCAACCTTACCCAGTACACATGGCACCCTTACCCAGTACACATGGCACCCTTACCCAGTACACATGGTGCCCTTACCCAGTACACATGGCACCCTTACCTAGTACACATGGCACCCTTACCCAGTACACATGGCACCCTTACCCAGTACACATGGTGCCCTTACCCAGTACACATGGCACCCTTACCTAGTACACATGGCACCCTTACCCAGTACACATGGTGCCCTTACCCAGTACACATGGCACCCTTACCCAGTACACATGGCACCCTTACCCAGTACATATGGCATCCTTACCTAGTACACATGGCACCCTTACCCAGTACATATGGCATCCTTACCTAGTACACATGGCACCCTTACCTAGTACACATGGCACCCTTACCCAGTACACATGGCACCCTTACCCAGTACACATGGTGCCCTTACCCAGTACACATGGCACCCTTACCCAGTACACATGGCATCCTTACCCAGTACACATGGCACCCTTACCCAGTACATATGGCATCCTTACCTAGTACACATGGCATCCTTACCTAGTACACATGGCACCCTTACCCAGTACATATGGCATCCTTACCTAGTACACATGGCATCCTTACCTAGTACACATGGCACCCTTACCTAGTACACATGGCATCCTTACCTAGTACACATGGCATCCTTACCTAGTACACATGGCACCCTTACCTAGTACACATGGCACCCTTACCCAGTACACATGGCACCCTTACCCAGTACACATGGCACCCTTACCCAGTACACATGGTGCCCTTACCCAGTACACATGGCACCCTTACCTAGTACACATGGCACCCTTACCCAGTACACATGGTGCCCTTACCCAGTACACATGGCACCCTTACCCAGTACATATGGCATCCTTACCTAGTACACATGGCATCCTTACCTAGTACACATGGCACCCTTACCTAGTACACATGGCACCCTTACCCAGTACACATGGCACCCTTACCTAGTACACATGGCACCCTTACCCAGTACACATGGTGCCCTTACCCAGTACACATGGCACCCTTACCCAGTACATATGGCATCCTTACCTAGTACACATGGCACCCTTACCCAGTACATATGGCATCCTTACCTAGTACACATGGCACCCTTACCTAGTACACATGGCACCCTTACCCAGTACACATGGCACCCTTACCCAGTACACATGGTGCCCTTACCCAGTACACATGGCACCCTTACCTAGTACACATGGCACCCTTACCCAGTACACATGGCACCCTTACCCAGTACACATGGCACCCTTACCTAGTACACATGGCACCCTTACCCAGTACACATGGCACCCTTACCCAGTACACATGGTGCCCTTACCCAGTACACATGGCACCCTTACCTAGTACACATGGCACCCTTACCCAGTACACATGGTGCCCTTACCCAGTACACATGGCACCCTTACCCAGTACATATGGCATCCTTACCTAGTACACATGGCACCCTTACCCAGTACATATGGCATCCTTACCTAGTACACATGGCACCCTTACCTAGTACACATGGCACCCTTACCCAGTACACATGGCACCCTTACCCAGTACACATGGCACCCTTACCCAGTACACATGGCACCCTTACCCAGTACATATGGCATCCTTACCTAGTACACATGGCACCCTTACCCAGTACATATGGCATCCTTACCTAGTACACATGGCACCCTTACCTAGTACACATGGCACCCTTACCCAGTACACATGGCACCTTTACCCAGTACACATGGCACCCTTACCCAGTACACATGGTGCCCTTACCCAGTACACATGGCACCCTTACCTAGTACACATGGCACCCTTACCCAGTACACATGGCACCCTTACCCAGTACACATGGCACCCTTACCCAGTACACATGGTGCCCTTACCCAGTACACATGGCACCCTTACCTAGTACACATGGCACCTTTACCCAGTACACATAGTGCACTTACCCAGTACACATGGCACCCTTACCCAGTACATATGGCATCCTTACCTAGTACACATGGCATCCTTACCTAGTACACATGGCACCCTTACCTAGTACACATGGCACCCTTACCCAGTACACATGGCACCCTTACCCAGTACACATGGTGCCCTTACCCAGTACACATGGCACCCTTACCCAGTACACATGGTACCCTTACCCAGTACACATGGCATCCTTACCCAGTACACATGGCATCCTTACCCAGTACACATGGCACCCTTACCCAGTACATATGGCATCCTTACCTAGTACACATGGCATCCTTACCTAGTACACATGGCACCCTTACCTAGTACACATGGCATCCTTACCCAGTACACATGGCATCCTTACCCAGTACACATGGCACCCTTACCCAGTACACATGGCACCCTTACCCAGTACACATGGCACCCTTACCTAGTACACATGGCACCCTTACCCAGTACACATGGTACCCTTACCCAGTACACATGGCACCCTTACCCAGTACACATGGTACCCTTACCCAGTACACATGGCACCCTTACCCAGTACACATGGTGCCCTTACCCAGTACACATGGCACCCTTACCCAGTACACATGGTGCCCTTACCCAGTACACATGGCATCCTTACCCAGTACACATGGTACCCTTACCTAGTACACATGGCACCCTTACCCAGTACACATGGCACCTGTACCCAGTACACATCACACCCTTACCCAGTATATATGACAACCTTACCCAGTCTACAGGACAACCTTACCCAGTATATATGGCACCCTTACCCAGTACACATGGCACCCTTACCCAGTCTACAGGACAACCTTACCCAGTATATATGGCACCCTTACCCAGTATACATGACAACCTTACCCAGTCTACAGGACAACCTTACCCAGTACACATGGCACCCTTACCCAGTACATATGGCATCCTTACCTAGTACACATGGCATCCTTACCTAGTACACATGGCACCCTTACCCAGTACACATGGTGCCCTTACCCAGTACACATGGTACCCTTACCCGGTACACATGGCACCCTTACCCAGTACACATGGTACCCTTACCCAGTACATATGACAACCTTACCCAGTACACATGGCATCCTTACCCAGTATACATGGTGCCCTTACCCAGTACACATGGCACCCTTACCCAGTCTACAGGACAACCTTACCCAGTATATATGGCACCCTTACCCAGTATACATGACAACCTTACCCAGTCTACAGGACAACCTTACCCAGTATATATGGCACCCTTACCCAGTATACATGGCACCCTTACCCAGTACACATGGTTCCCTTACCTAGTACACATGGCACCCTTACCCAGTATAAATAGCATTTTTACCAAGTGTACATAACAACCTTACCCAGTACACATGGCACCATTTTTACGTCATTATTATTTAATCATCCTAAGAACAACCAAAATTATCTTTCAGAATAAATAGAATAGATGGTGGATCCAATATTTTGTCATTATGTGAAGAGGTTGTTATCATTTGCATCGCTCTACCAAATACAGCCATTTAAATTATGTCCTTTCAATTTACGATAATTTTAAGCACATAACAGATGCATGGCTGAAATTGCATCACTATCATGAGAATACGTTGGCTTCATAGTGTAGTTTTCTATAAGCGGAGTAGGCGAATTAAAATGTGATACATGCCACATATTCAATTCACATTTTTTCTTAGCTTGAGTGAAATGTTACAGTAGGCAACAGATGGAATTAAAAACTTTTGTTAGGCAGAAATATATTATAATCGATATTATCATTAAAATATAAATGCCCTTCAAGTTAGGTCTATAAGATGATTTTTAATTCTATTCCTCATGAAGCAAGAAGTCATCTTTTAATTCTTTGTAATAAAGAAAATGTATTCTTTGTGATCTGGGAGCACGACACCCCCCCCCCCCCCCCGCCCCCTACCCTCGTGCCCAGGCAGGCTATCATGACAAGTCGATGAAGTAATATTTTTGTTTCTTGCAGATGAGGAAATAAAGGAGGCCTCGCATTCAAATAATGATGCAATTCTAAATCAAATACGTGAAGATCTTCAAGAAGTACTTCCACTCTCAGCTACACTGCCCTCAGAAAATTTGATTTACCATCAAGGAGGCAAGGTAAGATAAGAAAAGATAGGTGTTTTAAGGTAGGTGTTACAGCAATGTTAATTTATCAATTATTATTTTTTATCAACATATGTCAAATAATCATTTACATAGTAAAGTTATATTTGTCATCCTGTCTGTTTTATAGTTTCTTCACCCTAGTATATGTTTGTGCTGTGTGATTTGTTGTATGGGGTTACCATGTCTTGTGTCATAACGTCCTAGTATATGTTTGTGCTGTGTGATTTGTTGTATGGGGTTACCATGTCTTGTGTCATAACGTTCTAGTATATGTTTGTGCTCTGTGGTTTGCTGGGATGTGTCGTACGGTGTCCTTTCGTCACATGATTGTCTGTGTAAACCAATGGGAAGGAGGATACGTGACTGGGAATGTGCACGTGTCTGTCAGCGGGATTTTGGGGGGCAGTTGCTCTCTCGGCCCGAGAGGTACCGCACAGCTTTCAGGGGCGGATCCAGTGGGGGGGGGGGCTTTTAGGGCCGAAATTTATATAGTTTATGCCATTTAATATATAAACACCAAAACCGGCCCTCTTATCCAGCATATCTGGATCCGACCCTGAAACCGGCCCCCCCTATCCAGATTTTCTGGATCCGCCACCGCCTCCCTGTGCTTGTTTGTTGTGGGTAGCTAGTTGGACGAAGGCCTTAAGAACTGACAAATCTGTGTTTCTTTGATGCATTTTAAGTGAGCTTGTTTGTAGTGAGGGGGTAGAGTGAAGGGTCATCCATTGTTAGCAGGGTGCCTAAGTTGACTTGACTCCTACAGAGCCTCGCCAAGCGACATTTGACTGTATCTTGATACTGCTGCCAGACAGTAACTTGATACTCGTAGGCACGACAGTTATTCATTCAGTCAGTGTCAGGAAACCTAGCCAAGTCATACTTGGTAAGAGATGCGATGGGTCATGGAATGGTGAATATTGTTTGCGGTAGTTGTCGCAACTGCTTGTGTCCTCAATTGGAGCCAAAGTTATTGGCTTTGTTCGCCAGATATAGGATTATAATAGGCGGTAAGCCTGGTACGTAGGGAGGGTCGAAGCAGGGAGAGTGGGGGTTGGGGGTGGTTGGTTACATATTCAGGACGCTTTAAGCACTTTTGGTCGTATCGCGTCAATGGGAGAAGGAAGGGAGAGTGGAGCCATGTCCCCAGGGGTGGTTACCCCTATTCTTGGCGAAGAAGGACATGAGATCTTTATCCTGCGACCATACAGATATGGCCACAGCGGGGATTGAATCATCGATCCATGTGCCGTTAGGCTCTCAGGTGACCAGAGCACTCAAGGCGAGCGCTCTAACCCACTGAGCTATAGCGCCGGCCCCGGGGTTGGGGGTGGTCATGAGAGTCCAAAGTCTGTATATAAGTTGCACTGCAAGCTAGGAGTTCCTACCTAAGTTGCACAGGTGTATGAGTCGCAGGAACCTTTAAGACTCGAGCAAAAAAGAGCGACATCAGAAATCACGGTCATCCCTCTGGCTTCATGATGATATTTATTACACTGCTTAAATACTGAGCACATACTTGTTTCTGTCAAACATAATTTTACTCTATCAAGCATTGTTTGCACACAGAATGAAGACTGTGATCCTACGACTACTGTCCATGTGGACGGCTTCTTGTATGACGAAGAAGCTCTGGAGGAACTGGAGGCTGACAGCAAGCTGAATAGAAACTTCTGCAAGAAATGTGGCTCTCACCAAATTGCACCACTCAGTAAGCATATAATAGATAATCGTTTAAGTTTCTTATTTCATTTATCTATGCACATATTCCTTGCCAATTTCGAAAATCGTGCATAGTATGCTAAAATGAAAGATATATATTCACCTTTAAGAGAACTAATGTTTGCTTCAAATGCCATAGTGATTATGGCCAAAAATGTACATATGTTGTGCTTGGCAGCTGATTGAAAATTTTGCTCTATTCATCATTGTACCTAGTTCTGCTGTAATCCAATCATTGTGATATTTCCTATTTGTTGATATTGTACTATTTGTCTTGGTGATCATATTCATATAAATAATTGTCAATATAATCATTTATTCAATCTCGAGTTTTCCAGATTATTCATTTATTTATACGAATATTTCCTGCCAATTTGTAACTCCTGCATAATATCAGGCTGTCCAGTGATCCTACTTTTCCTACTTTTTCCTACTTTTTGTCTCCATCCTATTTTTCCTCCTTTTCTTCAAAATACCTGCATTTTCCTAGTTTTTCCTACTTTTTGGTATTTGCTTCACCAGGCGCAATTTCAAAATGTCGTGAATTGCTGTAAAAGTGTGCATATCGCTTCTATTATTGCAAAAGTCAGAGGTATTTTGTTTTTGCGTCCTGATATATCAAATGTTCTAAAAAAACATTTTCTCAGTAAAATTTGTTGTCATTTGTTTATCCGGAATAATGTTGCTACACATGCTATTTGAGTCCTACTTTTGGCTTCTATGTTCCTACTTTTGTCCTACTTTTTCTGTATTTACATCCTACTTTTGTCCTACTTTTTCATGAGGGTGTGCTGGACAGCCTGTAATATGCTAAAATTAAAAAGATTGATATCCGCCTTTAATAGAAATGATGTTCGCTTTAAATGCAATGGTCATTATGGCCAAAAATTTATATATATGTGCTTGGCAGCTAATCGTCAATTTTGCTCATTCTAGCTGTCCCAGATTCTGACCGTTATACGGGCCTTATGCTTGCGTGGGATTGAAATGCGACTCACCTTTACTCCTTCACAGCGTTCATCTCGCACTCAACCTCGATGACGCAGCTGAAGTACTTGTTCCACTTCCTCCTCCCGGATCTCACCGGAAGGACATTGGTGGATGTGGGGTCTCGACTTGGAGCGGTGCTGTATGGGGTACGTGGCTGGCGCCTTCGGGACCATTGCTTGCTATGTTTTATTCGTTGGTTGGTTGTATATTTAGGACGCTTTAACCACTTTTGGTCATATCGCGTCAATGAGAGCAGGAAGGGTGGAGCAATGTCCCCCGGGGGTAACCCCCTACTTTTTACGAAGAAAGACATGGGATCTTTATCCTGCGACCACACAGGCATGGCCACAGTGGGGCGCGAACCATCGATCCGCGTGCCGTTAGGCTCTCATGTGGCCAGAGCACTCAAGGCGAGCGCTCTATCCCACTGAGCTATCGGGACGGCCCTCTTGCTATGTTTGAAGTGGAAGCGTTAACGTGTAAGGTCATGTGCAGATAAGGTTACAACCGCTGCAGCGCCCCCTACATTGAGCGATAATAATGCGGTGTAAACAATCGCTAGAAATTCCTCGGGGGTACAAAGACTTTGGACTCTCATGACCACCCCCAACCCCGGGGCCGGCCCGGTAGCTCAGTGGGTTACAGCGCTCGCCTTGAGTGCTCTGGTCACCTGAGAGCCTAACGGCACGTGGGTCGATGATTCGATCCCCGCTGTGGCCATATCTGTATGGTCGCAGGATAAAAGATCCCATGTCCTTCTTCGCAAAGAATAGGGGTAACCACCCCTGGGGACATGGCTCCACTCTCCCTTCCTTCTCCCATTGACGCAATACGACCAAAAGGTACAAAATATCGAAATTCGCATAGTGATCCCAAACAGCGCAAAACTCCTGCTCCACCTTTTTTATCAGTCGTGGCGCTGAGATATTTTGTTGTTTCGTTTTCAGCTTTTTAGCAGTTTTGATCGACTGGCTGTTGTTCTAATGCTGTATAACATCACACTGGTGTTATGTTATCGTACTCTATATCAAATATAATACTCAAGCAATACTATGGTATATTCTGAAATATATATATATATATATGTATACTATTTCACCGTACAATAATTGTTTTGAAGTAATGAGCTAGCGTATACTGGAATAAACCATTGGCTAGACACTAAACAATCGGCAAGAACTACTCAGTGGAAATGGCTGTAACTATTATCATTGTTTTTTTTGCAGGCTTATTATTATAGCAATGCTAGTAACATCGTTGGTATTGAAATAAACCAGGACATGTGTCGACTCCAGGAGAAAGTGAGGGACAAGTATGGTTTGCAGGACAGGGTGCAGGTAAGTCGGACTGCTAAAGTCGGATACGTTTTAGCAATATCTTGGGAGTAAGACAGTACAAGTAATCTGTATGGTTCCCCTCTGCTTGAGTCACCTCAATGAGAGCCATGCTCAGCCACAGAAGGTACTGTTATGTTAATTTTCTTTCGTCCAGCCAATGGTAAATTGTGTTTGCATATATCATGCTATCATAATATTAGTATTGTTTTTAAACTCAGGTCATCTGTGATGACGTCAAGAATCAATTGGAAATTTTAAAGAGTGGTAAGTGGACGACAGCTGAATATGTGTTTTCTTGTTCATTTTCAAGGAGGAACTGCTTTAATGCAAAATTCCTTCTGTAATTTAATACGGGAATAAACAATCATTTCTGCCAATATACCACCCCTAGTCGTCTTGTTTAGGGTGATGCGCCGTTTTATTCAGGACATGATGACTACCTATTGAAAGTAGACCTCTGAATTCTATAGCGAATGCCACGGCATGCCTTACAATATCAATTTATTCTTCAATATCGCCCCCTGTTTTCCATTGTCTAATTTGGTGGAAAGCCTTTTAGCTTTCTCTTTGAAATACGTGACATACAACATGTCTAAAGAATACATGGTTATTGTCTGTTATACTAGCTCAATGTATTATTGTGTTTTTTATCTATTAATTGATTACAGGATCGTTAATGACACGATTACAAGTTTCCTTATGTATTAATTGATTACAGAATCGTTAATGACACGATTACAAGTTTCCGTATGTATTAATTGATTACAGAATCGTTAATGACACGAATACAAGTTTCCGTCCGTATGAGCTTCCAAAATTGGCGCAAACAAATAACTTTAGTTAATCTATGTTTATTTTCGTTAACTTGGCTTGACACTGTCGGCTATTTTCAGCGGATTCTGTGGTGATGAACAACGTATTCGAGTTCTTCGTTCCGCTGGAAATTCAACGGAGGTTTGTTCTTACTTATAATATTATTATTTATTAGAGAACTGTCTCATCGTTCACACGAAAGATCAAAACCCACATATCGTGTTTATTGGTATTTTTTTTAAATTGTTTTAAGCGGGTGTGCCACCGAATCTAATCGCAATCTGCACCAAAAGTTCACCTCTTAAAATTAAACTTGCGGGTGTTAACGGTTCGTTTCGGCCGACTGGTAAGGAGAAAAAAAATTAAGGCAACTCGCCCCCATCAATGTCGAGCAGCGCGCCATTTTGCCGGAGTAAGTGACGTATATTGTGACCCTTCATGTTGCGCCACCTAACGTTATAACTGGAAGTTATCTCGCGAAGGGAACTCTTCACAGTGGAGGTAGCCTTCGGGTGAAACGAGAGATCAGGGCAGCGATTTACGGATGAATTGCGGCAGTTCCAAGCCGCGCAGTAGACCATGATTTTAGTGTTTCATAGAAAAAGGATATCTAGTAACGATTGTCTCCGTAAAAAAACATGATGGAAGAATCGCAGCTATTTATATTAGCGATGATGACGCGCTCTTGTTTTGCTCACTCAGTAGGCGTCATTTCCCGTTTGCATATAATTAGAGTGTCGCCTCCTGATTAGTCCATCGCGGACACACCTCCAAAAAGGGCTGCCGGCTGGTTAAGCGGCGAACTCGTGGCTGGCGGTGACTTCTAAATGTTCTTGTGAGCTACAGATAGGTCGGACAATTCTGTAATTTGGAGGATAGACACTTGGGTGTTATAAGAATCGGTACAGCAGCGTTAAAGGCCAGGCTGACGGTGCCTTTAGAGGAAAACAACGGTTTAAACTATATTCAAGACTGTACGATTATTCTCTTTGCAGTATCTGGACGAGTCTTTATGAATCGCTACGAAAACCAGGAACCTTGCTTGTTCTGTCACCTAGTTTGGAGGAATCGTTGAAGCCCTTAAAGGTAAGATATCAAACAAAAAAAACAGAAAATGATATAATGCATCTTCTTGTTACATCGTGTTTTTAAATTGCGAGTTCCAAAAGCACTTTTAGCCGAAATTAATCAAAAGCTACGATGACCACAGATTTGCCGGGGAAGGATTTCGCGCGTGCAGAAGGTGGTTCTTCGACTAATGGCGGTATGAGGAAGGCTGCCACTCTTGTCATTTTAATGTCTATTCTTGTATTATATCTCTCTTTTTTTTAAATTCTGTTTCTCGTTCCAATTATGTCTCCCGTCGCCATGTTGATATTGCCTGGTTCCTGGCACTTGACCAGGCTGTTTCTATTGAACATATGGTCAGTGGCAGGGTGCTGCGCCCCCTTTCCGTATGAGATTGTATTAATGGGAACCACCGATCTCCCGGCAGAGGGCGTTAAGCTTACGCCATAGTGATATGAGGAACGAGCTCCCTCTGCTGGCAGAGTGGGAAACCACGTCCATGTGCTGACGTCACCACAAAGGTAGTGGCAGCCTGGTCGGTTTGTGTGTAAACGTTTGCTTTTAAAAGGCGCGTTAACGTTTGTTTTCTGTCTTTCAGATCCCAATCAACCTCAGCTCATGGGTAGCACCTGTGGACACATCTGCACAACTGACCGCTGCCAACCGACTTTTGTTTGACAGCTCGACGAGTGAGGATAGCGACTTGACAGATATTCATGTTTATCGGGTTTTATGAAGACAATTCCCCTGTGTTATATAGATCAAACATTACGATGCTTTAAATTTGTAATAAAATAAATTTAGTCGCATCTTATGGCTTATCTATCGTTCATCTATTATACACAGTTTTATCGGTTGTGTATCATTTATTCTTAATGCCTAGAATGCATTCATACACAATGAAAATGGTGTGAGCGTAATAAATACATAAAATTCATTTAAATACATACATTAAATCAATATATAATACTTGAAGAATTGATCACGGATAAATGCAGCAAGTATGAAAACGCAGGGCGAGGCGGAAAGTCCTCGGTCCAAGTCGCAAGTAGTATCTCAGTACAGCCTCGATACGACATAATAGACAACATTGGCATTACATATATAATGTAATAGTCCGGTTTTGGCCCTTATGCCCCGGAAGGATCGAACATTCGATGATTTGAAACAAACCAATGATCGAACTGTTTAGGTCAGTTTAGCAATGCTGCCCGTCTATATTAATGTAGGTCAAGCTGATATATCTTTCTCGGCTTCTTGACACCGGATTCCGCTAGAAATAAGATGTCTGCGTCTGGATTTAATTCTACATAAAATATCTCGTCTCTTTGTCACCTGAAATATATTGGCCCACTAGGCCATAATTTGTCGTAAATTAGACAAAAAATGCCAAAGCAGAAGCGAAAGGTGCCAGCTAGACGATAAATTAATGTGCTCATACATCAGCATATCATTTCTCACCCGCTGAAACAAGTGAGCGGCGACTCCGAAATTGGGTTGGAAATTACTTTGGCACATGAGGTAAACGCGACGATATCTGACTAATTCTAACCGTATGTTTGAATCTAATTCCAATCTTATTTCTGAACTTGATCCCAATTTTTAACCTTATGTCTGAGCTTAATTTCAACCTTCAGCCTAAACATTTCAATCCGACCCTATGCCTCCAAACCTACTTCTAAACTGCGTCTAAACCTTATCCCCAACCACATGTCTAAACTTAATTTCAACCTAATGCGGGTTCAACCGACTTTCAAAGTCAAAACATCACAGAAGTGTGTTTAAGTCAACTTCACGGAGAGTGGGACGGGTCCGATATTCATTTTTAGTATAACTAAAATGTCGCTGTCGGATTTTAAGAAATAGCTGTAAAACTGTGTCAGTGTCGAATTTGGAATGTCTGTCAGGTGTCGCTTTTTTAAACACGGCATTCCAGATCGGTTTCTTGGCACTACCTGTGTCGCGTGTGCTCGTCAACAACCCAGGGAATCAGGCCAAAGCCGGTCGGTTTCTTTCAGAGCAGCGCCGTCTGGCGAATGCAACGTTACCCTAGATGATTGTCCCGAAATCCGGGTCCAAATCATAGCATGGAAAAACAAAGATGGCGGAGGAACAGGTGCGCGAACCATTTCTGTCACTTATGCCCAAATTCTTTGCCATGCATGTTAGTTTGACCACGACAGCCTCTGATTACCTTTAGACTAGTTTCAGGCTTCCAGTTGACTGCATTTGTAATGTATGGTAGTCGAAAGGCAGGTGAAAATAAAGAATTATGATATGGGTTGAATATCGCCCGCGAAATTTGTCCCCAACTCGCGGTCTTTGACACATTGACACTGGAATATTTCTTGAAAATAACACTGGACCTATGTAAACTTGGTCGTAAATGTCATGCAAATTTTGAATCTGCACGTCCTTTTGATGGAAAACTTTTGGAAAGTTCAGCTTTTGAAAGGCAGAAGAGTGAAAATCGCCCTCTTGTCTACCAGTGTCATCATCCATTCAACTTGAACTGTCAAAATCGGCCCGTCAAAATGACACAATTGTGTAGGCCTCATTCTCATTCTGTAATTCCTATTTATTACCCTGCCTCTACACTTAGATCTATATTGGGACAGACAGTTGCTTGTGATGCATAGTTCTTAACATTGCAGCTGATTGACCATTTTATTACTGGTGTCTCAGCGCAATGCTCTAGCAGTGAGACTAGGGTAGCCCTGTTTATGAATTATGGCCACCCGGTTTGTCTGCTACCAAGGAGGCGGACTGGAGGGCCATGGAGTGCGAGCTCCACTGGCCACAGGGAAGAGCATAGTTGTTGTCTCTGCCATTTATGGCCGAATAGAAAATGTAGCAGTCACTGTTTTAACATTTAATTTCTATTCCATATATTTTGTGAAGCATTCGTCAGCTAGTAAAATCGGCGTATTCATCTACCTTTCAAAGTGGTTACTGCAACTTAAAACTTTTCTCTTCGCCGTTATGACAACTAGGAAAGGGAAAAATAAAAGTTTGTATGTGCATACACATGGTAGTGAAAGAGAAATGTTTGAAAGTGCTGCACTTTGAAAAGTATTATTTGAAAGGTAAATAAATGCTCTGTGATTATTTTTTTGATTGACGTTTAGTTGCTTAAATGGTGAGTTATGTTTTATATTCTGTCACAAAAGGTAGAAGGTGACCACTATATACTCTTTCTAGCCCAAAAAACTTGACCTTTCTGGCAACCAGCTTGATATGCAGAAGGGTCAAGCGATACACATGGTCAAAAAGTGGTAATGCATTACCCAGCTCACTTGGATGAATGATTGTCGATTATGACTATAAGCCTACCTCTCCAAATCGCCTCGACCGTCTTCTTTAGACATTACTTGGACTATATGATGCATTCCTTTTGAAGTTTGCTCTCTATTACTTGCACATTTTTTATATTGTCATCAGTCGTTAACTGCTTTCTTCTACAACGCTTAAATTTTGACCAGGCAATACAACCGACATTTTTCGCATCACAGCCCTGCCACTAGTTACATCAAAAACACATGTACAACTATAGATACATAATAACAATTAGATTCCCAGCACCAGCCTAGAAAAAATTAAAGCAGCAGAGGAAAACCATTAATGACTGACAAAAATATCAATATTGTCGTATAATAAAGGGGTTTTAATATGTAAAAAGCGTTCTGCACACAGCAAAAAGACCGGGTAGCGAAGGGACATTTTTAGCCTAAGGAGAGGGTGGTAATGTGGTATTACTGTCAGCAGTAAATATAAGCATTTCAAAAAATCCTGATCTGAAGCTGATCAACAATTACACATCTACTGCTCCATACAGAATATGCCACACACCTTAATACAGATTGAAAGTATTTGATGGACTGGCTTCTGTCAATATGCTATATCCTATATATCCTATATCCATACAAAGACAAAGATATGAAAACTTGTAAACAGTGATATACAGTATTACATCTGCATATTGAGAGCTAGTCATATTATACAATCTGTCATTTGTACACATCAAATAATTTGTGACTGTCAACTGATTGATATTACCAGGCCTGTCTCCAACGCATCACGGGGTGCCGTTACAGCCAGGCAGCATTTGCTGTCTTTGCGGTGTTGCAGCGCCTAATGGTGCGGCTGGTGCTGGTCAAATAAATGTGCCCAGAAAAAGCCCTGACATTGCAAGTTAGGACAATATATCAATATATTTTCCTTCCGCCAGGTCAGTAAATTGCATAAGGATTCTGGAAAGATCCATATTTTGTCAGCTAGTTAAAAACTGTGTGCCCTATACGAGAAAATATGCGCTGCAACATCGCAAAGACAGCAAATGCTGCCTGGCTCTATCTGCACCCCGTGATACGTTGGAGACAGGCCTGGTAACTGATTGATAGTGATGTAAGTCGGTGCCAATAGAGGTAGGTAGGATTGGGGGCCTACTTTTCATGGTAAATCTGATGAAGACATATCTTTGAGGCATAAGTCGGGATGTTGCTACATGTTACTATTCAAAATTATGAAAATTGAGGTTTTGTACTGTTATCTTAGGACAAATCTTTTATGTAATATATGTTTTTTCCATCCCTGTAAACATATCTTATGGTTGGTAGGGAGGGGTATTTTAAAGGGTTGAGACCATGCATCCCAGTCCTCATACTGTATTGGCCCTTGTCTACAAAGGTGATAATGCACATTACTTGTAAACTTTGCTGTAAGATTGCTACCTGTGTAGCAGGATAGATAAGTTATTCGAGTGGGTGACAGAGCCTTCCTAGCTCACTTGATAAGCAGGCTGAAGTGCAGATCAACAGCTCATTGGTACAAACCCTAGCACATGCATCTGGGACAAGTTACGTCCAACCCTTTTCGTAGTTTTGGGAGCTTACTTGACACAATTTGGCCTTGATGTGCATGAAGTGGCCTAAATTTCATTTGTGCCGTTTAGATTGTAAAGTCATCCATTGCAAGTTGTCTTTCTTTTTTTTTTTTTTTAGGAGCTGGTGCAGTTAGAGTTGTTGTGTAAACAACTTTATGAGACATCTGATGGAACTGTTCGTACAGAGGCTGAAAAAGCCTTGATCCAATTCGCCAACTCTCCTGATTGTCTGAGCCGTTGTCAGCAACTGTTAGAGAGAGGCAATGTAAGTATGTGTAATGAACAAGAAATCCATTGTATCAAAGAATTCTTATTGACTGACTTGTTGAATTGACTGAGAGGTAATTAACGTCTTCTTGATCACATTTATTTAGCACCAAGCACTTTGTGGTTCATGGAATAAAAGTAAGGCTCTATTATTAAAGTAAGGTTTGTCTTGGAAGACAAGATATGTTACAATATCATGGTCTTGTTACATTAAAATTATTAAAAAGTTTACTTGTTTGCCACTTGTTTTTTCTGAAATCATATGAAAACTTCTGTGGTGCCATATTGTTTGTTTGTTTCTTTTCAGTCATCCTACGCTCAACTATTGGCAGCTACCACTTTGACAAAATTGATCTCCAGAGCAAACCTAACTCTACCCCTGGAACAGAGGGTTGACATCAGTAAGTCCCAGGCATATATATTTGAATAGTGATGGACTGAAAAGTTCATTGGGCTATGATATAATAATGTATTTACCCCTTGACATCAACACACTGAGAAAAGTAAAGCCATGTTGATTATGTGAGTACAAGTCAAGTCTTCCAACATAATAGCTTTAATATACGGTACATGTACTAATGTAACTGTGATTACTTATGCGGTTTTACGATTGTTAACAGCATCAGTCACAGATAATTCCTAATAATTTCATAGAAGGTAATACTTTGTGATAAGTAACATTTTATATTCTCCATTTTTTGTTTCATGTATGTATTTACATTTGTGTACCATTTGTGTACCATTTCACCAGGAAACTATGTCCTGAACTACCTTGCAAATCGGCCAAAGTTAGAAAACTATGTCACACAAGCGCTGGTGCAGGTATGTTAATGATTTTACTGTTTCATTCAGAGGAAAAAAGAATCCTGTAATTTAAAGTATGCTGTACAGTTACAGTGCAGCATAAAGCCCAGTAAACATCTCCAAAGCAGATTTTATGTGTTTCTACCGGGTAATGTCTATTGTCCATGCATATGAGTAATGCAAATGATTTCTTTAAAAAAAAAAGTGGATAAATATGGTTATCGATTTATGCATATATATACAGTATATACCAAGTAATTAAATTTTCCTGAAAGGAAATACTTACCGGTAATAATAACAATAATGGCGTCCTTTTATTTAAGTGCTGTCTCTTGCACTTTTTTGCAGGAGCAAATATCTTATAATGTAATACTTGTTTCTGTCTATCTAGTCCATTCCGCCGGAAAAGGTGAAATGCATGTATATTGTTTTACAGTTGTTTGCACGGATTACAAAGCAGGGTTGGTTTGACGTCACAAAAGATGTATATGTCTTCAGAAATGTGGTTGATGATATTAAGCAATTCCTGAGTGTAAGTATAATTGTAAATAACACACCATCTTTTAGGTGCCTTTCAGTTTCTATGAAACGACATAGTAAGCCAAGTATTAGGCACTTCGAAAGTGTTACATGTCAATAACCTAAAGAATTACATTTGATCTATGCATACCATTGTGTAGTATTATCGTAATCAAAATGTGATATCCTACTAATGTACCATCCTACGTAATGATGGAGATCTTTATACCTTCTGGCAACATTATGGCAAATATGGATTATTTTTGTGTCGTTTCTGTATGCAACAAACCTGTTACTTGATACTGACAGTTAGTTGCTGGTGCTTGCTTGCAGAGTGGGAACCCTCAACACATGATGATTGGGGTCCAACTGCTCTCCCAGCTGGTGTGTGAGATGAACCAGGTAAGGTTATAATGCTGCCTCCATACACCGCACATGTTGGAGTTAAAGCTGCTCATGCAGCAATTTTTTACTTAACTTATGATTTTCGAAATTGGCGTTCTACTCTGCAGACCAACAGGTTACGGGTTCAATCCGCGCCCGTGTCTGGGGGCATTTGACCCTTTCATGCCATTGCCCCAGCTGTTCCATGGCTCCGCTTAGGCCTTGTGCACTCGACATTGGCGTGAAACCCCAATCTTTAATGCAATATATACGTGCACACCATCCTTGGTGTACATTGTAAAGATCAATCAAAACTGTTTATCATACATATTGCTCAATCATGACTACTACTTACATTTGTTCTAATCGTGTATGTATTACGATACAATTAGGAAGTCGACATATTGCTTTTGATATCTTACACGTGGATGGACTTTTTTTAGTTAATATTGCATGTTTCTTTTTCTTTTCAGGCTGAAGCAAACAGATCGCTGTCGAAACACCGGAAAATTGCCTCTTCGTTTAGAGACATGGAGTTGTTTGAGATTTTCCAGTTGGGGTGCACTTTGTTGAGAAATGCTCAAGACATGATAAAAACCATCAACTTCAGCGACCAAGATCAAGTAAGGCCAACAACGTCACTTTAAAATGTGGATTGCCTTAGCGACACCGGACGTTGAACATAGTCTGGGGCCGGAAGTTCTAGTACGCATGCCCGGATGAAAGGAAATAAGACAGCCTTTTGATATACGTGTACTGGTAATTGAAAATAAGTCCTGGATCTTTGATTTCGTAAAAACGTGGCCGGCAGAGATGTTTCCTTCGATGTGACCGTATTGTATCGCTTCTGTTGGGAGATCACTTTGGTGTGTTGTATACGGTGTCATTGGCTAGCACCCTATTTTCCGTATAAAGAATGGTGCACGGTAAAAAAATGTTGTGGATAGTACGGTGGTCCCTGCGTTATACGACTTCTGTTAACGGAGGGAGTCATATAATCCAGAGTACTCCAGTAGTTTTCAGGATAACTGCATGTGCCCAGCAGCGGCCAAACATTTCACTTTATGTACACTGGGACCAGACGTGTAAGGGCTGTGTTTTTGTATTGTTACCCACAGCACGGATTACTGACGCATACTCTACAGCTGGTCCACAATTGTTTGACGTACGACTTCATCGGGACAGCCACAGATGAATCCTCAGATGACCTCTGCACTGTTCAAATACCCACAGTCTGGAGATCAGGTACGATCACGAGGTATCATGGTTATATGTTCCTTCGGTTGGAACCTCCCTGGCTCCGTTGGTAAGCATGCTGAGTTGCATGCTGAGTTGCAGATCAAAAGGTCTTGGGATCCAAATCTGACAGCCCACTGGTTCCTTGGACCGGTCTAACACATGTGTGCACAAATTTGGCCCAAAACACCAATCCGTCCATCCAATCCTGGCCGATGCCGCTGGAGATGTTTTATCAAAGCCTGTTGGGCTGTCCCCGGGCGTTCTTTTGGGGTCAATCGGTTGCACAGAAGTGGCCAAAGCACCCAACATTTCCTTTCGCTCAGATGCCCGTACTGGCAACCCCATTGGGCTTGGTGATGTAACCGGTATTACAAACAAGCCCGGTAACTTCATCATGACCTAATTAATGGCCATGAAAACTGAAGTAAATGACTGGACTCACCCTGTATTTACGCGTTCTAAATGAGCGATTCCCCAGCTAGTGACGCTCTCCCAGCGTCGTAAATGAGACGCAGACTGGCTAATCACGTAGGCTGTTTACGTCCTTCCAGCGTTCCTAGATGGCAGCACCTTGCAGCTCTTCTTCGATCTCTACAGCGGCTTGCCCTCCACGTTATCCGCCATGGTAAGTCACGTGATTGGTGCGTCGGTCATGTTGCACTCCTTCAATTCAACTGTGGAAGCGTTGAACGAGTTTTAAAATACATTTTTTTTGGATAACCGACAGAGCTATATAAGCCTCATGGTGTCTTGTAGCAGGTAAAACAGGAAGCAGACTAACATCCGATTACAACTCGAATGCACACCTGCAGGTTGCGGGTTCAAACTGCTGTGCATGAACGTTCACATCGTTAAACTGGCACGTTTTTATTACTGGTACATGCCATGGTTGATCGTTGCAGACGTTATCCTGCTTGGTACAAATGGCTTCCGTGCGACGGTCTTTATTCAACAACAACGAGAGAGCCAAGTTCCTGAATCAACTGGTCTCCGGCGTCAGAACCATCTTAGAAAACCCGCAGGTGCGTCATTAACTGCTGTGTGAACGGTGATGTGATGTGTAACACATGAGCTATTCAGCGCATCCGTTGCACATAGGTGGCCGTAAGACATCTGTTCACCCACCCATAACTTTAGTCCAACAGGTGTGTGCGTCGCGTGGCATAAATTTATTGTTACAGACTCTTTTGATATCATTTATCTGGTGTAGTAAACAAGATACTCATATGAAGTGGAGTACTGGAGTATCTATGTTAATTACTTAATAAATTATTCATTCACCTTTGTGTTGATCTAATACTATGCAATGGAATATTTATTCACTTGTCTGTAGTAGGTATTGGATGTACCATAGTATTGATTCATTCATAGATGTGAATAATCCAGTAAGGTAGTATGTATTCATATTTAATGAAATATTATTCACTTTGCAGTGTGGCTCTTTTCAGTAAATATGCTGTCGTTTGTGTTGATCTATTTATTGTAACATATATTTACTTTCCTGTCAATCTCCTTTATTTAATGGTAGTTTTTGCGGTGTTTGTTCCAGGGTTTGTCTGACCCCGGCAACTACCACGAGTTTTGTCGACTACTAGCGCGTCTCAAGTCAAACTACCAGCTGGGGGAGCTGGTCAAGGTCGACAACTACCCGCTAATCATCAAGCTCATCGCCGAGTTCACGGTTACTAGCTTACAGGTGGGTAGAGGTCACGATCAGCAGCGTACAGATGGGTAGAGGTCACGATCAACCCTTTGAAGTCGGTAGAGGTCACTGTCGAGGTCAGCAGCTTACATGTGGGTAGAGGTCAGGGGCAGCTGCTTGCAGCGGGGTAGAGGTCAAGGTCAGCAGCTTACAGGTGGGCAGAGGTCACGTTCAGTAGATTACAGGTGGGTCGAGGTCACGGTCAGCTGCTTACAGGTGGGTCGAGGTCACGGTCAGCTGCTTACAGGTGCGTAGAGGTCAAGGTCAGCAGCTTACAGATAGGTAGAGATCACGATCTGGTCATCCGATCTCCTAATAATACGATCGCTGTTTACCAGAAAGGGTCACCCGTGGCCTTGTAAGTAGCGTGTTAGGCATATGGTCGAGCGTGCTCCTCTAGCCTAGGCCAGCGCAAGTGGCCGCTGCGTGGTTCACCGTTATACAGTATAAAGATCCTATGTCTTTCTTCGCAAAGAGTAGAGGGGTTACTCCCGGCGACAGGGCTCCGCTCTACCTTGACCCGTCCCAGGTTAGTCGTGATATGACCTACCTACACTGGTTAAGGCGTCCCTAACGTAGGTCAATCGTTGCTCCCTAGATGTGGCAGTTCGCGCCCAACAGCATCCACTACCTGCTGAGTCTGTGGCAGCGGATGGTGGCCCCCGTGCCCTACGTCAAGGCGGCCGAGCCCCACCTGCTGGAGACCTACACCCCCGAGGTGACCAAGGCCTACATCACCTCGCGACTCGACTCCGTGGCCATCGTCCTCAGGTAACCAACAACAACGCCCCGTCTGTTTTACGCGAGTAGTACATAATAAAATATGTGGGGTCTCGACTGAAAAACGATGAGAACTAGTGTGTTGTTTGTCCGCGCGTGATTTGCATGTTGTTTGGACCATAAAAAACATTCAGGTGTAGTGTGTTATTTGTCCGCCAGGGTTGTGAATGATATACCAGCGCTGTGAAACCAAAGAGTTGTTACAGTAATGTATTATTTGTCCGCAACGATTTGAGTTTTATTTGGCCTATGAAATCAATAAGTTGTGGTGTGTTACTTTGTCCGCCAGGATGTGAATGATATACCAGCGCTGTGACACCAAAAAGCTATTACAGTGATGTATTTTTGTTCACTAGGATTTATATTATATGAATCAGTGAGTCGTAATGTTATCTTTCCGCCAGGATTGGAATGAAACTTTCACTGTGCATCTAATGAGCTGTAGTGTGTTTTTTGTCCGCCAGGATTTGAATGAAACTTTCACTGTGCATCTAATGAGCTGTAGTGTGTGTTTTGTCCGCCAGGATTTGAATGAAACTTTTACTGTGCATCTAATGAGCCGTAGTGTGTTATCTTTCCGCCAGGATTTGCATGAAACTTTCACTGTGCATCCAATGAGCTGTAGTGTGTTATTTTTCCGCCAGGGACGGGTTGGAGGACCCGCTGGACGACCAGGGCATGGTTATGCAGCAGTTGGATCAGGTAAATACCTCCCCCATTGATATTATCACAAATTCAGTAACCTGTATATCTAAAATTATATTATGAACATGCAGTTATTACTCGTCCTATAACCTTAATGTCTCGTATGAATGTGTGGTTATTACTCCGCGCATCAACTGAATATCTCTTATGAATATGCAGTTATTGCTCCGCGCATCAACTAAATATCTCTTATGAATATGCAGTTATTGCTATCTCTTATGAATATGCAGTTATTGCTCCGCGCATCAACTGAATATCTCTTATGAATATGCAGTTATTGCTCCGCGCATCAACTAAATATCTCTTATGAATATGCAGTTATTGCTCCGCGCATCAACTAAAGATCTCTTATGAATATGCAGTTATTGCTATCTCTTATGAATATGCAGTTAATGCTCCGCGCATCAACTGAATATCTCTTATGAATATGCAGTTATTGCTCCGCGCATCAACTAAATATCTCTTATGAATATGCAGTTATTGCTCCGTGCATCAACTAAATATCTCTTACGAATATGCAGTTATTGCTATCTCTTATGAATATGCAGTTATTGCTATCTCTTATGAATATGCAGTTATTGCTATCTCTTATGAATATGCAGTTATTGCTCCGCGCATAAACCGAATGTCACGTATGAAGATGCAGTTATTACTCCGGCTATAAACTGAATATATCTTCTGAATAACATGAGTATCTAATGAATATGCAATTATTGCTCAGCAGATAGCTTGAATATAGCTTGCTAATATACAGATATTGCTTATGTAGGGAAACTGATCTTAAAAATTTAATGTAAGTGTTTTGGCTGTAGTTTATTATAGGAATACAATTAAATATACATATCATATACTTGTCAGTGTTTACAATGCAATTATGATGTGTGTTTTTGGGATAAGCCTGTGTTTGCTGTCTCCCGCTGGGTGTTTAGCTGTCCACCATTGGCCGGTACGAATATAAGAAGACCTGCACTCTATTGGTGCAGCTTTTTGACGAGTCCGCCCACACCTACCAGGATCTGGTCAACTCGTCTCTACAAACCAACATCGACATAGCTGTCCAGCAGGGTGAGTGGGGGCTGGCGGGGCTGGTCTATATCATTGTGTGATATCTGTCCCCACAGGCCGCCTGACATGGCTGGTCTATATCAATGTGTGATATCTGTCCCCACAGGCCGCCTGACGTGGCTGGTCTATATCATTGTGTGATATCTGTCCCCACAGGCCGCCTGACGTGGCTGGTCTATATCATTGTGTGATAATTGTCCCCACTGGCCGCCTGACGTGGCTGGTCTATATCATTGTGTGATAATTGTCCCCACTGGCCGCCTGACGTGGCTGGTCTATATCATTGTGTGATATCTGTCCCCACAGGCCGCCTGACGTGGCTGGTCAATATCATTGTGTGATATCTGTCCCCACAGGCCGCCTGACGTGGCTGGTCTATATCATTGTGTGATATCTGTCCCCGCAGGCCGCCTGACGTGGCTGGTCTATATCATTGTGTGATATCTGTCCCCGCAGGCCGCCTGACGTGGCTGGTCTATATCATTGTGTGATATCTGTCCCCGCAGGCCGCCTGATGTGGCTGGTCTATATGATTGTGTGATATCTGTCCCCACAGACCGCCTGACGTGGCTGGTCTATATCGTTTTGTGATATCTGTCCCCGCAGGCCGCCTGACGTGGCTGGTCTATATCATTGTGTGATATCTGTCCCCGCAGGCCGCCTGACGTGGCTGGTCTATATCATTGTGTGATATCTGTCCCCACTGGCCGCCTGACGTGGCTGGTCTATATCATTGTGTGATATCTGTCCCCACTGGCCGCCTGACGTGGCTGGTCTATATCATTTTGTAATATCTGTCCCCACAGGCCGCTTGACGTGGCTGGTCTATATCATTGTGTGATATCTGTCCCCACTGGCCGCCTGACGTGGCTGGTCTATATGATTGTGTGATATCTGTCCCCGCAGGCCGCCTGACGTGGCTGGTCTATATCATTGTGTAATATCTGGCCGCCTGACGTGGCTGGTCTATATCATTGTGTGATATCTGTCCCCGCAGGCCGCCTGACGTGGCTGGTCTATATCATTGTGTAATATCTGGCCGCCTGACGTGGCTGGTCTATATCATTGTGTGATATCTGTCCCCACAGACCGCCTGACGTGGCTGGTCTATATCATTGTGTGATATCTGTCCCCGCAGGCCGCCTGACGTGGCTGGTCTATATCATTGTGTGATATCTGTCCCCGCAGGCCGCCTGACGTGGCTGGTCTATATCATTGTGTGATATCTGTCCCCGCAGGCCGCCTGACGTGGCTGGTCTACATTATCGGCGCTGTGATTGGCGGCCGGATGTCCTTCGCCTCCACGGACGAACACGACGAGATGGACGGCGAACTCGTGTGTCGGTGGGTCATACTAAACGCCGAAATGCTTAACTGTGCTAGATAGAAACTAAATACCAAAATGCATGCATGTTCTCAATGGAAACTAAGCACCGAAATACCCGGTATGCCCTCGATTAAAGGTAATTGCCGAAATACATGCGAACTGAAAGCATGATATATTATCGTTGTCCATGACCGGCTTGTAAAACAATCAGTTAGACTACCATGGGCTGCCCTGGCATGTTTACCTTGCTCATTGAGGGGGGCGGGGGGAGGTTTCTTGTAGGAATAGGTTATAGGAATGCATTATATATATATATTGTTTTATGTCCAACATAATATATTTATATTATCACCAATCCCACCGTCCTGCGCCTCCCGCCTCCTCCTCCCGTCACCAGAGTGCTGCAGCTGATGAACCTGACTGACTCCCGGCTACCCCAGGGGGGCTGCGAGAAACTCGACCTCGCCATGCTCAGCTTCTTCGAACAGTTCCGGAAGATTTACGTCGGCGACCAGGTCCAGAAGACTTCCAAGGTGAGTCGGAGGCTCCGAGTGCGTCCAGGCCGTTATGGGCCAAAGAACAAAATAATTGGGAGCGTCTAAGCCTTTATAGGTACAATGGTGCGTTTGGGCCTCAGTATGTCAACGTACAATGTAAGTGGGAGTCTCCGAGTGTGTCTAGGCCTTGGTGGGCCAAAGTACAATATCATTGGGAGGCTGTGAAAACTTCTAAGCCTTTTTGGGTCAGAGTACAATGTAAATGGGAGGCTCCGGGTGCGTGTGGGCCAAAGTACAATATAATTGGGAGGCTGTGAATGCTTCTAAGCTTTTATGGGTCAAAGTTCGATGTAAGTGGGAGGCTGTGAGTGCGTCTAGGCCGTTATGGGCCAAAGTACAATATAAGTGGGAGGCTGAAAGCTTCTAAACCTTTGTGGGTCCAAGTACAATGTAAGTGGGAGGCTCGGAGTGTGTCTGGGCCTATGTGGGCCATTGTACCATGTAATTGGGAGGATTCAGGTGCATCAGGACCTTTGTGGGCGAAAGTAAAAGGTAAATTCCAGATTCTGAGTGCGTGTGGGTCAACGTACAATGTAAGGCGCTGAGGGCGTCTAGGTCTTTGTGGGACAAAGTACAAGTAGAGTTCATCGTTGTCTAGGGCCGTTTCATCCATTCGTCTAGTTGTCCCATTGAGTTTCTGACCCATGTGGGCACAAGACAGGAACTTTCATCTGGGGCCAATTTTATTCATCCACGTGCCATTGTTTTCTTGGCCCAGTTTCTCCTTCCATGTGGCCAAAAATTGCATAAAATACCCAACATTTCAATGCGTTTCTCTCTCTCTATGTCCAGGTGTACCGGAGGCTCTCTGAGGTACTGGGTCTGTGTGACGAGTCCATGGTCCTCAGTGTGTTCATTAGGAAAATGTAAGTCTTTGACACGTGGTGAGAGAGATCCTCACCCACCCACCCACTCACACTGACAAACCATCACACGTGGTGAGAGATCCTCACCCACCCACCCACTCACACTGACAAACCACCACACGTGGTGAGAGATCCTCACCCACCCACCCACTCACACTGACAAACCATCACACGTGGTGAGAGAGATCCTCACCCACCCACCCACTCAAACTGACAAACCATCACACGTGGTGAGAGAGATCCTCGACCACCCACCCACTCACACTGACAAACCATCACACGTGGTGAGAGAGATCCTCACCCACCCACCCACTCACACTGACAAACCATCACACGTGGTGAGAGAGATCCTCACCCACCCACCCACTCACACTGACAAACCATCACACGTGGTGAGAGAGATCCTCACCCACCCACCCACTCACACTGACAAACCATCACACATGGTGAGATATCCTCACCCACCCACCCACTCACACTGACAAACCATCACACGTGGTGAGAGAGATCCTCACCCACCCACCCACTCACACTGACAAACCATCACACGTGGTGAGAGAGATCCTCACCCACCCACCCACTCACACTGACAAACCATCACACGGAGTGAGAGAGATCCTCACCCACCCACCCACTCACACTGACAAACCATCACACGTGGTGAGAGAGATCCTCACCCACCCACCCACTCACACTGACAAACCATCACACGTGGTGAGAGAGATCCTCACCCACCCACCCACTCACACTGACAAACCACCACACGTGGTGAGAGAGATCCTCACCCACCCACCCACTCACACTGACAAACCATCACACGTGGTGAGAGAGATCCTCACCCACCCACCCACTCACGCTGACAAACCGTCACACGTGGTAAGAGAGATCCTCACCCACCCACCCACTCACACTGACAAACCACCACACGTGGTGAGAGAGATCCTCACCCACCCACCCACTCACACTGACAAACCATCACACGTGGTGAGAGAGATCCTCGACCACCCACCCACTCACACTGACAAATCATCACACGTGGTGAGAGATCCTCGACCACCCACCCACTCACACTGACAAACCATCACACGTGGTGAGAGAGATCCTCACCCACCCACCCACTCACACTGACAAACCATCACACGTGGTGAGAGAGATCCTCGACCACCCACCCACTCACACTGACAAACCATCACACGTGGTGAGAGAGATCCTCACCCACCCACCCACTCACACTGACAAACCATCACACGTGGTGAGAGAGATCCTCACCCATTCACCCACTCACACTGACAAACCATCACACGTGATGAGAGATCCTCACCCACCCACCCACTCACACTGACAAACCATCACACGTGGTGAGAGATCCTCACCCACCCACCCACTCACACTGACAAACCATCACACGTGGTGAGAGAGATCCTCGACCACCCACCCACTCACACTGACAAACCATCACACGTGGTGAGAGATCCTCGACCACCCACCCACTCACACTGACAAACCATCACACGTGGTGAGAGAGATCCTCACCCACCCACCCACTCACACTGACAAACCATCACACGTGGTGAGAGAGATCCTCACCCACCCACCCACTCACACTGACAAACCATCACACGTGGTGAGAGATCCTCACCCACCCACCCACTCACACTGACAAACCATCACACGGAGTGAGAGAGATCCTCACCCACCCACCCACTCACACTGACAAACCATCACACGTGGTGAGAGATCCTCACCCACCCACCCACTCACACTGACAAACCATCACACGTGGTGAGAGAGATCCTCACCCACCCACCCACTCACACTGACAAACCATCACACGTGGTGAGAGAGCTTCTCACCCACCCACCCACTCACACTGACAAACCATCACACGTGGTGAGAGAGATCCTCACCCACCCACCCACTCACACTGACAAACCATCACACGTGGTGAGAGAGATCCTCACCCACCCACCCACTCACACTGACAAACCATCACACGTGGTGAGAGAGATCCTCACCCACCCACCCACTCACACTGACAAACCACCACACGTGGTGAGAGAGATCCTCACCCACCCACCCACTCACACTGACAAACCATCACACGTGGTGAGAGAGATCCTCACCCACCCACCCACTCACGCTGACAAACCATCACACGTGGTAAGAGAGATCCTCACCCACCCACCCACTCACACTGACAAACCACCACACGTGGTGAGAGAGATCCTCACCCACCCACCCACTCACACTGACAAACCATCACACGTGGTGAGAGAGATCCTCGACCACCCACCCACTCACACTGACAAATCATCACACGTGGTGAGAGATCCTCGACCACCCACCCACTCACACTGACAAACCATCACACGTGGTGAGAGAGATCCTCACCCACCCACCCACTCACACTGACAAACCATCACACGTGGTGAGAGAGATCCTCGACCACCCACCCACTCACACTGACAAACCATCACACGTGGTGAGAGAGATCCTCACCCACCCACCCACTCACACTGACAAACCATCACACGTGGTGAGAGAGATCCTCACCCACCCACCCACTCACACTGACAAACCATCACACGTGATGAGAGATCCTCACCCACCCACCCACTCACACTGACAAACCATCACACGTGGTGAGAGATCCTCACCCACCCACCCACTCACACTGACAAACCATCACACGTGGTGAGAGAGATCCTCGACCACCCACCCACTCACACTGACAAACCATCACACGTGGTGAGAGAGATCCTCACCCACCCACCCACTCACACTGACAAACCATCACACGTGGTGAGAGAGATCCTCACCCACCCACCCACTCACACTGACAAACCATCACACGTGATGAGAGATCCTCACCCACCCACCCACTCACACTGACAAACCATCACACGTGGTGAGAGATCCTCACCCACCCACCCACTCACACTGACAAACCATCACACGTGGTGAGAGAGATCCTCGACCACCCACCCACTCACACTGACAAACCATCACACGTGGTGAGAGATCCTCGACCACCCACCCACTCACACTGACAAACCATCACACGTGGTGAGAGATCCTCACCCACCCACCCACTCACACTGACAAACCATCACACGTGGTGAGAGAGATCCTCACCCACCCACCCACTCACACTGACAAACCATCACACGGAGTGAGAGAGATCCTCACCCACCCACCCACTCACACTGACAAACCATCACACGGAGTGAGAGAGATCCTCACCCACCCACCCACTCACACTGACAAACCATCACACGTGGTGAGAGATCCTCACCCACCCACCCACTCACACTGACAAACCATCACACGTGGTGAGAGAGATCCTCACCCACCCACCCACTCACACTGACAAACCATCACACGTGGTGAGAGAGCTTCTCACCCACCCACCCACTCACACTGACAAACCATCACACGTGGTGAGAGAGATCCTCACCCACCCACCCACTCACACTGACAAACCATCACACGTGGTGAGAGAGATCCTCACCCACCCACCCACTCACACTGACAAACCATCACACGTGGTGAGAGAGATCCTCACCCACCCACCCACTCACACTGACAAACCACCACACGTGGTGAGAGAGATCCTCACCCACCCACCCACTCACACTGACAAACCATCACACGTGGTGAGAGAGATCCTCACCCACCCACCCACTCACGCTGACAAACCATCACACGTGGTAAGAGAGATCCTCACCCACCCACCCACTCACACTGACAAACCACCACACGTGGTGAGAGAGATCCTCACCCACCCACCCACTCACACTGACAAACCATCACACGTGGTGAGAGAGATCCTCGACCACCCACCCACTCACACTGACAAATCATCACACGTGGTGAGAGATCCTCGACCACCCACCCACTCACACTGACAAACCATCACACGTGGTGAGAGAGATCCTCACCCACCCACCCACTCACACTGACAAACCATCACACGTGGTGAGAGAGATCCTCGACCACCCACCCACTCACACTGACAAACCATCACACGTGGTGAGAGAGATCCTCACCCACCCACCCACTCACACTGACAAACCATCACACGTGGTGAGAGAGATCCTCACCCACCCACCCACTCACACTGACAAACCATCACACGTGATGAGAGATCCTCACCCACCCACCCACTCACACTGACAAACCATCACACGTGGTGAGAGATCCTCACCCACCCACCCACTCACACTGACAAACCATCACACGTGGTGAGAGAGATCCTCGACCACCCACCCACTCACACTGACAAACCATCACACGTGGTGAGAGAGATCCTCACCCACCCACCCACTCACACTGACAAACCATCACACGTGGTGAGAGAGATCCTCACCCACCCACCCACTCACACTGACAAACCATCACACGTGATGAGAGATCCTCACCCACCCACCCACTCACACTGACAAACCATCACACGTGGTGAGAGATCCTCACCCACCCACCCACTCACACTGACAAACCATCACACGTGGTGAGAGAGATCCTCGACCACCCACCCACTCACACTGACAAACCATCACACGTGGTGAGAGATCCTCGACCACCCACCCACTCACACTGACAAACCATCACACGTGGTGAGAGATCCTCACCCACCCACCCACTCACACTGACAAACCATCACACGTGGTGAGAGAGATCCTCACCCACCCACCCACTCACACTGACAAACCATCACACGTGGTGAGAGATCCTCACCCACCCACCCACTCACACTGACAAACCACCACACGTGGTGAGAGAGATCCTCGACCACCCACCCACTCACACTGACAAACCATCACACGGAGTGAGAGAGATCCTCACCCACCCACCCACTCACACTGACAAACCATCACACGTGGTGAGAGATCCTCACCCACCCACCCACTCACACTGACAAACCATCACACGTGGTGAGAGAGATCCTCACCCACCCACCCACTCACACTGACAAACCATCACACGTGGTGAGAGAGCTTCTCACCCACCCACCCACTCACACTGACAAACCATCACACGTGGTGAGAGAGATCCTCGACCACCCACCCACTCACACTGACAAACCATCAGACGTGGTGAGAGATTCTCGACCACCCACCCACTCACACTGACAAACCATCACACGTGGTAAGAGAGATCCTCACCCACTCACACTGACAAACCATCACACGTGGTGAGAGAGATCCTCGACCACCCACCCACTCACACTGACAAACCATCACACGTGGTGAGAAAGATCCTCGACCACTAACCCACTCACACTGACAAACCATCACACGTGGTGAGAGAGATCCTCACCCACTCACACTGACAAACCATCACACGTGGTGAGAGAGATCCTCGACCACCCACCCACTCACACTGACAAACCATCACACGTGGTGAGAGAGATCCTCACCCACCCACCCACTCACACTGACAAACCATCACACGTGGTGAGAGAGATCCTCGACCACCAACCCACTCACACTGACAAACCATCACACGTGGTGAGAGAGATCCTCGACCACCCACCCACTCACACTGACAAACCATCACACGTGGTGAGTGAGATCCTCACCCACCCACCCACTCACACTGACAAACCATCACACGTGGTGAGAGAGATCCTCGACCACCAACCCACTCACACTGACAAGCCATCACACGTGGTGAGAGATCCTCGACCACCCACCCACTCACACTGACAAACCATCACACGTGGTGAGAGAGATCCTCACCCACCCACCCACTCACACTGACAAACCAGCACACCTGGTGAGAGAGATCCTCGACCACCAACCCACTCACACTGACAAACCATCACACGTGGTGAGAGAAATCCTCACCCACCCACCCACTCACACTGACAAACCATCACACGTGGTGAGAGAGATCCTCGACCACCCACCCACTCACACTGACAAACCATCACACGTGGTGAGAGAGATCCTCGACCACTAACCCACTCACACTGACAAACCATCACACGTGGTGAGAGAGATCCTCACCCACTCACACTGACAAACCATCACACGTGGTGAGAGATCCTCGACCACCCACCCACTCACACTGACAAACCATCACACGTGGTGAGAAAGATCCTCGACCACTAACCCACTCACACTGACAAACCATCACACGTGGTGAGAGAGATCCTCACCCACTCACACTGACAAACCATCACACGTGGTGAGAGAGATCCTCAACCACCCACCCACTCACACTGACAAACCATCACACGTGGTGAGAGAGATCCTCACCCACCCACCCACTCACACTGACAAACCATCACACGTGGTGAGAGAGATCCTCACCCACCCACCCACTCACACTGACAAACCATCACACGTGGTGAGAGAGATCCTCACCCACCCACCCACTCACACTGACAAACCATCACACGTGGTGAGAGAGATCCTCACCCACCCACCCACTCACACTGACAAACCATCACACGTGGTGAGAGAGATCCTCACCCACCCACCCACTCACACTGACAAACCATCACACGTGGTGAGAGAGATCCTCACCCACCCACCCACTCACACTGACAAACCAGCACACGTGGTGAGAGATCCTCACCCACCCACCCACTCACACTGACAAACCATCACACGTGGTGAGTGAGATCCTCACCCACCCACCCACTCACACTGACAAACCATCACACGTGGTGAGAGATCCTCACCCACCCACCCACTCACACTGACACACCATCACACGTGGTGAGAGATCCTCGACCACCCACCCACTCACACTGACAAACCATCACACGTGGTGAGAGAGATCCTCGACCACCCACCCACTCACACTGACAAACCATCACACGTGGTGAGAGAGATCCTCACCCACTCACACTGACAAACCATCACACGTGGTGAGAGAGATCCTCACCCACCCACCCACTCACTGTCAAAGGATCACACGTGGTGAGAGAAATCCTCACCCACTCACCCACTCACACTGACAAACCATCAAACGTGGTGAGAGAGATCCTCACCCACCCACCCACCCACTCACACTGACAAACCATCACACGTGGTGAGAGATCCTCACCCACCCAACCACTCACTGTCAAACGATCACACGTGGTGAGAGAGATCCTCACCCACTCACACTGACAAACCATCACACGTGGTGAGAGATCCTCACCCACCCACCCACTCACACTGACAAACCATCACACGTGGTGAGAGATCCTCACCCACCCACCCACTCACACTGTCAAATCACACGTGGTGAGAGAGATCCTCACCCACCCACCCACTCACACTGACAAACCATCACACGTGGTGAGAGAGATCCTCACCCACCCACCCACTCACACTGACAAACCACCACACGTGGTGAGAGAGATCCTCACCCACCCACCCACTCACACTGACAAACCATCACACGTGGTGAGAGAGATCCTCACCCACCCACCCACTCACACTGACAAACCATCACACGTGGTGAGAGAGATCCTCGACCACCCACCCACTCACACTGACAAACCATCACACGTGCTGGCTACGTCGGCAGATCAGATATATGGGTATTTACGGCGATAAGACCAAATGTAGAATGGCTGCCAGCGCCTGTTTTTCGAGCTATACCTTCAGTATAGCTCACGTAATATTTACGCGTAGCCTAATAGCTTCAATTTGTCTTGGGATTAGGGACTCCAGATTGCGTTTGCCCTGAAATACAAGATGGACCGACCTTTATATTGTGCGGTAATCCCGTAATTTCACGTGGTGCAATGTCACCTTGTAAAAGCGTTTTGTGGAGCGTTCGTGTGACCTTTACTCATGAGACGACGCTACCCAGACGTATGGTGACATTCCGGAATATTGTGAGATAGACCCACATTAATTAACTAAATACTTTTATGAAATTCTGATTTATTGAGACATATGGTAAACTTCGAAATATTAATTATGTTTTTCCTAGTCTAGTCTACTATAGATTCGTTATTTAAAATATGTTTTGGAATGATTAATTTTATGAATTAAATTATTTGGCTAATTAACGAATATTACTACTACTAAAATGATTATATATTTGTTGTGTGACAGAATCACCAACCTGAAGTACTGGGGCAGCAGTGAAGGCATCATCAGCAAGACCCTCCAGTTGCTGAGCGACCTGTCTGTCGGCTACAGCTGTGTCCGCAAACTGGTCAAGCTGGAGACGGTCCAGTTCATGCTCAACAACCATACGGTACGGCTACCCACCCCCCACCCCTCCCGGGGACTCAAACGTTCTGGGCGTGGTTCGAATCCCACGCGTGCAAATGTCGATATTTATGCAGGATATAATATAGATGTGTCTCATCGCAAAGAGTAGGGGGGTATTCTCGGAGACATGGCTCCTTCTTACCTTGACCCTTTCTCTTTGTCGCGATGTAATCTACAGAGGTAAAAGCGTCCCTACGTAAAGCAACCAAACGATCTATGTGTCTGAAACTTTGGCCCGGTTTAGCCCATGATGGAGTGCACAAAGGCACGTAATTTAAAACAACAAGCCTTTAGCTCCTTGGACCGGTTTAGCCCATAAATGTCCGCACAAAAGTGACATCAAGCGCACTAGTCATTCATTTATCCATCCAATCATCCAGCTATCCATCGATTCATTGATCCACTCATCCATCCATCCAGCCATTTATCGAGCCATCCATGCATTCATACCCATCCATTATACATCCATTAATCGATTCATTCATCTACGTATCCATTAATACTCATTTATCCATCCATTCAGTTATACCCTTCCATTCATATCCATCTATCCATTCATCCATCCATTAATCCACCCATCCGTCCATACCCATTCATCCATCCGTCCATCCATCCATTCCTCGATCCATCTAATCCAGTCACCATCTATCCCTTAATCGTGTATCTTTTCGATGCTTGCAGAGCGAGCACTTCCCCTTCCTGGGGGTTAACAATGCGCAGGCGCAGCTGACGGACATGCGGTGTCGGACGACGTTCTACACGGCCCTGGGACGGCTGCTGATGGTGGAGCTAGGCGAGGATGAGGAGAAATTTGAGCGCTTCATGATGCCATTGACAGGTAGGTAACTGGTGATGGTGGAGCTAGGCGAGGATGAGGAGAAGTTTGAGCGCTTCATGTTGCCATTGACAGGTAGGTAACTGGTGATGGTGTAGCTGGGCGAGGATGAGGAGAAGTTTGAGCGCTTCATGATGTCATTGACAGGTAGGTAACTGCTGATGGTGGAGCTGGGCGAGGATGAGGAGAAGTTTGAGCGCTTCATGATGCCATTGACAGGTAGGTAACTGGTGATGGTGGAGCTGGGCGAGGATGAGGAGAAGTTTGAGCGCTTCATGATGCCATTGACAGGTAGGTAGCTGGTGATGGTGGAGCTGGGCGAGGATGAGGAGAAGTTTGAGCGCTTCATGATGCCATTGACAGGTAGGTAACTGGTGATGGTGGAGCTGGGCGAGGATGAGGAGAAGTTTGAGCGCTTCATGATGCCATTGACAGGTAGGTAACTGGTGATGGTGGAGCTGAGCGAGGATGAGGAGAAGTTTGAGCGCTTCATGATGCCATTGACAGGTAGGTAACTGGTGATGGTGGAGCTGGGCGAGGATGAGGAGAAGTTTGAGCGCTTCATGATGCCATTGACAGGTAGGTAACTGGTGATGGTGGAGCTGAGCGAGGATGAGGAGAAGTTTGAGCGCTTCATGATGCCATTGACAGGTAGGTAACTGCTGATGGTGGAGCTGGGCGAGGATGAGGAGAAGTTTGAGCGCTTCATGTTGCCATTGACAGGTAGGTAACTGGTGATGGTGGAGCTAGGCGAGGATGAGGAGAAGTTTGAGCGCTTCATGATGCCATTGACAGGTAGGTAACTGCTGATGGTGGAGCTAGGCGAGGATGAGGAGAAGTTTGAGCGCTTCATGATGCCATTGACAGGTAGGTAACTGGTGATGGTGGAGCTGGGCGAGGATGAGGAGAAGTTTGAGCGCTTCATGATGCCATTGACAGGTAGGTAACTGGTGATGGTGGAGCTAGGCGAGGATGAGGAGAAGTTTGAGCGCTTCATGATGCCATTGACAGGTAGGTAACTGCTGATGGTGGAGCTAGGCGAGGATGAGGAGAAGTTTGAGCGCTTCATGATGCCATTGACAGGTAGGTAACTGGTGATGGTGGAGCTGGGCGAGGATGAGGAGAAGTTTGAGCGCTTCATGTTGCCATTGACAGGTAGGTAACTGGTGATGGTGGAGCTAGGCGAGGATGAGGAGAAGTTTGAGCGCTTCATGATGCCATTGACAGGTAGGTAACTGCTGATGGTGGAGCTAGGCGAGGATGAGGAGAAGTTTGAGCGCTTCATGATGCCATTGACAGGTAGGTAACTGGTGATGGTGGAGCTGGGCGAGGATGAGGAGAAGTTTGAGCGCTTCATGATGCCATTGACAGGTAGGTAACTGGTGATGGTGGAGCTGGGCGAGGATGAGGAGAAGTTTGAGCGCTTCATGATGCCATTGACAGGTAGGTAACTGGTGATGGTGGAGCTAGGCGAGGATGAGGAGAAGTTTGAGCGCTTCATGATGCCATTGACAGGTAGGTAACTGGTGATGGTGGAGCTGAGCGAGGATGAGGAGAAGTTTGAGCGCTTCATGATGTCATTGACAGGTAGGTAACTGGTGATGGTGGAGCTGGGCGAGGATGAGGAGAAGTTTGAGCGCTTCATGATGCCATTGACAGGTAGGTAACTGCTGATGGTGGAGCTGGGCGAGGATGAGGAGAAGTTTGAGCGCTTCATGATGCCATTGACAGGTAGGTAGCTGGTGATGGTGGAGCTGGGCGAGGATGAGGAGAAGTTTGAGCGCTTCATGATGCCATTGACAGGTAGGTAACTGGTGATGGTGGAGCTGGGCGAGGATGAGGAGAAGTTTGAGCGCTTCATGATGCCATTGACAGGTAGGTAGCTGGTGATGGTGGAGCTGAGCGAGGATGAGGAGAAGTTTGAGCGCTTCATGATGCCATTGACAGGTAGGTAACTGGTGATGGTGGAGCTGGGCGAGGATGAGGAGAAGTTTGAGCGCTTCATGATGCCATTGACAGGTAGGTAACTGGTGATGGTGGAGCTGGGCGAGGATGAGGAGAAGTTTGAGCGCTTCATGATGCCATTGACAGGTAGGTAACTGGTGATGGTGGAGCTGGGCGAGGATGAGGAGAAGTTTGAGCGCTTCATGATGCCATTGACAGGTAGGTAACTGCTGATGGTGGAGCTGGGCGAGGATGAGGAGAAGTTTGAGCGCTTCATGATGCCATTGACAGGTAGGTAGCTGGTGATGGTGGAGCTGGGCGAGGATGAGGAGAAGTTTGAGCGCTTCATGATGCCATTGACAGGTAGGTAACTGGTGATGGTGGAGCTGAGCGAGGATGAGGAGAAGTTTGAGCGCTTCATGATGCCATTGACAGGTAGGTAACTGGTGATGGTGGAGCTGGGGGAGGATGAGGAGAAGTTTGAGCGCTTCATGATGCCATTGACAGGTAGGTAACTGGTGATGGTGGAGCTGGGCGAGAATGAGGAGAAGTCTGAGCGCTTCATGATGCCATTGACAGGTAGGTAACTGGTGATGGTGGAGCTGGGCGAGGATGAGGAGAAGTTTGAGCGCTTCATGATGCCATTGACAGGTAGGTAGCTGGTGATGGTGGAGCTGGGGGAGGATGAGGAGAAGTTTGAGCGCTTCATGATGCCATTGACAGGTAGGTAACTGGTGATGGTGGAGCTGAGCGAGGATGAGGAGAAGTTTGAGCGCTTCATGATGCCATTGACAGGTAGGTAACTGGTGATGGTGGAGCTGGGCGAGGATGAGGAGAAGTTTGAGCGCTTCATGATGCCATTGACAGGTAGGTAGCTGGTGATGGTGGAGCTGGGCGAGGATGAGGAGAAGTTTGAGCGCTTCATGATGCCATTGACAGGTAGGTAACTGGTGATGGTGGAGCTGGGCGAGGATGAGGAGAAGTTTGAGCGCTTCATGATGCCATTGACAGGTAGGTAACTGGTGATGGTGGAGCTGGGCGAGGATGAGGAGAAGTTTGAGCGCTTCATGATGCCATTGACAGGTAGGTAACTGGTGATGGTGGAGCTGGGCGAGGATGAGGAGAAGTTTGAGCGCTTCATGATGCCATTGACAGGTAGGTAACTGGTGATGGTGGAGCTGGGCGAGGATGAGGAGAAGTTTGAGCGCTTCATGATGCCATTGACAGGTAGGTAGCTGGTGATGGTGGAGCTGGGCGAGGATGAGGAGAAGTTTGAGCGCTTCATGATGTCATTGACAGGTAGGTAACTGGTGATGGTGGAGCTGGGCGAGGATGAGGAGAAGTTTGAGCGCTTCATGATGCCATTGACAGGTAGGTAACTGGTGATGGTGTAGCTGGGCGAGGATGAGGAGAAGTTTGAGCGCTTCATGATGCCATTGACAGGTAGGTAACTGGTGATGGTGGAGCTGGGCGAGGATGAGGAGAAGTTTGAGCGCTTCATGATGCCATTGACAGGTAGGTAACTGGTGATGGTGTAGCTGGGCGAGGATGAGGAGAAGTTTGAGCGCTTCATGATGCCATTGACAGGTAGGTAACTGGTGATGGTGGAGCTGGGCGAGGATGAGGAGAAGTTTGAGCGCTTTATGATGCCATTGACAGGTAGGTAACTGGTGATGGTGTAGCTGGGGGAGGATGAGGAGAAGTTTGAGCGCTTCATGATGCCATTGACAGGTAGGTAACTGGTGATGGTGGAGCTGGGCGAGGATGAGGAGAAGTTTGAGCGCTTTATGATGCCATTGACAGGTAGGTAACTGGTGATGGTGGAGCTGGGCGAGGATGAGGAGTTTGAGCGCTTCATGATGTCATTGACAGGTAGGTAGCTGGTGATGGTGGAGCTGGGCGAGGATGAGGAGAAGTCTGAGCGCTTCATGATGCCATTGACAGGTAGGTAGCTGGTGATGGTGGAGCTGGGCGAGGATGAGGAGTTTGAGCGCTTCATGATGTCATTGACAGGTAGGTAGCTGGTGATGGTGGAGCTGGGCGAGGATGAGGAGAAGTTTGAGCGCTTCATGATGCCATTGACAGGTAGGTAACTGGTGATGGTGGAGCTGGGCGAGGATGAGGAGAAGTTTGAGCGCTTCATGATGCCATTGACAGGTAGGTAACTGGTGATGGTGGAGCTGGGCGAGGATGAGGAGAAGTCTGAGCGCTTCATGTTGCCATTGACAGTTAGGTAACTGGTGATGGTGTAGCTGGGGGAGGATGAGGAGAAGTTTGAGCGCTTCATGATGCCATTGACAGGTAGGTAACTGGTGATGGTGGAGCTGGGCGAGGATGAGGAGAAGTTTGAGCGCTTATGATGCCATTGACAGGTAGGTAACTGGTGATGGTGGAGCTAGGCGAGGATGAGGAGAAGTTTGAGCGCTTCATGATGCCATTGACAGGTAGGTAACTGCTGATGGTGGAGCTAGGCGAGGATGAGGAGAAGTTTGAGCGCTTCATGTTGCCATTGACAGGTAGGTAACTGGTGATGGTGGAGCTGGGCGAGGATGAGGAGAAGTTTGAGCGCTTCATGAATCCATTATGATGCTCATTGTGAAATTAAATCCTTATTAGAACAAGTAATTCACCACAGGCGACATCGGATAGCTACTGTAAGAGAAAGGCAATCGACATATTAGAAGGTGAACACCACTTTGTGATGATATGCGGGTTATATAAAGAACTCCGCATAAAATATCTACCTAATTTCAAATTTTCAAGCAAAGTAATATCGCTTATGCTCACAAAGGATATTGTATTATTGAATAATCTAGGTGCATTCTGCTACCATGCGACAAAATTACACAGTTTATCCTAAGTAGCGCGCAACTTATTTTGTAAATGTTTGTATATGTGCCATGGGCCCTTCGCCCGAAAGTGCAATAAAGACACACTATGAGTATGAACGCCCTGTGCCCCCCACAGTCCCCGCAGACTCGTTTGAACGGCTGGGAGGTCTGCTGGGGCAGGCTGACAGCGCCGTGTTTCGCGCCGACCAGGCCCGCCGCCTTCTCATCGGCTTGGCGATGGTGGCGCTGTAGGTTCAATGTCGTATCTCATCTGACCGCTCTCTGCTCTCCATTGACCCCGCAGATTCATTTGAACGGCTGGGAGGTCTGCTGGGGCAGGCTGACAGCGCCGTGTTTCGCGCCGACCAGGCCCGCCGCCTCCTCATCGGCTTGGCCCGGGACCTCCGCGGTGTGGCCTTCGCCTTCAACAACAAAGTCAGTTACATGATGCTCTTCGAGTGGATGTATCCTTCCAATGCTTCACCTCTGGTGGCGAGAGACATATATGATAAATATATTTAGTTTATTGTTTTTTGGGTGCATTTTATGTGTTTTTAGAGACGTGATAAATATTACATATATGATAAGTATATTTGGTTTAATGAGTTTTACGGGCTATTTTATGTGTTTTAGATGCGTATAACAAAGTTATGGCACTGTTTATTATTGTAGGATACAATTCCTATTTCGAAATAATATAATAATATTAGTATAATAATAATAGGTAATATGTCAAAATTATATACCTGACTGTATATGTACTTACAAAAAACCGCACAACTTATTTGTCCTCATATAGTTAAGCAACGTGAATTCAATAAGTTTTGCAAAACCAGTGTAAAGGTTGTGGGAATAAATTCCAGTATGCATAGTTAAACTGGTATTTGCTTTAAGTTTTCACTTAAGTTATTATATATATACTTATATACAGAATCTGTTATTCAAATATAACTTCTTTAATAGTGGTGCGTTTCTTTTTACCATGAGTATCAATTGTTATATATGTTCAATGAATATCTTTATTGAACAATTTTCAAGTAAGTGTTTTGCAAAATTATGAAACAATAATCCTAAAATACAATGCGTATCTGTAAATATCGGAAATATCGTAACTAATTCAGGATAATCTATGAATATTTAACCCTGATGGAGTAGTCGAGGATTGCATGTTGTAGTTGTGAAATAACGATGTTGGCTAATGCTGGTACTTTATGTTTTTCTCATAATTATACTTTTATAAATATATATACAAATATGTTTGACCTTTGGTTGTATTTGTCCTTGACCTCTGACAAAGTTATCCGAATTACACGGCCATCTTGGTGCGGTGTTTAGAGTTGTGGTACCACGAACCCGCAGTCACAACCCCGGTGCTCAAGCTGTTCGCTGAACTGGCTCAGAACAGGTGTGTATTAACCCGCAGTCACAACCCCGGTGCTCAAGCTGTTCGCTGAACTGGCTCAGAACAGGTGTGTATTAACCTGCAGTCACAACCCCGGTGCTCAAGCTGTTCGCTGAACTGGCTCAGAACAGGTGTGTATTAACCCGCAGTCACAACCCCGGTGCTCAAGCTGTTCGCTGAACTGGCTCAGAACAGGTGTGTATTAACCCGCAGTCACAACCCCGGTGCTCAAGCTGTTCGCTGAACTGGCCCAGAACAGGTGTGTATTAACCCGCAGTCACAACCCCGGTGCTCAATCTGTTCGCTGAACTGGCTCAGAACAGGTGTGTATTAACCCGCAGTCACAACCCCGGTGCTCAAGCTGTTCGCTGAACTGGCTCAGAACAGGTGTGTATTAACCCGCAGTCACAACCCCGGTGCTCAAGCTGTTCGCTGAACTGGCTCAGAACAGGTGTGTATTAACCCGCAGTCACAACCCCGGTGCTCAAGCTGTTCGCTGAACTGGCTTAGAACAGGTGTGTATTAACCCGCAGTCACAACCCCGGTGCTCAAGCTGTTCGCTGAACTGGCTCAGAACAGGTGTGTATTAACCCGCAGTCACAACCCCGGTGCTCAAGCTGTTCGCTGAACTGGCTCAGAACAGGTGTGTATTAACCCGCAGTCACAACCCCGGTGCTCAAGCTGTTCGCTGAACTGGCTCAGAACAGGTGTGTATTAACCCGCAGTCACAACCCCGGTGCTCAAGCTGTTCGCTGAACTGGCTCAGAACAGGTGTGTATTAACCCGCAGTCACAACCCCGGTGCTCAAGCTGTTGGCTGAACTGGCTCAGAACAGGTGTGTATTAACCCGCAGTCACAACCCCGGTGCTCAAGCTGTTGGCTGAACTGGCTCAGAACAGGTGTGTATTAACCCGCAGTCACAACCCCGGTGCTCAAGCTGTTCGCTGAACTGGCTCAGAACAGGTGTGTATTAACCCGCAGTCACAACCCCGGTGCTCAAGCTGTTGGCTGAACTGGCTCAGAACAGGTGTGTATTAACCCGCAGTCACAACCCCGGTGCTCAAGCTGTTGGCTGAACTGGCTCAGAACAGGTGTGTATTAACCCGCAGTCACAACCCCGGTGCTCAAGCTGTTCGCTGAACTGGCTCAGAACAGGTGTGTATTAACCCGCAGTCACAACACCGGTGCTCAAGCTGTTCGCTGAACTGGCTCAGAACAGGTGTGTATTAACCCGCAGTCACAACCCCGGTGCTCAAGCTGTTAGCTGAACTGGCTCAGAACAGGTGTGTATTAACCCGCAGTCACAACCCCGGTGCTCAATCTGTTCGCTGAACTGGCTCAGAACAGGTGTGTATTAACCCGCAGTCACAACCCCGGTGCTCAAGCTGTTGGCTGAACTGGCTCAGAACAGGTGTGTATTAACCCGCAGTCACAACCCCGGTGCTCAAGCTGTTCGCTGAACTGGCTCAGAACAGGTGTGTATTAACCCGCAGTCACAACCCCGGTGCTCAAGCTGTTCGCTGAACTGGCTCAGAACAGGTGTGTATTAACCCGCAGTCACAACCCCGGTGCTCAAGCTGTTAGCTGAACTGGCTCAGAACAGGTGTGTATTAACCCGCAGTCACAACCCCGGTGCTCAAGCTGTTCGCTGAACTGGCTCAGAACAGGTGTGTATTAACCCGCAGTCACAACCCCGGTGCTCAAGCTGTTGGCTGAACTGGCTCAGAACAGGTGTGTATTAACCCGCAGTCACAACCCCGGTGCTCAAGCTGTTGGCTGAACTGGCTCAGAACAGGTGTGTATTAACCCGCAGTCACAACCCCGGTGCTCAAGCTGTTGGCTGAACTGGCTCAGAACAGGTGTGTATTAACCCGCAGTCACAACCCCGGTGCCCAAGCTGATCGCTGAACTCGCTCAGAACAGGTGTGTATTAACCCGCAGTCACAACCCCGGTGCTCAAGCTGTTGGCTGAACTGGCTCAGAACAGGTGTGTATTAACCCGCAGTCACAACCCCGGTGCTCAAGCTGTTGGCTGAACTGGCTCAGAACAGGTGTGTATTAACCCGCAGTCACAACCCCGGTGCTCAAGCTGTTGGCTGAACTGGCTCAGAACAGGTGTGTATTAACCCGCAGTCACAACCCCGGTGCTCAAGCTGTTGGCTGAACTGGCTCAGAACAGGTGTGTATTAACCCGCAGTCACAACCCCGGTGCTCAAGCTGTTGGCTGAACTGGCTCAGAACAGGTGTGTATTAACCCGCAGTCACAACCCCGGTGCTCAAGCTGTTGGCTGAACTGGCTCAGAACAGGTGTGTATTAACCCGCAGTCACAACCCCGGTGCTCAAGCTGTTGGCTGAACTGGCTCAGAACAGGTGTGTATTAACCCGCAGTCACAACCCCGGTGCTCAAGCTGTTGGCTGAACTGGCTCAGAACAGGTGTGTATTAACCCGCAGTCACAACCCCGGTGCTCAAGCTGTTCGCTGAACTGGCTCAGAACAGGTGTGTATTAACCCGCAGTCACAACCCCGGTGCTCAAGCTGTTCGCTGAACTGGCTCAGAACAGGTGTGTATTAACCCGCAGTCACAACCCCGGTGCCCAAGCTGATCGCTGAACTCGCTCAGAACAGGTGTGTATTAACCCGCAGTCACAACCCCGGTGCTCAAGCTGTTGGCTGAACTGGCTCAGAACAGGTGTGTATTAACCCGCAGTCACAACCCCGGTGCTCAAGCTGTTCGCTGAACTGGCTCAGAACAGGTGTGTATTAACCCGCAGTCACAACCCCGGTGGTCCAGCTGTTGGCTGAACTGGCTCAGAACAGGTGTGTATTAACCCGCAGTCACAACCCCGGTGCTCAAGCTGTTGGCTGAACTGGCTCAGAACAGGTGTGTATTAACCCGCAGTCACAACCCCGGTGCTCAAGCTGTTCGCTGAACTGGCTCACAACAGGTGTGTATTAACCCGCAGTCACAACCTTGGTGCTCAAGCTGTTGGCTGAACTGGCTCAGAACAGGTGTGTATTAACCCGCAGTCACAACCCCGGTGCTCAAGCTGTTCGCTGAACTGGCTCAGAACAGGTGTGTATTAACCCGCAGTCACAACCCCGGTGGTCCAGCTGTTGGCTGAACTGGATCAGAACAGGTGTGTATTAACCCGCAGTCACAACCCCGGTGCTCAAGCTGTTGGCTGAACTGGCTCAGAACAGGTGTGTATTAACCCGCAGTCACAACCCCGGTGCTCAAGCTGTTCGCTGAACTGGCTCACAACAGGTGTGTATTAACCCGCAGTCACAACCCCGGTGCTCAAGCTGTTCGCTGAACTGGCTCAGAACAGGTGTGTATTAACCCGCAGTCACAACCCCGGTGCTCAAGCTGTTCGCTGAACTGGCTCACAACAGGTGTGTATTAACCCGCAGTCACAACCCCGGTGCTCAAGCTGTTCGCTGAACTGGCTCACAACAGGTGTGTATTAACCCGCAGTCACAACCCCGGTGCTCAAGCTGTTCGCTGAACTGGCTCAGAACAGGTGTGTATTAACCCGCAGTCACAACCCCGGTGGTCCAGCTGATCGCTGAACTGGCTCAAAACAGGTGTGTATTATGTTCGAAGTCCAGCCCGGACACCTAATCTTGAGCATGTTTCATCCATCCATTCTTCATCGTCCCGGGAGGTTCCTTGGTCCAGTTTAGCCCATTGTTGTCCCCAATGCAGCCTAAATACCAATTCATTTAAATTAATTAATTAATTTGAGTTGTTACCGACTCGACGATATATTCGACAAGGCGTACCCAGTGGTGTTACGGGTCGGGCCCGATAGCTCAGTGGGTTACAGCGCTCGCCTTGAGTGCTCTGGCCGCCTGAGAGCCTAACGGCGCGTGGATCGGTGGTTCGCGCCTCGCTGTGGCCATGTCTGTGTGGGCGCAGGATAAAGATCCCATGTCCTTCTTCGTAAAGAGTAAAAGAGTACCACTGAGACATGGCTCCACTCTCCCTTCCTTCTCCCATTGACGCGATATGAGCAAAAGTGGTTAAAGCGTCCTGAATATACAACCAACCAACCCAATAGACCACTTCGCTAATCGTAGTTCCCACCGTGAGGCGCCACTGCATGTGCAATGCATTCTGGGTATTATTTTGGTCTTTGCGATATGTCCAAGATGGCGTCATCGCCTGACAGTGTATTTTGTAGACATTTAAACATGAAATAGTGTCATTTATGTAACGGAAAAGTTACGTAATCTGAATGTAAGTTAGATATGCTCATTAATTTTATACATGCCTTGACAATAACGTGGAAATATGGTATTTATCTCCATAGAAAAAGTCAAGATAACACCAAAATATTTCCCATAACTCTTTGCGCCAGTCTCGATTTTTCCAAGATTGCGTATAATTGCGAAGTCGTGTATGGTGTGACTACAGGTGCAGTCAGTAACATTGTCTGATTTGGTTCCCCACAGATCTCAGCGGCTGCAGTTCGACGTGTCCTCGCCAAATGGTTTCTTGTTGATACGAGAGGTCAGCAAGGTGATTGTAGGTTACGGTACGTACCGGGGGGGGGGGGAGTCGCATCTGGGAGGCACGTGATCGGATCACACGTTATTCCGCCACGTGGGAATTTTCACTGAAATTAATCAACGTCATGAGCTTGCTTACTGGAGTGAAGTCATGATCACCTAGTACGCTGTAGCAGTTGGTTGTCACGTGGTCAGTCAGCTCAAAAACCAACCGTTGCAGCTTATGCAAAACTGAACACATGATTGTCACGTGGTCATTGAACTTAACGGGATGGTCGGGCGTGGTGATAAGAACTACCGTTAAAGCGGGTGGCCAACCTAATTTAATCGCGATCTGCACCGAAAGTTTACATCTTAAAATTAAATTGGCGAGTGTTAACGCTTCGTTTTGGCCGACTGGTAAGGAGAAAAAAATTAAGGCAACCCGCCCCCAGCAATGTCGAGCAGCGCGCCATTTTGCCGGAGCAAGTGACGCATATTGTGACTATTCATATGGCGCCGCCTTACGTTACAGCTCGCGGAGAGAGAGATCAGGGCCGCGATTTATAGATGAACAGCGGCAGTTCCAAGCCGTGCAGTAGCGCAAGATCTTAGCCTTTCATGGAAAAGTACCGTTCAAACAAATTGATATACGTCTTGCGACGATTGAATCCGCAACAATGCCCTGATTGGAGTTAGAATCGCAGCTATTTATACTAGCGATTATCATGCGCTCTTGTTTTGCTCACACAATAAGCGCAATTTCCGGTTTGAACAAATTAGAGTATCGCCTCCTGATTGGTCAATCGCGGACACGCCTCCAAAAAGGGCTGCCGCCTGGGTAGGCGGCCAAATCGTGCCTCACTTCTAAATGCTATGGTGAGCTACAGATAGGACGAAAAATTCTGTAATTTGGAGGATAGGCAATTGAGTATTATATGAATCGGTAAAGCAGCGTTAGAGGCCAGGCTAACGGTTCCCTTTAGCTTTATGCGTAAGGTAAATAACAAATCTTCCAATTTGTGATGAGTATAATTTATTCGTTGTGTTGCAATATGAGATAGAACTACTTGATGAATGCGCTGTATATCATATTTTGTCTTATTTTCTTACAGGTTCGAGGATATTAACACTGGGGGACTTACCAAAAGATCAGCTTTATCCAATGAAATATCCTTTTGTGTCGGTTTTGCAACCTTGACGAAACGTTGGCATTGAATTTTGATTTTTAACGCTATAATAAAATGCCTTACACAGGCTAAAGCTTCCTACATCAAACCAACCAATCATAACTATACACCGTCCATTCATGTGCATGTTGTAGCATTACTACTGTATAAGATTCCAGTGCCAGGAAAACGTGAGAAGTAATTTCCTTAACCCCGGGCCCACGCTGAAGGGGGTATCCATCTGTTTCTCCATGCTGAAGGCAGCTCTGTCAGGAAACTACGTTAATTTCGGGGCATTCCATCTGTACGGCGACAACGCGCTGGACAGCTCGCTGGACATCTTTGTCAAACTGCTGCTATCTATTCCACAGAACGACTTACTGGTGCGTATGTTGTCACATAGCACCTTCTCAGTGCGTATGTTGTCACATAACGTCTTTTTGGGGCATATATTATCACATAAGGCCTCATTGGTGCGTATGTTGTCACATAATGTCTTATTGGTGCGTATGATGTCACATGTGGCCTTATTGGTGCGTATGTTGTCACATAAGAACTTCTTGGTGCGTATGTTGTCACATAAGAACTTTCTTGGTGCGTATGTTGTCACATAAGAACTTCTTGGTGCGTATGTTGTCACATAAGAACTTCTTGGTGCGTATGTTGTCACACGGCCGCATTAGAGCGGATGTTACAACATAATGCCTTTTTTGTGCGTATGTTGTCACAATGCATTATTGGTACTTATTTTGTCGCATGAGGCCTTATTGGTGCGTATGCTACCACATAACTACTTATTGGTCCGTATTTTGTCAAAAAATACCTTATGGTGCGTATGTTGTCACATGATGACTTCCTGGTCTCGGGTGGTTTATTGGCCCAGTTTAGCCTCCCCAAGGACAACAGTGGCTTAAAATTCCAAACCTTTCCTTTCCTTTTGTTTCAGGACTACCCCAAGTTGAGTCAGAGTTACTACGCGCTGCTGGAGTGCCTGGCGCAGGATCATATGATGTTCATCAGCAACCTGGAGCCACAGGTCTTCCTCTACATCATGTCCACCATATCAGAAGGCCTCACCGCCCTCGGTAAGACCCGTAACTACATCATGTCCACCATATCAGAAGGCCTTACCGCCCTCGGTAAGACCCGTAACTCGACATCATGTCCACCATATCAGAAGGCCTTACCGCCCTCGGTAAGACCCGTAACTCGACATCATGTCCACCATATCAGAAGGCCTTACCGCCCTCGGTAAGACCCGTAACTACATCATGTCCACCATATCAGAAGGCTTTACCGCCCTCGGTAAGACCCGTAACTCTACATCATGTCCACCATATCAGAAGGCCTCACCGCCCTCGGTAAGACCCGTAACTACATCATGTCCACCATATCAGAAGGCCTCACCGCCCTCGGTAAGACCCCTAACTACATCATGTCCACCATATCAGAAGGCCTTACCGCCCTCGGTAAGACCCGTAACTCGACATCATGTCCACCATATCAGAAGGCCTCACCGCCCTTGGTAAGACCCGTAACTCGACATCATGTCCACCATATCAGAAGGCCTTACCGCCCTCGGTAAGACCCGTAACTCTACATCATGTCCACCATATCAGAAGGCCTTACCGCCCTTGGTAAGACCCCTAACTACATCATGTCCACCATATCAGAAGGCCTTACCGCCCTCGGTAAGACCCGTAACTCGACATCATGTCCACCATATCAGAAGGCCTCACCGCCCTCGGTAAGACCCGTAACTACATCATGTCCACCATATCAGAAGGCCTCACCGCCCTCGGTAAGACCTCTAACTACATCATGTCCACCATATCAGAAGGCCTCACCGCCCTCGGTAAGACCCCTAACTACATCATGTCCACCATATCAGAAGGCCTTACCGCCCTCGGTAAGACCCGTAACTCTACATCATGTCCACCATATCAGAAGGCCTCACCGCCCTCGGTAAGACCCCTAACTACATCATGTCCACCATATCAGAAGGCCTTACCGCCCTCGGTAAGACCCCTAACTACATCATGTCCACCATATCAGAAGGCCTTACCGCCCTCGGTAAGACCCGTAACTCGACATCATGTCCACCATATCAGAAGGCCTCACCGCCCTCGGTAAGACCCGTAACTACATCATGTCCACCATATCAGAAGGCCTCACCGCCCTCGGTAAGACCCCTAATTACATCATGTCCACCATATCGGAAGGCCTTACCGCCCTCGGTAAGACCCGTAACTCTACATCATGTCCACCATATCAGAAGGCCTCACCGCCCTCGGTAAGACCCCTAACTACATCATGTCCACCATATCAGAAGGCCTCACCGCCCTCGGTAAGACCCCTAATTACATCATGTCCACCATATCAGAAGGCCTTACCGCCCTCGGTAAACCCCGTAACTCTACACCATGTCCACCATATCAGAAGGCCTTACCGCCCTCGGTAAGACCCGTAACTCTACATCATGTCCACCATATCAGAAGGCCTTACCGCCCTCGGTAAGACCCCTAACTACATCATGTCCACCATATCGGAAGGCCTTACCGCCCTCGGTAGGACCCGTAACTCTACATCATGTCCACCATATCAGAAGGCCTCACCGCCCTCGGTAAGACCCCTAACTACATCATGTCCACCATATCAGAAGGCCTCACCGCCCTCGGTAAGACCCCTAATTACATCATGTCCACCATATCAGAAGGCCTTACCGCCCTCGGTAAGACCCGTAACTCTACACCATGTCCACCATATCAGAAGGCCTTACCGCCCTCGGTAAGACCCGTAACTCTACATCATGTCCACCATATCAGAAGGCCTCACCGCCCTCGGTAAGACCCCTAACTACATCATGTCCACCATATCAGAAGGCCTCACCGCCCTCGGTAAGACCCCTAACTACATCATGTCCACCATATCGGAAGGCCTTACCGCCCTCGGTAAGACCCGTAACTCTACATCATGTCCACCATATCAGAAGGCCTCACCGCCCTCGGTAAGACCCCTAACTACATCATGTCCACCATATCAGAAGGCCTCACCGCCCTCGGTAAGACCCGTAACTCTACATCATGTCCACCATATCAGAAGGCCTTACCGCCCTCGGTAAGACCCCTAATTACATCATGTCCACCATATCAGAAGGCCTTACCGCCCTCGGTAAGACCCCTAACTACATCATGTCCACCATATCAGAAGGCCTTACCGCCTTCGACCCGTAACTCTACATCATGTCCACCATATCAGAAGGCCTCACCGCCCTCGGTAAGACCCCTAACTACATCATGTCCACCACATCAGAAGGCCTTACCGCCCTCGGTAAGACCCCTAACTACATCATGTCCACGATATCAGAAGGCCTCACCGCCCTCGGTAAGACCCGTAACTCTACATCATGTCCACCATATCAGAAGGCCTTACCGCCCTCGGCAAGACCCGTAACTCTACATCATGTCCACCATATCAGAAGGCCTCACCGCCCTCGGTAAGACCCCTAACTACATCATGTCCACCACATCAGAAGGCCTCACCGCCCTCGGTAAGACCCCTAACTACATCATGTCCACCATATCAGAAGGCCTCACCGCCCTCGGTAAGACCCGTAACTCTACATCATGTCCACCATATCAGAAGGCCTTACCGCCCTCGGTAAGACCCCTAACTACATCATGTCCACCATATCAGAAGGCCTCACCGCCCTCGGTAAGACCCGTAACTCTACATCATGTCCACCATATCAGAAGGGCTTACCGCCCTCGGTAAGACCCGTAACTCTACATCATGTCCACCATATCAGAAGGCCTCACCGCCCTCGGTAAGACCCCTAACTACATCATGTCCACCATATCAGAAGGCCTCACCGCCCTCGGTAAGACCCCTAACTACATCATGTCCACCATATCAGAAGGCCTCACCGTCCTCGGTAAGACCCGTAACTCTACATTATATCCACCATATCAGAAGGCCTTACCGCCCTCGGTAAGACCCGTAACTCTACATCATGTCCACGATATCAGAAGGCCTTACCGCCCTTGGTAAGACCCGTAACTCGACATCATGTCCACCATATCAGAAGGCCTCACCGCCATCGGTAAGACCCCTAACTACATCATGTCCACCATATCAGAAGGCCTCACCGCCGTCGGTAAGACCCCAAACTACATCATGTCCACCATATCAGAAGGCCTCACCGCCCTCGGTAAGACCCCTAACTACATCATGTCCACCATATCAGAAGGCCTTACCGCCCTTGGTAAGACCCGTAACTCGACATCATGTCCACCATATCAGAAGGCCTCACCGCCCTCGGTAAGACCCGTAACTCTACATCATGTCCACCATATCAGAAGGCCTCACCGCCCTCGGTAAGACCCCTAACTACATCATGTCCACCATATCAGAAGGCCTCACCGCCCTCGGTAAGACCCCTAACTACATCATGTCCACCATATCAGAAGGCCTTAACGCCCTTGGTAAGACCCGTAACTCGACATCATGTCCACCATATCAGAAGGCCTTACCGCCCTCGGTAAGACCCCTAACTCTACATCATGTCCACCATATCAGAAGGCCTTACCGCCCTCGGTAAGACCCGTAACTCTACATCATGTCCACCATATCAGAAGGCCTCACCGCCCTCGGTAAGACCCGTAACTCCACATCATGTCCACCATATCAGAAGGCCTCACCGCCCTTGGTAAGACCCGTAACTCAACACCATGTCCACCATATCAGAAGGCCTCACCGCCCTCGGTAAGACCCGTAACTCTACATCATGTCCACCATATCAGAAGGCCTTACCGCCTTCGACCCGTAACTCTACATCATGTCCACCATATCAGAAGGCCTCACCGCCCTCGGTAAGACCCCTAACTACATCATGTCCACCACATCAGAAGGCCTTACCGCCCTCGGTAAGACCCCTAACTACATCATGTCCACCATATCAGAAGGCCTTACCGCCCTCGGTAAGACCCGTAACTCTACATCATGTCCACCATATCAGAAGGCCTCACCGCCCTCGGTAAGACCCCTAACTACATCATGTCCACCATATCAGAAGGCCTTACCGCCCTCGGTAAGACCCCTAACTACATCATGTCCACCATATCAGAAGGCCTTACCGCCCTCGGTAAGACCCGTAACTCGACATCATGTCCACCATATCAGAAGGCCTCACCGCCCTCGGTAAGACCCGTAACTACATCATGTCCACCATATCAGAAGGCCTCACCGCCCTCGGTAAGACCCCTAATTACATCATGTCCACCATATCGGAAGGCCTTACCGCCCTCGGTAAGACCCGTAACTCTACATCATGTCCACCATATCAGAAGGCCTCACCGCCCTCGGTAAGACCCCTAACTACATCATGTCCACCATATCAGAAGGCCTCACCGCCCTCGGTAAGACCCCTAATTACATCATGTCCACCATATCAGAAGGCCTTACCGCCCTCGGTAAACCCCGTAACTCTACACCATGTCCACCATATCAGAAGGCCTTACCGCCCTCGGTAAGACCCGTAACTCTACATCATGTCCACCATATCAGAAGGCCTTACCGCCCTCGGTAAGACCCCTAACTACATCATGTCCACCATATCGGAAGGCCTTACCGCCCTCGGTAGGACCCGTAACTCTACATCATGTCCACCATATCAGAAGGCCTCACCGCCCTCGGTAAGACCCCTAACTACATCATGTCCACCATATCAGAAGGCCTCACCGCCCTCGGTAAGACCCCTAATTACATCATGTCCACCATATCAGAAGGCCTTACCGCCCTCGGTAAGACCCGTAACTCTACACCATGTCCACCATATCAGAAGGCCTTACCGCCCTCGGTAAGACCCGTAACTCTACATCATGTCCACCATATCAGAAGGCCTCACCGCCCTCGGTAAGACCCCTAACTACATCATGTCCACCATATCAGAAGGCCTCACCGCCCTCGGTAAGACCCCTAACTACATCATGTCCACCATATCGGAAGGCCTTACCGCCCTCGGTAAGACCCGTAACTCTACATCATGTCCACCATATCAGAAGGCCTCACCGCCCTCGGTAAGACCCCTAACTACATCATGTCCACCATATCAGAAGGCCTCACCGCCCTCGGTAAGACCCGTAACTCTACATCATGTCCACCATATCAGAAGGCCTTACCGCCCTCGGTAAGACCCCTAATTACATCATGTCCACCATATCAGAAGGCCTTACCGCCCTCGGTAAGACCCCTAACTACATCATGTCCACCATATCAGAAGGCCTTACCGCCTTCGACCCGTAACTCTACATCATGTCCACCATATCAGAAGGCCTCACCGCCCTCGGTAAGACCCCTAACTACATCATGTCCACCACATCAGAAGGCCTTACCGCCCTCGGTAAGACCCCTAACTACATCATGTCCACGATATCAGAAGGCCTCACCGCCCTCGGTAAGACCCGTAACTCTACATCATGTCCACCATATCAGAAGGCCTTACCGCCCTCGGCAAGACCCGTAACTCTACATCATGTCCACCATATCAGAAGGCCTCACCGCCCTCGGTAAGACCCCTAACTACATCATGTCCACCACATCAGAAGGCCTCACCGCCCTCGGTAAGACCCCTAACTACATCATGTCCACCATATCAGAAGGCCTCACCGCCCTCGGTAAGACCCGTAACTCTACATCATGTCCACCATATCAGAAGGCCTTACCGCCCTCGGTAAGACCCCTAACTACATCATGTCCACCATATCAGAAGGCCTCACCGCCCTCGGTAAGACCCGTAACTCTACATCATGTCCACCATATCAGAAGGGCTTACCGCCCTCGGTAAGACCCGTAACTCTACATCATGTCCACCATATCAGAAGGCCTCACCGCCCTCGGTAAGACCCCTAACTACATCATGTCCACCATATCAGAAGGCCTCACCGCCCTCGGTAAGACCCCTAACTACATCATGTCCACCATATCAGAAGGCCTCACCGTCCTCGGTAAGACCCGTAACTCTACATTATATCCACCATATCAGAAGGCCTTACCGCCCTCGGTAAGACCCGTAACTCTACATCATGTCCACGATATCAGAAGGCCTTACCGCCCTTGGTAAGACCCGTAACTCGACATCATGTCCACCATATCAGAAGGCCTCACCGCCCTCGGTAAGACCCCTAACTCTACATCATGTCCACCATATCAGAAGGCCTCACCGCCATCGGTAAGACCCCTAACTACATCATGTCCACCATATCAGAAGGCCTCACCGCCGTCGGTAAGACCCCAAACTACATCATGTCCACCATATCAGAAGGCCTCACCGCCCTCGGTAAGACCCCTAACTACATCATGTCCACCATATCAGAAGGCCTTACCGCCCTTGGTAAGACCCGTAACTCGACATCATGTCCACCATATCAGAAGGCCTCACCGCCCTCGGTAAGACCCGTAACTCTACATCATGTCCACCATATCAGAAGGCCTCACCGCCCTCGGTAAGACCCCTAACTACATCATGTCCACCATATCAGAAGGCCTCACCGCCCTCGGTAAGACCCCTAACTACATCATGTCCACCATATCAGAAGGCCTTAACGCCCTTGGTAAGACCCGTAACTCGACATCATGTCCACCATATCAGAAGGCCTTACCGCCCTCGGTAAGACCCCTAACTCTACATCATGTCCACCATATCAGAAGGCCTTACCGCCCTCGGTAAGACCCGTAACTCTACATCATGTCCACCATATCAGAAGGCCTCACCGCCCTCGGTAAGACCCGTAACTCCACATCATGTCCACCATATCAGAAGGCCTCACCGCCCTTGGTAAGACCCGTAACTCAACACCATGTCCACCATATCAGAAGGCCTCACCGCCCTCGGTAAGACCCGTAACTCTACATCATGTCCACCATATCAGAAGGCCTCACCGCCCTCGGTAAGACCCCTAACTACATCATGTCCACGATATCAGAAGGCCTTACCGCCCTCGGTAAGACCCCTAACTACATCATGTCCACGATATCAGAAGGCCTTACCGCCCTTGGTAAGACCCGTAACTCTACATCATGTCCACCATATCAGAAGGCCTTACCGCCCTCGGTAAGACCCGTAACTCTACATCATGTCCACCATATCAGAAGGCCTTACCGCCCTCGGTAAGACCCCTAACTACATCATGTCCACGATATCAGAAGGCCTTACCGCCCTTGGTAAGACCCGTAACTCTACATCATGTCCAACATATCAGAAGGCCTTACCGCCCTCGGTAAGACCCGTAACTCTACATCATGTCCACCATATCAGAAGGCCTCACCGCCCTCGGTAAGACCCCTAACTACATCATGTCCACCATATCAGAAGGCCTTACCGCCCTCGGTAAGACCCGTAACTCTACATCATGTCCACCATATCAGAAGGCCTCACCGCCCTGGGTAAGACCCCTAACTACATCATGTCCACCATATCGGAAGGCCTTACCGCCCTCGGTAAGACCCGTAACTCTACATCATGTCCACCATATCAGAAGGCCTTACCGCCCTCGGTAAGACCCCTAATTACATCATGTCCACCATATCAGAAGGCCTTACCGCCCTCGGTAAGACCCCTAACTACATCATGTCCACCATATCAGAAGGCCTTACCGCCTTCGACCCGTAACTCTACATCATGTCCACCATATCAGAAGGCCTCACCGCCCTCGGTAAGACCCCTAACTACATCATGTCCACCACATCAGAAGGCCTTACCGCCCTCGGTAAGACCCCTAACTACATCATGTCCACGATATCAGAAGGCCTCACCGCCCTCGGTAAGACCCGTAACTCTACATCATGTCCACCATATCAGAAGGCCTTACCGCCCTCGGCAAGACCCGTAACTCTACATCATGTCCACCATATCAGAAGGCCTCACCGCCCTCGGTAAGACCCCTAACTACATCATGTCCACCACATCAGAAGGCCTCACCGCCCTCGGTAAGACCCCTAACTACATCATGTCCACCATATCAGAAGGCCTCACCGCCCTCGGTAAGACCCGTAACTCTACATCATGTCCACCATATCAGAAGGCCTTACCGCCCTCGGTAAGACCCCTAACTACATCATGTCCACCATATCAGAAGGCCTCACCGCCCTCGGTAAGACCCGTAACTCTACATCATGTCCACCATATCAGAAGGGCTTACCGCCCTCGGTAAGACCCGTAACTCTACATCATGTCCACCATATCAGAAGGCCTCACCGCCCTCGGTAAGACCCCTAACTACATCATGTCCACCATATCAGAAGGCCTCACCGCCCTCGGTAAGACCCCTAACTACATCATGTCCACCATATCAGAAGGCCTCACCGTCCTCGGTAAGACCCGTAACTCTACATTATATCCACCATATCAGAAGGCCTTACCGCCCTCGGTAAGACCCGTAACTCTACATCATGTCCACGATATCAGAAGGCCTTACCGCCCTTGGTAAGACCCGTAACTCGACATCATGTCCACCATATCAGAAGGCCTCACCGCCCTCGGTAAGACCCCTAACTCTACATCATGTCCACCATATCAGAAGGCCTCACCGCCATCGGTAAGACCCCTAACTACATCATGTCCACCATATCAGAAGGCCTCACCGCCGTCGGTAAGACCCCAAACTACATCATGTCCACCATATCAGAAGGCCTCACCGCCCTCGGTAAGACCCCTAACTACATCATGTCCACCATATCAGAAGGCCTTACCGCCCTTGGTAAGACCCGTAACTCGACATCATGTCCACCATATCAGAAGGCCTCACCGCCCTCGGTAAGACCCGTAACTCTACATCATGTCCACCATATCAGAAGGCCTCACCGCCCTCGGTAAGACCCCTAACTACATCATGTCCACCATATCAGAAGGCCTCACCGCCCTCGGTAAGACCCCTAACTACATCATGTCCACCATATCAGAAGGCCTTAACGCCCTTGGTAAGACCCGTAACTCGACATCATGTCCACCATATCAGAAGGCCTTACCGCCCTCGGTAAGACCCCTAACTCTACATCATGTCCACCATATCAGAAGGCCTTACCGCCCTCGGTAAGACCCGTAACTCTACATCATGTCCACCATATCAGAAGGCCTCACCGCCCTCGGTAAGACCCGTAACTCCACATCATGTCCACCATATCAGAAGGCCTCACCGCCCTTGGTAAGACCCGTAACTCAACACCATGTCCACCATATCAGAAGGCCTCACCGCCCTCGGTAAGACCCGTAACTCTACATCATGTCCACCATATCAGAAGGCCTCACCGCCCTCGGTAAGACCCCTAACTACATCATGTCCACGATATCAGAAGGCCTTACCGCCCTCGGTAAGACCCCTAACTACATCATGTCCACGATATCAGAAGGCCTTACCGCCCTTGGTAAGACCCGTAACTCTACATCATGTCCACCATATCAGAAGGCCTCACCGCCCTCGGTAAGACCCGTAACTACATCATGTCCACCATATCAGAAGGCCTCACCGCCCTCGGTAAGACCCCTAATTACATCATGTCCACCATATCGGAAGGCCTTACCGCCCTCGGTAAGACCCGTAACTCTACATCATGTCCACCATATCAGAAGGCCTCACCGCCCTCGGTAAGACCCCTAACTACATCATGTCCACCATATCAGAAGGCCTCACCGCCCTCGGTAAGACCCCTAATTACATCATGTCCACCATATCAGAAGGCCTTACCGCCCTCGGTAAACCCCGTAACTCTACACCATGTCCACCATATCAGAAGGCCTTACCGCCCTCGGTAAGACCCGTAACTCTACATCATGTCCACCATATCAGAAGGCCTTACCGCCCTCGGTAAGACCCCTAACTACATCATGTCCACCATATCGGAAGGCCTTACCGCCCTCGGTAGGACCCGTAACTCTACATCATGTCCACCATATCAGAAGGCCTCACCGCCCTCGGTAAGACCCCTAACTACATCATGTCCACCATATCAGAAGGCCTCACCGCCCTCGGTAAGACCCCTAATTACATCATGTCCACCATATCAGAAGGCCTTACCGCCCTCGGTAAGACCCGTAACTCTACACCATGTCCACCATATCAGAAGGCCTTACCGCCCTCGGTAAGACCCGTAACTCTACATCATGTCCACCATATCAGAAGGCCTCACCGCCCTCGGTAAGACCCCTAACTACATCATGTCCACCATATCAGAAGGCCTCACCGCCCTCGGTAAGACCCCTAACTACATCATGTCCACCATATCGGAAGGCCTTACCGCCCTCGGTAAGACCCGTAACTCTACATCATGTCCACCATATCAGAAGGCCTCACCGCCCTCGGTAAGACCCCTAACTACATCATGTCCACCATATCAGAAGGCCTCACCGCCCTCGGTAAGACCCGTAACTCTACATCATGTCCACCATATCAGAAGGCCTTACCGCCCTCGGTAAGACCCCTAATTACATCATGTCCACCATATCAGAAGGCCTTACCGCCCTCGGTAAGACCCCTAACTACATCATGTCCACCATATCAGAAGGCCTTACCGCCTTCGACCCGTAACTCTACATCATGTCCACCATATCAGAAGGCCTCACCGCCCTCGGTAAGACCCCTAACTACATCATGTCCACCACATCAGAAGGCCTTACCGCCCTCGGTAAGACCCCTAACTACATCATGTCCACGATATCAGAAGGCCTCACCGCCCTCGGTAAGACCCGTAACTCTACATCATGTCCACCATATCAGAAGGCCTTACCGCCCTCGGCAAGACCCGTAACTCTACATCATGTCCACCATATCAGAAGGCCTCACCGCCCTCGGTAAGACCCCTAACTACATCATGTCCACCACATCAGAAGGCCTCACCGCCCTCGGTAAGACCCCTAACTACATCATGTCCACCATATCAGAAGGCCTCACCGCCCTCGGTAAGACCCGTAACTCTACATCATGTCCACCATATCAGAAGGCCTTACCGCCCTCGGTAAGACCCCTAACTACATCATGTCCACCATATCAGAAGGCCTCACCGCCCTCGGTAAGACCCGTAACTCTACATCATGTCCACCATATCAGAAGGGCTTACCGCCCTCGGTAAGACCCGTAACTCTACATCATGTCCACCATATCAGAAGGCCTCACCGCCCTCGGTAAGACCCCTAACTACATCATGTCCACCATATCAGAAGGCCTCACCGCCCTCGGTAAGACCCCTAACTACATCATGTCCACCATATCAGAAGGCCTCACCGTCCTCGGTAAGACCCGTAACTCTACATTATATCCACCATATCAGAAGGCCTTACCGCCCTCGGTAAGACCCGTAACTCTACATCATGTCCACGATATCAGAAGGCCTTACCGCCCTTGGTAAGACCCGTAACTCGACATCATGTCCACCATATCAGAAGGCCTCACCGCCCTCGGTAAGACCCCTAACTCTACATCATGTCCACCATATCAGAAGGCCTCACCGCCATCGGTAAGACCCCTAACTACATCATGTCCACCATATCAGAAGGCCTCACCGCCGTCGGTAAGACCCCAAACTACATCATGTCCACCATATCAGAAGGCCTCACCGCCCTCGGTAAGACCCCTAACTACATCATGTCCACCATATCAGAAGGCCTTACCGCCCTTGGTAAGACCCGTAACTCGACATCATGTCCACCATATCAGAAGGCCTCACCGCCCTCGGTAAGACCCGTAACTCTACATCATGTCCACCATATCAGAAGGCCTCACCGCCCTCGGTAAGACCCCTAACTACATCATGTCCACCATATCAGAAGGCCTCACCGCCCTCGGTAAGACCCCTAACTACATCATGTCCACCATATCAGAAGGCCTTAACGCCCTTGGTAAGACCCGTAACTCGACATCATGTCCACCATATCAGAAGGCCTTACCGCCCTCGGTAAGACCCCTAACTCTACATCATGTCCACCATATCAGAAGGCCTTACCGCCCTCGGTAAGACCCGTAACTCTACATCATGTCCACCATATCAGAAGGCCTCACCGCCCTCGGTAAGACCCGTAACTCCACATCATGTCCACCATATCAGAAGGCCTCACCGCCCTTGGTAAGACCCGTAACTCAACACCATGTCCACCATATCAGAAGGCCTCACCGCCCTCGGTAAGACCCGTAACTCTACATCATGTCCACCATATCAGAAGGCCTCACCGCCCTCGGTAAGACCCCTAACTACATCATGTCCACGATATCAGAAGGCCTTACCGCCCTCGGTAAGACCCCTAACTACATCATGTCCACGATATCAGAAGGCCTTACCGCCCTTGGTAAGACCCGTAACTCTACATCATGTCCACCATATCAGAAGGCCTTACCGCCCTCGGTAAGACCCGTAACTCTACATCATGTCCACCATATCAGAAGGCCTTACCGCCCTCGGTAAGACCCCTAACTACATCATGTCCACGATATCAGAAGGCCTTACCGCCCTTGGTAAGACCCGTAACTCTACATCATGTCCAACATATCAGAAGGCCTTACCGCCCTCGGTAAGACCCGTAACTCTACATCATGTCCACCATATCAGAAGGCCTCACCGCCCTCGGTAAGACCCCTAACTACATCATGTCCACCATATCAGAAGGCCTTACCGCCCTCGGTAAGACCCGTAACTCTACATCATGTCCACCATATCAGAAGGCCTCACCGCCCTGGGTAAGACCCCTAACTACATCATGTCCACCATATCGGAAGGCCTTACCGCCCTCGGTAAGACCCGTAACTCTACATCATGTCCACGATATCAGAAGGCTCTACCGCCCTCGGTAATACCCGTAACTCTACATCATGTCCACCATATCAGAAGGCTTTACCGCCCTCGGTAAGACCCGTAACTCTACATCATGTCCACCATATCAGAAGGCCTTACCGCCCTCGGTAAGACCCGTAACTCTACATCATGTCCACCATATCAGAAGGCTTTACCGCCCTTGGTAAGACCCGTAACTCTACATCATGTCCACCATATCAGAAGGCCTTACCGCCCTTGGTAAGACCCCTAACTCTACATCATGTCCACCATATCAGAAGGCCTTACCGCCCTTGGTAAGACCCGTAACTCGACATCATGTCCACCATATCAGAAGGCCTTACCGCCCTCGGTAAGACCCCTAACTCTACATCATGTCCACCATATCAGAAGGCCTTACCGCCCTTGGTAAGACCCGTAACTCTACATCATGTCCACCATATCAGGAGGCCTTACCGCCCTCGGTAAGACCCGTAACTCTACATCATGTCCACCATATCAGAAGGCCTTACCGCCCTTGGTAAGACCCGTAACTCGACATCATGTCCACCATATCAGAAGGCCTTACCGCCCTTGGTAAGACCCCTAACTCTACATCATGTCCACCATATCAGAAGGCTTTACCGCCCTTGGTAAGATCCCTAACTCTACATCATGTCCACCATATCAAAAGGCCTTACCGCCCTCGGTAAGACCCCTAACTCTACATCATGTCCACCATATCAGAAGGCCTTACCGTCCTCAGTAAGACCCGTAACTCTACATCATGTCCACCATATCAGAAGGCCTTACCGCCCTCGGTAAGACCCGTAACTCTACATCATGTCCACCATATCAGAAGGCCTTACCGCCCTCGGTAAGACCCGTAACTCGACATCATGTCCACCATATCAGAAGGCCTTACCGCCCTCGGTAATACCCGTAACTCTACATCATGTCCACCATATCAGAAGGCCTTACCGCCCTCGGTAAGACCCGTAACTCTACATCATGTCCACCATATCAGAAGGCCTTACCGCCCTTGGTAAGACCCGTAACTCAACATCATGTCCACCATATCAGAAGGCCTTACCGCCCTTGGTAAGACCCCTAACTCTACATCATGTCCACCATATCAGAAGGCCTTACCGCCCTTGGTAAGACCCGTAACTCGACATCATGTCCACCATATCAGAAGGCCTTACCGCCCTTGGTAAGACCCCTAACTCTACATCATGTCCACCATATCAGAAGGCCTTACCGTCCTCGGTAAGACCCCTAACTACTTCATGTCCACCATATCAGAAGGCCTTACCGCCCTCGGTAAGACCCCTAACTACATCATGTCCACCATATCAGAAAGCCTTACCGTCCTCAGTAAGACCTGTGACTCCACATTATGTCCACCATATCAGAAGGCCTTACCGTCCTCGGTGAGTCCCGTAACTCTATATCATGTCCACCATATAGACCCTGGGGTGGGGGGGATGTTATACCAGGGACCTAGTACAAATTAGCGGTTTATTGTGCCATTAAACCCGGTTCTGCAGTGGCAAGGACACTCTGAAATGTTATGAACAAATTACGCAGTGTATAATGTGATAAACGGACATTTACGGTGGGATTCCAGGTGTAAGGTGCCCTGAACGCGATCCAGACAGTGGCCTGTGGTACCATGGATTCAGATTATTGTGCGGTTTATACAGTGACAGTGGTTCGCTAGGGGCAGAGCGTACAGTGCAATATAGGCCCTTGACGTACAGTGACTGTGGTACCATGGATTCAGAATAGTGTATACAGTAGCAGTGGTTCGCTGGGGACAGAGCGTACAGTGCGATATACACCCTTTGCGTACAGTGACAAAGGTACCCTGAACTCTTATTATGCAGTATGTAGAGTGGTCAATGAACCCAGAAGGCAAGACTGAAGGGTGTACCATGAACCGGTGCGTACATTGGGCATTACATGTACAATTGCATTAGTATAACATTACCATTGGATTTCCATTGCATTGTAGATGCATTCCAATTATGTTACCATTGCCTTTACATTGCACCGGCATTGCAGATGCATTGTAGTTCCATTGCATTGCAGATGTATTGTAGTGCCATTGCATTGCAGATGTATTGTAGTGCCATTGCATTGCAGATGTATTGTAGTGCCATTGCATTGCAGATGTATTGTAGTGCCATTGCATTGCCTTGCAGATGCATTGTATTTTCATTGCATTGCATTGCAGATGCATTGCAGTAAACTATCATTGCATTGCAGATGCATTGCAGTAAACTACCATTGGATTGCATTGCAGTAAACTACCATTGGATTGCATTGCAGATGCAATGCAGTAAACTACCATTGCATCCATTGCATTGCTGACGCAGTGCCATTGCACCTCCCCGTACACTTCTCTGCCCGTTGCATCGCTATTACCATTTCCCTACATTATGATTGCCTGGATCCGTATTGTCCCAAAAAATGTACACGTCACAGCCACGAGATTGATCGTTGATAATTTCATTATCTGTGACATATCTCTGGACTACTGCTCTTTAAATTGTCCGACAATTCAGGGCGTTTAGCCCGGGTCGCGTAATCGTCGGGTCAAGCATGGCTTTGATACCTCCTCACCAGTGCAACGGGCCCTAAACATACATTGCTTCGCCAGACCACTACAGAGCCATGTATTTAGTATGCGAAAGACCTCCCTATCCCCCCCCCCTTCTAGAAATTACATTGCTATATACCCCCCAGATTTGTCGTAGTCCCCATCGCCGTATAGTGAGGATGTGGGCCGGGGGGTGAATGAGGATTTCACCAAATCATCATCTCTATAAATAGCGTAACTAACTCCCCTGGAGTCCCCCCCCCCTCCTCTACAAACGACACTTGCTTCTCCATAAATAGTCAGATCAACCTCTTGAACTATTCTCTATTAAGTGCAATATGAAACCCTTCTCCCATGCCGTTTTGCTCAGCCCGCTTGTAGAAGGAACGATATCACAGCTATACTTTATGTGGGCCTAGGGAGTGAGCGGGGCGGGGGGTGTATACATGAGGCACCACCCACTTTAACATACCAGGGTTCCTTGCCATTGTTTCAGCCAACTCCATACAGCTCCCAGTCCTCCATAGAGCAAGAATCGCAGGTAACGTGACCGGCCGCGGGGTCACGGGATGCCTCTGACCTTTGACCTAGTTATATCCCAGCCCCACTCATGTTCTGCTTCCCCTACCCCGCCCAACCCCCGTGGCTGTTTTCGAATTCCTCCGAAAATTTGGCTGTTGTAGACATAGTTGTGTTACTTCTCGCCGCCTTGATTTCCTGTATGTATTTATGGATTATGTCGATGCTGAGGTGTGTGTTGGGTACCGGCTCGACCTCCTTGTGTTTAATACTAACCCCAGACTGACTAACAAATGAGCTTGGCTTGTCTAATCACGGGTGCGACAGACTTTAATAATAGTTAAATAGTGATTTGTTGGTTGCTTTTGGCTTACATACAAATTCACGATTTGGGGCTAAGTATATATTGATTTATATACTACTCACAATTTGCTAAGGATCACCTCTATGCAGAGATATCTGAGTGTATAACAGGTGACTGTAATTCGACTATTATACAAATACGTTTGCCTTTACCATGCATGGTGTCACACGAGTAACAGATTGGACACAATTTGGGGAAGGTTATCTGTATTATAGTAGAATTACACAGTCACCTCTTATACACTCAGATATCTCTGCATAGAGGTGATCCTTAGCAAATTGTGAGTAGTATATAATAGGAATGTGAGATTTATTAGAGTGGGCACGGAAAAAACCCTATTGCAGTAAAATCAATGTGGGTCTGATAACACAACTAATACTAACTAATTACTAAACTTACTAATATTAGTAATATGATACGTGCAGAGTATTTCCATGAACAAACCCCCATAGCAAGCTTAATCCCGTGTATCGCTCTCAATGCTGCTATCAGCATGGTAACTGGTAGACGGGAGAGCTTTTCCTCGCCAGCGGGCACTGCTAAACAGCATGGCTTTATAAGGCAGCTTGATGCAGCTTTCAGAAGTGCAGCTTTCTCGCGATCGCACCTAACCATGGCCCATGCTTGTTCTATTGTTAGTCATCTGAAAGATAAAAGTAACGCTCCAACCTGATTTGCAAATGAAAAACCCAATCTGAAATCTGGAATAAATGGTGACTGATATAGGAAGGAGCGTGCTAGGTTGCCGCCGTCAGCAGTTTACATGCAGGTTTAGAAGTAGTCATTTACAAGCGTCCTGGTAGCAACCTTCCCAGCTCAGGCTGAGCTGCAGATCATAAGGTCATGGGTTCGCGCCCTGGCACATTCAACTGAAGAATGTTTCATCTAACGCCATTTCCTTGGCCTGGGTGGCTTCTTGGCCTGGGAGTCTTCTCGAGGTTTAGCCTTCGTGTGCACACAAGTGGTCGTATGGTTGGACTGCCTCGGTTCTCGGGGTCTCATGGTCTCGGCGTCTCATGGTCTCGGGGTCTCATGGTCTCGGGGTCTTATGGTCTCGGGGTCTCATAGTCTCGGGGTCTCATGGTCTCGGGGTCTCATGGTCTCGGCGTCTCATGGTCTCGGGGTCTCATAGTCTCGGGGTCTCATGGTCTCGGGGTGTCATGGTTTCGGGGTCTAATGGTTTCGGGGTCTCATAGTCTCGGGGTCTGATGGTCTCGGGGTCTCATAATCTCGGGGTCTCATAATCTCGGGGTCTCATAGTCTCGGGGTTTCATGGTCTCGGGGTCTCATGGTCTCGGGGTCTCATAATCTCGGGGTCTCATAGTCTCGGGGTCTCATGGTCTCGGGGTGTCATGGTTTCGGGGTCTCATAGTCTCGGGGTCTCATAATCTCGGGGTCTCATAGTCTCGGGGTCTCATAGTCTCGGGGTCTCATGGTCTCGGGGTCTCATGGTCTCGGGGTCTCATAGTCTCGGGGTCTCATGGTCTCGGGGTCTCATAATCTCGGGGTCTCATGGTCTCGGGGTCTCATGGTCTCGGGATCTCATAATCTCGGGGTCTCATGGTCTCGGGGTCTCAGTCTCGGGGTCTCATTGCCTCGGGGTCTCATGGTCTCGGAGTCTCATAGTCTCGGGGTCTCATGGTCTCGGGGTCTCATGGTCTCGGGGTCTCATGGTCTCGGGTTCTCGGCGTTCACCACGCAGGAGCTTGCTGGCATGCGCGGCGGTTTAGCATCAGGGTCGCTGGGTACCAGGTACGCTGGATGGCTGGACCTTGCGCCACTGGAGAGTCACAAATGGGGGCCTCCCCAGCTCAGTTAATTAAGCAGGCTGAGCTACAGATCCACTGGTCATGGGTTGGAACCCTGGCACCTGCATCTGGGGCAAGGTTTAATCAAACCCCTTTTCATTGTCCTGGGAGTTCTCTTGGCTCAATCGAGCTTTCAGGGGTCTAAGACACCCAACATTTTATTTCACATGTGAAATTATGTTAGCCTCTCATACGTTAGCAGTGACCTCACGTCGAGGTTCCGAGGCAGCTGTACCTCGAACACATGGTACATCTCCACACAGGCCGCTTTAGGACTTATATCTCAGTGCCCACCGCTTGACTTGTCTCGAATCAATGTATTCTCTGTTGTTCGGGGCACCGTGCCATTGGCTACAGTCATGGTCATGTGAGAAGACATCACAGGGTTGGATTTCATACTGACATACAAACGCTTGCTTTATTGATAGACTTTAAATCATGCCCTGCACATCCCCACAAACAACACTTATATGCCTTCCCTTGAACTTTGTTGTCCCTATTTTTGCAATTACCAAGATTCATTTTTTTCCTGAATTTTGCTCTCCTCTCTATAAATAGCAAATACTCAGCCTCTTACTGTGAGGGTGGGTGGGGGTGGGGGTATGCATCACGCCCCCGCCCCCCACTTTAACATATCGGGGTGCATTGCCTCCATACTCTCAGCTCCCACTCCTCATAGGGGTAGACTCTCTGGTAACGTGACCGGGCGCGGGGTCACGGAATATCTGACCTAACCTAATTATTTCACCGCCCCACTCGTATAACCCCACCCCCATCCGCTGTGTGGTGTGGTATTTATTAAATACAATTTGTAAAAAAAAAAATTTTTTTTTTTTTTTTTTTTTTTTTTTTTTTTTTTCCATAACCAAAATGCAGATATACAACAAGTTCGTCAATTTATATCACAATATTTAGTTACACTTTAAAGAGCTTGAGAGAGGGTCCCATTTCTTTGCAAAGTTGGAGATTTTGGGCGTGTAATTTGTAAAAATGAAAGCAGAGACTGGACTATGTTCTATGTTCTAACGGCTAGGTTCCGCAGGTGGCGTCTGGTCTCTTGTTTCTGTGTAGCGAACAGAAAGCATATTCTTACCACTCTGTAATACAATTAACCACCTGGATGAGCTAAATGTACAAATATTCTAGTGTATTATTGAAATACGACTACTGCAATGGTCTGTGGGTCATGACAGTATCTTCTGATAACTGCTCTGTATTCGCATCGCAATAATATAAGTAGCTGACCTCCGTCCTCAATGTAACTCCTAAAAAAGGAAAAAAATTAGATTAGAAATATTAACACACGCACACATGTCCATCTTCCAACCAGAGCACGTCACGTCCCCACCCCTCCTCCCCCTCTCCCACCCTCGGTCTCTGCACCCACCTCGGCTGGGCTGTATCACCGCCGCCCCCCCCCCTCCCCCACCCGTCGTTCAGACCTCCTGTACTGATAGGCCGCCCCTCCGCTGTGCCTTGTCTTGCAGACACCATGGTGTGTACAGGATGCTGCGCCACGCTAGACAACATCATCACCTACCTGTTCAGACGGCTGACCGGCAAGCGGAAAAAGGCCAACCCCAACCAGCCGCGAGACAGCGAGGCCTTCCTGCGCATTCTCGAACTGCATCCGGAAGTTTTACAACAGGTGGCTCCCCTAGCGGTTCTTTTTTTTACACTAAATGCGACGCCTGCTACGTAGAGCCAAAGTATGTTTGTTCCCTAACCGTTATAACCGTGGCCGTGAATATAGGCCTCTTCTGTGTCTGCCAACAAAGATGTTTTATTGTAATTATCCTTTTGGGATACCATGCACTGGTTGTAAATCTACATGAAACATGTCTTGGCTTGCCAACTTGTGTATAGGCCGTTTCGGTGTATGTAACAGACAAGTTTGTAGTGATTATCCTGTTGTGATAGGTCCATTTGACATATTTCTTGGCCCACCAACCCGTGGAACCAAATAGCATTATATTATTGCACATACGGGTCTTACTACCCCTGTAGATCATGCGTTTTGGTGATTACAATTTAGGTAAACAATGACATTTTTGTGATGTTTTTTTTGCCTTGATTTCAATGCAAAGGCGTCCCTTAAATCTTTTAAGAAAACAAGTTTCTTTCCGGTTTACTGTATTTACATCCCATGGTGTTTACTTTCTCCCGCAGATGCTGTCGACGGTGTTAAATATCATCATGTTTGAGGACTGTCGGAACCAGTGGTCCATGTCGCGCCCCCTGCTGGGCTTGATCCTACTTAACGAGGAGGTACGCCATGTCTGATGCTGTTCCCATGGAAACCTACTGTAATAGTGTGTTTAGAATCAGATTCAGAAAGCGCATATAATGAGCAATAACAACATGACGTCACAGACGTTTTGGATCCATGGGAGCCCACGAAATGCGTTCATATAGTAAAGTGTAGGCGTGAGTCGTACTTGAGCCACTCTGAAAGAATGGTTCGCCCTAACATGGATAAGCGACCTATTTGTGTGTTCTCATTAAGAAAATTTGACGGCAGCAGGATGCCCTCCCACCACACGTGAGTCATACGTGAGCTACTCTAAAAGAATGGTTCGCCCTAACATGGATAAGCGACCGATTTCGGTGGTCTCATTAAGACATTTTGCCGGCAGCATTCCCTCCCACAACATGTGAGGTTACTCTGGTGAGGTAATGGTGGACTACTCGTCTACCTACTAATGGTGTAACGATCGAGCGCGTCCTTTCGATGCCGAATGCCTTAGAAACCACGTTGAACAGTGCTGCCCCCTGGTGTAGGAATGACCTCATGATTACCGATCATGATTACCAATCACAAAGATCCTCTATGCATGGCTGATCTTGAATGGTTCGGCCGGTAGAGGGAAGCGTTTGTACTACACGATAAAGAAAAGTCGGCAATAAAAAAATAAAGCGACCAACCCCCTATTAAATATTTCAAATCAAATGGCGATTGATGGTGTAATTAAATTGGTGGTTCGTTCGTCTTTGGCAGTATTTCAACAAGTTACGTGCGAGTTTGATCAGCTCGCAGCCTCCGGAGAAGCAGGCGGCAATGGCAAGCTGCTTCGAGAGTCTGATGGACAGCATCGACTTGACGTTACTCATCAAAAACAGGGACAGGTAAGGGATGGCGTCAGAGAGGCAATCAAAAACAGCGACAGGTAAGGGATGGCGTCAGAGAGGCAATCAAAAACAGGGACAGGTAAGGGATGGCGTCAGAGAGGCATCATAAACAGCGACAGGAAAGGGATGGCGTCAGAGAGGCAATCAAAAACAGGGACAGGTAAGGGATGGCGTGAGAGAGGCAATCAAAGACAGGGACCGGTAAGGGATGGCGTCAGAGAGGCAATCAAAAACAGCGACAAGTAAGGGATGGCGTCAGAGAGGCAATCAAAAACAGGGACAGGTAAGGGATGGCGTCAGAGAGGCATCATAAACAGCGACAGGAAAGGGATGGCGTCAGAGAGGCAATCAAAAACAGGGACAGGTAAGGAATGGCGTGAGAGAGGCAATCAAAGACAGGGACCGGTAAGGGATGGCGTCAGAGAGGCAATCAAAAACAGCGACAGGTAAGGGATGGCGTCAGAGAGGCAATCAAAAACAGCGACAGGAAAGGGATGGCATCAGAGAGGCAATCAAAAACAGCGACAGGTAAGGGATGGCGTCAGAGAGGCAATCAAAAACTGCGACAGGAAAGAGATGGCGTCAGAGAGGCAATCAAAAACAGGGACAGGTAAGGGATGGCGTCAGAGAGGCATCATAAACAGCGACAGGAAAGGGATGGCGTCAGAGAGGCAATCAAAAACAGGGACAGGTAAGGGATGGCGTGAGAGAGGCAATCAAAGACAGGGACCGGTAAGGGATGGCGTCAGAGAGGCAATCAAAAACAGCGACAGGTAAGGGATGGCGTCAGAGAGGCAATCAAAAACAGCCACAGGAAAGGGATGGCATCAGAGAGGCAATCAAAAACAGCGACAGGTAAGGGATGGCGTCAGAGAGGCAATCAAAAACAGCGACAGGAAAGGGATGGCATCAGAGAGGCAATCAAAAACAGCGACAGGTAAGGGATGGCGTCAGAGAGGCAATCAAAAACAGCGACAGGAAAGGGATGGCGTCAGAGAGGCAATCAAAAACAGGGACAGGTAAGGGATGGCGTCAGAGAGGCATCATAAACAGCGACAGGAAAGGGATGGCGTCAGAGAGGCAATCAAAAACAGGGACAGGTAAGGGATGGCGTGAGAGAGGCAATCAAAGACAGGGACCGGTAAGGGATGGCGTCAGAGAGGCAATCAAAAGCAGCGACAGGTAAGGGATGGCGTCAGAGAGGCAATCAAAAACAGCGACAGGAAAGGGATGGCATCAGAGAGGCAATCAAAAACAGCGACAGGTAAGGGATGGCGTCAGAGAGGCAATCAAAAACAGCGACAGGAAAGGGATGGCATCAGAGAGGCAATCAAAAACAGTGACAGGAAAGGGATGGCGTCAGAGAGGCAATCAAAAACAGCGACAGGTAAGGGATGGCGTCAGAGAGGCAATCAAAAACAGCGACAGGTAAGGGATGGCGTCAGAGAGGCAATCAAAAACAGCGACAGGAAAGGGATGGCGTCAGAGAGGCAATCCAAAACAGCGACAGGTAAGGGATGGCGTCAGAGAGGCAATCAAAAACAGCGACAGGTAAGAGATGGCGTCAGAGAGGCAATCAAAAACAGCGACAGGTAAGGGATGGCGTCAGAGAGGCAATCAAAAACAGCGACAGGTAAGGGATGGCGTCAGAGAGGCAATCAAAAACAGCGACAGGTAAGGGATGGCGTCAGAGAGGCAATCAAAAACAGCGACAGGAAAGGGGTGGCGTCAGAGAGGCAATCAAAAACAGCGACAGGTAAGGGATGGCGTCAGAGAGGCAATCAAAAACAGCGACAGGTAAGGGATGGCGTCAGTGAGGCAATCAAAAACAGCGACAGGAAAGGGATGGCGTCAGAGAGGCAATCAAAAACAGCGACAGGTAAGGGATGGCGTCAGAGAGGCAATCAAAAACAGCGACAGGTAAGGGATTGCGTCAGAGAGGCAATCAAAAACAGCGACAGGTAAGGGATGGCGTCAGAGAGGCAATCAAAAACAGCGACAGGAAAGGGATGGCGTCAGAGAGGCAATCAAAAACAGCGACAGGTAAGGGATGGCGTCAGAGAGGCAATCAAAAACAGCGACAGGTAAGGGATGGCGTGAGTGAGGCAATCAAAAACAGCGACAGGTAAGGAATGGCGTCAGAGAGGCAATCAGAAACAGCGACAGGTAAGGGATGGCGTCAGAGAGGCAATCAAAAACAGCGACAGGTAAGGGATGGCGTCAGAGAGGCAATCAAAGACAGGGACCGGTAAGGGACAATTGAACACAGGGATGTGTCAATTGCAAGGCCAATGCCTATGCGAAGACCGCAGCAGACGATTGGAAAGCATTCTGTCGAAAGTGAAAGCGAATGAAATTGAAAGCTGGACATGCATGCAAAAGCCGAAAATATTCGAACAATCTATATTACATCAATATGAAATTGGTACATCGCGTACATTCGCTGCAGTACCGTGTTTATCTTTGAAACGAAATAACGATAATCTTATCTTATTTCGACGTTGCGTTTTGACAGGTTCACCCAGAATCTTTCGGTGTTCAGACGGGACGTGAACGACTCGATGAAGGCGCCCACCACCAGCACGTGTGGCAACGCCGTGCACAACGACATGATGAGCTAACACCCGGCCACGTGGGCGGTCTGTCCCGGCCGCCTCCTCATTGGACCGCTCGGGTCATGTGATACGGCGCTCGGCCCGCTGATTGGTTACCTGGGGTCGCTGGCGCTGACGCTCGTGGTCGCGCCCTCCTCCCCCGGCGGATGACCCACCTCAAGGACATGTATATTATATATTTAGAATCGAACTTGATGGACGGTATACGAGTGGGGCGCGCGCGGTCGTCTGTCCGTCTCCATGGTGATGGGAGGAACGCATGCGCATGCGCGTGGTGGAGCGTCTGCTGCAGCGCCTGAAGCTGCCGCAAGAGGGCGGGGCGGTCGGTGCTTCGCGGAGCTGAGAGAGGATGCGGTGAGGTGGGAGTGGCGGGTGGAGAGGGGAGAACAGGACGGTGGCAGCGGGTATTTATGGAGAGAGGATTGTAGGGGGAAACAAACACTCTTCCCGTCGGGGGTGCAAGCGATTGTGTTCTGGGCGTGTTGTCAGGAATAAGTTGTCCAGTGCTGGAACCATTGTGGGCAGTGGGTGGGGAGTGGGTCAGTGAGTTTAACGTAGACTTGAGCACTGGGAGAGGTTGTTCTCTCCATCTATCTCTCTCTTGTATCTCTTTCTCTCGCTCTATCTCTGAAGCTATCCCTCTCTGTCTCACCGCAATAGCTGTCTCTTGACGATAAACCACAAGAACTACTGAATGTATTTTCGCAGGTGCTTCTAGAAAGGTGATTGAGTTCGGCGCTTCTAGGTTGTTGGTTGCTTATGCCGCCCGCTTTCCACAGGCTGCCTGTCAGTGCAGCAACGCGTACATTGAAGACGGCGCTAAAAGCTACCCGGTGTTGTATTTTGTCGCTGATTTCTCGCAGGTTTATCATGGGGTTTGTAAGAGTCATCAAGGGGAAGGTTGGTAGGTAGGTAGGTAATATGTCGTTTTTGTTCAAGGTGTGAAAGTTGATTACTTTTGTATTACATTTCCATTGGCGGTGTTTTGGGTTATCCTTTTGTTTGATTCGCGGAATTGATGTCAAGGAGCAAACCTTTTATGGAAATGTGCCGTTCAGCTTCTGAAACTACTTAGCTTGTTTCACGCTCGGATGTTTGGTTAAGAACCGATTCTGCCCGGTGCCATGACGACCATCACGCAGCTCCCATCATGTGACTGGTTCCCTGACTGCTGAGCCAGCCGTCTTTGTTTCTAATCCATGTGGTTGACTGGTTCCCTGCCTAACATGATGGCTCCCTATTTAACTTACACCGACACGTAGTTTTAATCGCTTTGAATAGGAAACCGGAAGTGGGTTTTCATCAATGCAAGAGAACTGTGTCCAATTACTTTTTTCAAGTATTCAACTTATTTTTGACTAACGTCATACAAACACCCGAAGGTATTCTCCGGATAAGATCAGGGGTCAATATTCCATGTTAAGAACCTATGAAATGGATGTGTGTAGTAAACGGTGGGCGCATGAGCTTTCTTGAAATAATGGTTTGCCCTAGCCTGGAAGAACGATCTCATTAGGGCTACTTATAGGAGTGGTTTACTGTACACATGAGGCGGAAAAGATAGACACAAACGGCCTATTCTCTTCCTGATCAGGACAACTCTTTCGGACTGTTATAATATATATGTGAAGATGTATATGCCGGTTTTATTCACAAAGACCGATGCTATGTAGCGTGATTCTATATTCTTTTCATTCCAATTGCAATCGCTTCTTTGCCTCTGCAGCCGCCGTGATCGAGAGGTGATATCATGGTTTGCGGGTTCAAACACCGCCTGTGTGTCCGTGTCACCCTATCATCTCATTGTCCAAGGGTTCCTTGTCCTGATTGAACCCACAAAGATGGCCAAAAGCTCCAATCCATTCATCAATTCAACTGCCCGGTAGCTACAATTCTAGCGACTGTAGGAAAAACTAATCTCATGGTATTTCGGCATTTAGTCTCTTTAATCTATATGTGATCCTTACTGCCCTACATCTTTCGCTCAGTAATTGTTTTCGGTACGTAAATCGATGTCGTTGGTTGCCTTGGTAATTATTGGGGTTAAGGAGTTTGTGACGACACGTGACCGTCGTGGTGGTATGATGACGTCATCCACCTGTCTGCCAACCTGCATGCAATCGGAAGGTGCTTTCGGAGACAAACAGCTGTGCCGAAGATGCTTTTCTGTTAATAGTCAAATCCATCACGTTGTTCTGATTGGGGAAAGTGTTTACGATTAATGAAAACATTCAGCTTGGCGTGTTTTATACTGAAACTAATGGCAAACTTGAAAACTGTTCCCACCTACTTTGTAAAAAGGTCACCCGAATGGCTTGGTAATTCGCGAAATCGCCTTTGTCGAGTGAGCTCTGCAAGACCAGTCAATGTGCCTGAGTTTGGGAGCCTCGCTGCGATAATGTTCTATGTTCGTGCCGTATAAACATCTCCTGTCTTTGTTATAAAGAGTCGGGGTTATTACCTCCGGGTTATGGCTCTACTCTACCCTTGATCTTCGGCGATTTGACCTTCATGGGGTAAAGTGTCCTTTTTATGAAGGTTATCAATCTAAAACCCTGACAGGTTTGTGACAGCAACGCTTATATTCGTCTGTGCCATAAGTCGCTCATTTACATGGGTAAATTCATGTAGAGTCGTACGTGCTTACAATGAATAGTTAGGGCCCATCTGCTATAGTCAATAAGGAAGTTGCTCCAATGAGTGAGGAACGGTTCCAATCACCAAGTTACTAACAAAGGGACTCAAAATTACTAGTATATAAGTAACTGCCCCTGGTACGAAGGGTCCCTTTCACTAAGAAAGTACCCAAATTACTAAAGCCATAATAACCGGCCATGCCACAGGACACTGCGCCTAATCCAGACATTGTCAAATCCCGAGGAGCTTCTTGCCGGATTCAGCTGCAGCTCACCCACCTAAGTACACATGCACCCATCTAAGTACATATGCACTCATCTATGTAGTCTCTGAAAAAATCGTACTAATTTGAAATCACTGCCACCGGCTCGTGACGTTTGCATTGTAACACCATCGCTTGTTCCGTCTTTCTTTTGCTACTTAAAAACTCCGGCTGATGTTGTCCAGTTCGCGAGGCCTGACCCGTTCGTCTGTTGACCTGATCCGTTCGCTATCCAGGTCGCCCTTGTTAGTTTAAACTGACGACAGGAGTTTTGCATGATTTTCCGCCGATGTTCTGCCAAAGAGCAGATCACATGGTTTTTGTATCATTGTACATTGGTTGAGCTGTTTGTACATTTGTTTGCCTTCGTTGCGCGAAATATGTTTCCCGTTGATTTAGCGTGTTGCCATCCAGGTTATTATATATACATATATATATACCATAAAGTGTCATTGGGAGCAAGTGGCGGGGCGGTTATGGTGTGCGAGTCTGCTGCTGTATCAGTTTCTTGGTTTTGGTAGAAGCCTTTGGATATTTTGTGGTAATAAAAGCACCAGCGTTGAATCAAAATTATTGCGTATTCTAGGTTTTGTTTGTTTTCACTGTATCAATCTGTTGGAGATTTGCATTTCGACGGGGTTGATTAACCGTCTGTCCGTCCATTATTATCAATCATTTAAAGTGTTCCTGCCACGATGATTGATATGAGCTAACGTTGTTTTGGCGTGGCACCAACAGTTTAACACGCATAGACGCCGAAAGAAGCTTTAACACTTTTTATAAATCGTAATAATACGCAGACACGTGTTGTAAAATATGATGAAATATCTACATTTCATTTCTGGTTAGTGAAAGTAAAACTTTTGTCTAGTAAGGAACATCAGATTTGTGTAATATGGTTAAAACCTGATAACAGAAATAATGAATATTTTGTTGAATAGTTTTCGGGAAAGATCAAATGTCGGTAATATTTTTTAGCACGGTAATTGCCAAACGTTTCTGGCGTTCTGCCCCGTTCTCACCCATTTCATAAGTCGTTAAAAAGCCGTCTTGTTCTGCACAAACATATATATATATCTAATTTGGATAGGTGCTACCTAAAAAATGCGAGCGTATATTTATTAATTCAGATATTCTGAAGAGATACATCTAGATTAATATTCAAAATTAATCTCACTTCGGCTTGCCATAAACAATATCTTTGGCGGGATGACGTACATGCACATGCTTGTGGCATATCATTCGGTTGCTTAGGAACTCCCATTGTGACGTCATGTTTATAAAATGTTGAGGTCACAACTACTCACTATGACAGCAGCCGATGGGCGGTCACCAAGAGCGCTCTGCTTGGCAACAGACATTTAGCCCGTCGCTAAATTAACTTCAATTTTAAGTATACATCCAATGTTAACATTGAATAATTGATTCGTTAACTTTGTGGGGCAGCTGATTTAATTATTAAAGACATGACATAATAGGCTTCAACCTCTCGTGTCATGGGGGTTGTTACGCGAAACGAAAGTCCTAAGCCTATGCTTGAAATGGACTTTGAATATGCATGCATGTTACCTTAAGAGCTCGCTTGCGCTGGCTATAATTTTAATGTTTCGACTATTCTGTCGGTAGAGACGCTTCGATTACCCTTAAAATGATCATCATGTTGTGCCATACGCGATCCACTGACAAGGGCGGGTCCAGGATGTTGAAGAAGGGATGTGTGGGCCTGCCCCACCTGCACCCCCCACCCCCACCCCCCACCACCCCTCTTCCCCCCATCCTGAATCCACCGGGGCATGAACACCGGACTCTTAGCCCAAGGAGACCCACCCGCGGGGACCTACCAGACAACGGAGTGGGTCACCCGAGGCTATCTAGCTCTAAGATACCCAAGATTTTGGATTGTTTAAAAACATATGTTCTCATTATTTAAATATCCTACCACTCGTTACCTCATCACCGCTAAACCGAGATCGAGTAAATCGGGACGTATCGAGGTTGGTTAGGATCCCGGGGGGAATGTGGGGAGGGGGCACAACATATAATTATACATATGTGCCGCCCAAATGACCCCTTTTTTCGCCCTTTTTCTATCAATCCCCGAAGCAGAAATCTACAATTTCTCGCGATGTGCCCATCTGAGACGTGACTTTTTTTTCTTCGAAATTGCAGCTCCTGACTATATATGTCCAGTTGATTTCAAGAGTGTTCAAATAAGTAACCTCCAGACACTTTGTGATGAATATCAGTGCATCAGTCTCCATTTTAAATATCTCTCAATGACAACAAAATCGTTTTTTCTCGCTCCCCAAATGCTCTCTCTGGCATGGGCGGCCACTGTAGTAATGTAGTGCGCCCCCCCCCCCCCCCCCACCCCGGGTTAGAATGCTCCGAAACTGCTCCACCTCGAACCTCTACCATCTTTGCCTTCACAGCTGGGCTGCGTACCGCAGCACGATCGATCGCCTCGAACAGTTTTGGTCACTCCGAACTTGCTACGGTACGACATTGGTCACATTGAACTATTTCCATTTGTTGCGGGAATAACCACCAACTAATTATCCTTACTTTGGAAATAGCAGCACAATCTAAATGGTGTAAAATATTGATAAATAAAAGATAATTATAAAGCATCGATATTTACGGGTTATCCCCACTTATCTGAGAAGGATCGTCGTTCAGAGTTTAATATTATCATGCGGGACTACTCTTGATCGCGGCGAACCATACTCTACTTCCGCTTCAGAATTGCACGCGTCCTTGACCAATCCGCCAAGTTCAATTCCTTATTTGTCGTTCCGCAGAGAGTGCGATCGCGATCGATCATGATACGGAACGCACCCCTGGACAAGCGGAACCAGGGTTGAGTTGCGGAGCACGATCGACCGCGATCGACCGCCTCAGCGAGAGTAGTTCCGCATCATAATATTCAATTCTGGACAACAATTCTTCTGAAATACGTGGGGTCAACCCGTAAATATCGATGCATAATTATTATCCTTTATTTATCAATATTTTACACTATTTAGAGTGGACTGTTATTTCCAAATTAGGGTTAATTAATTTAGTGGATATGCCCGCAACAAATTGTTCGCAGCGGTCGATCGTGCTCCGCAACTCAACCCAGCTTAGGCTTCAGCGGGGCGACACCATGCGGGAAGCGAACAGATGAAGAGTGAGCGACGGAGAGTGACGGCGACAGTGAAATCATGTGACTTCGCTGGTTTTGTTTGTCAAATGCAAAGGCCACTGAACTGCTGAATGTTATTTTTCTATTTGTCGTGCTTGAGAATGTTATTGGCGAGAGCTGTGTGTCTGCTGCTGCTGGTCGGGGTGTGCAGATGTCAGAATTATGTGCTGGACACTTCTTCTGGACTTGGCAGAGTCTTTGACGGAATCGGCGGCCTCAGCGGTGGCGGGGTGAGTGATCGGTGCGGTGTTAGCCCAAAACCCGGCCTAGGCTGTGACACTGTGTGGGCTGATCCACAGCCTAGTCGCATTCCATAGTAAAATTCTGGTCTGGAACAGCCCCATTTCAGGGTTGTTTTGACTTTGACCAAGTGTAGCTCTGATTCTCCTTTGATGAGGGAAAAGTTTTATAACAGAAAAATACCTTAATCCTTTTCTTACTTCGTGACAAGTATAATAATGACGAATCACATAAGTAACCTTTCTTGAAAGGCAAAAATAGTCCAGTCTGTCGCCAGAAATTCACATGAAAACATGTGTTTTCACTGACCCAATGACTGGGTCCCTGAATAATGAACCAATTAGCACATGGCTTATAATATCATGTGATGACCTTACCAGAGCTGGCCTATGAGTGATGAAGTGGCCTGTCGTAAGTGATGACCTTGCACATGTGCAGTTTGGCGCAACTGCCCCCATGCAAGCCAGCTTATAAAGCGGGCTTGCCTGGGGGCACTTGCGCCGCCAAATTTGCAGTGAACAACTTCCTGTAAAAGAAATGGTGGCATGTTGTTGTCCATTTTTTTGCCAGTAGGCAATTATGGCTCCTTTTGAAGACTTTAACAACTTTGGAAGAGTTCATACATCAGTAATTATGTATAGTCAAGTACTTTTAAATTGTTAAAACTAATTACGAAAGCTATACTTAACCAATTCAATTTGCCATTTAAAGTTGATTTTTCACAAAAGAATATGCTGCATGGCTATGATCATTCTTCAACCATAGCTATAGATTCATGGCTAACTCCAGACAGGCAGCCAGCTCATCGTACCCCAGGATGCCCAACCCTGTATTCCCGCTGATGGAGCTAATGTCGTCAGCTGCATGATGTGGCTGATGCCACCACCTAGTGATGCCCTCTCCTGTTACTCTCCCCAGCCTCCATGTATTAATTCAGCTCATTAATAATAAAAACCATCTCAATTCTAGCTTCTTCACCTGGGCATGCCTCTGCCTCCTCAAACATTGACTACCAAACCCCCCACACCATACCCAACACAAACTTCACAAACAACACAAGCTCCACAACCCCACTGGTGGTCAAAACACCCAGCTGTCAAAATGGGCGTAAACCGTTACCTCTAGCCTTGGCACAAGTGCCCCTAGTTCCTTAGGTATAACTTAGACCGCTCCAATATGGGTCCATATTCTAATTAAGTGCCCCCTGTCTAGTCTGCTTCTCTAGGGGCACAATGGTGTCAATGCTAAATTCCTTAGATGTTAGTCGGGAAATGACTGTGGCTTTAGTCCTGCAAGCAAGCTGCTGGGGCTACCATTCCGTGACTGGACACATATGACTTTTCAGTGCTTACGTATTTCAAAGCCCCTTTTTTTGAAGGCGACGTCAAAGTTGCTGGTGAATTATGCAGAGCCATATAGGAGTGAAATCCTGGACTACCTCTTTAAGGTAAGTTGCTGGTATCTTCCGTGTGAGCAGTATATAGGGGGCTGCTGCCTGTGGTCGTGAGCACAACTATGCAGCGCAACAGGTTGTGGGTTTGAACCCCACCTGTATCAGGGGTTATTTCCTTACTTTATCTCATTGTTGGAAAGATTGCTTTGTCTGACTCATCACATTTATTTACTCTTAAATTTGGCAATTAAGCAATAGCTGTTTTCATGTAATTGCATCCACCTGTTTACGCCAAAGGAAATTTAAAGGGAATCTCATTCAGCATAATTATATGTCTGCACATTTCTAATAGTTACATTAATATGATTTATATGCATTATGTTTATTTCAGCCTGGTTTTGGTGCTTCCTTACAAATCTTGAAGGTGGAGATTGGTGGCGATGCTCAATCCACGGGTTAGTATGCTGCATTCCTGCTCCGATGTGGTCCATTTCACCTATATGTACTTTGACTGCCTTCATGGGTTTATTCATATCTATATGGCCCTTTACCATTTTTGCAATTGTTTTATCTGCAAGCTCACATGTACTGATACTAGCTTTCAGGGTTTTAGTACTGACTCTTGAGTTATTTGAACGGAACTTAACTGGTATGGCACGATATAGTCGTACAGGCTGAAAGTGCTGTTAAAGTTGCATATCGGGCTCTTTCCCGCCCAAACTAAAGAAGTGAAAATACAAATAAGAATCAGTCCTTCAATCATCCAAGATTTCTTTTGTCTATATTCCACACATGCCAGACTGCCAATTTGCCAAATGGAATCTCTCAGCCTTGCCCGTGATATCAATTTACCACAAGTTTTCAAATTAGTGGTAAACGTCATCAGTTTGTGTGCTTTGCAATGCTTTGGTATTATTTGGTAGTAGTAATATTAGTGTCGCGACAGAGTTCTGTGGTGTCCCGGGATAGACATGTTTGCCACATCACAGCTGAAATGCCAATGTTTATTAGGTTTCTGAATTTATAGAATGAAACAATCGAGTTATCTGCAAATTGTGATATATATGTTGCTGGGGCTTAGTGTTGGCGGGAAAGAGCTCGATATGACGCTATAAGCCCAAATCATATTGGTTCTTGGACTTGGTTCTAATCAACCCTTCTTTATATCCTGCTTCAATTCGTGCGAAATAGCCTTCATGAATATTAATGGCTATCATCTGCTGTTCCGACAAATCATATCGGTTGTTAAAATTTTCTGACAGCTCCAGGTTGCATTTTAATTGAAGATCAGCCGTTTGCCTCCTGAGGGGTAACACACAACTGCAGATTGCAGTGATAATGTATCTATTTGAACTGCTTGATTGCAGACGGCACTGAATCATCCCACATGCACGAGAGCTGGGACGAGAACTACCTACGAGGTTATGAGTGGTGGCTGATGGTCGAAGCCAAAAAGGTACACTTCCTTCCACTACATTGCTCGATGAATAACCGTTGTTTTTTTCTGTCCGCCTCCTTTCTTGCCCTCTCTGCCCCTACTTGTTCTGTCAAGCTGAGCTTAAGCCATATGTACACAAAGATATCAAAAACACCAGCTAATACTGTGCTATACTTTACTGATGACACCCAATTCCATATCCGGTTTTCAATTCATTTTGTAAATTTGTGTAATTGAAAACATTGCGTGGTGAATTCCCACTTTAGTGGTCGTTGTACTGCCATGTTTTTATTATTAATATATATACATTGTGGTTGTGTAGCGGAATCCTGGCATTAAGTTATACGGATTACCCTGGGCCTTCCCGGGCTGGCTGGCCGGGGGTAAAGACACACCCTACGGCTACCCCAACCGGACTGCTGAATACATCGCTAAGTGGGTCCTCGCGGCCAAGAAACTCTACAACCTGGACATGGACTATATCGGCGTAAGAATAACGACCCAATAATGAGTTATACACGAGCTATGCTGAAGTAATGATTCGTCTTAACATAGAAGGACGACCAAGATAATGATTTATTATTTTAGTAGCTATATCTGCGCAGTAAGAGTGTTTTCCGTATTGTTCTTTTGTGTAGAATATCATTTTCAAGCATGCATGCATGGTAAAATTTGTGGTTATATTTTAAAGATTATATGATGTTTCGTTTTTGCTACTTATATTTGCATATCTGGGTTTGAGTTATGTTCATGGCTATCAGGCAATACAAACGGCTTATAGTAACGTCATAAGCTCGTGAAAGGCTAGTGTAATGCTATAGACTAATGGTCCAGTTTGTGTTTTGCAGATTTGGAACGAAAGAGCATACAACATCAAGTATGTAGAGGTAGGCTGTTATCCAGTTACTTTGGTACTGAGGAAAGTAACTATACCCGTTCCAATGTTTGTAAACAGTGCATATCTCGTGAACCGAGAGAACACCACTGTTATATAACCCTAACCCATAGATAAATACATGACGAAGAAGCCACGACGATGTGTTATTAAACTATTATATATTATAATAACAACTAAGGTATATAATTATACCCTAAACCCCTCAGAAACTTGTGGCAAAGATAGCGGATATATGTGATAAAGTAGATATAATTGATAACTTTAATAACGCCTAAAAAACTATCTTGCAAGAGCAAATGGTTGAGCTATAAAATATCGTCACACAAAGGAAGCTTGTTTTTCATTGGCATTATGGTTGGTTTAGTATATTAATATATTTTGATATAATCTTTAATATAAATGTCTGAATGGCGTCCCGTAGACGCTGAGATGGACCCTGGATAGCCACGGACTGAAGCACGTCAGGCTGGTGGTGGCCGATGGGGGCTGGGGAGTGGCCAACGATACTCTCAAAGACGCCACCTTCAACAAGGTTGTCGACTATATCGGGTGAGAAACGCGTGTTGGAATTTGAGTCACTTTTATTCTATCAATATCCAACACAAGTTTGTGGTTCCTCTGTCTAATTCAGTTCTCGTGTACAAAAAACTGGCAACACGTCCTGTCATTTCACTTCTTTCCTTCAAAAACATTTTTTTTTTCACCGTGAATAGAAAATCGATTTCCGACGATACACCATGTGGTTTGATGGCTAATAAATTAATACATATATATACAACTTGTCAGGGATTGGTTAGTTTGATTAAAAGAGGCATGCTGTTGTTTGTCTCAGGGTGCACTACCCGGGGACGCTGACTACAAAGGCTGCCTTGGAGACGAAGAAACCTCTGTGGTCATCTGAGGACTACAGTACCTTCAATGATGACGTGGGCGCGGGCTGCTGGGCCAGGGTAAGGCGGGGCGGGCGCTGCATCAGGGTAAGGCGGCGGAGGGACAGGGTAAGGCGGGGCGGGTGCTGGGTCAGGGTAAGGCGGCGGAGGGGTGTGCTGGGCCAGGGTAAGGTGGGGGGGGGGGGGGGTATGCTGCGCCAGGCCAAGACTGATTGGTCAGACGTGTTGACAATTGTGATTAACGTGGTTCTGGGCGCTTAACCCGAAGGAGGGGTGGTGGGGGGGGGTGGGAACAAATGTAACTATCTACTTCTTGACTTTTTTTCAATGATAAACCAAACCACATTAGACGGTAATTAATTGCATATATTGTTTTTGTTGTTGTTCCAGATATTAAATCAGAACTATGTGAATGGATACATGACCAGGTGAGGTGCAGATCAGTAAAGCTGCACGCTATGTAAAGCTGTACGCTATGTAAAGCTGTACGCTATGTAAAGCTGTACGCTATGTAAAGCTGTACGCTATGTAAAGCTGTACGCTATGTAAAGCTGTACAGCTATTAAAGCTGTACGCTATGTAAAGCTGTACGCTATGTAAAGCTGTACGCTATGTAAAGCTGTACGCTATGTAAAGCTGTACAGCTATGTAAAGCTGTACGCTATGTAAAGCTGTACGCTATGTAAAGCTGTACGCTATGTAAAGCTGTACGCTATGTAAAGCTGTACAGCTATGTAAAGCTGTACAGCTATGTAAAGCTGTACGCTATGTAAAGCTGTACGCTATGTAAAGCTGTGAAGCTATGTAAAGCTGTACGCTATGTAAAGCTGTACACTATGTAAAGCTGTACGCTATGTAAAGCTCACTAAATGTGCATACTCAAACAAATGTAATTCATTGAAGGTGTTTACCCAATAATGGCGTCTATTGTATTTATACGCACAATAAACGATGTACACTTGGTTAAATGTTAAATGTAATTGTACACGCTATAGAAGTAGAAGTTATTGACACGGTTTACGCAATATGTGCACAAAGACGCCCCCAAAACACCAGTTCATTAAATTATTATGACACCTTTCCTCTACCTCCATGGTCTCTCTGTCTGCTTACCCAGTACCATCTCCTGGAACCTGATCGCCAGCTACTACCAGGATCTCCCCTTCGGACGGGATGGCCTGATGACAGCCCTGGAACCCTGGTCCGGACACTATGTGGTCGAGTCCCCAATCTGGATCACGGGTAAGGATCCCAGGGACCGCCAGGAACCCTGGTCCGGACACTATGTAGTCGAGTCCCCAATCTGGATCACGGGTAAGGATCACAGGGACCCTGGTCCGGACATTATGTGGTCGAGTCCCCAATCTGGATGACGGGTAAGGATCACAGGGACCGCCAGGAACCCTGGTCCGGACACTATGTAGTCGAGTCCCCAATCTGGATCACGGGTAAGGATCACAGGGACCCTGGTCCGGACATTATGTGGTCGAGTCCCCAATCTGGATCACGGGTAAGGATCACAGGGACCGCCAGGAATCCTGGTCCGGACACTTATGTGGTCGACTTGTTCCCGATCTGGATCACGGGTAAGGATCACAGAGACCGCCAGGAATCCTGGTCCGGACGTCATGTGGTCGAGTGTCCAATCTGGATCGCGGGTAAGGATCACAGGGACCGCCAGGAATCCTGATACGGACGTCATATTGTCGAGTCCCCAATCTGGATCGCGGGTAAGGATCACAGGGACCGCCAGGAATCCTGGTCCGGACACTATGTGGTCGACTAGTTCCCGATCTGGATCACGGGTAAGGATCATAGGGACATAAACACAAATATATAAAATACACTGTGGAGTGTATCTAACGAGTACATGTTTAATAATAACAATTTTATGAAAATAGTTGTTTTGGTCCAACAGCCCACACCACTCACTTCACCGAGATCGGCTGGCAATATCTGAAACACACGGAGGGGGTGGATAAGCTGCAGAAAGGGGGTAGCTTCGTCACCCTCGTCAGCCCGGGGGGCACGGACGTTACCATGGTGATCGAAACGATGGTGAGAACTCTACTTTGGTATTGTTTAAATGGGATTGCGTTCAAAAAGAAGTTATCTTTCGTGCGTGATGTAGAATTTCGTTGTGAGCCTTTGCTCGCATACCCTGTTTTTATTATTATAAAATATTTAACTTCGATTGTAGAATAAACTATTCCCAAGTTGGTGGCGTACAATGTAGAAACGTAGCTATAATAACGTTACTGTTTTATTATATTATTTTAATAAGCCAAACTCGGGTATCATTTATCGACCAGTTGTTTAGCAGGCAATGTTAGTGGGTCTTACTGAGTGCCTATGTATGTTGATGCCTTAGACCGATACATCCTCGCTAGATGCCTTTATTAGCGACAGTAAATATCGGGTCTAGGCCATCGTGCATCGTTCTAGAATTCAAGCCCTGGCGCTGTGAAGAGGCTTAATGTATCAGCGGTAATATACAAACATACTCCATTTCTCTCCATTTTAGTCCCATAACAACTCTAAGTGTATCCGGCCGAAGCTTCCGGAATACGTGGTGACGTCACAGACTGCGATTTTCAACTTGACAGGCGGCCTTCGCACAGTCCGGAAGCTGTTCGCCTGGGTCTCCCGACTCAAGTTTGATGGTTCGCCCGACCAACTATTCCAACCGGCTGGAGAGGTGGATGTGAGTGGGGAGGAGTTTTTACCACTTTAATTGTGTTCGCGACTTTAATTGTATTTCCGACGTTAGTTGTTTTAATTGCCGCCCCCTTCATGACATAATTGATAGCGATAGCTCAGTGGGTTAGAAGAGCGCTCGCCTTGAGTGCTCTGGCCACCTGAGAGCGTAACGGCACGTGGATCGACGGTTCGCGTCCCGCTGTTTCCATGGCTCCACTCTCACTTCCTTCTCCCATTGACTCGATATGACCAACAGTGGTTAAAGCATCCTGAATATACAACCATTACATAACTAATAGAAGACTTCGCAAATCATTACCCAGGATATGGTTATCAATTAAAGATAACACATATATTTCCCAGAATTATTTCGCTAGTCATGCTTTTGCCAAGCTGGCGGATATTTGCCAATTCGTGTTTAGGGATCGACCTCGTGAATTATGAGACCAAAAAACTAATTGCGCTCTTTATCCGGACGAGATTTTATGGCTACCTAAAGCGGGCTCTTTTATTTCGTTTGTAATCAGACTTCAAAACAAATATCGATATTGGACCGAAATTTATATATTGTGGCAGGTGTTTATTTATTTTCAGACATTTAGTTATTATCAAATAGGTTTTGTCGTATAAATGTCATACTTTGCACTCATTGAAACATATTGAATTCGTTAATTGTGCAAGAATAGGTATTTATTTATTTTCAGATATTAAATAGCATTAAATAAGTTTTGTCGTATAAATGTCATAAATTGCACTCATTAAAATATACTAAGTTTGTTATTTATACACACTTGCAAGAGAGAGAATATCACGTTATACCCATTTTGTTATAATCATTTTGGCTTTGTGACATTGGCGCATATGTAATATGGATGATTCACTCATGAAATTGACCGCTCTGTACAGGTTGTGCGTGGCGTCTTCAGACTAGAGCTGGGTGTGGATGAGATCTACACGTTGACCACCGTAAATCGCACACCTCCCAAGGTGTACAAAACACCCCCGCCCTCTGCCCCATTCCCGCTGCCCTACAAGGATGACTTCGAGGGTAAGCATTTCCTCCCGACTCCAAGAGACCCCACCAGATTGCAGCACGTCCCGCGTTATCGAAAATCTCAATCTGAGAAAATGTGGTGAACGGTGGCTCCACCGCGTGTATGACGCACGAGTTATTTGAATACGTTTGACTTTTATGGTTTGAGGCGGGATAAGTGCGCCAGCATTTTCTCTACTACTATGTTAACATAATACATCAAATACGCATGCACGATTGGCAGTGCCACACGACATATGCCGCCTACTTGAACACGCGATCCCACCTTCCTTGAGATGTATAACACGGCCGCTGGTACCCTGCCCTTTCAGCTATACGACATGTTGCGTGGTACCGTTATGATCCATTATCAAGAGGGGCGCGTCATGACGCAAGCTGTGAACTGACTCCCGATCTAATGTTCGTAATTAACACTATTGCCAACTCATCATAATATGGTACTGTAGTATTCAGCATTCCGCGCAACAATAGTAAACGGTCAACAGGTCTCACGTCAGCAGAAAATGTAGAGGTGCTGAGATGTGTTGCGGATTTTGTCTTCAATATGTTCAAACGTCATAGCGCATTCTGCTGATGTATACATAAATGCTCGTTATATATATATAAGTCGTTTACAAATTTGTACTATGGGCCCGTGGCCCGTTGAATTTCATTAAATGTTACATTATTTCTAAACGGTAAACATTAAACAGCGGCGTACAATAAGGCCTGTAGAGGTTTTCAATATTAAATGTGTCGATATTATATTTGAAATCATACTGATCTTTTCTCCCCTCCCCCCTCCATCTTTCTCTCTCAGGCTACCCTGAGTTTAGCGAGGCATTCAACTTCGCGCCTCAGATGGGAGTCTGGGAAGTGCGGCAAAGCACCCACAAAGGTCACGGCAAGGTCAACCGGCAGGTGATATTGAACAGTCCATGCTACTGGTGTGGCAGCAAAGGTCGACCAAACCCCATCAACATCGGAGGAAACCACAACTGGTGAGAGATATGCACCAGGCTACATTACCCATTTTAATGTGGCGAGTTTCAGTCGTTAAACGGTCGTCATATGAGCGTGAACGTTTTTATGAATCACATATAAATGTGGACCCGATTTCTGTATTTTGATGACGTATTACACAATAATCCCATTTCATAACGCATCTATAAAGGCACCATCTTGGCAGAAATGGCAAAATTGAAAGCTGCTCATTAAGGATTATTTTTCTTGGGAACTTTTTTCGAAAATATTTCGAAAAAAATAATGTACGTGAAAGCCCACTGTATGAGCAGCTTTAACAATGCTCTGTTTCAGATCGTGTCAGTTTTTTTATTGATCATCAAAACGTCATCATGTAATGTCCGATAAGGATTGAATTTAATTTTTTGTATCAAAAAGTATGGGTTACGCTCGAACACGTGGCTCCTCTTGACCTTGACCCTTGCCATAGTTGCCAGAGGTCGTTTATAGTTTGAAGGGTCCTGCTTTAACCAACCAACCTATTTTAACTACTGTCTGTATAACGGTTGCCATGATGTCATGGGCGACTTCCGGCGTTGACTAATAGCCTATAGTCGTATTTTATAGTTCGCATGTCTGGTTCTGGTTGTCGCCAAGACAAACTTCACTAAATCCAAAATGGCGCATATCCGCGGCAGACCAATAACATCCGAGCATGCGCTCTGGCCCGACTCCCGACCCGACTCCCGGCCCGACTCCCGACCCGACTCCCGGCCCGACTCCCGACCCGACTCCCGGCCCGACTCCCGGCCCGACTGTAGTACGAGAGTGCGATTTGGGAACACTAGTTCAAAAGTCGAAGAATACAGTTGCTCCTGTGGGACTATTGGACGGAAAACGCGATATTATGGTAGACCCAAAATGTGTTTTGGCGACTATAGTCACTATATTCGATCGTTCTGCCGTCTTAAGGCATAGCATTTTCTCAGCATAGCTCACGTATGTCTCACGCCTACCATTTACAGCAATTATCCATTTCGTGGGTTCTACTAGTATGAAAGATGGGCCTTATAATCGGTTCGCGACGTCGCCCGATGTGTATCGCCGAATGGTTTCCGAGGGAAATGTTTGTGTCTTTGCTAGGTCTGATATCTTCGTCCAGCTGGACGTCATGATTCCGTCAGTCAACGGCACAGACGGGGTGTTTGTGGGAGCCAGGGTGGTGCACGGGGGTTGCGGAGGGGTAACCACCAAGGGGATTTTCTTCGTCGTCTTCCCTGGCAACAACACCTATATCGTTACCAAGGACATAGGTGAGGGCGCTGGTTGCCATAATACCCTTAAACGTCCGTTGCTAAGGATATTGGTGATCATTTTATCGTTGCTAAGGATATTTGTGATCATTTTATCGTTGCTATGGGTTTATGGGATAATTGTGTCGTTGCTAAGGATATATGTGATTTGTTAGTTTGTCGTTAGTCAGGACTGTGTTTTGTATTCACACGGGATATTATGTTGTTTCTAAGGGCATTGTGATAACTTTGGCAAGGGCACTAGTGTTACTAAAAGCATTCAAACGTTAGAGTCGTCATTATGTTCGCCTCTATGTGGTAATTGAAAAAAAAAAAAGTATGTTAATTATCTTCTTGTTATCTCACGTTTTATATTCATACAGAAATGAGACATATGCTGAAGTCCGGAATTGTAAAAGAGAAGTTACGTATGGATTGGTGGTTTCACTTATCTCTCATCGTCCGGGTAAGTGGTTATCCTTGATACATATGGGTTGCTCACCTATCTAGCCGTATATACGTATACCTTGTACAAGTCATATCATATTAAAACTTAATCATCCGACTTTCTTCGCCCCTATTTTTTGTTTTATTATATAATTCCATAATACATGTGCACAAAAACAGCGAGCTACATAATAGCATCATAGCATATAGATTCACACATAAATAGGCATAATATTATACCTTTGTGATGGCTGGTCGATGCTACACCTGGTTAGCACGCCAGCCTGTCTCACAAAAAAGCAAATGTGAATATGTTCATGTATATAGAGGCAAAGTTTGACTGTTCGGTCCGGTTTTTATATCAATTGTTTTGTGCCGAACCGTACAGAGGTTGCACTGCACTTTTCAGTGGGGATTGATTGGATATTGTGCAGTTTTTACTGTAATTTCATGTTTACGTTAATTGATTCATATAACCAAGGTACATAAACAACACAAGAACAAAAAGAACCAAAACACAATCATGACAGTACATAAAAACGATATGAAAAGTGAATGTGGGAAACTTCGTTAATTGATTGCTGATTGGTATCTGTACATTCAAATCGAAGTGTCACTGTATTTCTCATTTCTCAGTTGATTCATCTTTGGTTGTCATCTGCGCAGAAGTTACACCGTACGTCCCAGTTACCCATTGATTGTTCACTGGTTGACATACAGTACAGTAGCTACACCGTACTCCCCAACGCGTACTGATTGTTTTCACTGTCAGGGATGCCGGCGTCTCGTTACAGGGTCCGATGGCTTACGGTTTCGTTGGCATCGACGAGGTCTTCCAGATCCCCCTGCCGGCCAAACCACAACGAGGCTTCGTGGGGTATGGAGCCACTGACTACGGGATCGCCGACTACGACAACCTACAAATCCAGGGTAGCGAATGGATGTACCTCAGGAACCGGATCCTATAATCCTATAGTAGAGAAATAGGTTGGGGGCGGGTGTGTGTGTAATAATTGTATGTGTGACCAGTGAGTTCGGTGGAGGGGGTAGTGGGGTGGTTGGGGGTGAGGCTGCATCATGAGGGGTCTGGAAGGGTAGGGGTCTGGTGTCCAGTGTCGATTTTTCAAAATTCTCAATGTCGAATATCGATTTTTTTAAATGTCGAGTGTCGCTTTTATGGTGTCAGTGTCATTTTTTTTCTAAAACGCGATTATCTGTGTCGATGTCGCTTTTTCAGATCCTCACCAGTGTTGGAATATGGGGGTCGATGTCGAATATCGATTTTTCAAATATGCCTGTGTCGCGTGTCGCCATTTCCAGCCCCTTCCAAACCCCCATCATGGTAGATGAACGGGTGGGGGGGAGGCGGTGGGGGTGGGGTGGTAAGGGTGGATCGTGGTAGATGACTGGGTAGCGGGATGCGGTAAGGTTGGAGGGGTGGATCATGGTAGATGTGAGGGTGGTGGGGTGGATCATAGATGACCGGGCTGGGGGGATGCGGTTAGGGTAGGGGTGGAGTGGGGTGGTGGGGTGGATCATAGATGACCGGGCTGGGGGGATGCTGTTAGGGTGGGGTGGAGTGGGGTGGTGGGGTGGATCATAGATGACCGGGCTGGGGGGATGCAGTGGGGGTGGAGTGGGGTGGTGGGGTAGATCATAGATGACCGGGCTGGGGGGATGCGGTTAGGGTGGGGGTGGAGTGGGGTGGTGGGGTGGATCATAGATGACCGGGCTGGGGGATGCGGTTAGGGTGGGGTGGAGTGGGGTGGTGGGGTGGATCATGGTAGATGTGAGGGTGGTAGGGTGGATCATAGATGACCGGGCTGGGGGGATGCGGTTAGGGTGGGGGTGGAGTGGGGTGGTGGGGTGGATCATAGATTATCGGGCTGGGGGGATGCGGTGGGGGTGGGGGTGGAGTGGGGTGGTGGGGTGGATCATGGTAGATGACCGGGCTGGGGAGATGCTGTGAGGGTGGGGTGGAGTGGGGTGGTGGGGTGGATCATGGTAGATGACCGGGCTGGGGGATGCGGTTAGGGTGGGGTGGAGTGGGGTGGTGGGGTGGATCATAGATGACCGGGCTGGGGGGATGCGGTGAGGGTGGGGTGGAGTGGGGTGGTGGGGTGGATCATGGTAGATGACCGGGCTGGGGGATGCGGTTAGGGTGGGGTGGAGTGGGGTGGTGGGGTGGATCATGGTAGATGTGAGGGTGGTAGTGTGGATCATAGATGACCGGGCTGGGGGATGCGGTTAGGGTGGGGTGGATCGTGGTAGATGACCGGGCTGGGGGGATGCGGTGGGGGTGGGGCTGGAGTGGGGTGGTGGGGTGGATCATAGATGACCGGTCTGGGGGATGCGGTGGGGGTGGGGTGGAGTGGGGTGGTGGGGTAGATCATGGTAGATGTGAGGGTGGTAGTGTGGATCATAGATGACCAGGCTGGGGGGATGCGGTGGGGGTGGGGGTGGAGTGGGGTGGTGGGGTAGATCATGGTAGATGTGAGGGTGGTAGTGTGGATCATAGATGACCGGGCTGGGGGGATGCGGTGGGGGTGGGGCTGGAGTGGGGTGGTGGGGTGGATCATAGATGACCGGTCTGGGGGATGCGGTGGGGGTGGGGTGGAGTGGGGTGGTGGGGTAGATCATGGTAGATGTGAGGGTGGTAGTGTGGATCATAGATGACCGGGCTGGGGGGATGCGGTTAGGGTGGGGTGGAGTGGGGTGGTGGGGTGGATCGTGGTAGATGACCGGGCTGGGGGATGCGGTGAGGGTGGGGGTGGAGTGGGGTGGTGGGGTGGATCATGGTAGATGTGAGGGTGGTGGGGTGGATCATAGATGACCGGGCTGGGGGGATGCGGTGGGGGTGGGGGTGGAGTGGCGCGGTGGATTATGGTAGATGCCAGAGGGGGGGGGGGTGAATGCTGGAGTAAGATCCAGTTCCGTCACATTTGCATGTCTTTCATGTTTAGCAAGAGCCAGTGTGTCTCACAAAATAGTCCGCGCATTGCTAAAGTCTGCGTTTTCTGTCTACTACGATGGAAGACTATGATCTACATTCCGGTATGGTTTATAGTTATAACGTATACTGAAGACTGTTTTGCTGTGGGGAACGTGTTGTATCTTTGTACATGGTACTGCTATGTGAAACTGGTATTATCATTTTATTTTCAAGTTGCGCTTTAAACAAAACTCAGTATCAGGGTGCATTCTCTCCGCGGTCAGCTCTTTTGCTTGGGGTTTGCGATTCATTCAAAGAAAAGGGTGATGGAGTATAGATACAGAGAGAAGCCTAAATGTGGCGGTCACATTGCAAGTCTTGTTAAAATACAAAATCTAGATATCTTAAATTAATTATATCTTGAGGTTTGACAGGGAATAGTGTTAGGTGTGATTTATAATAACTCTATTGTATTATTGGAAGATTTCTGATTGTTACTTGACGATGCTTAAAAATATTTTATATTTTGGGACTACTTTGAGACAGCTTGCATTTGAATTTATTTTAAGGTATGTGGAACAGTTTATTTTTAAATGGCTTTCCACATGAAAGCAATATGTTTAACGATATTATCCGCTATGCGATCATAAAGTGTACGATGGCTGCTGCAGTAATGCTGCGTGTGCATTACACCTGTCGGCAATAAAAGAAAGCTGGCCACCTGTTTCGTATTACTCGACGTGTTTGTCTTTTATCAACATCCTTTTGCAGACTGCGGGTGACTTGGGATTTAATAAAAGTCTTTGTCAAATATCAGCGTTAAGGAGTGGAAGCGGGAGGTGAGATATTCAGTGCTACTCGAGGGCAGATGTCAACCACTCGAGCGTTATATGCGCTTCCTGTATGGACGTTACAGGTCACTCAAGGACATCACCACGTAGTAAGGTAACACATTTTTGTGTGAACGAGAAAAAAAATCGCATTTTTAAATACCACTACTACATACCTCTACACTAATTTTTATGTTGCTAAAGTTAATTAATCGACTTCTAATGTATCCTTGGGCGTAGTCTGTACCCTGGCCGTAGCCTGTTGCCACATTGACCGTCATGGCGCGCTCACGATGCCGCTGAGGAACCGACGCCCTCTGTCGGAGAAGATTGACTCGCGGCGTTCTGATACAACGTTGTATTATCGCTACAGCTTCTCGCACGCGCGCAACGTTATGACCGATGTTGGGGACAACCCACACCACTTAGTCACTTCTCGGTAAAGCCCAAAGGTACACAACTGAGCCATTTTGTCGTTAGCCGATGAAGTGGAATGTTCGGGTTTCAAGCACCGTTTCTGCACATTATGGCTAATAGGGTAAAATCACTCCCGGGGAAATGAAATTGGGTGTGGTAAAAGGCGTCGCAGATGCAGGTGCCAGGGTTCGTACCAAATTGCCCAATTGGTAGCAATTCAACGGTGCGAAGAGAAGAAGTTGGGGATGTATCTATAGGCAGGGTATGACCCCGATCCCGTTACGAGCGTAACAACTGAAGAGTGGTGTCCCTTATGGTTGGTTGTATATTCAGGACGCTTTTGGTCCTATCGCGTCAAAGGGAGAAGGAAGGGAGAGTGGAGCCATGTCCCTGGGGGTACCCCCTACTCTTTGCGAATAAGGGCATGGGATCTTTATCCTGCGACCACACAGACATGGCCACAGCGGGGCGCGAGCTTTTACAAGTCATACAAAAAGCGTTTTTAACGCATTTACTTCACCACTCCTGGGAAAGCGAAAGGGACTGCTTTTGATTTATATGACACCTTAGCAAAAAACGAATCTGGCGTCCGAAACGATATATCACTGGGCGATTTGCTCTCTCCGGCAGCGGGGCCCATAGTTTCGGTTGTTTGGGGCGGGTAAAGCGTTCAAATCAGTTCCCTCCGATCTGTTTCATGTAAGTTAAGCCCGTCCAGAGCTCCTGCCTCATACCAAACACCAAAGACCGGTTGTGTAAAGTTCAGCTACAGTCAATTTGGCGATCAGGTCACATGCCACGGGTGAGGAGGAAGTATTTTAATATACGGCCGTCCTAGTCCAATGTCGGCCTCACACTGTCACGTACCCAACCCCTGACCCGTAATCCTGGCTTGACCTTGACAAAGAATAGGTCACCCGGTTCAGTTTTATCAGCCGGAAGTTCCGGTTCGAGAGCAGCTAGGATACACAAGTTTGACCGGAAGTAGGCATATACTGGTCACTTCAGATGGTCCCGTTCCCTATAAGGTACCCACCAGCAAGTAATTCGCTAACTGTTGTCTTGCCGCTTGTCTTGTAATGACACATGTGTAAAATGATGGAGCTTTAATTGCCCTCTGATGTAGTATCAGCTCCCTGATCTCTAAACTGCCCACAGCCTGCGGCGGATGCGTCAATTTGCCTGAGGGTGGTGGGGGTGGGGGTTTAAATACGACATGCCGGGGATCCCCTGCAACTGGCGACTGACTGACTGACTAAAACTTGAGATACTCGGATTGGGTAAAGACTGTATCCTAGCCGTCTACCTGTAGCCAATTTAGATAGAGAATAATTATAATAATTAGCAACAGAACGAGGTCAAATTGAGTCCAGATGCCACATATAACTTGCGTGACATTGTATGCAGATATTTCCCGCGAGGATCACTGATTCTGCATATTAAGCATATGTATAAAACAAAATGTGAACATTCACATGTTAACTGAACTGTAACATGAATGATCGCACATTGACGGACCAAGCGGACCGCGAAGAATTAACCACAATAAATCACAATTTCTCTTTATAGTTCACTTATATATTGCATTGTTTTATGGGTGATAACCAGGCATCCCATTAGATTGTAGTGACGTTAATTATTATGCAGCGAATTATTCTTGCACTAACTGATCAGGCTGTAAAATGTCCTATCGCTCAGTGCCAACACCGTATTTGAGATATATGCACCATCCTATATTGTGGCCACTGATGTGAACCCTGCCCCGTGACCACCCCCCCCCCCCAACACCACCACCACTTCCGCCCCTCCCCTTCCGGCCCCACCCCTGCGCTCCCCTCTCCAGCCCTCCCACCGACCCTTCATCTATGCAGGTACACCCGCGCACCTGTCCAGGACTGTTACCACTGTTACAACCCCGAAGCATACGTGTACTGTCTATACTTACGCTGCCCCTCAATTTGTCTCTTTCCGTTTCCGTTGTCTTTCCGCATCTCTCACATCCGTTTGATGACCCCCTAGTGACCTAGCGTTGGTCCATATAGTGTCTGCAAGGATGGAGTGGGGGGGGGGGGGAGGGGGAGGGGAGGCAGTGTCTAGTGTCGACTTTCGAATAATTTTGTCGCTGTCGGACTTTCGAGAAAATTACAGAAATAATGTATCAGTGTCGAATTTGGAAATTTTCGGTGTCAGAATTTGGCTGTCAAAAACGAGTGTCGCGTGTCAACATTGACCCATTCCTGACCCCTCCATACGGGGGGGGGGGGCGGGGGTAGATGAGGACTGTTTTAGACCGAGCGCGAATATATCGCGAATATCGAGGAGTTCACAGACTGCTTTAACGGATCGCGGTAAATATAGAATTGGCGTTGAACCAGGAATTGTTCGGATAACGACCCCCAAAAATTGTCAACAGCTAATCGTGAATCTCGAAGAATTGGAACTGGATGCCAATTGCGGAGATCGGAAAAGGTACCTCCCTAGCTCAGTTGGTAGGCAGGCTGGGATGCAGAATCAACAGGTCGTGGGTTCGCACCCCGACACCTACATCTATGGCATGGTTTAATCGAACCCTATTTCATTGTCCCGGGAGTTCTCTTGGCTCAATTTAGTCTTCACAATGTTCACAAAGGCGGTCTATACCGTGAATATTTCATTTGTATTAATTTCTGAAGGTCAGAAGCATCTTCAGTGGGGGTCACTCCTATCAGGGGATCACCCCTATCAGGGGATCACCCCGTGGCCTAGTGGTTAACGCGTTTGGCCATTGTTGACTGTGTCCGAGGGAGGGAGGGAGGAAGGAAGGGAGGGGAGTGGGGGAAGGGGAAGATGAATTTACAAGGGGATGTGGATGCAAGATGAGTATACTTTTTACTTCTTCTTTTTTTCTTTTTTGCAAACTGACCCGACCTGATTTTTGATGACCAGGGAAGCGAGAAACATACATTTAATAACAACGCCCTCAAAAAATCTCGACCGGAAGACCACCCCACAAACCGTGGGCCTACTCCACCGGCTCCCCATCTGGTGCTAACACCAGTGCCGACATAACCACTAATATTTCTTCACAGATTGATGTTTTTAGGACGTCTAAGAAGTGGTTATTTATATACCAACTCGTAATTATTTATCAGATGCTATATATATAGATTTGTATATATATTCTCATACCATTCACGGGTGACAGCCATTAGCATTAAAACTCTTTTGATTCACTTGCGGAGGCATTGCGGTTGAGTGACTCCACCTAGCGGTGGTGCATGCATCCCTACCATCTGTGGGTCTGGTACCGGTGATAGTTTATATGGCTCCGCTCTGACCCACCCATGCAGTAAGTGGAGGAGTAAAGTGATATGGTTGAGACTGCGTGGGTAGATATGCTCCTGCAACGTCATTGCTCACACATTTTCTCATTAATTTAAAAGGAACGTTTGCTTGATTCTCCTGCGATGGCGTTACAGCGGGATTATCTTTTCCGTTATATTCTATTTTCTACAAGGGACTTGTTTTTCTTGTGCAAGGTGGCTCCAACATGTCTGTCTTTTCGTCCCACCTGAGTGACTGTGTTTAGGATGTGTCGCTGATTGTCTGGCGATAACATGTGTTGATTACAGCAGGATTTGTAAGAGATTATTCTGCATTGGCTCTGTAAAGTTTTTTCTTTCTACGAATCAAATTGGCAGGAAGCAGGAGTTGAAATAAAAACCGTTAAATCGTACGATCCGATTAGAAGAAGCCCATATTTTCTTGGGGATATATCTGTGCATCTCTGATTTCAGATATAAAAGAAAACCAAACCATTTTAGTAGGCCCGTGAGTTCTTTTCAGCGTTTTTGTCGAAATAATTTAAAGACACTGGATACTTCCGGAATTCTGACTGAAGTCTCGGCGACTGAGTGGCGCCCGGCATTCAGGTCGACTCTCCTGGCAGAGGGAGCTCGCTTCTCACATCACAACTACCAATCAACGGAACTGGGATCACGGATAATTTTCGATGGTTGTCTTGAGGTTGAATTATGCATTTCGACGCATGCAGAATTAAACAAATTTAGTGACATTCCATTCTCGTACGATCACAATGGAAAGGATCTGGAAAGGGCAAATGGCGACACGCGACACAGGCACATTTGAAAAATCGACATTGACCCCCAAATTCCGACACTAAGGATCTGAAAGTACGAAATTGACACAGATAGTGGCATTTTAGAAGAAAATAAAAACGTCACTGAACTTAGTCCAAAGGTGACACGGAACGACATGAAAAATCTACATTCGACACTGAGAATTTGAAAACTAGACACTGGAGACTGCCCCCCACCCCCCTTCCAGACCTAACGAAGGTTTTTACCGAACAATTGTTTCAACATAACGCGAGGTTCCAGCTTCACGCCTCGGACCCCGATCGAACTATAAAGCATATAATTCGAAAATAACGAATTTCTTTGTCGGGTCGGGTTCCAAAGCAAGGCACAGCAAATGTTAAAAGTGTTGCATTAGCTTTGATACCATTGATCGGAGGCCTCTTCGATTCATGTTCAATTTTCGCGTATGAAGGATAATTTTGATGGTAAACTTTACCGAGTTTTACGTGGGACAAAGGGACTATAGCGTAAGCGGAACGCCCTCTATAGGGCCCCTGAGGGGGTGGGGGGGGTAGCCATGTCGCGTTGTCGATTTTAAGAAAAGGTCCATGTCGTGTGTCGATTGGATTACTTGTCCGACCCGGATTACTTGTCCGACCCGGATTACTTGTCCGACCCGGATTAGCCCAAAGGACCGAGAAATGACGTCAGCACTTTGTGGAGTGTGAAGTGCACAATGTCACGTATTCGATTTTTTAAATCGAGGAGGGTGAGGGCTGCAAAATGGTCTGAAAGGTGGGGAAAAATGATCACTTACTTGTCGATTATTGAACCGTAAACTTCACAGTACATTATTTTCAGAATGGGGAAAAGTGACCATTTGCCTGTCGATTATTGAACCAGGTTTTGTAAGTATAAGCACATTTTAAGTCAGTACATGCCACGCTCTGGCGGCGCCGAAGTACGCACAAATGTGGCGCGTGAATGTAAGCTGGTACCGCCGCCTCGGACCAGTTAAACTCCGAGGGGGGAGCCCGGGACCCAGGCTATATAAGTTTAACGCTGCCTTATGTTGGGCCACATAACTGGCGTTTATATGGCGTTCAAGCCATTTGTCCCTGTAAAAAGCAAGGAAATAAATATAAGGGATGGATAGGTACGGGGGAGGGTGGAGGAGAGAGGACGGTGGGGGGCGTGGTGGGCGGGGGGGAGGGGGGGGGGGTCCAGTATATCCAGGTATTTTTGTGATTAGGTTCAGCAAAGACCATCAATTACAGCCGTTATATATCCTACTTGATATCGCAGGCAGGCTAGCTGTCATCCATTCATGGACCTTGGAATTGCCTTCTTTAACTGTGACCCATGTCTATCTAGTATTTTTTTATCAGTTTATTTCTATTAATAATGATCAAAAAATATATATATATATATACGACATCATGCATATGTAATGCCGGGGTAGCACTTTTACAGCTACACCATTCTTAGCAATCAAACTTTTTTGTGACGTCTATGTAACTCTCCTTGCATTCCCGAAGATATAATACACGAACCACATAAGCCGCACTAATGTGTTAAATGTGCTGAGAAAAGAAACTTAGCGGGCTAGATTATATGGTGGCGAGGAAAGAGAATGCCTATCTCGCTCTACGACACTTTCATGGGGTCAACCACCTGTTTTATAAACCTGTCGTCCTATCCCCATTCTCCTCAGCACCCATGTTACAGCGCCTCGTCTCCGTCTGATAGACCTCTATATAGAGCCTATATAGATATATGTTAACCCACCGCCACCCCACCTCTACGCCTGTGGCGTTTATCCTCACTGACTGAGCCTGTTCCGAGCACGTGTCCGAGCAAACTTCAAAACAATAATTATGGAAGCGAAGACATGATGAAGTATGTCTGACGCTAGAGGGCGTAACTGTCTAGGCGCTATTCAAACCAGTCATCTGGGACCGTCAAGCTATGTAGCGCCATCAAAAGCTCGGGAGACTGGCTCACAGTTCGTCTGCTAATGCTTTTTTTTATTATATTTATTTTTACATTTACGTTTTTTGAGGGACGAATACACCTGTAAATGATAACCTGGTGATCGTCTTGACATGCGATGAAAGCTTGCTCGCGCCGAATCAAATAAAGAAAAACACCTAGCTCCGCATATGAAGACCGAAAATCAAGTCTGTGGCGACAACGCACTGACCAGAATGTCGAACAATAATAAAAGTGCAGAGGACTTCGTTATCTGTCTCTGTGAAACTGTGGGTAAGGAAAAAAAAATATGTTTAAATACGCCAAGGGGTGCTGAAGGAAAACACCCAACATGACTGCTTTAACCGTTTACAATGAGACTAGATCATAAAATTGTTTAGAATATGTTTTCTTAATTATTACGGTTAAAGCGCGATAAAAACCAGTGATGGTGAACTATAATGGCCATAACCGCTTAGCTTGTCAAGGCAAATTCTGTGTTTAGAAATGTTAAATTGTTCCTTTTTTTACTGCAATAAACATGATGACAGTTTCGGCTTTGTTGAACAGATTTTAGTTGGAACCCGACAAGGACGCGGTAAACGTGCCTGGGATGACCTTGAACATTCTTGAAATAATTTTTCTCTGGCAACTCAAAACGTCCAACGTCAGTCGAAACGGCGTGTGAATAGAGCAAAAGCAAACTGGACATCTTGTTGTTTGTGAGTTTTATGATATCAACACAGTGAATAACTGGACATCACTTAGACTTAAGTCTTGTTCTAATGAATACAATAAATAACAAGACATCACTTTCTTATAAGTCTTCTTATAAGCAATGCAATGTTCTTTTCACACTCAGAGTACTTAATTAGTTACTGCATTGAATACATTGCATGTAGGGGTCGTGCTACATGTATCTTCCGTGCTATATGAACAACCAACCGTAGACCCTAGAAGTAACTGCCTCGAAATAATCAAACCATTACACAACCAGCCATACCCTGGAATTGTTCTGCTCTGTGCATCGCATAGCTAACCTTAAACCCAGGCTTAACTATCTCACCATAAATAAATACTCCGAGTGTTGAATAACTGGATGCTGTTTTGCCGCAAACAACAAAGACGGTCCAATTTGCTTTTTTTCCCCTTCTTCTTTCTGCGCTAGTTTTGTCATACCAATGAACCACTCCACTGTAAAATGCCTTTATCCGCGAAGCCATTGTCACCACCAACCCCCTCTACCTCACCCCTCTCCCACCTCACCTCCCCCACCACCCTCCCAACATCTACCCCCCCCCCCCTACCCTACATTTTCGGAACACCTAATGCGCCTTGATGATGACATACACGCACACATACGTCACTCTCCGACAAGTTTACAGACAAAAGGTCACCCAATAAAACGTCTTCCTATTATGATAGTTACAGCTCCGTAGACACTCCATAGTACGTATGTGTCCCACACAAGAGCCCGAAGAATAGACTTGATTTTATGTTTACTCACACCTTTTAAAATCTCACCCTGGTTAGCTTGCGTGGATTCTCCCAAGGCTTCTGCAAATGTGGATAACAAAAAAAAAACAGTTGTCGCATGTCTCGGATCCACCTTTCAGAGCCACCTCTTATACATATAGTTAAAAGACTTGTGGGTCAAAGAGCGTGGGACTCGTAATAAGGCAGCTACCTGGGCAGAGGACAGGTTTTTGGGGTGAAGATACCCACATTTATAATGCTCGGCCACGCTGTGCAATGCTGAACTGCTGTATATACAGACGGAGAGACCTCCTGACAAGGGGACCAGACGACGGACGAAGACAGGTCATTGTGATGGCAAAACAGCGGCCGACCCATGGGAATATAAACCATCGAGGTCGTAGAGTGCAACTTATCGCGCGATATATTTCCCTGGGAAGCGGTCCGAATCGCTAACACAAATTACGCCGTTAGTATTCCAGTTTTTTTTTAATTACATGTTATTATATGTTTATGTTTATAGATAGTGTTGCTTTTTATGTAGTTAATGATCTCGGGTTTTTTTTGTGTTCATAAATGTCATTGTCTATTTGTTTTTTTTAAGATCATGATGTCTTTGTTTATAATGTTTATAACTATTATTTTCTCCTTATTTTGATCAATAGTATTGTCTGTCTTCTCTTTGGGTTTATAAATATCAATTATAGCAGTCTATTTATGTCAACATTGTTGTCGTTGTGTTATTATTACTTGGATTTGATGTATTTTCTGTGATATCCTTACCGCATGGGGTGCGAACGTATGGCCTCACTTAATGTATTATACAGGGAAATGATACACTGTTAGTGTGCGAAGAAAATGACTGTCAGTTCTATATCCTCTAATGTTTCTTTTTTTAATTGAAACACATACGAATGATATCAGGCGATCAAAATGAGACCGAACACAAGCTTTCTCTATGCATCCATGGCCAGGGGATACCGAGCCGATGGTTGATGTTAAAATAGCTGTACATCGTTCAGTAGTGAGGGGACCGTTCATCCCTATTTTACGCTAATCTATATATGCTTGGGCATCGAGCGACTGGCCCATTGAAGTGTTGTGTTGACTCTCCAATGACGCATTATGCAAATCTAAATAGAACTGTCTTGATCTCCCAATGGTGTGACGCTTGACCCTTGACCCACGACCCACGACCTTCGACCTTCACTACTAGCTCACTACTCGACAGGTCCGGGCAGGTTCCCGGATAGAGTTGCCTATTTTAAGCAGCGAGGACGAGAGAACACAAAAAACCTCAGAAGCTTATAGTCTTTGCGCACGTTCCCCCACTATCATGTTTGCGCAACGACTGCGGAGGGGCGTCAGAGAAATGTGCAAGATTTTTAGCATAAAATTTAGTTTAGTCCATCACGGGGGGTGGGGGGGGGGGCTGGGGGGCTGCATAGCGGCGCCCTCAGCTGTCAAAGGGCAAGCGAGTATCTCGCCGAGCGTCACGTGATTATTACGAGACTCCCACACCACAGGCACGTCGGCGTCTGTCTCTCGGTCTGTCTGTCTGTCTGTCCCGCCAGCATAACGCAGGGACACCTCGTTAAACTTTCAAAAAATAAAATAAAATAAAAAAAGTTAGTTGGACTATAGATAAAAAGGTAAAAAGACGAGATATACACGCTGCCAAGACTAGACGAGAGGTTGATATGAAGACGTTTTCTGTGCAGTCTGATTGTTAAGGTTTCCCACGCCGAAATCGAGGGTCGCGGGGGAGTGTTGGGTGGGGGGGGGGGTATGTAAAGCGATGTTAGATGTACAGATTGACAGGTGTGAGTGAACACATCTTAGTATATCTTGGAAAGAGCGAGAAGAGTGGAAAGGGGGTGGGGGGGGGGTATAGTTAGGAGGCAAGGGTGGGGGCATCATCGTAAACCCATCCCGCTGCTATAAAAAAGCGTGGGACAGTTTGTTTGTTGGTTGATCTTTTTCACAACGGATCGTAGATTCCTTCATATAAAAGTACATTCCAGTTTATTATAATGTTAAATATCAGTGTGTGAGGGGTGGGGTGGGGTGGGGGGGGGGGAGGGGGTCGAGCAGTGGGATTCCATGTTTTGATAATCCATTTTTGGGGAGACCATTTCGAGACAAATGTTTCCCAAGATATGATGTTTTTATTCCACAAATGATATTGTGCGGCACAGGGGAGGGGGGGGGGGCGGTGATGTGGCTGTGTGTGTGAGTGGGGGAAGGGGTTATGTGGCTGTGTGTGTGAGTGGGGGAGGGGTGATGTGGCTGTGTGTGTGAGTGGGGGAGGGGTGATGTGGCTGTGTGTGAATGGGGGAGTGGTGATGTGGCTGTGTGTGTGAGTGGGGGAGGGGTGATGTGGCTGTGTGTGAATGGGGGAGTGGTGATGTGGCTGTGTGTGTGTGGGAGGGGGGAGGGGTAATGTGGCTGTGTGTGTGAGTGGGGGAGGGGCGATGTGGCTGTGTGTGTGAGTGGGGGAGTGGCGATGTCGCTGTGTGTGTGAGTGGGGGAGGGGCGATGTGTCTGTGAGTGTGGGGGGGAGGGGTGATGTGGCTGTGTGTGTGAGTGGGGGAGTGGCGATGTGGCTGTCTGTGTGAGTGGGGGAGGGGCGATGCGTCTGTGTGTGTGGGGGGGTGGGGAGGGGTAATGTGGCTGTGTGTGTGAGTGGGGGAGGAGTGATGTGACTGGGTGTGTGAGTGGGGGAGGGGTGATGTGGCTGTGTGTGTGAGTGGGGGAGGGGTGATGTGTCTGTGTGTGTGAGTGGGGGAGGGGTGATGTGGCTGGGTGTGTGAGTGGGGGAGGGGTGATGTGGCTGGGTGTGTGAGTGGGGGAGGGGTGATGTGGCTGTGTGTGTGAGTGGGGGAGGGGTGATGTGGTGCGTGTGTGAGTGGGGGAGGGGTGATGTGGCTGGGTGTGTGCGTAGGGGAGTGGTGATGTGGCTGTGTGGGTGAGTGGGGGAGGGGTGATGTGACTGGGTGTGTGAGTGGGGGAGGGGTGATGTGGCTGTGTGTGTGAGTGGGGGAGGGGTGATGTGTCTGTGTGTGTGAGTGGGGGAGGGGTGATGTGGCTGGGTGTGTGAGTGGGGGAGGGGTGATGTGGCTGGGTGTGTGAGTGGGGGAGGGGTGATGTGGCTGTGTGTGTGAGTGGGGGAGGGGTGATGTGGTGCGTGTGTGAGTGGGGGAGGGGTGATGTGGCTGGGTGTGTGCGTAGGGGAGTGGTGATGTGGCTGTGTGGGTGAGTGGGGGAGGGGTGATGTGGCTGTGTGTGTGAGTAGGGGAGGGGTGATGTGGCTGTGTGTGTGTGAGTGGGGGAGAGGTGATGTGGCTGGGTGTGTGAGTGGGGGAGGGGTGATGTGGCTGTGTGTGTGAGCGGGGGAGGGGTGATGTGGCTGTGTGTGTGAGTGGGGGAGGGGTGATGTGGCTGTGTGGCTGAGTGGGGGAGGGGTGATGTGGCTGGGTGTGTGAGTGGGGGAGGGGTGATGTGGCTGTGTGTGTGAGTGGGGGAGGGGTGATGTGGCTGTGTGGCTGAGTGGGGGAGGGGTGATGTGGCTGGGTGTGTGAGTGGGGGAGGGGTGATGTGGCTGTGTGGCTGAGTGGGGGAGGGGTGATGTGGCTGGGTGTGTGAGTGGGGGAGGGGTGATGTGGCTGTGTGGCTGAGTGGGGGAGGGGTGATGTGGCTGGGTGTGTGAGTGGGGGAGGGGTGATGTGGCTGTGTGTGTGAGTGGGGGAGGGGTGATGTGGCTGGGTGTGTGAGTGGGGGAGGGGTGATGTGGCTGTGTGTGTGAGTGGGGGAGGGGTGATGTGGCTGTGTGTGTGAGTGGGGGAGGGGTGATGTGGCTGTGTGTGTGAGTGGGGGAGGGGTGATGTGTCTGTGTGTGTGAGTGGGGGAGGGGTTATGTGGCTGTGTGTGTGAGTGGGGGAGGGGTGATGTGGCTGTGTGTGCGAGTGGGGGAGTGGTGATGTGGCTGTGTGTGTGAGTGGGGGAGGGGTGATGTGGCTGTGTGGCTGAGTGGGGGAGGGGTGATGTGGCTGGGTGTGTGAGTGGGGGAGGGGTGATGTGGCTGTGTGTGTGAGTGGGGGAGGGGTGATGTGGCTGTGTGTGTGAGTGGGGGAGGGGTGATGTGGCTGTGTGTGTGAGTAGGGGAGGGGTGATGTGGCTGTGTGTGTGAGTGGGGGAGGGGTGATGTGGCTGTGTGTGTGAGTGGAGGAGTGGCGATGTGGCTGTGTGGGTGAGTGGGGGAGGGGTGATGTGGCTGTGTGTGTGAGTGGGGGAGGGGTGATGTGGCTGTGTGTGTGAGTGGGGGAGGGTGATGTGTCTGTGTGGGTGAGTGGGGGAGGGGTGATGTGTCTCTGTGTGTGAGAGGGGGAGGGGTGATGTGGCTGTGTGTGTGAGAGGGGGAGGGGTGATGTGGCTGTGTGGCTGAGTGGGGGAGGGGTGATGTGGCTGTGTGTGTGAGTCGGGGAGGGGTGATGTGGCTGTGTGTGTGAGTGGGGGAGGGGTGATGTGGCTGTGTGTGTGAGTGGAGGAGTGGCGATGTGGCTGTGTGTGTGAGTGGGGGAGGGGTGATGTGGCTGTGTGTGTGAGTGGGGGAGGGGTGATGTGGCTGTGTGTGTGAGTGGGGGAGGGGTGATGTGGTGCGTGTGTGAGTGGGGGAGGGGTGATGTGGCTGGGTGTGTGCGTGGGGGAGGGTGATGTGGCTGTGTGTGGGGGGGAGGGGTGATGTGGCTGTGTGTGTGAGTGGGGGAGGGGTGATGTGGCTGTGTGTGTGAGTGGGGGAGGGGTGACGTGGCTGTGTGGGTGAGTGGGGGAGGGGTGATGTGGCTGGGTGTGTGCGTGGGGGAGTGGTGATGTGGCTGAGTGTGTGAGTGGGGGAGGGGTGATGTGGCTGTGTGGGTGAGTGGGGGAGGGGTGATGTGGCTGGGTCTGTGAGTGGGGGAGAGGTGATGTGGCTGTGTGTGTGAGTGGGGGAGGAGTGATGTGACTGGGTGTGTGAGTGGGGGAGGGGTGATGTGGCTGTGTGTGTGAGTGGGGGAGGGGTGATGTGGCTGTGTGTGTGAGTGGGGGAGGGGTGACGTGGCTGTGTGGGTGAGTGGGGGAGGGGTGATGTGGCTGGGTGTGTGCGTGGGGGAGTGGTGATGTGGCTGAGTGTGTGAGTGGGGGAGGGGTGATGTGGCTGTGTGGGTGAGTGGGGGAGGGGTGATGTGGCTGGGTCTGTGAGTGGGGGAGAGGTGATGTGGCTGTGTGTGTGAGTGGGGGAGGAGTGATGTGACTGGGTGTGTGAGTGGGGGAGGGGTGATGTGGCTGTGTGTGTGAGTGGGGGAGGGGTGACGTGGCTGTGTGTGTGAGTGGGGGAGGGGTTATGTGGCTGTGTGTGTGAGTGGGGGAGGGGTGATGTGGCTGTGTGTGTGAGTGGGGGAGGGGTTATGTGGCTGTGTGTGTGAGTGGGGGAGGGGTGATGTGGCTGTGTGTGTGAGTGGGGGAGGGGTGATGTGGCTGTGTGTGTGAGTGGGGGAGTGGTGATGTGGCTGTGTGTGTGGGGGGGGGGAGGGGTGATGTGGCTGTGTGTGTGAGTGGGGGAGTGGTGATGTGGCTGTGTGGGTGAGTGGGGGAGGGGTGATGTGGCTGGGTGTGTGCGTGGGGGAGTGGTGATGTGGCTGAGTGTGTGAGTGGGGGAGGGGTTATGTGGCTGTGTGTGTGAGTGGGGGAGGGGTTATGTGGCTGTGTGTGTGAGTGGGGGAGGGGTGATGTGGCTGGGTGTGTGAGTGGGGGAGTGGTGATGTGGCTGTGTGGGTGAGTGGGGGAGGGGTGATGTGGCTGGGTGTGTGCGTGGGGGAGTGGTGATGTGGCTGTGTGGGTGAGTGGGGGAGTGGTGATGTGGCTGTGTGGGTGAGTGGGGGAGGGGTTATGTGGCTGTGTGGGTGAGTGGGGGAGGGGTGATGTGGCTGTGTGTGTGAGTGGGGGAGGGGTGATGTGGCTGTGTGTGTGAGAGGGGGAGGGGTGATGTGGTGCGTGTGTGAGTGGGGGAGGGGTGATGTGGCTGGGTGTGTGCGTAGGGGAGTGGTGATGTGGCCGTGTGTGTGAGTGGGGGAGGGGTGATGTGGCTGTGTGGCTGAGTGGGGGAGGGGTGATGTGGCTGGGTGTGTGAGTGGGGGAGTGGTGATGTGGCTGTGTGGGTGAGTGGGGGAGGGGTGATGTGGCTGGGTGTGTGCGTGGGGGAGTGGTGATGTGGCTGTGTGTGTGAGTGGGGGAAGGGGTGATGTGGCTGTGTGTGTGAGTGGGGGAGGGGTGATGTGGCTGTGTGGGTGAGTGGGGGAGGGGTGATGTGGCTGGGTCTGTGAGTGGGGGAGAGGTGATGTGGCTGTGTGTGTGAGTGGGGGAGGGGTGATGTGGCTGTGTGTGTGAGTGGGGGAGGGGTGATGTGGCTGTGTGTGTGAGTGGGGGAGGGGTGATGTGGCTGTGTGTGCGAGTGGGGGAGGGGTGATGTGGCTGTGTGTGTGAGTGGGGGAGCGGTGATGTGGCTGTGTGTGTGAGTGGGGGAGGGGTGATGTGGCTGTGTGGGTGAGTGGGGGAGGGGTGATGTGGCTGGGTCTGTGAGTGGGGGAGAGGTGATGTGGCTGTGTGTGTGAGTGGGGGAGGGGTGATGTGGCTGTGTGTGTGAGTGGGGGAGGGGTGATGTGGCTGTGTGTGTGAGTGGGGGAGGGGTTATGTGGCTGTGTGTGTGAGTGGGGGAGGGGTGATGTGGCTGTGTGTGCGAGTGGGGGAGTGGTGATGTGGCTGTGTGTGTGGGCGGGGGGAGGGGTGATGTGGCTGTGTGTGTGAGTGGGGGAGGGGTGATGTGGCTGTGTGGGTGAGTGGGGGTGGGGCGATGTGGCTGTGTGTGTGAGTGGGGGAGTGGCGATGTGGCTGTGTGTGTGAGTGAGGGAGGGGCGATGTGTCTGTGAGTGTGGGGGGAGGGGTGATGTGGCTGTGTGTGTGAGTGGGGGAGTGGCGATGTGGCTGTCTGTGTGAGTGGGGGAGGGGTGATGTGGCTGTGTGTTGGTGGGGGAGGGGTGATGTGGCTGTGTGTGGGGGGGGGAGGGGTAATGTGGCTGTGTGTGTGAGTGGGGGAGGGTGATGTGGCTGTGTGTGTGAGTGGGGGAGTGGTGATGTGGCTGTGTGTGTGAGTGGGGGAGGGGTGATGTGGCTGTGTGTGTGCGGGGGGGGGGAGGGGTGATGTGGCTGTGTGAGTGAGTGGGGGAGTGGTGATGTGGCTGTGTGTGGGGGGAGGAGTGATGTGTCTGTGTGTGAGAGGGGGAGGGGTGATGTGGCTGTGTGTGTGAGTGGGGGAGGGGTGATGTGGCTGGGTGTGTGAGTGGGGGAGGGTGATGCGGCTGTGTGTGTGCGTGGGGGAGTGGTGATGTGGCTGTGTGGGTGAGTGGGGGAGGGGTGATGTGGCTGGGTGTGTGAGTGGGGGAGGGGTGATGTGGCTGTGTGTGTGAGTGGGGGAGTGGCGATGTGGCTGTCTGTGTGAGTGGGGGAGGGGTGATGTGGCTGTGTGTGTGAGTGGGGGAGGGGTGATGTGGCTGTGTGTGTGTGTGGGGGAGTGGCGATGAGGCTGTGTATGAGTGGGGGAGGGGTGATGTGTCTGTGTGTGTGAGTGGGGGAGGGGTGATGTGGCTGTGTGTGTGTGTGGGGGAGTGGCGATGAGGCTGTGTATGAGTGGGGGAGGGGTGATGTGGCTGTGTGTGTGAGTGGGGGAGGGGTGATGTGGCTGTGTGTGTGTGTGGGGGAGTGGCGATGAGGCTGTGTATGAGTGGGGGAGGGGTGATGTGGCTGGGTGTGTGAGTGGGGGAGGGGTGATGTGGCTGTGTGTGTGAGTGGGGGAGTGGCGATGTGGCTGTCTGTGTGAGTGGGGGAGGGGTGATGTGGCTGTGTGTGTGAGTGGGGGAGGGGTGATGTGGCTGTGTGTGTGTGTGGGGGAGTGGCGATGAGGCTGTGTATGAGTGGGGGAGGGGTGATGTGGCTGTGTGTGTGGGGGGGGGGGGGTAGTGGTGATGTGGCTGTGTGTGGGGGGGGGGAGGGGTGATGTGTCTGTGTGTGAGAGGGGGAGGGGTGATGTGGCTGTGTGTGTGAGAGGGGGAGGGGTGATGTGGCTGTGTGTGGGGGGGAGGAGGGGTGATGGGGCTGTGTGTGTGAGTGGGGGAGGGGTGATGTGGCTGTGTGTGTGTGTGGGGGAGGGGTGATGTGGCTGTGTGTGTGATTGGGGGAGTGGTGATGTGGCTGGGTGTGTGAGTGGGGGAGGGGTGATGTGGCTGTGTGTGTGAGTGGGGGAGGGGTGATGTGGCTGTGTGTGTGAGTGGGGGAGGGGTGATGTGGCTGTGTGTGTGAGTGGGGGAGGGGTGACGTGGCTGTGTGTGGGGGGGGGAGGGGTGATGTGGCTGTGTGTGTGAGTGGAGGAGTGGTGATGTGTCTGTGTGTGTGAGGGGGGGGGGTGATGTGTCTGTGTGTGAGAGGGGGAGGGGTGATGTGGCTGTGTGTGTGAGTGGGGGAGGGGTGATGTGGCTGTGTGTGTGAGTGGGGGAGGGGTGATGTGGCTGTGTGTGTGAGTGGGGGAGGGGTGATGTGGCTGTGTGTGTGAGTGGGGGATGGGTGATGTGGCTGTGTGTGTGAGTGGGGGAGGGGTGATGTGGCTGTGTGTGTGAGTGGGGGAGGGGCGGTGTGGCTGTGTGTGTGGGGGGGTGGAAGGGTGATGTGGCTGTGTGTGTGAGTGGGGGAGGGGTGATGTGGCTGGGTGTGTGAGTGGGTGAGGGGCGATGTGTCTGTGTGAGTGAGTGGGGGAGAGGCGATGTGTCTGTGTGTGTGGGGAGAGGGGGTGGTTGTGTGTGTGTGGAGAGGGGAAGCTGTGTGTTCACAAATGTGGTCTGAAACAACACATTTATTCCTTCATTCTACTTCAATGGTTGAAATAACCCTTTGTATCAGGTCATTGAATCGCCATATTTGTAAGACCACTTATGAGCGAGGTTTACATGAATATTGTGTGAATGTGTTCTCTACTCACCCCCGCTAGTTTTACATGAACATGTTGTGTGAATCGCACAAATGTTGTCCTGATATATAATGTCATATCGAAGGGTGCACCACCTGCGATCCTTGGTTAGCGGTATACTTTCTTAGCCAAATTGATAGGCATGTTATGTACATCAAACCGCTTTCCTTAAACCCCTCTATATGCCTATAAACCTATATACCTTGCACAGTAATCATGTAAGGTTTTGTTTGAGCTCAAACGCATCCCGGTTAGAGCTAACATGGACGAATGCAGGGTGGGGGGGGGGGGTCACTAACTTACTACTCTGGTGGGGGTATAAAGTCTCATTTGACCCCGTCTTTCAATTGGAATAAAAAACATTTAAACATTTTCACCCTCATCATATAGAGTCGCCCCCTTTCTCCCTCTCCCTCCCCTCCTTTCTCTCGCTATATCTCCGAGAAGATAACGCTTCTTTCAGAACTCCGCACAGATAAACCGTTTGCTATCCACATCATAAGGACTCAACTTTTAACCTTGAGCGACATTTGACCTATGACAGACGAGGTCCAGAGAGGTGTCCACGTTGCTGCGTTCAGGTATCACTGAGCTGAGGTAGACTTACTCCAGTCTGAAGAGGATTTGGCAGACATTGTTTGCTCACCTAAGAGTGGACAAAACAAAATGGCGCCTGCCAGATCTCCACTTTCAGCTTTCCAGCACATGACTAATCCGAATTTCAGAGAATTCAACTTCGGCTGATGAGTTGACTTGCATGATACTTTGACAACAAAATAGTTATTGACATAGGTGAATATTTGACCATGCATGATTCAGAAATGAAATTATAATTGAGCGTCTGAGAATGGGGCATGCAGGCTAAATTACACTTTCATTTTTTAAGACTACCATAGCGTGCCCTGCTTTGTGATACCATACCCCCTGGTGAAGGCACGAAGCTGTCTGGGTACTCAGTCAACATCAAAGATCAACACTTTTGAACGGGTTACAATGTTAGTTTAGCTTTTAGTGTAACATATTTACCCCAGTAGAAAATAAAGTATATTTGATACTGAATTGTCGTTCACTGCACGTAAACGGTAGCCTGCAACTGCAGATACGGTCAACCAAAGATGGCGGACGGTAGTGTCAGTTGAATATTTTATTCGTCATTTGTTTGAAATTGCTGCATCAGCCGTGACAAATGTTCTACATCGTCCAACAAAAGTATAAGGCTGCTATTGTGGAAAAAAGATATCAAACATTGCTCTAATTACATCGTAATAACCTCATGTAAAAATCTATGTTCCCCGTAACTGAAATTGCAGACTGACCGTAACTCTGGAAGCTGACAAGATTAAGATACGGTCAAAACTGCAAAAACGCGCATATGCTCTAAAAATGCAACTCATAGTACTAAAAATTAAACTAGAACAAACTTGAAGGAAAGTTATATTGAAGAGACATCATAGATGACTACGCAATGACATATTTCTTTCGGTTTTACCGCGAATTGACTGTTCACTTGAGATACCTTCCGCCATCTTTAGTTGACCGTATCGGCAGTTACGGGCCGCCGTTTGTGTACAGTGGTCGTTGTCAATGTCGCTATTGGTGACGCTGCCGCTGTCGCTGGCGTTGTTCCTCTAGTCATACTGTCGCTGTCGTTATCCCTGTTGTCATTACCGTTACTGTTGCTGTTGTTATCGCTGTCGCTATCGTTATCCCTGTTGCCATTACCGTTACTGTCGCTGTTGTTATCGCTGTCGCTATCGTTATCCCTGTTGCCATTACCGTTACTGTCGCTGTTGTTATCGCTGTCGCTATCGTTATCCCTGTTGCCATTACCGTTACTGTTGCTGTTGTTATCGCTGTCGCTATCGTTATCCCTGTTGCCATTACCGTTACTGTCGCTGTTGTTATTGCTGTCGCTATCGTTATCCCTGTTGCCATTACCGTTACTGCCGCTGTTGTTATCGCTGTCGCTATCGTTATCCCTGTTGCCATTACCGTTACTGCCGCTGTTGTTATCGCTGTCGCTATCGTTATCCCTGTTGCCATTACCGTTACTGTCGCTGTTGTTATCGCTGTCGCTATCGTTATCCCTGTTGCCATTACCGTTACTGTCGCTGTTGTTATTGCTGTCGCTATCGTTATCCCTGTTGCCATTACCGTTACTGTCGCTGTTGTTATCGCTGTCGCTATCGTTATCCCTGTTGCCATTACCGTTACTGCCGCTGTTGTTATCGCTGTCGCTATCGTTATCCCTGTTGCCATTACCGTTACTGTCGCTGTTGTTATCGCTGTCGCTATCGTTATCCCTGTTGCCATTACCGTTACTGTCGCTGTTGTTATCGCTGTCGCTATCGTTATCCCTGTTGCCATTACCGTTACTGCCGCTGTTGTTATCGCTGTCGCTATCGTTATCCCTGTTGCCATTACCGTTACTGTCGCTGTTGTTATCGCTGTCGCTATCGTTATCCCTGTTGCCATTACCGTTACTGTCGCTGTTGTTATCGCTGTCGCTATCGTTATCCCTGTTGCCATTACCGTTACTGCCGCTGTTGTTATCGCTGTCGCTATCGTTATCCCTGTTGCCATTACCGTTACTGCCGCTGTTGTTATCGCTGTCGCTATCGTTATCCCTGTTGCCATTACCGTTACTGTCGCTGTTGTTATCGCTGTCGCTATCGTTATCCCTGTTGCCATTACCGTTACTGTTGCTGTTGTTATCGCTGTCGCTATCGTTATCCCTGTTGCCATTACCGTTACTGTTGCTGTTGTTATCGCTGTCGCTATCGTTATCCCTGTTGCCATTACCGTTACTGTCGCTGTTGTTATCGCTGTCGCTATCGTTATCCCTGTTGCCATTACCGTTACTGTCGCTGTTGTTATCGCTGTCGTTATCGTTATCCCTGTTGCCATTACCGTTACTGTCGCTGTTGTTATCGCTGTCGCTATCGTTATCCCTGTTGCCATTACCGTTACTGTCGCTGTTGTTATCGCTGTCGCTATCGTTATCCCTGTTGCCATTACCGTTACTGTCGCTGTTGTTATCGCTGTCGCTATCGTTATCCCTGTTGCCATTACCGTTACTGTCGCTGTTGTTATCGCTGTCGCTATCGTTATCCCTGTTGCCATTATCGTTACTGTCGCTGTTGTTATCACTGTCGCTATCGTTATCCCTGTTGCCATTACCGTTACTGTCGCTGTTGTTATCGCTGTCGCTATCGTTATCCCTGTTGCCATTACCGTTACTGTCGCTGTTGTTATCGCTGTCGCTATCGTTATCCCTGTTGCCATTACCGTTACTGCAGCTGTTGTTATCGCTGTCGCTATCGTTATCCCTGTTGCCATTACCGTTACTGCCGCTGTTGTTATCGCTGTCGCTATCGTTATCCCTGTTGCCATTACCGTTACTGCAGCTGTTGTTATCGCTGTCGCTATCGTTATCCCTGTTGCCATTACCGTTACTGCCGCTGTTGTTATCGCTGTCGCTATCGTTATCCCTGTTGCCATTACCGTTACTGTCGCTGTTGTTATCGCTGTCGCTATCGTTATCCCTGTTGCCATTACCGTTACTGCAGCTGTTGTTATCGCTGTCGCTATCGTTATCCCGGTTGCCATTACCGTTACTGCCGCTGTTGTTATCGCTGTCGCTATCGTTATCCCTGTTGCCATTATCGTTACTGTCGCTGTTGTTATCGCTGTCGCTATCGTTATCCCTGTTGCCATTACCGTTACTGTCGCTGTTGTTATTGCTGTCGCTATCGTTATCCCTGTTGTCAATCCCGTTACTGTCGCTGTTGTTATCGCTGTCGCTATCGTTATCCCTGTTGCCATTACCGTTACTGTCGCTGTTGTTATCGCTGTCGCTATCGTTATCCCTGTTGCCATTACCGTTACTGTCGCTGTTGTTATCGCTGTCGCTATCGTTATCCCTGTTGTCAATCCCGTTACTGTCGCTGTTGTTATCGCTGTCGCTATCGTTATCCCTGTTGCCATTACCGTTACTGTCGCTGTTGTTATCGCTGTCGCTATCGTTATCCCTGTTGCCATTACCGTTACTGTCGCTGTTGTTATCGCTGTCGCTATCGTTATCCCTGTTGCCATTACCGTTACTGCCGCTGTTGTTATCGCTGTCGCTATCGTTACCCCTGTTGCCATTACCGTTACTGTCGCTGTTGTTATCGCTGTCGCTATCGTTATCCCTGTTGCCATTACCGTTACTGCCGCTGTTGTTATCGCTGTCGCTATCGTTATCCCTGTTGCCATTACCGTTACTGTCGCTGTTGTTATCGCTGTCGCTATCGTTATCCCTGTTGCCATTACCGTTACTGTCGCTGTTGTTATCGCTGTCGCTATCGTTATCCCTGTTGCCATGACCGTTACTGTCGCTGTTGTTATCGCTGTCGCTATCGTTATCCCTGTTGCCATTACCGTTACTGTCGCTGTTGTTATCGCTGTCGCTATCGTTATCCCTGTTGCCATTACCGTTACTGTCGCTGTTGTTATCGCTGTCGCTATCGTTATCCCTGTTGCCATTACCGTTACTGTCGCTGTTGTTATCGCTGTCGCTATCGTTATCCCTGTTGCCATTACCGTTACTGCCGCTGTTGTTATCGCTGTCGCTATTGTTATCCCTGTTGCCATTACCGTTACTGTCGCTGTTGTTATCGCTGTCGCTATCGTTATCCCTGTTGCCATTACCGTTACTGCCGCTGTTGTTATCGCTGTCGCTATCGTTATCCCTGTTGCCATTACCGTTACTGCCGCTGTTGTTATCGCTGTCGCTATCGTTATCCCTGTTGCCATTACCGTTACTGTCGCTGTTGTTATCGCTGTCGCTATCGTTATCCCTGTTGCCATTACCGTTACTGTCGCTGTTGTTATCGCTGTCGCTATCGTTATCCCTGTTGCCATTACCGTTACTGCCGCTGTTGTTATCGCTGTCGCTATCGTTATCCCAGTTGCCATTACCGTTACTGCCGCTGTTGTTATCGCTGTCGCTATCGTTATCCCTGTTGCCATTACCGTTACTGTCGCTGTTGTTATCGCTGTCGCTATCGTTATCCCTGTTGCCATTACCGTTACTGCCGCTGTTGTTATCGCTGTCGCTATCGTTATCCCTGTTGCCATTACCGTTACTGTCGCTGTTGTTATCGCTGTCGCTATCGTTATCCCTGTTGCCATTACCGTTACTGTCGCTGTTGTTATCGCTGTCGCTATCGTTATCCCTGTTGCCATTACCGTTACTGCCGCTGTTGTTATCGCTGTCGCTATCGTTATCCCGGTTGCCATTACCGTTACTGTCGCTGTTGTTATCGCTGTCGCTATCGTTATCCCTGTTGCCATTACCGTTACTGTCGCTGTTGTTATCGCTGTCGATATCGTTATCCCTGTTGCCATTACCGTTACTGTCGCTGTTGTTATCGCTGTCGCTATCGTTATCCCTGTTGCCATTACCGTTACTGCCGCTGTTGTTATCGCTGTCGCTATCGTTATCCCTGTTGCCATTACCGTTACTGCCGCTGTTGTTATCGCTGTCGCTATCGTTATCCCGGTTGCCATTACCGTTACTGCCGCTGTTGTTATCGCTGTCGCTATCGTTATCCCTGTTGCCATTACCGTTACTGTCGCTGTTGTTATCGCTGTCGCTATCGTTATCCCTGTTGCCATTACCGTTACTGTCGCTGTTGTTATCGCTGTCGCTATCGTTATCCCTGTTGCCATTACCGTTACTGCCGCTGTTGTTATCGCTTGTCGCTATCGTTATCCCTGTTGCCATTACCGTTACTGCCGCTGTTGTTATCGCTTTCGCGCCTCACTCTTCGTGATAAGCATCAGGATAATGACGTGTTATATGGCTTGGTTGTATATTCGGGACGCTTTAATCATTCTGGTCATATCGCGTCAATGGGAGAAGGAAGGGAAGAGTGGAGCCATGTCCCCGGTGGGTAACCCCCTACTCTTTGCGAAGAAAGACATGGGATCTTTGTCCTGCGACCACACAGACATGACCACAGCAGGGCTCGAACTATCGATCCAATCCAGGCACCGTTAGATTCTCATGTGATCAGAGCGAGTGCTCTAACCCACTGCGCTATCGAGGCGGCCCACGTGTTATATGGAGACCAGCCAAGAAAAAGGAAAGAAATCACCCATTACAACTACTACTACTCTTCTAGCGTGAGCATCCAGGCCACCTCCAGGGGTTGTGCGGGATGCGGTGTACATTCTAGAGGTTATCAAGTTCGGCTTTGTCCAGCAAGTGTCTGCCTCCTTTCTTCTTTATCCCCCCTGCTCATTGATGCCATATTACCTCGCAGGGTAAAGCGCCCTCAAAGCAAACAACCACCGGACCAGAACGCATCGAAAACTACGCGTAGTGACATAATCTGACAGTCTGCTCACAAGTCCTTTTGTCACCGAATTGTGTGCCCATGCTGTCCGGTTCTACTCAGGGCTCGAGAAAACCTACAAGTCGGTTTCAATGTTTATTCAAGATTTGAAAGCCTACTACTAAGATGAATATCTTAGGATGAACTCCATCCATGAAGGAATCGTTCACGTGTGTTCAGTTTTGCATAACTTAGTCGTCGTGTTCCAAGATTTGATTTATGAGTGGTCTACTGAAAGGACAAATGCGATCCGATGTTTGTTTGATGGTGTTCATACTCTATCCTTGCTCAGCGGGTGACATTGTCCAGAGTTAACCATGTTATCTGGTGTTAAACCACAACGTAGAAAACGGGAAAGGGAAGGGAGGGGTGGGTGGAGGAAGCACCCCCCCCCCCTCCATAAAAAACAAAAAAAAACGTAATTCAATTACAACGTGTGTCAGGAGTATACCACATTGGATTGGTCATTTCCCTCTCCCATTCGTCAATTTTCCTCCCCCCTCCCACTGAAAATTAAAATCGCGTGTTGATCATGCCGCTTAATTGTGCCCCCACCCGCCACCCATAAATACAAACATCACTACGTCACTGAAGAGGAAAATCGCGGTGATATGCAATACATTACGTCATTGTTTATCATCAACATAAACACGGAACATATTTCACCCGAGTTCGCTATTCTGCACAATGCACATATGACTCGTCAGGTCTATACCCAGATAACACACAACGTTCGCACACGTTGGTTTTGGGTTGTAATCACGTCATCTCAAAGTTAACATCATGACAACGTTGTTACAACGTTCGTCGCAAACATTGAAGTAGTATTTTCTAGCCTTTAGCCCATAAAATAAAACCCTTGCCATGTGTAGTGACTAATAAAACTTGGCTGCGTGTAGCAGTTGTAACAGTTATAAATACAAAATGGTGCGAAATCGAGAGTGGACGTTTTCCCAACGTTAAGACAACGTTACCTGAAAAATTAGACATCATGAAAACAAAATACAATTGATTGTATTTGGCAATCATGCTTATGATTAATTCATCATATACGCAGTTGGTTCTCACAGGAGGCACAATTCTAATACTGGACTGAATGTCGGAGAACGTTATCTGAAAACGTTGGGCAACGTAAGAAAAAAACATACATTTTCACGCTCAACCAAAACCAAACTAAAAAAAAAACGTTGTCATGACGTTAACTTATTAGCTGGGTACGTCCCTGGATTGAAACCCGGTCTGAGCCATCTAATCTGGGGCGTCTGTCAGCACTGTCCACGGAGAACCCTTGGCCTGATTTCTCTGTCGCGTGAACAAAATGGGTTTTAAACAAGTCTTTTTATTTCATATGACGTGGACGTTCTTGGTCCAGTCGGTGCATGTAACAAGTAAATATCCCACTGGGGGTATTCATAATACATAAAGTGATAAGGTTTTCAGCGGGTTTGTCCTGTTTCGGTCGCAAAAACTCCGCAAAATCCGTACGTAGTAAATGTTTAGAATTTGAAACCTCCTTTCCTGAGCAGTTTGAAATGATGGAGTGATGATAGTCGGGGGCGTAAAAGAGATACAACAACTGTCACTTGAAGTAACGTCCGTTTGGAATGAATCATCGTAATGGGAATCATATTCTTTAAAAGTGTCAAAAACAGTGTTATTTGTGTGGACGGAGATGTGATCAATTACATACAGACACACTGTTTTAAGACCACGTCCGCTCGATTTTAGCCGTTACATCATCAGAACAACACTTAAAAGACGATATCTGAAAAATATTATTATTTAAATCTGAATAGATGCATATGATATGATATATATGCACGTGCACCGTATGAGACGCTCTATTAACAGACTTGCCTCAACTCCCTTTTTTTCAAAATAAACGACTTCAGAAGAGAACTTTGAAGACAGTATGTCGGAGACACAAAGATGGGCGACCCAGCCTAGACGAGTTTCATTCTTTTCCTCACGTTCTCATACATTAGTTTTACAAGGGTTATGCGATTTTTTTGCCGCTGAAATCTCGAACGCCGTCGAGATGGTTGTTGACTTTTTATAAAGCCGTCCTCATCAAAAGGGCGTCTTGCTTGAAGTAGAAATGCCCCTACCCCTTTTTTTCCCCCATTTCAACTTCTGCAAAAAAAAACTGTCGCACTCACTGAGTCACTAACGCTCGTGCGCGGTGCGCAAAAACCTGGGGAAACCATGGGGAGTAATTTATTTCGAGACAAGACTCAAATTGAAGTATCTTCTCCAGTTTAATGTGGCGTAGCGGCCTGCACACATCTGTTATCTTAAGCGAGACTCCGGGGGGCTTCATGCTTGCTTTAGCGCAGGAACAAGATGGCGGCTGACTCGTCTCACATTTAATGGGGCATTCACCGTAGGAACGTGTCCCAATGCCTATTGTATTATGTTTACGTGCCCACGCCTTTCGTCGCAAAAGGGACTCCCTATATCATATAAGTTCGGCAAGTGATATTATGTATGACAGAAAGTGAACAAGTCTGAAGTGCCTGCGACTCAAATGTTCTCGCTTTTTCGGTTGCCTCTTGAGAGGGAACCCGACTAGAGAATTAATTGGTTTAGATGGCGAGACGGCTGGCGCAGAGAGCGAGCGATACGATTGGTCGAGAGAGAAATAGTTGTAAACGGAGATTGCCAGTAAGGCGGGTGGTCTGGAGAGACGATTGTTACAAAGACGATAAAACAGAACATAGATTCGGAGTTTACAAACACCTGTCAGGCGAATAGCGTACCGTTTTTGTGGAAGGTGATTGGTGTAGGAAGGCATAGCAAAACAAATACCATAGGGACACATATTAGGGTGATTGGAAAAGGAAGGCGATGAGCGTATGAAGACGACTGGTACTGGGAAATGATTGGTATAAAAATGTGATTGGTACAGGGAGAGGATTGGCAGAGGAAAGTGATTGGTACAGAGAAGTGATTGGTATAGGAAGGTGATTAGTGCAGGAACGTGATGGATACAGGAAGGTGATTGGTATAGGAATGTCTTTGGCATAGAGATGCGATTGGTATAGGAAAGTGATCGGCATAGGAAGGCAAGGTAGTTGAGGCCGATTGACATAGCAAGGTGATTGGTATGGGAAGGGGATTTGTATAAGAGGCCGTTTAATATATGGAGATTACAGGAAGGTGATTGGTACAGGGGGTGATTGGTACAGTAAGGTGCTTGGTACAGGAAGGTGATTGGTACAGAAAGGTGATTGGTACAGGAAGGTGATTGATACAGCAAGGTGATTGGTACAGGAAGGTGATTTGTACATGGGGGTGATTGGTACAGGAAGGTGATTGATACAGTAAGGTGATTGGTACAGCAGGGTGATTGGTACAGGAAGGTGAATGGTACAGCACGGTGATTGGTACAGGAAGGTGATTGGTACAGGAAGGTGATTGGTACAGCAAGGTAATCCGTAGGGTAACATGATTGGTACGAAAATGCGAATGATATAGGATACCGGTTGGTACAGGAAGGCGGAATTGTTGTGTCACTACAACACACATTACTAATGCCTCGCTGCGCGTCCGTATCGGGTATCGCGTCACTAAGAGATTTTTCCCGAGGTACTTCAGTCCTTTGGCCATTACTAAACAAATCGAATATTATGAGCGCAATTGTATTTGTTTTGCATATTCCGGGGCTGCAAGGGTAACTATAGAACATCCGGTTGAGGGAAATGGATCCCAGATGGAAAAAGGACTGAGCGATAAGCTGGATTTCGAGTTGGATTAGATTCGGCGATCAAATGGCGATCAAGGTTAACGGGAAGTTAATAGACATCTGCAGTGGTGCAAGAAACTGTTCAGATTTATTTGCATAACGACCTTTATATGAATCACCAGTTACCTCGGAAACGGGACGGTTTGGGTCACTTCAGCCATGCATTGGGAATTAACATGGGGTTAAGCATATCATCAGACGTTATGTACCAAAGTCGGAGTTTTCTGGAGGGATATGCGCGCACTGTACGTTCAATTACTTGTCTTATAGAAAGAATAAGGTTCAATGACGAAATGAAATGGAAGAAAATGTTATAGTTTCGGGCCGCCTTCGTGCATACTGCAGGGTTACACTGGGCTAAGTTAGGCATTGCCCCGGGGGACGACGAGGGATGATGAAAATATGCCCCAGATTAGGTGCTCAGGATGCCCCGATTTGAACCCGAGACCTATTGATATGCCTTTTAGTATCCACTACACCAAGTGGAACCACACATAAATTGGTTGCCAAAATAGGGGAGAAATAAAAGAAACGTCATATAGTGTCCTGAATTGATATCTTGAGCCACATTTGTGTAAATATGCGTTACACCTGGCCGATGCGATAATGAGAATAAAATGATATCTGTGAAACAATGCCAAGATTAAGCAGCCGATGCTTCATAGAATCTTGGGTAGCTCTGTCTGCTTGACCCACAAGTCTCGGATTATAAGAAGGATTTCGTCAGTGGCCGAGTGGTTAGCGCCGTCAAGTTGGCCCCCTGATCTGTGGGTCACTAGGCCCATCTGTGTGTCATATATGTCACCATGAGCCTCCACAGTGAACGCACCTTTTTGTTGCGCAGATGCCTATTAGCAATTACCTTTATCTCATGAATATATTAAAAAATGATAAACTATACATGATTGAAGCGACTGGGGAGGCTGCGTGTTGCGTGGGTCTGCGGTGGGGGAGGGGGGGGGGGGGGCCAGGGGGTGATTGAGGATAAAAAAAGTTGGCGGTGGCATGGTTGACAATACTCCAAAAAGGCGAGAGATTTTTGGCCCCATCTCCGCATTCAATGGGACTCAGGGTGTTACGTACTAATAATAGCATATCGTGCTGGAGTGGGAAGACGTTGACGGCTGATATATAGAATTTTAGAGATATAACCGACGGAGGATGAACAGTGGACGGCGCAGGTTAGTGGTAATTGTTTGGGTTTTATTAACCATGCTTACCTCGTACTTTTTGGATTCTCAAGCACCCGCCTTTCACTGTCACCCTCTTCCCTCACGACCTCGTATATTTTTATAGTTTCGAAAATTGTGCGATTCTCTCTGTATGGATTTTGGCAAATTGCTTTCTTGTTTAACACTACATTTAGTGACTCCATCCATTCTCCACTGAAAAGCCTATTCTGTTGATTTTACTGTCACACCTGTGAGAGGACGCAAGTAAGGAGAACAAACGCATCAGTCATTGAGCTTGCACAAAGGCAAACGCCTGGCAAACAGCAATCCGGAAACTGCTTCACGACAAACGCCACGCCAGCAACCGTTCTGGTGGATCCACAAAACAGGGGTTGATAGCCAGACAGGCAAAAAACTGAATAGAGCAAACACGCTCTGAAGGTCGGGTAAACTCACCGCTCGCGAGGCCAAGGCTGTGGCCGTAGCGCAGGAATTGAATGAATGTCTTGTAGTGTGTAGGGACGGACCATTTGATACCCGTGGGTGAGGGTAGGGGTGTGTGTGTGGGGGGGGGGGGGGGGGGCTATGGTTTTCGCAAGGAATCGATGGCTGCAAACACCGCTCTTGTATTTGAGCTGCATATTAACACTGCTGGTCGAGTGTACGAGCCCAGCATCTGGGGTATATTGCATTTCATCGTTCCGCGAGGAAGACATTTCATCATACGCATCAGTTTACCTAAATTTTGCATTCAAAAACGGCCTTCTTTCTTAAAAAAAGACCCCCCTGTACCCCCCCGGATCCGCTACTGGGTTGCAAAGCCCCCACCACCACTTTGGGAACTTGAGCATACACTGTAAAAGTCGAGTTTTGTAGATACGTAAAAGCAGAACTCTCCACATGCAATGGAAAGGGCGGATACACGATACTTAATTGACGATTTCCCGATTCACGGTTATTTAATATTGAAATTCCCAGTTCACGATTAATGAAAATCGTTGATCACGGCGGTTGGCTAATACCCATTCCCAGTTCACGAAGAATTATTTTCCTCATTCCCAGTTCACAGTGAAATGAAAAGCCCAATCCCGAGGAACGCAAATACCCCTTGCACACCCCCCCCCCCCCTCCCCCATTATATAGCCTAAAATAGGTTGGGACCGTTGAGAACAGCGATCTGTAAGGCGCGTGCCACAAAGCTCTGTTGGCCGCCAACTTCTTTTGATGCGTTTATATGTTTCCGTAGTTGACACTGACACAGCTGACAGCGAACTTCGCAGCAAATATAACATGATGTCTGCAGGCCGAATATGGTAAACTGTTGCAAACTAACCTTGACATACTGTTTGCATACTGTTTGTTTGCTGTTTGCATGCCATTCGGCGACAGAACACCCCTGAATACTGCAGGAATCTGTTCTCTTGTCGAGTTTCATCCAAGTTATCTGACGTACCCTCCTTGGCTATGCCTGTTGGCGTAATATTTGTTTCACTCAAACGTCTTGTTTTCAGGCTATATAGAGGCCTACTTCTTTATGAATAGCCATTTATGGTAAATTATAAGGCCTTATGTCATGATGTAGAGAGTTAGACCTACCAATGACTAAAGCTACCTTAATTCATCGCCGGTCATCAGACATTGGTAGGAATCTGTGTATGAATGAATGAAGTTCGACTGAGAGAAGGTGTTTGGACTCCAAACTGCGTAACCATTGGTAGATCTAGACTGCCAATGAGTCCCTGTGATCGGGAGAATTATAAATGTGTTTTTTTTAGTACTAGGCTAGGTAGGTACTAGCCCTGGTACATGCCTCTCTGACCACGCCCGTAAACGGAGCTAGTGTGAGAGCCATGCCGCTAACACGGCCGAAAACAAGAAATCGGCAGAAATCGCGGACCGGTAGCTCAAGTTGAAGTTCATAACAGAAAAAATATACAGTGCCTACCCGCCAATGTGCGCCACGACGTTCCTAAAGCTTTTTGGACTTTCGTCGCACTTTCATTTCTTTGCTTGGTAACGTATTTTCTTGTAATCCGGGCGATTTTTTTCACCTCTCGCTTCGTTTTGAATGTTCCGCCGCTCGTCGGTAGTAAACAAACTTAGCCTGAGCACTCGCTGCCAGGCGGCGTTTGTTGACTTCCGGTGAGCGCCGGAGCATTCAAAACGAAGCGAGAGGTGAAAAAAATCGCCCGGATTACAAGAAAATACGTTACCAAGCAAAGAAATGAAAGTGCGACGAAAGTCCAAAAAGCTTTAGGAACGTCGTGGCGCACATTGGCGGGTAGGCACTGTATATTTTTGCTGTTATGAACTTCAACTTGAGCCACCGGTCCGCGATTTCTGCCGATTTCTTGTTTTCGGCCGTGTCAGCGGCATGGCTCTCACACTAGCTCCGTTTACGGGCGTGGTCAGAGAGGCATGTACCAGGGCTAGGTAGGTACTAGGTAGGCTTGCAGGTGGCGACCTAGCTCCTTTTCAGGCCAGGAGCTGCCTTTACCAGGCCTGTCTCCAACGCATCACAGGGTGCCGTTAGAGCCAGGCAGCATTTGCTGTCTTTGCGGTATTGCAGCGCATAATGGCGCGGCTGGCGCTGGTCGAATAAATGTGCCCAGAAAAAGCCCTGACATTGCAAGTTAGGACAATGAATCAAAGTATTTTCCTTCCGCCAGGTCAGTAAATGGCATAAGGATTCTGGAAAGATCCATATTTTGTCGGCTAGTTAAAAACTGTGCGCCATATACGCGAAAATGCAACTGCAACATCGCTGATCGCAAAGACAGCAAATGCTGCCTGGCTCTAACGGCACCCCGTGATGCGTTGGAGACAGGCCTGGTAAGAGCTGCCTGTGCCCAACAGGTTTCTGATTATATTATCAACATGTATGACCAGCCGTAATCTAGGCCGCACGGGCCTGGCAGACGACTTGCACACAATTGTTGTCCTGTGTCACTGATCAGTGCGAAAACGATAAAAGTGTAACGTTATATGGATGAAAGATTTGGACCTTCGGCGCAACTAGAAATAAAGGAGACAGGTCGGCCGGGGTGTGTGGGCGCTAAGGAAGGAGGGGGGGTTGCAAGTGGGGGGGGGGGGCTTGGTGCCAGGCGGATATAAACTTCGGGTGACTCCGAGAAGAGTGCAAGTGGGAGTAGCTTTAGGCGAGGGGGTGGAGGGGGAGGGGGAGGGGGAGCGTTCGCGTGCCATTGCACCACACGCTGTTAGTAACTTTGCTGTTACTTAGCGTCCACCCGAACCTGCTACCCCACCCACGCCCCGTTTCCTAGATGGCCAACTGATGCAGTGGACGTAAAGGGGTGCCTTGATGCATCTATGATGAAAAATATACCCCTATAGAGCGGACATTTATGATGAAAAAGATACACCTATACAGCAGATATTTTAAAACTTGGGACAGGACGGAGGGCGCTCTGAAAATGTACGTTCATAGAGCGAGTTGCCGCGAATAAAATACCCCTTCCGAGCGGATTTTGGTGGTAAAAAGCCCCGACCGAGCGGATTTTGGCGGTCAAACCCCGACCGAGCGGATTTTGGCCGTAAAACGCCCTGAGGCCGAGCGAGCGGATCTTGGCGGTAAAAAAGGGAGGCCTTTACCGCAGACCCCACCCCCCAACCCAGCAATGTATTGAGTACCCCCCCCCCGGGGGGGATCAGTCAGCAGCAGGCTGGTCGAAGAATAGGCACTGCATGGCGGACCCCCCCCCCCCCCTCCTTCGTCTGCCACCATCTCTTTGAACGTGGAAGCATCGGTTTTAATGCAAGGGCACTCCATTTGTAGGTGCGCCCTCTCGCCACAGTCGTAGGATATTGGGGAGTCCCTACCCTCCTGGTCGTAAGATACCAGGGAGGCCCTAGCCCCATGGTCGTAAGATATTGGGGAGTCCCTACCCCCATGGTCGTGAGATATTGGGGAGTCCCTACCCCCATGGTCGTAAGATATCAGGGAGGCCCTACCCCCATGGTCGTAAGATATCAGGGAGGCCCTACCCTTATGGTCGTAAGATATCGGGGAGGCCCTACCCCCATGGTGGTAAGAGATTGGGGAGTCCCTACCCCCATGGTCGTAAGATAGTGGGGAGTCCCTTCCCCCATGGTCGTAAGATATCAGGGAGGCCCTACCCCCATAGTCGTAAGATATCAGGGAGGCCCTACCCTTATGGTCGTAAGATATCGGGGAGGCCCTACCCCCACGGTCGTAAGATATCAGGGAGGCCCTACCCTTATGGTCGTAAGATATCAGGGAGGCCCTACCCCCATGGTGGTAAGAGATTGGGGAGTCCCTACCCCCATGGTCGTAAGATATTGGGGAGTCCCTACCCCCATGGTCGTAAGATAGTGGGGAGTCCCTACCCCCATGGTCGTAAGATATCAGGGAGGCCCTACCCCCATGGTCGTAAGATATCAGGGAGGCCCTACCCCCATGGTCGTAAGATATCAGGGAGGCCCTACCCCCATGGTCGTAGGAGTTTAGGAGAGATCTCGCTGATTTTGCAAACTGAACCGGTCGGTTCCCACAATGGGTGCAGTTGGGTTATAATTTTTGTTATCACTGTCACGAAATGTATTGCGAGCAGGTGTGGAAAGGATTTCAGGTTGTCTATCACACGAATGCACAATCGGTTGGTACATGTATCTTGTCGAAGGGTGGCGCTCTGCAAGCTGCGCTGTCACCTCTGCCACCGGCCGGGGCAAAATGTTGGATATTTTAAAATAGGTCAATGACAACCCGTTTGGGTCATATTTTTTTTTGAAAGCAGGTTTTCAGCCACGAAACTTATTTTTCTGAGTGAAAAGCTAGGCTTTTCCCCCCAAGTGACACGGGTTTCTCTGGCTGGCTCAAAACCTGTTTCCTAGCCCCACAGCCATAAATTTAGCAAGAAATGTGAATTTTCAAGCGATATGAACCAAACGGCTTGCCATACGTCTCTTCTGGTTTGGTTGACCTACCACCCTAATCCATGACAGTAGAGTTGCCTTGTGTGCCCCGGTATCTCTCGAGCCATATCATATGATAGGGACACTTGAGATTTTATACGAACGCACAATACCCCGGACGGATTTTGTGGACGTGAAGGCTAAATTTGGCGACGAAAACTCTCGCGATACCGACATGGGGTTAGGTGAAGCTTGCCTCCGAGGCAGATGACAAGGATCGTACCCACGACCTTTCTAAACATTTAACTTTGATACAATACAATCAGCAGACAGACAGAGACAATACCTTTAATGGCCATAACACCATAAAATGAAACTTGTCCCAGATGCATTATGCCACACAGTGGTTCGCACCCACGACCTGTCGATCTGCAGCTCAGCTTACTTACCAACTGAGCCAAGGAGCCCCCCGCGCCCTCGACACACACACACACAGTACGAAAGACAGACGTCATATAGGTGTCATTATATAGAGGTGTGGAGGCCTAGTTTACAAACAAGTGAGGTCATGAGAACGCAGACATAACATTAGTTCACCTTGTACCCGGTATATATGTATTTGAGTTGTTTCCTGGCCTGACGCCAGGTGGGGTTGTCGATAAGACTCCGCTTGTGTGACATCCGTGGCGTACAAACGGCCCCAGAATGCCAATTACCCAGGCCCCCACGTCGCGCGGGCCCCCATATTTGGACTTGCTTTCGCGCCAAAACAGGAAGACGAGCAGACGTCAGGTCGTCTTGTCAGTTTTACGCGTGAGATTGACCCACCGAACGTCGCGTTTTGTCACTTTTCTGAAGCAAGATCTATGGTAATGAGGGTAACTTTTGCTTGGTGAGAAATGCGTCAAGCAGCTTAAGCAGGCCCAGGACCATGTTTCGGTCGTTAGAAGCCTGCGTGGGAGTAAAACTTAAGTTTGCAGTTTTGTTACCCTCCACCAGTTGATCCTGCAGATGTCGCCGATGTCAAGAATGGTGATGGCCGCCTGAACTAACCTGGATACCCTGGGAAAAAGCAAGGGACGGACGAGATCGTTCGCGGAAGGTGGGGGGGGGGGGGGTGGTGGGGGGGGGGGGGGCTGGTCTGGTATGAAATCAGGCGTGGATGAAGAAAGCGTCTGGTATGAAATCAGGCGTGGATGAAGAGAGCGTCTGGTGTGAGATCAGGCGTGATGAATTGAGCGTGTGGTATGAAATCAGGCGTGGATGAAGAGAGCGTCTGGTATGAAATCAGGCGTGGATGAAGAAAGCGTCTGGTATGAAATCAGGCGTGGATGAAGAGAGCGTCTGGTGTGAGATCAGGCGTGATGAATTGAGCGTGTGGTATGAAATCAGGCGTGGATGAAGAGAGCGTCTGGTATGAAATCAGGCGTGGGTGAAGAGGGCGTCTGGTATGAAATCAGGCGTGGATGAATTGAGCGTCTGGTATGAAATCAGGCGTGGATGAATAGAGCGTCTGGTATGAAATCAGGCGTGGATGAAGAGAACGTCTGGTATGAAATCAGGCGTGGATGAAGAGAACGTCTGGTATGAAATCAGGCGTGGATGAATTGAGCGTCGGGTATGAAATCAGGCGTGGATGAATAGAGCGTCTGGTATGAAATCAGGCGTGGATGAATTAGGCGTCTGGTATGAAATCAGGCGCTGATGAATTGAGCGTCTGGTATGAAATCAGGCGTGGATGAAGAGAGCGTCTGGTATGAAATCAGGCGTGGATGAAGAGAACGTCTGGTATGAAATCAGGCGTGGATGAATTGAGCGTCTGGTATGAAATCAGGCGTGGATGAATAGAGCGTCTGGTATGAAATCAGGCGTGGATGAATTAGGCGTCTGGTATAAAATCAGGCGTGGATGAATAGAGCGTCTGTTATGAAATCAGGCGTGGGTGAATTGAGCGTCTGGTATGAAATCAGGCGTGGATGAAGAGAGCGTCTGGTATGAAATCAGGCGTGGGTGAATTGAGCGTCTGGTATGAAATCAGGCGTGGATGAAGAGAACGTCTGGTAAGAAATCAGGCGTGGGTGAATTGAGCGTCTGGTATGAAATCAGGCGTGGATGAATAGAGCGTCTGGTATGAAATCAGGCGTGGATGAATTGAGCGTCTGGTATGAAATCAGGCGTGGGTGAATAGAGCGTGTGGTATGTAATCAGGCGTGGATGAAGAGAGCGTCTGGTATGAAATCAGGCGTGGATGAATTGAGCGTGTGGTATAAAATCAGGCGTGGATGAAGAGAGCGTCTGTTATGAAATCAGGCGTGGATGAAGAGAGCGTCTGGTATGAAATCAGGCGTGGATGAAGAGAGCGCCTGGTATGAAATAAGGCGTGGATGAATAGAGCGTCTGGTATGAAATCAGGCGTGGGTGAAGAGGGCGTCTGGTATGAAATCAGGTGTGGATGAATAGAACGTCTGGTATGAACTCAGGCGCGGGTGAAGAGAGCGTCTGGTATGAAATCAGGCGTGGGTGAAGAGGGCGTCTGGTATGAAATCAGGCGTGGATGAATAGAACGTCTGGTATGTAATCAGGCGCTGATGAATTGAGCGTCTGGTATGAAATCAGGCGTGGATGAAGAGAGCGTCTGATATGAAATCAGGCGTGGATGAAGAGAACGTCTGGTATGAAATCAGGCGTGGATGAATTGAGCGTCTGGTATGAAATCAGGCGTGGATGAATAGAGCGTCTGGTATGAAATCAGGCGTGGATGAATTAGGCGTCTGGTATGAAATCAGGCGTGGATGAATAGAGCGTCTGTTATGAAATCAGGCGTGGGTGAATTGAGCGTCTGGTATGAAATCAGGCGTGGATGAAGAGAGCGTCTGATATGAAATCAGGCGTGGGTGAATTGAGCGTCTGGTATGAAATCAGGCGTGGATGAAGAGAACGTCTGGTAAGAAATAAAGCGTGGATGAATAGAGCGTCTGGTATGAGACCAGGCGTGGATGAAGAGAGCGTCTGCTATGAAATTAGGCGTGGATGAGTAGAGCGCCTGGTATGAAATCGCGATGATGTTGCCTCGCTCTCCGCATCAAAATGTCGTCATTGACACCGCGCCTGGTATGAAATCAGGCATGGATGAATTGGGCGCGTGAGAGCATATAACCTCAAATCCAGCAGTGAGAGTTAAAAGGAGTTCCTAACCTCAAAAATAACGGGATGGAAAAGAGACCGGACCTCAAACCTAGCTGTCCTGAATATGTTATATAAAACCCAGCTTTGTCGAAAGTTCACTTGGGGGTTGAAAACTAACGTCGAATCTGACGGGGTTGAAACAGTGTGAAACGAGCACCATATTAGGAATTTAATGCCCGCTGAGGGCGAGTGCAAGAATGAAGGGGGGGGGGGGGTGAGGCGGGCGGCAATAATGGAAGCCGTAAGAAGCTCAGCCCCAAAAAAACCCACAAATAGACCACATCAGAAGCAGCTACTTAGTATAAAACCTCTCCGTCTTGCCCCTGCAGCTCAGTCGGTAGAACAAATAGGCTTGAAAGCAGCTGACTCATGTTCGATCCTCGGGTATCTTCGGCATTTGAGTGAGGCATTTTCTTCATATAGCATTGAATATTATCTTAGGAGACTCCCTGGTTTAGCCACCGTGTCCCCAATGGTGGTGAAGCAACCAACTGATTCATTCACATATTTGCCGCGTTTAAAATCTGTTCTATAGAGGGAAAGAAGAGAGAGATGTCGACTCACTGCTAATAATGTTACCGATGCTATGTAATCGAATGCTGCAGTAGTGTCAGTGAAGGTGGGTCACGGACGACAGCGGACTGCCGGGCTGAATGGCTTTGATACGTTGAGAGGCGTCTACACATGTCACCCGCCTGACACCCATATATACATGTACATGTCGTACCATGGGATTGAAGACGTGTCGGAGGGGTTCATTCATGAGGAGCCCGAGTAAGGTGGCGCGTGAATCTGTGTTTGCTTGGCTGGAGACTTGCGGGGGCCTTCTCTTACTAGTACTACCTCCGCTACTACACTATTCCGCCGACCTTGATTTATATATATAAAAAAGAGGACCCACCATATACGCGGTGTCAATGACGACATTTTCATGCGGAGAGCGAGGCAACATCATCGTCGGCGGGGATTTCAATGCAGTTATGCTCTCCGCGTGCGCGACACTTAAGTACGGCGGCGTTCCCCCCTTTGTTGCGAGGATAGAGCCCTGCTGGCGGATCTGTCTGTCTCACGCGTTATCAATGAACCGTTGAAGTGCACTGAACACTTAACATCGCTGTTCCCTCTGAGATAAGGGAAGTGGCCAGTGATTGGAGGCGACACCTGAGTCAAGGATATTGACATCTTCTTTCAAAAGGCGTCGAGCGACAGGAGGTGTTGGACGCTGATGTTAAATGTAGGCCACGTTTACTGATCAAATGGACAGCCACGTTTACTGATCAAATGAACAGCCACGTTTATGGAGAGAGTGAGTATTGCTGAAGTGTTTTGGGAAGTTCTTTATGGCGACGGTCTGACCACCGTCTGAGGCAGCTTAATATGCAAGTGTCGCCCGATGGAGGGTGGCAGGATGCTTTTAATGCTTTACGCAGCCCCACCGTAACGGAGTAAAGCTTTATATCATTATGGTAATCATATAGAACCGTTATTACGTATTGATATGAAGTAAAAACGTCTCCTGAATACGCAATGTTATCTCGCTTGTGCGCATCCTGAAGACGCAATGTTATCTCGCATGTGGGCATCCTGAAGACGCAATGTTATCTCGCATGTGCGCATACTGAAGACGTAATGTTCTCTCGCATGTGCGCATATTGAGTACGCAAGGTTATTCCGCATATAGGCATCTTGAAGAGGCAAGGTTATCCCGCATGTGCGCATCCCGAATACGCAATGTTATTCTGAATACGCAATGTTCTCCCGCATGTGCGCATCTTGAATACGCAGTATTATTTACAGGAGTTAATACGAGAGTTCCATGTTGATGTAGTTTCCGTTGGGAAGATGTTCAAAGACGTCCTTGGATTAAGTGGTCTATATACCAAGAAAAGTGCCGGCAAGATAATGGTTTATTGGAAAGGGGTGACAAGAAAACAATATTCTGCCAGCTTATTACTTTTTTCCACTATATTTACAGCCACTTGAACCTAAATTCATTAACACCCGCCCCCCCCCCCTCGACACACACCTCTCCCAAAAAAAAAATATCACGAGGAAGAGGAAGAAAAGATCAAGATAACAGCTCATTGCGAAGTCATGAAAAATGGCATGGCCTGTCAAACGTCTGTCAGGCGTGACCACTGGGTCCACCACTCGGTCCACCGCTCGGTCTACCACTTTAAACTTCTGTCAGGCGTGACCACTGGGTCCACCACTCGGTCCACCGCTCGGTCTACCACTTTAAACTTCTGTCAGGCGTGACCACTGGGTCCACCACTCGGTCTACCACTCTGTCTACCACTTTAAACTTCTGTCAAGCGTGACCACTGGGTCCACCACTCGGTCTACCACTTTAAACTTCTGTCAGGCGTGACCACTGGGTCCATCACTGGGTCCACCACTGGGTACACCACTCAATCTACCACTTTAAATTTCTGTCAGACGTGACCACTGGGTCCATCACTCGGTCGACCACTTTAAACTTTTGTCAGGCGTGACCACTGGGTCCACCACTGGGTCCACCACTGGGTCCACCACTCGGTCCACCACTCGGTCCACCACTTTAAACTTCTGTCAGGCGTGACCACTGGGTCCACCACTCGGTCCACCACTCGGTCCACCACTTGGTCCACCACTTAAAACTTCTGTCAGGCGTAACCACTGGGTCCACCACTCGGTCCGCCACTTTAAACTTTTGTCAGGCTTGACCACTGGGTCCACCACTCGGTCCTACACTCGGTCGACCACTTTAAACTTTTGTCAGGCGTGACCACTGGGTCCACCACTTCGTCCACCACTTTAAACTTCTGTCAGGCGTAACCATTGGGTCCACCACTCGGTCCGCCACTTTAAACTTCTGTCAGGCTTGACCACTGGGTCCACCACTTGGTCCACCACTTTGAACTTCTGTCAGGCGTAACCACTGGGTCCACCACTGGGTCCGCCACTTTAAAATTCTGTCAGGCGTGACCACAGGGTCCACCACTGGGTCCACCACTGGGTCCACCACTCAATCTACCATTTTAAACTTCTGTCAGACGTGACCACTGGGTCCATCACTCGGTCGACCACTTTAAACTTTTGTCCGGAGTGACCACTGTGTCCCCTACTGGGTCCGCCACTCGGTCCACCACTCGGTCCACCACCCGGTCCACCACTCGGTCCACCATTTTAAACTTCTGTCAGGCGTGACCACTCGGTCCACCACTCGGTCCACCACTTTAAACTTCTGTCAGGGGTAACCACTGGGTCCACCACTCGGTCCGCCACTTTAAACTTCTGTCAGGCGTGACCACTGGGTCCACCACTCGGTCCTACACTCGGTCGACCACTTTAAACTTTTGTCAGGCGTGACCACTGGGTCCACCACTGGGTCCACCACTCGGTCCACCACTTTAAACTTCTGTCAGGCGTAACCACTGGGTCCACCACTCGGTCCGCCACTTTAAACTTCTGTCAGGCGTGACCACTGGGTCCACCACTCGGTCCTACACTCGGTCGACCACTTTAAACTTTTGTCAGGCGTGACCACTGGGTCCACCACTGGGTCCACCACTCGGTCCACCACTTTAAACTTCTGTCAGGCGTAACCACTGGGTCCACCACTCGGTCCGCCACTTTAAACTTCTGTCAGGCGTGACCACTGGGTCCACCACTCGGTCCTACACTCGGTCGACCACTTTAAACTTTTGTCAGGCGTGACCACTGGGTCCACCACTGGGTCCACCACTCGGTCCACCACTTTAAACTTCTGTCAGGCGTAACCACTGGGTCCACCACTCGGTCCGCCACTTTAAACTTCTGTCAGGCGTGACCACTGGGTCCACCACTCGGTTCACCACTTTGAACTTCTGTCAAGCGTAACCACTGGGTCCACCACTCGGTCCGCCACTTTAAACTTCTGTCAGGCGTGACCAATGGGTCCACCACTGGGTCCACCACATTAAACTTCTGTCAGGCGTGACCCACAGGGTCCACCGCTCGGTCCATCACTCGGTCCATCACTTTAAAATTCTGTCAGGCGTGACCACTGGGTCCACCACTCGGTTCACCACTTTGAACTTCAGTCAGGCGTAATCACTGGGTTCACCACTCGGTCCGCCACTTTAAACTTCTGTCAGGCGTGACCAATGGGTCCACCACTGGGTCCACCACTTTAAATTTCTGTCAGGCGTGACCCACTGGGTCCACCGCTCGGTCCATCACTCGGTCCATCACTTTAAAATTCTGTCAGGCGTGACCACTGGGTCCACCACTCGGTTCACCACTTTGAACTTCAGTCAGGCGTAATCACTGGGTTCACCACTCGGTCCGCCACTTTAAACTTCTGTCAGGCGTGACCAATGGGTCCACCACTAGGTCCACCACTTTAAATTTCTGTCAGGCGTGACCCACTGGGTCCACCGCGCGGTCCATAACTCGGTCCATCACTTTAAAATTCTGTCAGGCGTGACCACTGGGTCCACCACTCGGTCCGCCACTTTAAACTTTTGTCAGGCGTGACCACTGGGTCCACCACTGGGTCCACCACTCGGTTCGCCACTTTAAGCTTCTGTCAGGCGTGACCACTGGGTCCACCACTCGGTCCACCAGTTTAAACTTCTGTCAGACATGACCAATGGGTCCACCACTCGGTCCACCACTGGGTCCACTACTCGGTCCACCACTGGGTTCCCCACTGGGTCCACCACTCGGTCCACCACTTTAAGCTTCTGTCAGGCGTGACCACTGGGTCCACCACTCGGTCCACCACTTTTAACTTCTGTCAGGCGTGACCACTGGGTCCACCACTCGGTCCGCCACTTTAAACTTCTGTCAGGCGTGACCACTGGGTCCACCACTGGGTCCACCACTGGGTCCACCACTGGGTCCACCACTCGGTCCACCACTTAAACTTCTGTCAGGCGTAACCACTGGGTCCACCACTCGGTCCGCCACTTTAAACTTCTGTCAGGCGTGACCACTGGGTCCACCACTCGATCCTACACTCGGTCGACCACTTTAAACTTTTGTCAGGCGTGACCACTGGGTCCACCACTGGGTCCACCACTGGGTCCACCACTGGGTCCACCACTCGGTCTACCACTTTAAACTTCTGTCAGGCGTAACCACTGTGTCCACCACTCGGTCCGCCACTTTAAACTTCTGCCAGGCGTGACCACTGGGTCCACCACTCGGTTCACCACTTTGAACTTCTGTCAAGGGTAACCACTGGGTCCACCACTCGGTTCGCCACTTTAAACTTCTGTCAGGCGTGACCAATGGGTCCACCACTGGGTCCACCACATTAAACTTCTGTCAGGCGTGACCCACTGGGTCCACCGCTCGGACCATCACTCGGTCCATCACTTTAAAATTCTGTCAGGCGTGACCACTGGGTCCACCACTCGGTTCACCACTTTGAACTTCTGTCAGGCGTAACCACTGGGTCCACCACTCGGTCCGCCACTTTAAACTTCTGTCAGGTGTGACCAATGGGTCCACCGCTGGATCCACCACTTTAAACTTCTGTCAGGCGTGACCCACTGGGTCCACCGCTCGGTCCATAACTCGGCCCATCACTTTAAAATTCTGTCAGGCGTGACCACTGGGTCCACCACTCGGTCCGCCACTTTAAACTTTTGTCAGGCGTGACCACTTGGTCCACCACTCCGTCCACCACTTTGAACTTCTGTCAGGCGTGACCACTGGGTCCACCCCTCCGCCCACCACTGGGTCAACCACTGGGTCCAGAACTGTGTACACCACTTTAAACATTAAGCATAATAAGTGCTGAATCCGTTCCAGCTTAAACTTAGTTGAAGTTATTTCAAAATATTAGTTGACGAGGTGCCCGCCGTGCAACATAAAAAAACACCTCGTTATGCACCATGCGTTACTCATTTACATTCAACGTAAGTTCCGAATGGGGGGTGATGTTTCTGCTTTCATAGTACGTCACAGTGTGAGTTGGCTGCGGACGACATTCAAACATATGCTGATGCCCTTTTTGCTCAGCGTTTTTTGTATGTTAACGGTTATGTCCTGAGCTGACAGCCGCGCCTTTATGCTGTTATCATATGTTATTCTATACTTTGTCATATAAATCTAACTGTAAAGGGACACTTTTCCGACATGCCCGTGAATGTTTTTCTTCAACGAACGTTCACGGTGACAGATGGTAAGGTGCCGCACGGTTTACACCTGTTAAAGACGATGTTGTTTGCATTTAAAGTTGTTGTTACAGGTTGTGCTGTTTAAATATCCGCGGAGGGGGTATCTTGGAACGGCGTTTTTATCCAATGCCTTTAACATCCTTGATTGTATATATTTGAGCTACGTTGCACGTGATGACGTCAAGACAATATACCCGGCTTTTTTTGTACATTTTTGGTGACAAATACATAAATTAATGATATGTCAATTTCTCACTGAGAAAGGCTTCAAATATCTTAATGGAATAATATGGTTTGATCCGTTGAGTTCAATATAAGTATATCTATCAAAGGGCATGGGTTACCTGGTGTATGTCTGTATAAGTACAGGTGGCTTTCTTGTGTATTACGTCCTAAAACCAAGGACACCATTGTTCTTAACCGTGTGAAATGAAATAGACATCAGTCTTCAGTAACACTTTTCACTTGTTCAAGAGTATGAATCCTAATAAGATTGGCCAATATGTCCAGGGAATGTCCAAGATATAGTTTCATAAACATTACATATGAGTGGACAGACGGTCCAGAAATGGACGTTGTTAATATGGGCTAATAACACTTGGCAAGAAGTCTTGCTCTCTTGCTATTTCGGTTCTATATGGTTTTCTAGGTTGTGGTGCTTCGGTCGGTAAATTATCTGGATAATTACCACAGGCTGGATTTCGTCTGATTAGTCACCATCACACCTGCTGATTCATATTCCATACACTGATTGAATATCCATCCGGATGTGGCTCGCCTTCATCTTCAGGCTGTATGCATTTGATCTGTACTATACACACGGTACTTCTGACTCATCTAGCCCATCCCGATTCCCAACTCCTGATTGTTCAGCCATTATGCGCACAGAAACAGCGTAATACACAAATCCATCAAACCTAAACCGAACTTTTAGTATAACCGACATCCTGTTTCAAGTTTCAAGTTAGCTAGGTCCCCATTGTTTTTATTTCAAGATATTTAAATGGAATATATCGCTCTGTTTTCATGACATTAGGTTTATATAGAGGTTATACCGTATATCCTGTATCCGGGATGGGCGGATGTTTAATCACCGCAACATTGCTAGGTAGCACGAGACAAAATTCTTGCTCTGTTGATAAGCAGGCTAAACTGCAGATCACCCGGTCATGGATACGAACCCTGGCTAGTGTGTCTGGGGCAGGTTTAATCCAACCCCATCCCATTAATTGCCCCGGGCGATTTTGTGGTTCAGTTGAGCCTTCATGTGCACAAAAGTGGCTTAAAACAGCAAAAATTTAATTTAATTCCTGGAGGCGAATGTTCAAATAATCTGATAAGGTAGGATACCATTCAGTGTTTATTTTATTACTTCTACCCTTATACCAACCGTATACCTAACACTGTTACCTGCCGAGGCTACCCTAACCCTAGGCATAGATGGCTGGACTTGTGGTTTATGGCACCTTTGTGGGCAGGTGGACCAGGAGATGAAAGGATAAAGCGGCCACAGCCAAAGAGATGATTCCCGAGAAAAACTCCAGAAAAAACATGCTGAACTGTAGCGACGCCTGTCGAAGTGAAGTCAAGCGAAATTAAACGACGCGCGCCTGACATTCTATTGCGTAAAAAATCCACCAGGGGGAACTCGTGCCTAGCAAAATGGCGCCGATTTGTTCCAATGTATAATATAATCCTATTTTTGTTTAGCGTGTGCGCTCACTACGGCCCCCCATATAAGCGACTGGCATCTCGTCCATCGTCGTTTTCAGTTTTGTCGGGCAGCGCCATGGTGTGTGTCAGACACTCAGCAAGAGGATGACGACGACTTTATATGTGGGAGCAGTCGTAAATTTAAGGGGAAACAACAACCAACCCATGGATCTTAATATGCCATAACACATTTCTTCTGCCTAGATGTATGCCCTCCAGGTATCTATCTGGAAGTTATGAAAATGAGTTAGGTGGTAAACCTGACATGTTATTAGATCTAATGTACATAGCAACGACTTTCACGGCCCTGGATATTGTCCGGGTTCTTTGTGCCGAACCATGGCCCATGACGGTTGTTTTCTGACGTAATCTTGTCGCTAGCATATTTTATCTTATGCATATTTCTTAAGGTTTGTAGGAAATAGTTGAACGTTGAATATCATAATCAACTACCCAGTTGGAGATACTAGCTTTGACTTATCAGTCTGATTAAAACTTCTCATTTCGCACTGTTGATTTCGGAGAGTGATTTGTTTAATGCTACCTACACTGCTTATATGAAGCGCAGATGAAGTTGTTTTTTGCTGTGTCTTTGGTATCAGAAAATGATGACTGTCAACGACGATGACGGAAAAACTTTAAAACTAAAAGTAAATTTCTCCCTGATAATCGGCTGAATGGTTTAAATAACGATTTATCTTTTTGTCGTAGTCGGGTCGATGCTCATTTCTCAAATGCCGAGGTGGATGTAACGAATCTTGCTCCTCCCATCGCCAGCCTCGGTCTCGCCTTACCCGCTCACCCCGTCCCACCTTGGTAACCTTTCGCCTGTGTTGTCGACCGACAAAAGCCCCGGGGGCAGGCGCCTTCGCCGCCACCGTATCTGGTCGGTTGAAGTCTCCTCCGAGGAGCCCTGCCGAGCTCGCGCCTTCTTGAAGTCACACACGACTGAGAAAGCTTATAATTTCTGACAACCACAGAAAAAGAGACCAGCAATTGGCGTCGGCCGCCGTCTCCTCCATAAAGCCGATGTTCGCATCGTTTGATATATACCAAGCCCAACGTCCAAGCGGCATTGGTCCTCCCCCCCCCGCCCCCCCCCCCCCCCCATTTTTTATGTTCGCAAGTAACTCGCTGCGTCAGCTGTACAGCACTTGTTGCTGTATCACGCCGCCAAAAGCACCCGTACAGTGTCAAATGCCTTGTCAAAGTCGCTGAATGGCGTTAGTGGCGAGAGGAAGTACGCTTCGTGAGCAGAGGATAGAGCTTAAGACAATATGGCGACCGATGAGAGGGGGGTAGGCGTGGCCGGTGGCGGTGGTGGTGGGGAAGGGTATGCTATGTGAAGGAAGAGGTAACCTGGGCGAGCCATCCTTTTACAGCAATCTTAAAAGGATTCTTTGCGCGCGCTTCGCATAACACTTTTTTCATGTTTTCAGACGCTTTATTATCCAAACTTGACACTCCAAGTTTTGCTTTTTATTCTGATGAGGTTACTCTGCCATGTAAGCCAGTTAACATGGTCTGACTTTTCCACCTGCACCCACATGTGCAAACGTAAACTCCTAAAATTCTCCTCTTTTTTAACGAATGTGCACGACTATTGAGTCACGTACGTTATATGGTCTGCGCCATATTGCAGGCAGATTAAAGGTTATCGTCTCTGCTTATGAGCCACTATAAGTCTGATTTATATCAACATCGGAAGAGTGGACCTGTATCAAGGCATTTAATAAAATATACGTTGCAGTTTACATATCAAGAGAAACTTGGAAGGAAATGAGGTGCGAATAACCGTAACAGTGCAAGTCAGTACACTTGCATAGAGCGCGCATATACACCCAGCAAGGTGTGGGCATGGATTACTGTAAACAGTAGGCGTGAGTAGTATGTGAGCTATTTTTAAACAGTGGTTCACCCTAAAGTAAAACAACGACCGCATATTGAGTGCACGCTGGGAGCACGTTTAGAGCACGTTTAGCGCACATTAAGAACGCGTTGAGATTGCGTTGAGCACACATTGAGAAGAAGTTGAGAGCAAGTTACGAGCACATGGAGCCTTCAAGTTGCGCTTGGCGCCGTCCTAATATATTCCCATGCTACCCTTTCATTCATAACACCCAAGCTCGTCCAATACTATGAATACCTGGACACCCATCCATCTTTTCCCCGCTACCCTCTCTGACCATTTCCACAAGTAACTGTCGATTTATACTGGAGTGCGGTGGTAGAGGGCTTCACCGGAGGGAAATGGTGATGAAAGCAATGCGTGTCCCATCATTTCTAGCGATTACATCTCAAATGCGATCATAAAAGATTCCAAAGCGACAAACTTCATCTGTGTGTATATTTCACCACCGTACTCTCAAGTGGGGCTCGAGTATAAATGGCTATATTATACATACGTTAATTTAAATTTTGTGCTGGGGGGGGGGGGGGTGAAAAGCTCCCCCACCTGCCTTCATCTTGACCTTGGGAGTGAATGAAACCGTCTTCCCTTGATGACCCAGACGCCTTAGTTGCTCTTGGTGAATATGTCTGTCAGTTGCCCGTGAGTGAGGATTGAAGGATCGGTCTGCCCTGATACCAGTATACAGAGTTAATATACCGAAGTTGTCACAAAGCGTTTCCGTTCCTTAGACGCCAACCCTCGTTTGGTATATATGTTCATATATATCAAGACCCTACTAGAGCCTGCGGGAATGGCGGGTAAGGTCGCGAGAACACTCTCCATTGAGTTATTTTCAAAGTTTGAGTCTGCTCGTACCTATAGATCACTGCAAGGACGCCTTTTACGCCACACGAATCAGTGTGTCCTTTAATTGGCAAATGACCTTCGCTATAATAATGCGTCTACGTCTAGTCCAACCTGCGACTTCCGTCAGTCGAGAGGGCCGCCTCGATAGCTCAGCGGGTTAGAGCGCGCGCCTTGAATGCTCTGGCCACCTGGGAGCATAACGGCACGTGGGTCGGTGGTTCGAGCCCCGCTGTGACCATGTCTTGTGTGGTCGCAGGATGAAGATCCCATCTCCGTCTTCGCAAAGAGTAGGGGATTACCCCCGTTGACGGCTCCCTTCTTTCTCCCTTTGACTTGATAGGACCAAAAGTGGTTAAAGCGGCCTAGATATACAACCAACCGTCAGTCGCGGCGCGATGTCAATGTATTCTTTAATATTATTAATTAACATACAGGCCTGCCTTCGTGGCTGTGAGGACTGCAAACCCGTAGGTCGTGGGTTCAATCACCGCGTGTGTCTGTGGGCCATTTCATGTCACCGTATATATACAGAGATCTGGAAGGGGTAAATGGCGACACGCGACACAGGGATATTTGAAAAATCGACATTCGACATTGACCCCCAAATTCTGACACTGAGGATTTGAGAAAGCGACATTGGCACAGATTTTTGGAAAAAAAACGACACAGAACTTAGCCAAAAAGCGACACGCAAAGTCATGAAATGTCGACAGTCGACACTGAGAATTTTAAAAAATCCACAGTGGGCACTGGACCCTCCCCCCCCCTTCCAGACCCCTATATACAGCTTTCCTGTTCACAAAAAGTGCCCTATAACACAAAACAAAATCATCATGTTTTATAGTTATCATGACTTGCGCCGTGTGACGGTCTGGCTATTATTCCTATGGTCCCTACATAATGACATCGAAAAAGTGTTCAGAGATAGGACGACTTTTTTGGATGCGCCCGTGACTTTGGTTGCTTGACGACCGGTGAAGCTAGCCAGTGACGTAATTTACACACCGGATGCTTGACGCAAACCAGGGTTTCGGCTTTCGGGTGTCAGGTTTCAGGACGAACTGTTGACGGTCTTGTTTGCATGGTTTATTGCGGGTTACAGCTCGGTTGATACATGGCCCGTTTGACCTTCATTGGCCTGCATTAAGTCAAGTGTTTCATCGTTAGCGTTCGGTTTTCGTCCTTCGCCAGCGTGGCGCCCCATGCCCTTCATGGCCGACCCGGAACCAGCCTCCCACTCTAGCTCAGTTTTTAAAGTAATATATTCTGTAATTTTTTGTATTAGCAATCTCTTCTCTTTGTCAATAAAGTATATTCTTGAATTTAAATCCTGAAAACCTGTGGGCTATCCGAAGAGAAGCACGTATGTTCACCGGGGCAGAAGTTGGTGGCCGGCTTTATATCCCTGCGCGCCTGTTCGCTGTTCGGTATTCTGTGCGATGTCGACCGCGGCTCGCGAGGACGTCCTCGCGCGATATAAATAAACCGCGCAGTTTTATGTTGAAATTGTTGTTTTACAGACTCGAAAAGATATAAAACATATGCATCATGATTTTGAGATACTTTTAGTCTTGATTCTAAAATGTGAAAATTCTAAGATGGCATGTAAGTAGGCTGCTTTAAGCATATAATATATAGGATTTATGGGCAGAAAACTTCAACATGTTCATTTAATTATAGAACTTCCGGAAACAGTGACGTTTGCATTTACAGCCTTTTACATACTTACCATTGTCGCTGAATCGACATTTTGCCTCACGACTGGGGCATTGCACCTATGTTTATTGCCATGTGTTACCGTAATGAATTTAGCGACATTGTGTGGTGTGACAGTGTACCGGCGTGCGTAAGACGGTGGTCTTGCAGCCATTTCTGTTATAGGCCTACTTCTTTATTCCCATGGATGATGCAACATTTTCTGGTGTAACATGGACAATTTGCCGTGATATATGTGCCCCTGACAGCCGTACCCCACCCACCTGCCCTTCCTGCGCAGCGTCCCAGAAATCCGGGCTACACCCCCCCCCCCCCCTGGTATGGTATTAAAGCCGACGGCGTCTTTATTCTTTAACACGGGGGTCAGTTTAACAGCATGAGAGTCGATATTATACGCTTTAACCAGATGATGACAGAGGCACAATTTATTACCGTCGCGTAGATAATTGAGAAATTACTCCTTCTCATGGAAGGCTTAAGTACCGGGTTTCTCCATGCGTCGTTCACTTTTCCCCCGCTTAATGCTGGAATTGACTTACATTCCCACCGCGAGGCGGTAGTTAGTGACAGGGTCTGTTAAGACCGTGGAGCCGTTTAAACGGTGACGATGACACCACGTCCACTTCCACCACCCCCATCGTTGTTAACTGGGGACCCGACGGCCCCGCGTGCTGGCGGAGATCTCGTGGGAAAGTCTCGTGTGAAGAGACCGCCATATCATTACCATCCCCAGGTAACGTGTCTGGATAAATATCTCTTGTGGAACGGACGCAAATACGTTGATTTAAAGTTACACCCCGCGTGGAAGACGTCTTGAGTGTATACTTCGGCCACAAAAACCTATGTGCATGGATGTCTTTTCTATAACAAAAAATTGACAGACCTCGACGAGGGAACGACTCTGACTGTTAACGATGTTTGCCATGACGATGGGCGTTCGCGTGATGCTGTGGGACTAGGCACCAGGGTATAATATTGATGCCACGTCACTCGGCAACCAACGGGGGGGGGGGGGGGGCACGCCTGGTTAGCGAGGCATAATTATGGTGATGAGTGGGACTGATGATAATTATGACAATGGTAATGATAGGGATTCATCCAAGAGGTGAGAATTGAATCCAGATTTTGAAAAAAAGGTGGTTGTGTAGTGGGTGGGAGGGGGGCATTTTGGGTGCTTGGCTTGGGGTGAGCTGTCCCAGAAATTTACGACTTACGCGGACCAGGGGTAGGGGGTGGGCACGTAAAAGGGGCGGGGGGGGGGGTCGGTACCAAACATTCTAACTTAGTCTGTAGCGCGTCTGTAGTGCAAGGCACTTAGTCTGTAGTGCAAGGCACTTAGTCTGTAGTGCAAGGCACTTAGTCTGTAGTGCAAGGCACTTAGTCTAGTGCAAGGCACTCAGTCTGTAGTTCAAGGCACTTAGTCTGTAGTGCAAGGCACTTAGTCTGTAGTGCAAGGCACTTAGTCTGTAGTGCAAGGCACTTAGTCTGTAGTGCAAGGCACTTAGTCTGTAGTGCAAGGCACTTAGTCTGTGCAAGGCACTCAGTCTGTAGTGCAAGGCACTTAGTCTCTAGTGCAAGGCACTTAGTCTGTAGTTCAAGGCACTTAGTCTGTAGTGCAAGGCACTTAGTCTGTAGTGCAAGGCACGTAGTCTGTAGTGCAAGGCACTTAGTCTGTAGTGCAAGCCATTTAGTCTGTAGTGCAAGGCACTTAGTCTGTAGTGCAAGCCATTTAGTCTGTAGTGCAAGGCCAGCTCAAGCGGCCGGTGCGCGGTTCGAACCCAACAAGTGCAAATGTTTAAGTTTCTGCAGGATGTACATGGCTTTCTTCGCAAAGAGTAGGGGCTAGCTCCCGGAGCGTGGCTCCTCTCCACATTGACCCTTCTCATTATAGCAATATTACCTATAGATGTTAAAGCGTCCTTCTTAAACCAACCAATCTATTTTCACTATTGTAGGTTACCCTCGGCGACACGGCTTCTCTCAACTTTGACCGTCTCATTGTCCCGATATGAACATACAGTGCAATTTGCATATAAGGGAGGCACATGTGCTTCAAAAAAGGAGGATGGGCGTCCTTCTTGGACCCGCAAGTGAATAATGATGCTAATGAGGATAACGCTAAAATTGCTGATGATGTGGTGAAAATGCTGATGATGGAGATAATGCTGAAAATTTTACTAATAATGTAAATGGTGATCGTACTAATATGTCGTCAAATGGTGATGCTATTGAGAATAGATGGATAACAGGAGAAAGGGCGACAAGTGGGTCGAACTCAGGGATAAGGAGGTGTCAGTGGTGATGAGGCGGTAGTCGCGAGGAGAGGCAGGGGAGGGGGAGGGGGCTGTTAGCTACGTGAGGCTATATCATTAAGCAATTAAAGCTGTATGTTCTGGTTGTAGACATATTGCCTGTACCACACCTGGATGTTTTCTTGGGGGGGGGGGGGGGGCTAGTTGAATGCGATGAGTAACGTACGCGTCGTGTCCATGTCATATGATCTATGCAATGGTTTGTTTGTCGACGTCCTAATTTTTGAATGGATATCGAGTGGTGCTGGTAGTGGTGCTGGTAGTAGTGCTGGTGGTGGTGATGTTACTGGTGGCGTCACCGCCGGTTCACTGCCTCTCCACGATCAACAAACCTTCACAAAGGAAGTGGTTGAGATTATTTGGGTATAAAAAAAATGAAGCGTGGATTTACACAACCACAAAGCGCGCTTGGGGTACAACTTCATTCCCATACTGCATAGCGTCCAGGCATGGCTATCTATATATGGAGTCCACGTGTTGAGGGATCACAAGTGGAGAGCGTGCTGGGGTGTGGAATGGGAGGCGAGAGATGGGGGGCGGGGGATGGGGAGGCGGGGGTAGGAGTTGTGTAGCTCGTGTGGGAGTTTTCGTTGGAATTCTTGCGCAGTTTCAGTGTTTGAGAGTGTCCCCCTGGGTTTAACAAGTGCACGGATCGACAGGGGTACCGATACCCTCAGGGTACCCCTGGCCACCCTCCCCCAGCGGTCCTCTCCCCTCCAGGAGTTCCCCTCCTCCAGGGGTTCCCACCCCCAGGGGTTCCCTCCCCCAGGGGTCCTCTCCCCCCAGGGTTTCCCCTCCTCATCCTAGGGATGTAGTGGCGCGGTGGGGAGGGAGGGGGGGGGGGTGCGGATTTATGGGTGTAGGGTTAGGGTAGGGGTGCTACTCAGGGCGGGACAAGTACCGGAAGCAAGGCGCACCTTACCCCCTGACAAGTGTGTGCTCTCCGAGCCAGTGTCAACAGGGGGGTGGACACCGGATCAGAAGGGGGAGGGGGGCCGGGGTGGGGAGGCGGGGGGCGGTTAAACATGTTTGCCAACGGTGGGTAGGTAGATGTCGAGAACGGTTTCCCATTAATCTTATACACTGTTGCGGGATTTGAACTTACCCCAGGTCACTCACGCCGCACCATGCGAATACAAATGTGTGCATTTCACTTTTATGCGCATAAATTGACCGAGGCAGTGTTTTTTTTAAACAATGTTTGATGAATCAATTTTTTGGTGAATCTATAAAATATTAGGGATTCCTCGGCTGGGCTTGGGGCTGAGGCGCGAAAGTAAGATTACATACAACTTACGCCAAGAGTAAGTAACTTGCCACGCCTTGCTAGGTTGAGAAAACTTCGTACATTGGCGAGCAGAAGAAAGATTCTCATTATGAAATATGACAAAAAGTGCAGAAATATCAGGGCATGCAACTCTTCAAGTAACCTAAGACACTACCCCTCAAGCCAATATTTACTTAACAACAGGTGCAGCCGCTTCAACGAGTGACGGTGGCCAGTAATGCTTACAATAATAGAGATATTACTAGCAAGGTGTAGGCAGACAAACACGGTGGGATTAGTGGTAGGATAACATACCATGGGATGCACACAATTCGAGTTCGATGTGTTGTCACGTCGAAAAATTTAGCGCTTACGTTAAAACTACCCATCAGGCAGTTTCAAATGTCAGTAGTAACTTCTGCCGGGATGTGTTACTGACTGATGTACGTATATATAGGTACATGTATCTACACATTCGAAAGGCATGAGTCACATGCGCGAGCCAGTGTCACATTCGTTTTTTTCATTTAATTCGAGCCTCCTGCTGCAATGGCTGAACAGGGATGGCACTTTTTTGCCACTTCCTGCCGCTTCCGGCATTTAGAACGCAGATTCTGGGAAGTTCCACCATGACCCTAAGCGACTATGACAACTAGCAGGAATATCACTGTCATATAGCTGGGGAATTATATAGTTAATAAAATAATGTATAAATCGTGAGTAACCGATTGAGACGATAAACCTGTGATGAGAGGTAAAAGGTATGATGTCCTTCAGAACAGAATGATCTAGATTGTGATAAGCTCAGTCAGTCTCCAATTGGCGTAGTCAAACATACACGCAAATGTCGACAAATTGATAAAGCACGATATAAACTACATATGTTATGATCTGGTTAGTGCTAGAATGATATAGTCTTGTGTTTATACCACCAAATTCGGGTATGTAAGTTGATGAACACCGATCCAGATATTTATGCACGCCATTCTTTCTGGAGTTTGTTGTAGAGAATAGAAATAATATAATATCTGGTAAATTTTGTCTAAGGCGCAAAAAGGAAAAACAGAAGCGCTTTCTCTTTGTAATGCTCCATGATTCTTTTTCGAATCTGTTAAAGAACAGCCAAACAGACTGTATAACATTTTGGTGGGATGGTGCTGACATCCAGTTATCAGGTCTCAGGGGCATGCTACATTAGAGAAACGTAGATTTACTGCTCCTTACTAATGAACAAAATAATAGACATTCCTTGCTTTTTATTTTGCCACAGTTTAGAAAATATTAAACAACATGCTTATAGTATTATCACGCCTTGTGGTTTTGGGTGATGTTTTTGGAAAGCTCATGATTGATTGTGCTATGTCCAGTGTCAAAGACAAGAGTCACGTTTCAAGAATCAGAATGATTTATTCGTCAAAGCGAAAACATTTAGTACGTGCTCGTGAATAAGAGGAGAATGAGCATATGAAGGAGATCCTGATTCAGGTCAAATCTCTCTTTCATCAGATCCAGAGGGAAAAAGAAGAATTATGTAGCTGTAACTTAAACAATGGAATCAGAACTTGCCGCATTTACAACTTGCCTAATAAAGATAACTTGGGCATTAAAGACCGGCACACGTTGGTGCCTCTACCAAACTATTGTTAAAGACTGGTATTCGTGGTTGCCTCCATCAAACTATTGTTAAAGACCGGCACACGTGGTTGCCTCTACCAAACTATTGTTAAAGACTGGCACACGTGGTTGCCTCGACCAAACTATTGTTAAAGACCGGCACACGTGGTTGCCTCGACCAAACTATTGTTAAAGACCGGCACACGTGGTTGCCTCGACCAAACTATTGTTAAAGACCGGCTCACGTGCTCGGTCTTCACCAAACTATTGTTAAAGACCGGCACACGTGGTTGGTTTTCAGCAAACTATTGTTAAAGACCGGCACACGTGGTTGCCTCGACCAAACTATTGTTAAAGACCGGCACACGTGGTTGCCACGACCAAACTATTGTTAAAGACCGGCACACGTGGTTGCCTCCATCAAACTGTTGTTAAAGACCGGCACACGTGGTTGCCTCGACCAAACTATTGTTAAAGACCGGCACACGTGCTCGGTCTTCACCAAACTATTGTTAAAGACCGGCACACGTGGTTGCTTCCATCAAACTATTGTTAAAGACCGGCACACGTGGTTGCCTCCACCAAAACTATTGTTAAAGACCGGCACACGTGCTCGGTCTTCACCAAACTATTGTTAAAGACCGGCACACGTGGTTGCCTCCATCAAACTATTGTTAAAGACCGGCACACGTGGTTGCCTCCATCAAACTATTGTTAAAGACCGGCACACGTGCTCGGTCTTCACCAAACTATTGTTAAAGACCGGCACACGTGGTTGCCTCCATCAAACTATTGTTAAAGACCGGCACACGTGGTTGCCTCCACCAAAACTATTGTTAAAGACCGGCGCACGTGCTCGGTCTTCACCAAACTATTGTTAAAGACCGGCACACGTGGTTGCCTCCATCAAACTATTGTTAAAGACCGGCACACGTGGTTGCCTCCATCAAACTATTGTTAAAGACCGGCACACGTGGTTGCCTCTACCAAACTATTGTTAAAGACCGGCACACGTGGTTGCCTCGACCAAACTATTGTTAAAGACCGGCACACGTGGTTGCCTCGACCAAACTATTGTTAAAGACCGGCACACGTGGTTGCCTCGACCAAACTATTGTTAAAGACCGCCACACGTGGTTTCCTCCACCAAACAATTGTTAAAGACCGGCACACGTGGTTGCCTCCATCAAACTATTGTTAAAGACCGCCACACGTGGTTGCCTCCACCAAACAATTGTTAAAGACCGGCACACGTGGTTGCCTCCATCAAACTATTGTTAAAGACCGGCACACGTGGTTGCCTCCATCAAACTATTGTTAAAGACCGGCACACGTGGTTGCCTCCACCAAAACTATTGTTAAAGACCGGCGCACGTGCTCGGTCTTCACCAAACTATTGTTAAAGACCGGCACACGTGGTTGCCTCCATCAAACTATTGTTAAAGACCGGCACACGTGGTTGCCTCCATCAAACTATTGTTAAAGACCGGCACACGTGGTTGCCTCTACCAAACTATTGTTAAAGACTGGCACACGTGGTTGCCTCGACCAAACTATTGTTAAAGACCGGCACACGTGGTTGCCTCGACCAAACTATTGTTAAAGACCGCCACACGTGGTTGCCTCGACCAAACTATTGTTAAAGACCGGCACACGTGCTCGGTCTTCACCAAACTATTGTTAAAGACCGGCACACGTGGTTGGTTTTCAGCAAACTATTGTTAAAGACCGGCACACGTGGTTGCCTCGACCAAACTATTGTTAAAGACCGGCACACGTGGTTGCCACGACCAAACTATTGTTAAAGACCGGCACACGTGGTTGCCTCCATCAAACTGTTGTTAAAGACCGGCACACGTGGTTGCCTCGACCAAACTATTGTTAAAGACCGGCACACGTGCTCGGTCTTCACCAAACTATTGCTAAAGACCGGCACACGTGGTTGCTTCCATCAAACTATTGTTAAAGACCGGCACACGTGGTTGCCTCCACCAAAACTATTGTTAAAGACCGGCACACGTGCTCGGTCTTCACCAAACTATTGTTAAAGACCGGCACACGTGGTTGCCTCCATCAAACTATTGTTAAAGACCGGCACACGTGGTTGCCTCCATCAAACTATTGTTAAAGACCGGCACACGTGCTCGGTCTTCACCAAACTATTGTTAAAGACCGGCACACGTGGTTGCCTCCATCAAACTATTGTTAAAGACCGGCACACGTGGTTGCCTCCACCAAAACTATTGTTAAAGACCGGCGCACGTGCTCGGTCTTCACCAAACTATTGTTAAAGACCGGCACACGTGGTTGCCTCCATCAAACTATTGTTAAAGACCGGCACACGTGGTTGCCTCCATCAAACTATTGTTAAAGACCGGCACACGTGGTTGCCTCTACCAAACTATTGTTAAAGACCGGCACACGTGGTTGCCTCGACCAAACTATTGTTAAAGACCGGCACACGTGGTTGCCTCCATCAAACTATTGTTAAAGACCGGCACACGTGGTTGCCTCGACCAAACTATTGTTAAAGACCGGCACACGTGGTTGCCTCGACCAAACTATTGTTAAAGACCGCCACACGTGGTTGCCTCCACCAAACAATTGTTAAAGACCGGCACACGTGGTTGCCTCCATCAAACTATTGTTAAAGACCGGCACACGTGGTTGCCTCCATCAAACTATTGTTAAAGACCGGCACACGTGGTTGCCTCCACCAAAACTATTGTTAAAGACCGGCGCACGTGCTCGGTCTTCACCAAACTATTGTTAAAGACCGGCACACGTGGTTGCCTCCATCAAACTATTGTTAAAGACCGGCACACGTGGTTGCCTCCATCAAACTATTGTTAAAGACCGGCACACGTGGTTGCCTCTACCAAACTATTGTTAAAGACCGGCACACGTGGTTGCCTCGACCAAACTATTGTTAAAGACCGGCACACGTGGTTGCCTCCATCAAACTATTGTTAAAGACCGGCACACGTGGTTGCCTCGACCAAACTATTGTTAAAGACCGGCACACGTGGTTGCCTCGATCAAACTATTGTTAAAGACCGCCACACGTGGTTGCCTCCACCAAACAATTGTTAAAGACCGGCACACGTGGTTGCCTCCATCAAACTATTGTTAAAGACCGGCACACGTGGTTGCCTCCATCAAACTATTGTTAAAGACCGGCACACGTGGTTGCCTCTACCAAACTATTGTTAAAGACCGGCACACGTGGTTGCCTCGACCAAACTATTGTTAAAGACCGGCACACGTGGTTGCCTCGACCAAACTATTGTTAAGGACCGCCACACGTGGTTGCCTCCACCAAACAATTGTTAAAGACCGGCACACGTGGTTGCCTCAACCAAACTATTGTTAAAGACCGGCACACGTGGTTGCCTTCATCAAACTATTCTTAAAGACGGAGACACGTGGTTGCCTCCACCAAAACTATTGTTAAAGACCGGCACACGTGCTTGGTCTTCACCAAACTATTGTTATAGACCGGCACACGTGGTTGCCTCCATCAAACTGTTGTTAAAGACCGGTACACGTGGTTGCCTCGACGAAACTGTTGTTAAAGACCGGCACACGTGGTTGCCTCATTCAAACTGTTGTTAAAGACCGGCACACGTGGTTGCCTCCACCAAACTATTGTTAAAAACGGACACACGTGGTTGCCTCCACCAAACTATTGTTAAAGACCGGCACACGTGGTTGCCTCGACCAAACTATTGTCAAAGACCGGCACACGTGGTTTCCTCCACCAAACTATTGTTGAAGACCGGCACACGGGGTTTCCTTCACCAAACTATTGTTAAAGACCGGCACACGTGGTGGACTCTACCAAACTATTGTTAAAGACCGGCACACGTGGTTGCCTCCATCAAACTATTGTCAAAGACCGGCACACGTGGTTGCCTCCACCAAACTATTGTTAAAGACCGGCAAACGTGGTTGCCTCCACCAAACTATTGTTGAAGACCGGCACACGTGGTTGCCTCTACCAAACTATTCGGTAGTCGCTTCCCACCTAGATGGGAAATCGTGTCTTTTGGATTCGTTAAGATAAATATGATTGGCTGGTTCTGTATTGTGGACGCTGTATTAAAATTCTGGTCATATCGGAGAATGGGAGAAGGAAAGGAAGAGCGGGGCCATGTCCCCGGGGTAAACCCCTACTCTTTGCGAAGAAGGGCATGGGATCTTTAGCCTGCGACCACACAGACATGGCCACAGCGGGGCTCGACTCACCGAGCCACGGGCCGCCTCAGGTGGCCAGAGCGCTCACTGGGAGCGTTAATTCTAACCCACTGAGCTATCGAGGCGGCCCTAAAATAAGTATGAGGGTAAAGGTAACATTTAAATGATAAATATGGAGCTCTTTCGTGAGCTTGGGAGTTATTTCCCGAGACATGGCTCCTCTGCACCATTGCCGCGATATGACTGGCCGAGGGTAAAGCACCCTACTTAACCAATCAGCCCGCAATACTCTACTTGAAACAGACGCGCCATCAAACCTTGCCTAGGTCAATATAACTATTCCAGCATAACTTAAACATAAACTAATAGCTGGTATTTCCGTTCCTTCGTTTAGAGTCTTTCATGGCTACCCTAAAGATGCAGTGGAGCAATTAATTGCTTCTTTTTTGGATAGGGGGTATGGGGTTGGTGATGGAGACTTGTTGCGGGATGTCGTCTGGCTAATATCGTATGGTAATTGGTGGTACAAAAATTCGCAATATGATATAAATGCGCAAGACTTTTAGCTTTTGATGTAGTTACCGGATGAACGGGTGGCCGGATCTTGACGGATTCCTTGAGTGATTCCCTTGTCTTTTTTTTTTGGGTGCACACTAAAACGCGTTTGGCCACCTGCTCTCCTGCCATGTCGAGTTCTTGTTTTATAAAGCAAGTAACGAATGACACTCCGTGTTTTATTTTTCTGATGTTCGTCTCCCTGACAACGACATTGGCGTGATATTATACAGAGTACGCTGGAGGATCCGATGAACCCTCTTCCTCTCTTGAAGGAAGGGATGTGTGAAATCACATGCTGGATGTGAAATGAAAATCCATACCGAAGGACTTTTTGGAACGTTGCTGCAGAAGTCCAGCAACGCCGTCTGTAATATATATACGGTATATATATATATATATATATATATATATACGTCAATATCTAACGGGGTGCGATTCGTTGTTGGTCTGACTCCGGGAGAGGAGGTGGTGGGAGGGGGGTGGGGGTGAGTGGGGGATGGGGTGGGGGGGGAAGGGTCATCCACTTGTCCCGTGACGTAGCAACGCCCCAGCGTAGTCAAGGAACGGATCAGTCCACCTGTTGAGTTCTTCATGATAATAAAATGCAAGCCAAAAAAACTTCCGCTGCATGAGATAAGGCACTTAGAGGGTTCGCAGAGATGAGGTGTGCGAAAATATAGAGATCTTTATATATATTTATATATGTGTGTAGCGGTGGCGTAGTCCATGCGACGCTCAAGTGCCCTGGCACACAGAAAGGCGGCGTGGCCTGGCCTCAAGCACGTCCCCGATTGGACGCCCAGAAGGCTTTCGAATCGCGCGTCGTTGAAGACACCCTCGCACGGTAACATGGCTGGCTGGAGAACTCAGTGACCTGCGGTGTCTGTCCGCGATACCTCTCCGGCGCCCCGCCGTCCGTGGTGGAACTAATGATGATGACGAATACATGGTAGTAGCCTTGTCCTTATTTATATATATTTATATACAGAGAGAGGGGAATATAGATAGTTGGCTTTGGTGGGAAGTTTTCAGATTGTTGTGTTTCCTTGTCGTACCACACACGGAACAGGCGTAACAGCTTCTAACGTAGCTTTAGGGGGTTTGTGGATTTGCGCACAAGTAAACAACGCTGCCATTGGCTGAGAGGAGTGACGTCACACGCCTGGTGGGTTGTGCCCGACCCGAGACTCAGTGAAGTGGAGTTAGTGAGTGAGAGGTGGGGGTGAGTGAGTGAATGGAGCGCTAGGCCCGGTCCGGCGGTATGGGTAGCATGCATGCTCAGTGATATGTCTTCTTCCACCGACACAAAGAACTTGGCCACCGCCTCCTACACACATACACACTCACGGTTACCCAGCATGCGCGGGGCGAAGTAAGCATGGATAAAGGGAGTTCTTATTAGGTAAGTTGTCCGCGAGGATTAACATAGGATTTACGTCATGATGTGACGGTCTGACGGCTCGTTACATAACAGGTATTCATGAGTTGACCGGCCACTCACGATGAGGGAACCGCATGCCGAATGTGGCTGGCTCTAGCGTGGGTGCCTCGGGGTTTGACCTTATGAGGGTGTGGTACCTTATAAGGCAGCGTCGAGATTATTGACTTGAAAGTCGGATCCGTTTCGAGAAAAAGCTTTGAGGATCGATGCAGTAAACGACTCATCTACGAAAGAAGAATGAGTTTCTTTCTTGATAGCCAGATATATGTATTATTTTACTTTATACTTGATAAAGAAGGTCGTATGTGGGCTGGTCGTATATTCAGGACGCTTTAACCATTTCTGATCATATCGCGTCAATGGGAGAAGGAAGCGAGAATGGAGCCATGTCCCCGGGGGTCTTTGGGAAGGAAGAGCTGGGATCGTTATCCTGCGACCACACATACATGGGCGCTCGCCTTGCGTGGTCTGGTCATCCGAGAGCCTAACGGCACGTGGATCAATGGTTCGAGCCCCGCTGTGGCCATGTCTGTGTGGTCGCAGGATAAAGATCCCATGTCCTTCTTCGCAAAGAGTAGGGGGTTACTCCCGAGGACATGGCTCCACTCTCCCTTCCTTCTCCCATTGACGCGGTATGACCAAAAGTAGTTATTGTGTCCTGAATATTCAACCAACCAACCACAGACATGGCCGCAGTAGAGCTCGAACCACGAATCCACTTGCTATTAGGCTCTCGGGTGGCCAGAGCGCTCAATGCGAGCGTTCTAACCTCGTATGTGCGGAAATGGCTTCACGTTCAACGCGTGTTATGATTCTAACCATGCATTCCATGTAATCGGGTAATCATTCATGGCACGACATTTATTATTAGAGTAATTGACAGGCGTGAGTAATACGTGAGGTACGTTGAAACAATGGTTCGCCCTTACATGGAAGAAGGACCAACAAAGAAATTTTTTTTACATTTCTTTGTGGGACATGCAAAAGAATAAGAAACTGACTGAAAATATCCAGGTGACCCATTTTTTAAGTTACCATATATATAGTTTGTCACTCTTCATCCAGAGGGGGTTCTGTTTGACGGGACAATACCCGTGTTTGTACCCGTATGTCTTGTGCCAGGGCCGCCTTATCTGATCAGCACCGGAGGCATGGGGTCCTGGGTCGTCGGCCATTTTTCCAGATAACCATCGAAATTACCAGTTACTTTGTTACCGAGAGAGGCTGTGGGTAGAACAGAAAGACGCCGCCAGTCTGGACGTCCACCCTGGAGGCTCAGGTGAACCTATTTACCCCCGACTGTGCCTCGTCTCTACCCCATTCCTCCCCCACCCCTCCACCCATGCGACCGCCAATTGCGCAGAGGCGGCGGTGGCGGAGGTGGAGGCACAGGAGGTAGAATCGGAGGTGAATCTCTTCTAGCCTGGACCACAGACCCCCGAAATATTCCTGCAGCAAACCGACGACCGTCGTCTTGACATGGACGATATTAATATTGAAGGCGTAGATCGCATTACACGCTACCTGAACGCCGTTTTTTGGTCGGTGTGTTTTTCGTGTTTCGGTGTTTCCTCGGTGCTTGCGACCTATTGTTTTTTTGGCGTACGTACGGCGCGTTGTTCGGTGTGTCGTGCTGTGTGGGCTGTAAGCCTGGATGGATGCGGTCATACCTCAGGTGGATGCCAAAATGGGACCGCTCATAAGTATGGCAACCTTTTCGTTATATGTTTGTAAGTAAGAGGGTATCGGGTAAGGACGGTTAATGGTGCATTAGTGACCGCTGATATGTGGCGGCGAGGGGTGTCGTTAAGGGTGGGGGTGGGGGTGGGGTAGGGTGGGGCGGGGTAGATCGGCGGGTGATAGGGGTAACGTTAAGGGTAGGCTAGGCGTGGAATGGGGTGGTGGTTACGGGGTATCGTTAAGGGTGGGTCATATCGTTAAAGACGTGTGTGGGGTAGGGTGAGGAGTGGGGTGGTATTACGCTCGATTGAAGTAGAGGGTTGGCGGGTGGGGGTTGGTAGGGTATCGTTAAGAGTAAGTGGGGAGGGAGTGCAGCGGATGATGGGGGTGTGGCGCCTGATTATTGGTCATCATCCTAACGACCTCTGAAGGTCGTTACAATGTGACGCGTGCCTCAGGTGGTCTGTAGGGACACACGGAGACTAGCCGGCCCTACACGGGCCCAGGGCACCAGCCATGTACCGGCCCTACACGGGCCCAGGGCACCAGCCATGTACCGGCCCTACACGGGCCCAGGGCACCAGCCATGTACCGGCCCTGCGCAGGCCCAGGGCAACAGCCATATACCGGCTCTACACGGGCCCAGGGCACCAGCCATGTACCGGCCCTACACGGGCCCAGGGCACCAGCCATGTACCGGCCCTACACGGGCCCAGGGCACCAGCCATGTACCGGCCCTACACGGGCCCATGGCACCAGCCATGTACCGGCCCTACACGGGCCCAGGGCACCAGCCATGTACCGGCCCTACACGGGCCCAGGGCACCAGCCATGTACCGGCCCTACACAGGCCCAGGGCACCAGCCATGTACCGGCCCTACACGGGCCCAGGGCACCAGCCATGTACCGGCCCTACACGGGCCCAAGGCACCAGCCATGTACCGGCCCTACACGGGCCCAGGGCACCAGCTATGTACTGGCCCTACACGGGCCCAGGGCACCAGCCATGTACCGGCCCTACAGCGGTCTTACACCAGCCCTACACCGGCCCAGGGCACCTCCAAAGGTCAGTCCTACACCCGCCCTACACCGGCCCGGGACCCCTCCAAGGGTCAGCCTCACACCGGCCTTACACCCACCCAACACCGGCCCTACACCGGCCCAGCCCCCCATCCAAGGGTCAGCCCCACACCGGCCCTACACCGGCTCTACACCGGCCTTACAGGGGCCCCACGCCGACCCTACACCGGCCCTACACCGGCCCTACACGGTCACCGGCCCTACACCGGCCCTACACCGGCCCAGGGCCCCACCAAGGGACAGCCCCACACCCGCCCTACACCGGTCCAGGGCCTCTCCAAGAGTCAGCCCTACACCCGCCCTACACCGGCCCAGGGCCCCTCCAAGGGTCAGCCCCACACCGGCGCTACACCGGCCCAGGGCCCCTCCAAGGGTCAGCCCCACACCGGCGCTACACCGGCCCAGGGCCCCTCCAAGGGTCAGCCCCACACCGGCCCTACACCGGCCCAGGGCCCCTCCAAGGGTCAGCCCCACACCGGCGCTACACCGGCCCAGGGCCCCTCCAAGGGTCAGCCTCACACCGGTCCTACACCGGCCCAGGGCACCACCAAGGGACAGCCCCACACCCGCCCTACACCGGCCCAGGGCCTCTCCAAGGGTCAGCCCTACACCCGCCCTACACCGGCCCAGGGCCCCTCCAAGGGTCAGCCCCACACCGGCCCTACACCGGCCCAAGGCCCCTCCAAGGGTCAGCCCCACACCGGCCCTACACCGGCCCAGGGCCTCTCCAAGGGTCAGCCCCACACCGGCCATATACCGGCCCCACACCGGCCCCACACCGGCCCTACACCGGCCCTACACCGGCCCAGGGCCCCTCCACAGGCCCTACGCCAGCCCCACCCAGGCCCAGGGCACCAGCCATGTACCGGCCCTACACTGGCCCTACACCGGCCGTACAGCGGCCGTACAGCTGCCCTACACCCACGCTACACCGGCCCAGGGCACCTCCAAGGTTCAGCCCCACACCGGCCCAAGGCACCTCCAAGGGTGAGCCACAGACCGGTCATACACCGGCCGTACACCGGTCCAGAGCACCTCCGAGAGTTAGCCCTACGCCGGTCCTACAGCGGCCCTACCCCGGTCCTACACCAGCAGTACACCGACCCTACACCAGCACTACACCAGCGCTACACTGACCCTACACCAGTCCTACACCACCCCTACACCACACCTACACCACACCTACACCAACCCTACACCAGTCCTACACCAGCACTACACTAACCCTACACCAGTCCTACACCAGCACTACACTGACCCTACACCAGTCCTACACCAGCACTACACTGACCCTACACCAGTCCTACACCAGCACTACACTGACCTACACCAGTCCTACACCACCCCTACACAAACCCTACACCAACCTACACCAACCCTACACCAACCCTACACCAGCCTAAACAAACCCTACACAAACCCTACACCAATCTACACCAACCCTACGCCGGCATACACCAACCTACACCAACCCTACACCAGCCTAAACAAACCCTACACAAACCCTACACCAACCTACACCAACCCTATGCCGGCCTACACCAACCCTACGCCGGCATACACCAACCCTACGCTGGCATACACCAGTTCTACACCAGTCCTACACGAACCCTACACCAGCCTACACAAACCCTATACAAACCCTACACCAATCTACACCAACCCTATGCCGGCCTACACCAACTCTACGCCGGCATACACCAACCCTACGCTGGCATACACCAGTCCTACACCAGTCCTACACCAACCCTACACCAGCCTACACAAACCCTACACAAACCCTACACCAACCTACACCAACCCCATGCCGGCCTACACCAACTCTACGCTGGCCTACACCAGTCCTACACCAACCCTACGCCAGCCTACACAAACCCTATACAAACCCTACACCAACCTACACCAACCCTATGCCGGCCTACACCAACCCTACGCCGGCATACACCAGTCCTACACCAACCCTACACCAGCCTACACAAATCCTATACAAACCCTACACCAACCTACACCAACCCTATGCCGGCCTACACCAACTCTACGCCGGCATACACCAACCCTACGCTGGCCTACACCAGTCCAACACCAACCCTGTACCCCAACTAACCCAACCCTACACGAACCCTCGGTTTTCCCGTCCGGCGATATCTTCTGGCCGTGAGTGGCACACATTACCACTGACACACAAAGCCCGGTGTACCTACTTACTACCCTCCCCCGCGGACCCCCGACGACTTTGTCACTGGTGTGTCACATCATTCACCCGGGCCAGAACTATTGACTTTATAGCGTTTCCAACTCGAGTGAATCCTTGTCAGCTAATGACTGCAGGGTCGCAGCGCAGTGCTTCTCAGAATCTGGACCTGCGGTTCATTCCACTAGTGTAATGGATCTCTTTGTGATTAAGGTGACCGTGTTTTAATGACTTTAGATAGGCATCGGACAGTCAGCCGCTCGCCTCTCCCACCAAGTGGCCGGCACTTCACAAACAGACCGGCCACTGAGTCATTTTATTGACTTTAAAAGGGCAGCGTGCGGTGACACGAAAGAAAAAAGGTATTGCTTTATCAAGAAACACAACCCGGTTGATCATATTTAAAGATGGTTGCCCTGCCCTTTTGGGGGCATTTTAGCTTTCATTCTCAACTGACGCGCCGTGTTTTTTATGTGTGTGTCAGGTGAAGCAGCGGTATGTGTCTGATCCAGCGGGTGATGGAAGATATCATTAAACGTGGCCAGGGTGGGTGAAGTGTGAAATAATTATACTTCTGGGGGACATCTTACGCTACTTAAACGCCTTTTAAATGCACGCACCAAAACCCTGTTTCACCTGTGTGTATTGCTGGGCTCGCGTTAGCATTCGCCAATAGCCATTTTGCGAGAAAATTCGGGATTTGGCGATAAGAACTTCCTGGACACTCGCCAAAATGGCGAATATAAAATTTCAACTACAAACACATTTTTATTCATGTTTTTTTCAACAAATGGAACCAGAAAATCCTCGAACAAATATTGGCTAATGTTTTTCCACGGAATTAGCCAAATTGGCTAATGAGAAAAATATCCTAGCGCGAGCCCAGTATTGGTGTTTTTTGGCCGTTTATTTTTTACTCTGTATAATTATAAACCTGATGTGATAGCATAGCAGCTCTTTAAGGCGTGAGTCGACAATGGTCTATGCTGCTGTCATTAAGCTTTGTATGCGGGAGGTAGGGGAGGAGAGGTGAAGGGCGGGGGGAGGGGGGGGGGGTGGTGTAGACCCACAGGGCGCCCGTGTGCGGAAATTGCTATAGGGTGCTGACAGTCATTACAGTTGCTTTTGGATTAACCCTGGCTAAGGGGCTTAACACAGGCTTATCGCACGCCCTGTATTGCAAGCACAACATACCGGTGGCGAAAATCCTTGATCAAAGGGCAGAATCTCTAGCTTTGAGTTTACTGCTTTCAAAGGGATATATATAATATAGATATCCTCTTCCCGCCAAAACGTTAGCGGCAGACGTAACTCGAGGCGAAAAGTTCCACAATAAACGGATTAAGCAACGCTTCGTCTCTTATTAATGGGGGGAGTGTTTACTCGAGGGCTAAGTAACCAGTTGTCTTCTTTATCCTTAACGACGGTATTATTTGTCCCCTACTAAACCCTGCCACGTGCCCGCCAGCTATCTGATCACGTGACCGGATATCTGTATCTTGTATTAGATGACGCTACCGGTCGTTATCAGTACGTACTTTGAAAAAGTCTTACGTTTGGTGGACTATGTTCGGCAGCAGGAGGGGGGGGGGGGGGTGTCAAGAAGGCCATGGGTAACCCCTATGACTGGACCCCTACACTCCTTTGGTATTCTCGTGTTACCCCCCTTAGTTGTCACGGTAAGGTTAGAGTATGCAGAGATTCCTCAGTTGTCGCGATGTGATGAGTGCATGTATCGAAGGTATCACACATCTAACCCGGGGTGATCACTGCTCTCACTTCATTGCGCTGACAACCTCAAAGCCACGTTACATAGATGTAGCATTAACATGTGTGATTACAATGCATTGAGCTTTGTTCATTGACGAAACTTACATTGACAAGTAAATAAGGACAAATATCGTACCCCGCTTAGACACTGCCGTTTTTTTCAGTCGTTTTTTTTCCCCGGTCTTGCAGCAAGTAACCCTTTCCGTATCTTCTACGGGACCGTTGGGACCATGTATGCCACTTTAACTTCCCGCTATGCCGCTGATAGTCTCTTCAAACATAGCCCAGAGAGGAGTTGCTCAACTCAAGTACGTGAAGCTTACTCCCCCCGCTACCCTCCACCCGCTTCTATTGCGCCCCATCCTCTTCCCTTCACCGCAAATTGACCAGAATAGAGTCTATTCTTGTCCGAGGTAGCTTGTTGATAATACGAGGGCTTTTGTGCCTGCCCCGAGGTAGACCCCCTAGTAAATACCCTTCATTTGGGGTTTTAAATAGCCCTCTTTGTCGAACCCCGATCGGGGCCTAAGTTTCTAAGGGGTGTCCGATGTTTGGGCGGAGGTTCATGTGAATACGCCCCGCGGGAGGGATTCACGCAGTCATAGGAGTCCGCGGCCTAAACCGGAAACCTTTTGTCGGAATGTCCTGGGGGGAGACTTCAATGCAACGCAGCTCTTTAAGGCGATGTTCTCCGCCCGGCATTGTACTCTTCAACATTTATTGCCGTTATTATTTGGTGGTCTTAATAACATATGTTTCTTTGTGAGGAAATACATGCATGACACTTTAATAAGTAAAGTGGGATTTTAATGTGGCTATTTTAACTTTTTGGATCAGTCATATAGTTATATTAACAACTAACGAGGGCCAAGAACATGTGAAAGACTTTTACTTTTAAAAAGTGACATATGGGGGAGTTTTTTCTTCCTTATTTTAGTTGGTCGAAAAGGAAGGACCACGTGTTTTTTTATTGTATCTCAGCGATAAAAGGGGCATCCGTCGACGTCTTCATCTGAGCACCCCGCACTGGACACCTATTGTGCAACCACAATCATTCGCTAACGTGTTAAATGACCATTAGTGAGAGTGGTTTGATAGGATTGAGAGCCACGTGGCAGAAGATACCTCTGGTCGCCTCTCCATATCTCTTCTCTTTTTATAACGCCATTAGGACCCTGTCTAACAGGTAGCTGCAATCACGGCCGATAGACGAACTGCTGTAATTTTCCGCAACTTTTGGCGCTTCTTTACAGCGAGTGTCACCGGGGGCACTTCCGTCTCCCTTTGATGTGGCTGCTCACTCCTGCCCACACTTTTATTTTTTAATTGCTGTTGACTGCAGCTTCACTGAGCAGCTTCCAGACGTGGCGAGCGTCGCCATGGTGACGTAACAGGGTCGTGATATCATCGCGAAAGGTGAAGAGTCTTTATTAGGTCTTTTGCTGGGGTGGGGGCGGGAGGTGATGGGGGGATATGGCGGGCGATGCTGGCTGCCCACTGGGGGAGGCTGGGCCCAGCATTCTGACTGGCCGCTGGGGAGAGGGTGCGTGGCATGGGTGTTGTTGCAGCCCCCACCCATAGATGGCGCTGGGTGATAAGACAACGCAACCAACCACCGGTTGGTTGCGCGACGGCCATGGCGGGGTTTTTAACACTGACGGCGGGTGGGGGGTTGGGGTGGGGGGGGGGGGGCTGACTGCTGAGGCATGAGTTCCCCTTGGCTCTCCTCCCGCCTCCCGCCTCGTGTGCATATATATATTTATATATATATAGCCTTGGTTCGCCGCAGAGTGGCAGTCAGATGAGAAAAAACGTTGGCGGGGCGGACGGACGCCGAGAGTGAGAGAGAGGTATTAGGACGGTGTCCATAGGCCAAGGTCTCCAGCGCACGCCGACTTTCATTTCCACCGTAAAGCGCTTGTCAAACACGCTGGGCGCCCTGCTTAGGCCCAGTCACGCTAGGCGACGAGGTGAGTTTGTTAAAAAACCGAGCACAAACATTGCTTTAATACGCGCGGGGCTTTGTGTATGCGGAAGGAGAGGAGCGTAAGACTTCCAGCAGAGTTGACGTGCGAAAAGACAGGAGAGAGGAGACTAAGAAATGGGGTTTGGAGGATGATGGGGGTGGAGGAGGGCCTGGGGTGTAAGGAATGCGGGGGTGGTGGGGTGGCTGGTCGGGAGATGACAGCAACGCGAAGGATGATGAATCAACGCCCACTCTTTATATTCGAGTGGGTCAGTGCAGCTCGTGGTGAATGGGTGAGTGGTTGGGGGGTTGGGGGGGGTTGGGGGGGGGGGGGTGGGCGGTAGTCGAGTGTGGAAAAGGATGAGACTTGTGACGGTGAGAACGCCGGGGTGGCACGGGAAAGTTTGACGATTGTGTCCGTATGGTTGGCTGATGTAGTGTAATTGCTGTGTGTGTGTTGACCTGATAGGCTGCAGTACTCAAGGCGATTGTCATCTGTGGTAGGCTGTTTTTTACTTTGACAAGGCACGGCTTGGAACGGCTCAGCTTGGAGGACACACATACACACATGTAATAAGTACGTTGAGTCACGCTTGTGTTCAGGCCAAATTCAGGGGTCCAGAAAATCAAATAGACGGGGAATACAGCGGGAGGGGGGCGGGGCAGGGGGGGGGGGGGAGGGGGGCGGACAATGAAATATATCCTTGTCCAAATGAGTGGCTAAGCCAGGTTTCGGTACAAATACGTTTTGGGAGGGTACCCCGAAATAGAGAGCGAGAAGAAAGATAGGTGGTAGGCAATGTGTTCGGTTCCGGGGAGACTTTAATGTAGTAAATTCCCGCGGCTTTCTGGGCGGGCGGGCGACCAAGATATCGTGAGAGAGGGCAGGCAATGGGTCATCATGTGACACGACGTGGGTAACCCCTGGGTGACCACCAGGCACAGGGCGGGATGATGGTAGTGTGTTCGGGGTTGGGAGTAGGAGGGGGGATATTGTTTTTGGGTCTGTCTGTGTGTGGGAGTGGAGAGAGGGAGGTCATTTTATCTCCAGTGTCATCCTCTCGCGTATAGTTCAAAGGGCACGTAGCGGAGTGACCGGTATTGGGAGTGTGCTCGAGGATTTAGCTCATTGTAATAGGACGCCCGCAGACTCCCTGGCCGCCGCCAAAATCGTCGGTTTTTTCCAGTGTCTGTCTGTCTGTCTCACCCACAACGACGACCATGACCACCACGAGCAGCTGGGTGTGAAACACCGCCCGGGTCTCACACCGCAGCCGAGACTTCCCCTCTAACTCGTGGTCAATCACTACACGGGTGTCTTGTCTTCCCCGGCTCTCTGTCTGTCTCTCTCACGCCGGCTCGGGATTCGCAGCAGGCGGGCGCTAAGCGCTTTGCCAACTCGCGCCGTCCCACTGTGTCCGGCGCCTACTCCAAATCAAACAGGTAGTTGCTTAACGAGATTGCAGGTGTCGGGTCCACTGCCTCTCTGCAGGTGTCAGCCTGGGCTAAAAGGGAAAGAAAGCAACTGCACTGACCGCCAGTCTGCCTGGGCTGGCTGGCTGCATGTGATGGCTGCCTGGGTGCCTGGTTTGTTTGGCTGGTGGCGGCCAGCCTTCAAGGAGGTGGCAGCCGGCAGTTTGGATGTTGAGTGTGAGGTACCGGCCGCAATGACGCCCAGTACAAACCTAGCCGTGCCTCGCTAAGTGCGGCTGCTTTACAAGGCGAAGCGGGACCGAAATTAACTAATTATCACTGATAGCCAACAGCGGTTTGTGGACAGCGCGACATACGACTGACATCGACCGACCAGGAGGACAACATACGCTTGTACTCGTGGTGTAGGCTGCCTTAAGTTGTCATATCCAATGCAGACTCAAGATTCGCTCAACTGTGTCAAATGCTTTTTGTAGTAAAAAAAACACATAACCTTGTTACCACGCTAGCAAGCGGGAAATTGCGCCGAAAATGAAAACGTGAGCCACGTGTTCTTGTTGTCCGCTCGTTGTTCGTGTATCTTATATAGATGATGTGCGTTTGCCACTGAATTCTTCCGCAGTTGTGAATTATCCAATGTTCTATTGTTGTCTTTCCAGAATCTCATCGTCCATCGATATAACGGAAACTGCCGCTGCATAACAACACCGTGACAACTCCACCAGAGCCAACGTCCCCCCTCCCAAAACAACACAGTGATAACTCCCATCATAGCCCCCCCCCTCCCCCACACCACCGTGACCCTCCCACCACCCGCCTCATCGTGAAGAATCAGGACTACAATGGCAAGGAGCGGCTGGCACAAATAGCCAGTTTATAGATGGTGACATAGTGGTGACATCGTTGTGAATAACTATAACACGGATACACGGAGGATAGCTGAACATGTGGCGCCCCCAGGGGACGTTCGGGTGGATACTCGGACTGCTGGTTTTCATGGTGATCTCGGCCTGTATCCAGGGCACGCAGTGTCGCCGGAAGGGACCGCTGTCCACCACCGGACTGGACGATAACCAAGGTGAGCCTAAACTTTAATGATGTACCTTACCTCTGCCACTACCAGACCTCAAGCCGATCTACGCGCGGAGTATGGGATGCCATGTTAGGAAAAAGATGGGGCTTAAAGTTTAATCAAGTGCTTTACCTCCACCACTAACATACCTCAAGCCGATCTACCCACGGTGTATGGGTTGCCATGTTAGGAAAAAGATGGGGCTTAAAGTCTAATCATGTGCTTTACCTCCACCACTAACATACCTCAAGCCGATCTACCCACGGTGTATGGGATGCCATGTTAGGAAAAAGATGTGGGAGCCTTCCTAGCTTAGTTGGTTGACAGGGTGAACTGCGGATCAATAGATCGTGAGGGTGGGGGGGGGGGGGAGGAGGGGGTTCACCCCTGGTGCCTGGGGGGAGGAGGGGGTTCCCCCCTGGTGCCTGGGGGGAGGAGGGGGTTCCCCCCTGGTGCCTGGGGGGAGGAGGGGGTTCACCCCTGGTGCCTGGGGGGAGGAGGGGGTTCCCCCCTGGTGCCTGGGGGGAGGAGGGGGTTCCCCCCTGGTGCCTGGGGGAGGAGGGGGTTCCCCCCTGGTGCCTGGGGGGAGAAGGGGGTTCCCCCCTGGTGCCTGGTAGGGAGGAGGGTGTTCCCCCCTGGTGCCTGGGGGGAGGAGGATGTTCCCCCTGGTGCCTGTATCTGGGGCATTTTTCAT
>OZ025262.1:27867396-28068676 GCA_964019135.1 Arenicola marina
TATCCGCTAGCGAAGGAATTCCAGCTACACCGAACCTTATACCACTTATAAGAAACTGAAGAAAATTCTTTTCATGTAAGATGGTTCCGCAAAAAATCTTTATTTAGACGATTTGGTTTCGGGTAGGAAAGTGACACCAATATTCGATTCAATTGGTTTTATTAAGTGTTTCCTTCTTGTCTTGATAGACAAATGAAAGCGGCAACAATGAACGTTTGATGTTTCTCAATAATATATAGTAAAAATGTTTCTACTTTGTTTGGAGCGTTGCGATAGTATCACACAGTACCGTGATACTGCGCATAGAAACCGCGCCCAAGATTTGATCGTCTGCTTCGCTTTCGCGTCTGCCCCGCATCCTCCACAGCATTGACGTTGTCGACGAAGTGGACATTCGTTAGGTCCACAGATTCCGGCGAAACTGCTCGTTTTGTTCTACAGTGGAAGCAGAACAAGTCCATACTGCAGCAGACGCGCTCAGTCTCCTTAAAAATCCCCCTTTTAGCAGTCTCCAGCTTTTCGTTCGAAATAGTTGGGTTGAGCAGCTCTTTCCAGCGTCCGATGTCTAAATTAAGTGCCGCCTGAAAATAAGGATTTAGTAATCATAAAAAATGAAAAATAAGTCATCTTTAAGCCTCGGCAAATTTGCACTGAAAAGACGTGATCGAAACCTTGACTTCGCCTGAGTGGAAAGCCTTACTTCAATGTAAATGGTCCATCCTCAATGTTGGAGCCCACGAAATGGATTATTGTAGTAGGCCTAAATGCTACCCGTGAGTCATACGTGAGCGAATAATTACCCCTGAGGTGGAAGAACGACCGTATAAGTGCAACTACATGTACATGTATAAATAACAAAATATTCGTTTGGGTCATATTCATGTCACACGTATAAGTTGGACTTATACAATATTTCCAATAACATTGGCCATACCCATGGTAACCTGGGTATATATATATATATATACAAAAGGTGGTCATTTGTAACTACAGTCCAAGGCATAAATCTGTCACCGCCACTCTTTAGACCATTTACTTGTCCAAACAACCCAGCGTTTGACTAGTTAATGACAATGACCTCTGTTCCCCTCATTGCGAGGTGTCGAGACCGCTTGACCATGCCGTCTGGTTTCTCACAGAAAGCCTTACCCATGAATAATTAATAAAATAATGTCACACTGGCCACTACACTAGGCTAAAAATACCATCACCGTTGTTCGGCACCCATTCGATTGAGCCGCGCTACACCTGTTCAATTGTGTCAGCGTCTACCAGAACTGCATACCATTCAGATACGAAGCGCGAATCTCTACACGTGGCAAGCTCATGTCACTTAATACACAGTGACGCACAGTACCGTTGGGGGGGGGGGGGGGGGGGCGGTGCAAGTGGTATTTCCCTTCCTCGGGATTGGGGTTTTCATTTCACCATAAACTGGGATTCAAGGAAATAATTCTTCGTGAACTGGGAATGGTCTATCAGCCGACCGTCGTGATCAAGGATTATTCATTAATCGTGAACTGGGAATTTTAATATTAAATAACCGTGAATCGGGAAATCGCTAATTTATATCATGTATCCGCCCTTCTTATATATACCGGGAGTTATTCTTTTTAATTCATCGTGACCCGGGTATAAAGAAATGCATTCTTCGTGATCTGGGAATACGACTTTCCCCCCTTGCCCCCCCCCCCCCCCCCGCCCCGCCCCCCTCCTTAGCGTAGTCAAGTTGATTGTTGGTTGTATATTCTGGACGCTTTAACCATTTTTGTTGATCATATCACGTCAATGGGAGATGGAAGGGAGAGTGGAGCCATGTCCCCGGGGGTAACCCCCTACTCTTTGCGAAGACGAGCATGGGATCTTTATCCTGCGACCACACAGACCTGGCCACAGCGGGGCTCGAACCACCGATCACGTAGAAAGGGACGAATGCAGCACTTACGCAGGGAACTGGACTAAACACTGATTAGACCGCGTAAGATAGAACATTTCTTGATCGAAAGTTTCAGGAAACCAAGAATGCATATTGTTCTCTATGATAACGCCCGCGCATGCTCACCACTTAGGCAACGACAGATGTAAATCCACACAGTCACATAATGTGAACCCATCATCGGAAAGAGCCACTTAACGTCGATCAATGCCGCACGCATGTGCCGCATTCTGCTTATTCCGCCGATAATTATGCTGCTATTTATTCTTGTGATGGCGTTCCATAATTTCTGTTCGTCTCGATCGTTCCCAGGTGCGACACGCAACCGAATGCCGTGCGACATGCAAGTCTCTTAATTAGTCTGACGTAATCGTCATTCCATTTGTCATTCGCATGACATGTCGAATCATATTCTTGGGGAAAGTGGTCATTGTCAAATAATGGGAAGATGGTTTTAAGATTGGCTGGTAACTGCTGTAGCTACTCTTTCACCTCAACAGTGGAACAATCGCAAGTAAACTTCGCGCTTTATGGATTTGCAGATCATTTTCAGTAGAAGTTAAACACCTTCCAGAGACATATAGACACGCAGTCATGTAAATGAAACTGGGAGGTTATAGGCACAATAACAGCTAAGTTTAAGTACAGCACCTCAAGTCCGTTTTGTTGGCAAAGTGGGGAATTATGCGAGCCAGGCGAATCTTTTGACGTCACAAAAGATCAAATGGCAATACGTTGTTTTGTAAATTTGTTGTATATTAGTCGCTTTAATGCGAATTATGTCAAGTGTTATATCCCAAGCGTTGTATATACATAATGCAGTTAGTATGGCCGTAAAGTGACTAATATTCATATCTCCATATGTTAAAAAAGCGCCGGTGCATGACATTGTTCTTCCGTTCCCGATGGGAAAAGCCTAATATAATTACTATTATACAACATCTTAACACCTCTAATATGGCTTAATCCACTGCTGTGGCAAAATGCCTTATGCAGTTATTTCCGGATTAAATTTTTTTTTTTTCGTTGGGTTTGTATTTTGCCGAAATTATCATTTACAACCAACCTTTTCGTTCCCGTTTGTCCTGGCCGAATCCTGGCTGATTAACTTGGCTATGGAGCGAAGCAATGTCTCCTGGCTTCCCGTGGATGGATCCATGTCCTCCAAAGTGTCAAGGTCACGAACGCTGGCGTTAACCTGATAAAATGTGATAAGCACCAGAACCATGGCGAGTGATGCGGTGGCGCCGCCAAGCGGTGGAGTGAACGGCATCGTCCCAGTTGGCCGAGGGGCGATCAACAACTTGTTGAGGGGGGCTTGTTGACGCGGCCAAAGACTTCGATGAAGAGTGCAAGCGAGTTGCTGTGCCGCACTTACTTATAGCCAATGCCGTTGAAAGACACGTTTCTGCTTGCCTCGGCAGGATGTGGATATCAGAAAACTCCGGCCTGAATCAAACAAGGCGGCTTGGTCGAGTCTGTCACCGGAGATGTTCCCGATCTCATGTGCACCTGATTGTTAGCAGGTGGCAATTGTAGCTGCTCTCTTTATATGGTTGATACAGGCATTATGGCCGGCCTAAATTGAAATGATTCCAATATCTCATCAGGTGCTTGAATGGCGCGGGTGTTGGTGATGGTGGCGTTTGTCAATGTGCATTATCTACTTTTTGTCGAAGTAGTCGTCGGTATCACCGTGGTGGGAGGGAGAGACGGGGGAAAAAACTCCACAGTCTATCCCTATGTATATCTGGTGACAAGTAAGAGGAACAACGGACAGGGTGAATACGCAGTCAGACACCCCTCTGCGAGATGAACCGTTCTATTGTCGGACAACGCCCTACTGATATTATATATATATATGCATATATATATATCTATAGAAGAGAGAGAGAGAGAGAGAGAGAGAGAGAGAGGGGGGGGGGAGGGATTGGGGGGGGGGGGGGAGGGAGGCATAGAGACATAATGACGGCCAATGAGAAAGGGAGCAGGAGCGAAGGTGTATTTCCTTGTATTTCCCACCCACTTGTCGCCCACCCGTTGCCCCCTACGCCACCCCCCCACACCCTCCCCCGCTGCCTCCCTCATTCCCTTTCCCACCCACCGACCCAAATTCTTCTCTCGCCCACTCCACTCCCACCATTTACTTTTCCCAGGCGCAGCCCTATAGGTGAGCTGGTGGGCTGAGGTGGGAGGCTTACCCCATCTCGTGATGCGTGGGGGCTCCAGACAACAAATGGAAAGGTTGACGGGGGGGGGGGTGAGGGTGGGTGTGCTGGCGGGGCCAGGAGCGTGCGCGGTGGCGCCGGATGGAGGTGGGAGCATGGGGCAGGGGAGGGAGGGGCCGGGAGGGGGGGTGGTGGGTATAGTGACCAGTAAGTAGTTATGGGGGAGTAGGCGGAGGGGAGGGGTAGTATAGTGGCTCTATAGTGACGCTGACAACTTCTCAAGAGTTCAATTAGCATACAATGGGTTGGCTGTCGCTCTCTTCATTGGCTGTACAATGCCAGGGAGGATCATTCTTCGCGGGTGCGTGTTGCGTCCCCGCACAAACAGAGGGCTACAATAGGCTCTATCAATAATGGATTAAATAGCCATTTGGACATATCGCGCTGCCATGGTGTGGCTTGATCTATATGTCGCCGCCGTCATAGGAATACATCACGGCATATTTAGTTTATGGAAGTGTGCACTTAAGTTTATTATCATGGGAATTATATAGTCTTGAATAAGAAAAAAATCTGGGGGTTCGCAGCGTGCCTCGACCAATCATGCATCACACACTACTTGCGCAACACTTGATATACCATGTATTAGGGGTGGCGATGGGTAAGTCTACGATCGCCTGACCCGAGTATTTGATTATCAGTTAGTTATGTCAATGCTCGTTTCACTGTTTTACTATTTTTTGTATTACAATTTATAATTACGTCTAAGCATCTAATTATCGTATACGATTTTTAATCATTAATTGATAAAGTGTGGTCAATGTATAGCTTAAAATGTATAGCTTAAAACCTAAATTGAATTCAGATGGAAACTTTGTAGCAGGTAAAATATCCATCTTGTTCCTTTCCTACCGTACGGCTTACAATCCATAGCGTAGCCACCGAAATAAAGACATTATACGGCATTTGTTCACAAAAATAATACAATACAATAATGGCGGTTTTAAGTAATTAATGGGCCATGACAGAGAGACGTCCAGGGAGACGCGCATGATTGTAGTCCCGCATTCCTGTTTACATCCGGGCACATCGGTCACTAGGCAACCATCTCTCAAGGATAGCGGGGAAAACGATTTGTGTCGACTCACGCCCATGTACCTCCCTTATCATCGCCTATATTAAATGTTCACATCACATGTATTATTTGGGTGTAATGTGGTTGCATCACCCACGTGACGGCGATTCTTGACGTCATCGGGCCCAAATCGTGACGTCATCGTGCCGTAATCGAGATGTCATCATGCCTTGGATTTTCATAGGTTTGCAGCAAATGTCATCCAACGAAGTCAATACACTTATTGCTGTCTTATACACTTACCCTTCACAACAAACGCAGCTGTACATCGCTGGGTTTAAGGGGTCAGCCCCTCCCCACCCCGCCACATTTCGTGTAAAGTACATTTCAGATGTGTATCCACCATATTGCCAGATGTTGTCCCCTCACTCAACATAGTAACCTTTCCTTGTCTAAATGCTGAATGCACTCTTGCTGTGAGTTGCTTGGTAACATTTGCTATGGTTTCTTATCACGCAATATATGTCAATTTGACATAAAGACCAAGTACATTATGACTTCAAAACTACGCTGCGAAATTACGTCCCTTTTCTATTTCTCGCCCCCTCAAACTCAAACCATCTAGGGAACCATATGCGTGTATCCCCTGGTGGGCGGGTACCCACGCCAAACCAAAATTTTGCAGATTGGCTAAGATTGCAACAACTCCACTTTGGCTACAGGCGGCAGACCAATGCGTAATCCCTGCAATGACTCCACCGCCTCCGCTCTCGCCTGCGTGGCCGTGAACCACCCTGGATGACTAATTCTGTCAGGAACACTGACACAAAGGATTCTAAGTGAACCATTGTACATGGAGAAATAGCAACAAATGCGAAAGAAGGTGACGTGGATGTTGGTAGACAGCAGAAAGGGCGGTCCTTTCTAATGTCACTCACCCACGCTCATCAGCCGAATGCATATATGTAGGTGTTAATAGGCCGTTATATTAATCATTATCAGGTTTTTGTGTTTCACAATGAGCCGAAATCACAGGATGCTATGCTGAGTAGGCCACAAAGCGTAAAATAAATTTGGTTTACACCAGACGCACATCTTCATTTTGTGCACACTAACATTGAGTATATTCCCAAAATAGCGTTATTGTATAGACACATTACAAGGAATGCATTCGACACCTGGAGTCATTATTTCAAACTCTAACAATAAATACAATGGAATAAAAGAATTGCGCGAAAACCCTGACGAGAACATTCCGCGCAAAGCCTAATTGTCCACAATCATTGGCATGCGAGAACATGCGTCAAATAGTGTCCCCTGGGGGAGGGGGAGGGGGGGCGCTTGTGCGAATCTGGTGGGGGTGGGGGACACCGAGAGGCCATTCCCTGTGAGAGTGGGCGGGGGGGGGGGGGGGTGAGTAAGGACTTATAGCTGCAACATTTTCAACAGTTGATCATAGGTTAAGACGTTCTTTTCTAAAAACCGAGAAACCAGCTGTTATAAATGCCAACCACGAATGTAATGACTCACTACGCTGTGCGTAGCAGGATCGCGGTCATATTTCCGGTATTCTAAGGTTCTTCAGTGCGGAAATAATGATTTTTCTGGCATCCATTTTGTCTAGAGATTAGACATTAAACATCTAATTCAGCAATATATATTAATTAATATCTAACTTGGTACCCGATGTGTACCCATTATAATTTGATGTCAAGCGATGATATGGACCGGTATATACTGTCTTTTCAATGCGAATCAAGAGTACACTCAGGTGACATGGGCGTAGGAACCAGGCATGTCTAACGGGGTGCCTAACGGATAGGACTGTTAAACTGTTCTTGAAATATAAGCTGTGATTCCATTAATATAATATAATTGTTGAAGAAAAGTTATAGAGACATCTTGTGTGTTTGTACCGTGAACAGGTGAATAACAATGCCAAAGAACCATCCTACTCCTGACAAAAGAAACGTTGAAACCGGGCACCTGAACCAACTCCAACCGGCAAACGCATTCGGGAATCGGTTTTCTAACTCGAAACACGCAGTTTCTATTTTTGACGATAGATGTCGCCAGGGGTATCTGGAACGGTCTATAGAATGTTCTTGGAAGGGAAGGGTGGCGGACTGTATGAAAAGGGAAATATAACAGAGATTAAATCCTATGACATATCCATGAGACATATCATTGTCTCCATGCTAAGGGCGCGTGTAGGATGCCGCGAGCGTGGCGATGCGACCTCACACCGTGCCTGGTCACATATCTTAAAAACCATGAGTACAACATGACCAAAAAGAAATCAAACTCAGCCAACATCATATCACGATAGAGTCACTATAGGAGTCGATAAAGCTGAGATTTTGATCCAGTTGTATAAATAGATACTTTGACACCCCTTTTACGCCTTGCCTGAAAGCGTCGGAAGACGTCAGTGTGCCGCCAAAAGCCCGTTTCAGATACGGTCTTTCAATATAAAGTGATTGTTAGTGGCCGGTTTAAGAAAAACTAATAGCTACTTACGGATAACCGGGGGATGTCATGTGATTTGTGTGAATAGAATAGGTTCAGGGCAAGTTCATATCATGTAATGCTACCTGGGCGCCTTCAGGCGGTGAGTCACCCCATGATCTAGTATGTAGCACATTGGGCTATGGTCCGCCAACGCCTGCTCAAGCAGGCCGGGGCGTGGTTCGAATCCCACCTATGCAAAATGTTTATGTTTGTGCAAGATAAATAGCCCATGTCTTTGTTCGCAAGGACTAGGGGAGTTTCTCTCGGTGGCATGGCTCCTTTCTGTCATGACCATTTCCATTTTTCGCAATATGGCCTGCATACACAGATTACTGCGCCCCACTTACATCAATCAATCCGTCGATCCATTGGACGGCGACTAAGGTTTACACTCGGAAATTCCAGTGCTCATTTCTAGTTCTGGTTTTGGTTATCGCCAATAAAAACTTCACTAAATCCAACATGGCGTTGATCCCCACAGTCCACAGAAATCAAAGGATGTGATATGGCCGCGTTATATACCGGAAACGCGTCACCATGAAGGAATCTGAATTTGTTTGCGCAAGCTGTATATAAACGAGTCACCATAGTCGGTGAGCGAAGTTAGTTTAGTAAGTATTTCAGCTAGCCAGGTGTCAATGCAAGGAGAGCCTGTACATTGCATTGATCATCACTGTGTACCCACCCAATGGATTGCAGATCATCATAGAGTGCGACCAAGCTTTCATTCGCCAGATGGCGCTCCGGTCCTACGCCTGCACGGCTATCTCTCGACAGCGGGCGTTCCGGTAACGCTATATAAAACACGGCAAAGGGTGGGTCCATGACTGAAACAAGGGAAGAGGGATGGGGTTCCATGGAGGACCGGCCTAGGGGGGATGTGTGGGTGGGGGGGGGGGGGAGCAAAACGACGCTAAAAACAGGGCGGATATGGGATATGGGCAAAGGTGCACTTAATACAATCGGGGCAGAGACTGGGGTGAGGGAGATTGGTAGGGCCCTCGGTGGGGCCTGGACAATAAAAATGCAAATCGATAAAGTGAGAAATCTTAAACTTTCAGACCTTATTTAGCAGTCCACACGCCGAATATATTGTGGAAATATAGTTCTCCCCAAGCACATTCTAGTTCGACCATTTGGGGCGTTTCCGCTACTATCGTCCGGATGATGAATTGATTATCTCGTTTGGAAGTGGATGATCAGTTTAGGGCGCAAATTGCCTTCTTTTGTGGTGCAAATTGCATTCTTTTGTGGTGCAAATTGCATTTAATTGTTGCGCAAATAACGTTCTATTTTGGTAGCATTTCTTTCATTTTTGCGCAAATTGGGTTCTATTTTTTGTTCCAGTTGTATGTTATTGAGGTACAAAATTTGGTCATTTTGGTACAAATTGCTTTCCATGTTGGTATAAATTGCAGTTCATCTTGATACAACTTATATTTCATTTTGGTACAAATTGCAGTTCATTTTGATACAAATTGCAGTTCATTTTGATACAAATTGCAGTTCATCCTGATGCACCTTATATTTCATTTTAATACAAATTGCGTTCCATTTTTATACAAATAGCATTTTATTTTGGTTCATCTTACATTCTATTTTGATACAAATGACATTGTTATCGGGGAGCTCATCCAACCCAAACTGGAACACTCATTTCCCGCTTTATTTTTATTAGCGAAATCCTGTATCTGTCCTGTCTGTCTGTTTGCTGGGATAGCCACAAGCTACAACAATTCTTATGACATAATTTTGACCGCCAGCTTTACCGTCTGTTGGCATCATATTGTTTAGGATACGCACATTACACGAGATATTTTAAGGACATCAACAGTACATTACACATTCCTGTTCCGTCACCACATGTCTTGTTTTGATCGTTGCGGTCCCGTCAACAGAATTGCTTGACTTCACAAAGGCAATAACTCAGAGACCACGCTGGCATGTTGTAGATTTGCTCATTGGCCAGCCCAATAACTGTACTAAATCAATAGCGTGGCCGACAGCCTTTGAGGGGAGTATTGATTGACAGATTGATTAGGGTGGACGTGCCCATTTACCCAAAGGGTTAATCAAGGAAAACTGGTTTCAAAGGAGACATTGATCCTCTTATGGCAGTGACATAGTACCGTCCTTTCAGACCACCCGGCCCATGGGTTGGAAAGGAGAACTTGCTGTATGCGAAATACAACAAAAGTCACCCCCACCCCTCATACCTTGCTCTTGTCTCTCCACGAATTTCGCCACGGTTACATAAATGTGGCGGTGTGATATATTTCTTTCTGCTGCAATGTTAATTCGTGTTTACAGATCTTCAGGTGTGAGACCAAATCGCAAGGAAGCGAGTGGACTTCCTACGCTGTGACTGAAGGACGTTAGACTGACCGGAGATTGCAGCGAGGCAACCTGGGTGGCAGAAAGGTACGCATCTTGACGCAATGAGATTATTATTTAAATCTTTAAGGGGCTTACATGATCGGTCTTATGTCGCGTAAACGGCACTAGAAAACTTCTTTCGTATTGCTGGTAGGTCAGTAAGCTGGAAATGGCATAATTATAAAGTCGTTATAAATCTTCCTTGACTTTTGGGCACCGTGGCCAATGGTGACTTCGTCGGACCTGACCAACGGCCTCGGATACACATTCTGCCATGCCAGCCTTCTGCGGCCTCGATAGTGCGTTCTGTGTTGGATTTATAACGAGTACCTAGCTATTTGTCATCGGCGAGACACACTCAGCACCAATTTCGCCACGCAGCCTCTCAGCCATAATTTTATCCAAAAGATATCTGTGTCACGACGAACTGTTTTATATTGAGTTGAACTTATCGCCGTGGACTGACGTCAGAATGGATCATTCACACAACATATTGTTGTGCAGGAACCGTAATCCACTGGCCTTCTGCATCACCGAGATTCTGTTGGGAAAACGGAATATATTTGTTGCGCAAACGGAATATACCTGCGCATATATCTGCCGATACGTCGCCTGTACAGCGTGTTTATGCACACGTTTGGCTACGGACTAACAGTCTCCATTTTTACGCAAGCCTGGATCCCTAACGAATCGTTACGTAGCGGGGCTGGTTACCTCTACGACCCCCCCCCCCTCTTTATCCATCCAGTATCGCGCGACCTGAACCAACGACGCCGCTCCTATTCAGGCCATTAGTGGGACATTTACCCCATCGCGGATATCGAATTAGATATTTGGTGCGAGGTCTCGCGGGGTTAATATTTGCTTTGGAGGAGGGCAAAGTTGGGGGGAGGGCGCCCTAGAGAGGAGGCGGGTCCGGTGCTGGCTGAGGGACCCACGCGTAGGTCTGTCCGTGTCGTTATAGCTGCCTGGAGTTTGTCTCCAAGCAAACCGGAAGAAACACTACGCCGTTGTCACACTGCATGTGCGCCGCATGAGAAACTAATTAAAATAGCCTTCTAGCCCCTGGCTGGTGGACACTATTACAACATAGGGGAGAATTTCTTTGTTCGGACGTATGGCAATATCTCTGAGATAGATGGTAGGATGCTGTGGGTGCGATACCAGATAAAATCGCATTTCGTGTAGTAAAACAGGATGACAGGATCTTCGTTAGGCCTACTAAATCACAGTCATCAACATATTTGGGTTCATGCACTGGCAAAAAAAGAAGATTTTTGTGCTATAACTCCCAGGTAAGGTTTGTTTCCCGTAGCGCAGATGAAATACTAATATTAGATGTTGGCTACAATTTGACCTACGCTGGCTGACCGAAAACACTGGTCATGTGACCGCCGATGTCAGCCAATCAGATTATGCGTCACGTCATTTCATGATCAAATCACAAAAGAGTTGTCAATTCACAAAATCATAATGCGAAATCGCTACCGCGAATTACGTTCAGCGACTGTGTTGTGACACGCCCGCTGTGGGAAACTAACATATTCCGACTTTCGAGTCACTCAGCGGAATGCGCTGACCTTTAGATGCAATCAATTTTTATAGGCAATTTGTGAAACCCTTTTGAAAGCTTTTATCAACGATATTTTGTTGTGATATGAAAAGAAGGCTGTGTTTAGCTCAAGTTACAATACATATAAGGCCATGCAATGTTGTAAGCCTTTGGATCGCCTCGTCGTGACGATACTACCATAAAATGAAAGAAACGAAACCAGATACAAACAGAGATTGAACTCGCCATATTGGTCTGCAGTCGCTAGATCTGACCTCAGTGACTTCCTATGATTTCTCCGAATAGAGACAAATATTTTGACACTTTGGATACGTATCTTCCTAAGACAGCGAAAGTCAGACTATAAATTAAAGTTCTCGCTTTACATTTCCAACTCGTGACAATTTGGAAAACAAGATTACATTTACAATGATTTGATTTGGCTCACATTTCGGACCACGTGGCACAGCCTTGTGTATTTGTTGAATCAGTGTATGGTATGTTTCTATATGGCTTGGCAAGCCCTGTCCTCACATGTCCTCCAGAGATCACATTCCGAATCCATACATGCAGGTTTGATTTGTTTTCGGTTTCCACCCACGACCAGGACTCTGACTGCCAAATCCCAGTAACAATATTGTCGTTCTGAAACTTGGGTAATTTGGAGTCCGATGACACATAATTAACTGACTAAAATAAGCGTCTTCTTTTCAGTTTGGGAAGTGCGTACTATTGTTAAAGCGAGATTCTCCTGCGCTTATTATGGGTGCCTTTCCCCACCAAGTAATTGCAGAACATAAAATCAAGCCATTTTTTACGCTGTTTGTACATGATAACAATGTTAAAATATAGTCAACAAAATCAATCACTTTATCAGTTTTCTTGACAAACGTCTTTTATCTTAGGGCGAATCATTGTTTGAGCATAGCTCACGCATTGCTCAGGCCTAGCATTTAGTCCAATAATACCCCCCATGGGATTTAACATGGACGCCCTGGCAACGGGTCTTTTTGTTAATGCAAGCTCACGGGAATACAATGGCCAGTCGCGCGATGTGCCAAACGCTTTTAGTAACCCGGTCTTTTGTAAAACTCTAACCTCGTCAATACAAAGGGGAGGTAGAAGAATATTCGAGTTGAGATTGAGATGGCCTAGGGACGGTCAGGGTGATCGGCATGAACAAAAGGAAAAAGAAGACCTACATCGCGGATAAAAAAAACGCGGAAGAGGCGAACCCGACACGGAACCCCAGACACACTCATCATCCCACCCCCGACACACTCATCATCCCACCCCCGACACACTCATCATCCCACCCCCGACACACTCATCACCCCACCCCCGACACACTCATCACCCCACCCCCGACACACTCATCATCCCACCCCCGACACACTCATCACCCCACCCCCGACACACTCATCATCCCACCCCCGACACACTCATCATCCCACCCCCGACACACTCATCATCCCACCCCCGACACACTCATCATCCCACCCCCGACACACTCATCATCCCACCCCCTGCAACCCGACACGGAACCCCCGACACACTCATCATCCCACCCCCGACACACTCATCACCCCACCCCCGACACACTCATCATCCCACCCCCGACACACTCATCATCCCACCCCCGACACACTCATCATCCCACCCCCGACACACTCATCATCCCACCCCCGACACACTCATCATCCCACCCCCGACACACTCATCATCCCACCCCCTGCAACCCGACACGGAACCCCCCACACACTCATCATCCCACCCCCTGCAACCCGACACGGAACCCCCGACACACTCATCACCCCACCCCCGACACACTCATCATCCCACCCCCGACACACTCATCATCCCACCCCCGACACACTCATCACCCCACCCCCGACACACTCATCACCCCACCCCCGACACACTCACCACCCCACCCCCTGCAACCCGACACGGAACCCCCCACACACTCATCATCCCACCCCCGACACACTCATCATCCCACCCCCGACACACTCATCATCCCACCCCCGACACACTCATCACCCCACCCCCGACACACTCATCACCCCACCCCCGACACACTCACCACCCCACCCCAGACACACTCACCACCCCACCCCAGACACACTCATCATCCCACCCCCGACACACTCATCACCCCACCCCCGACACACTCATCACCCCACCCCCGACACACTCATCGCCCCACCCCCTGCAACCCGACACGGAACCCCCCACACACTCATCATCCCACCCCCGACACACTCATCATCCCACCAACGACACACTCATCATCCCACCCCCGACACACTCATCACCCCACCCCCGACACACTCATCACCCCACCCCCGACACACTCACCACCCCACCCCAGACACACTCACCACCCCACCCCAGACACACTCATCATCCCACCCCCGACACACTCATCACCCCACCCCCGACACACTCATCATCCCACCCCCGACACACTCATCACCCCACCCCCTGCAACCCGACACGGAACCCGAGACACACTCATCATCCCACCCCCGACACACTCATCACCCCACCCCCGACACACTCATCACCCCACCCCCGACACACTCACCACCCCACCCCCGACACACTCATCACCCCACCCCCGACACACTCATCACCCCACCCCCGACACACTCATCACCCCACCCCCGACACACTCATCATCCCACCCCCGACACACTCATCATCCCACCCCCGACACACTCATCACCCCACCCCCGACACACTCATCACCCCACCCCCGACACACTCACCACCCCACCCCAGACACACTCATCACCCCACCCCCGACACACTCACCACCCCACCCCAGACACACCCATCACCCCACCCCCGACACACTCATCATCCCACCCCCGACACACTCATCACCCCACCCCCGACACACTCATCACCCCACCCCCGACACACTCATCACCCCACCCCCGACACACTCATCACCCCACCCCCGACACACTCATCACCCCACCCCAGACACACTCATCATCCCACCCCCGACACACTCATCATCCCACCCCCGACACACTCATCACCCCACCCCCGACACACTCATCACCCCACCCCCGACACACTCATCACCCCACCCCAGACACACTCATCACCCCACCCCCGACACACTCATCACCCCACCCCCGACACACTCATCACCCCACCCCAGACACACTCAACATCCCGCCCCCGACACACTCATCATCCCACCCCCGACACACTCATCACCCCACCCCCGACACACTCATCACCCCACCCCCGACACACTCATCACCCCACCCCCGACACACTCATCAACCCACCCCCGACACACTCATCACCCCACCCCCGACACACTCATCACCCCACCCCAGACACACTCATCATCCCACCCCCGACACACTCATCATCCCACCCCCGACACACTCATCATCCCACCCCCGACACACTCATCACCCCACCCCCGACACACTCATCACCCCATCCCCGACACACTCATCATCCCACCCCCGACACACTCATCATCCCACCCCCGACACAGTCATCACCCCACCCCCTGCAACCCGACACGGAACCCCCGACACACTCATCATCCCACCCCCGACACACTCATCATCCCACCCCCGACACACTCATCATCCCACCCCAGACACACTCATCATCCCACCCCCGACACACTCATCATCCCACTCCCGACACACTCATCACCCCACCCCCGACACACTCATCACCCCACCCCCGACACACTCATCACCCCACCCCCGACACACTCATCACCCCACCCCCGACACACTCATCATCCCACCCCCGACACAATCATCACCTTACCCCTGACACACTCATCATCCCACCCCCGACACACTCATCATCCCACCCCCGACACACTCATCACCCCACCCCCGACACACTCATCACCCCACCCCCGACACACTCATCATCCCACCCCCGACACACTCATCATCCCACCCCCGACACACTCATCATCCCACCCCCGACACACTCATCACCCCACCCCCGACACACTCATCATCCCACCCCCGACACACTCATCACCCCACCCCCGACACACTCATCACCCCACCCCAGACACACTCATCATCCCACCCCCGACACACTCATCATCCCACCCCCGACACACTCATCATCCCACCCCCGACACACTCATCACCCCACCCCCGACACACTCATCACCCCACCCCCGACACACTCATCACCCCACCCCCGACACACTCATCACCCCTCCCCCGACACACTCATCACCCCACCCCAGACACACTCATCACCCCACCCCCGACACACCCATCACCCCACCCCAGACACACTCATCATCCCACCCCCGACACACTCATCATCCCACCCCCGACACACTCATCATCCCACCCCCGACACACTCATCATCCCACCCCCGACACACTCATCATCCCACCCCAGACACACTCATCATCCCACCCCCGACACACTCATCATCCCACCCCCGACCCACTCATCATCCCACCCCCGACACACTCATCACCCCACCCCCGACACACTCATCACCCCACCCCCGACACACTCATCATCCCACCCCCGACACACTCATCATCCCACCCCCGACACACTCATCATCCCACCCCCGACACACTCATCACCCCACCCCCGACACACTCATCACCCCACCCCCGACACACTCATCATCCCACCCCCGACACACTCATCATCCCACCCCCGACACACTCATCATCCCACCCCCGACACACTCATCATCCCACCCCCGACACACTCATCATCCCACCCCCGACACACTCATCATCCCACCCCCGACACACTCATCATCCCACCCCCGACACACTCATCATCCCACCCCCGACACACTCATCATCCCACCCCCGACACACTCATCATCCCACCCCCGACACACTCATCACCCCACCCCCGACACACTCATCACCCCACCCCAGACACACTCATCATCCCACCCCCGACACACTCATCACCCCACCCCCGACACACTCATCATCCCACCCCCGACACACTCATCATCCCACCCCCGACACACTCATCATCCCACCCCCGACACACTCATCACCCCACCCCCGACACACTCATCATCCCACCCCCGACACACTCATCATCCCACCCCCGACACACTCATCATCCCACCCCCGACACACTCATCATCCCACCCCCGACACACTCATCATCCCACCCCCGACACACTCATCATCCCACCCCCGACACACTCATCATCCCACCCCCGACACACTCATCATCCCACCCCCGACACACTCATCATCCCACCCCCGACACACTCATCACCCCACCCCCGACACACTCATCACCCCACCCCAGACACACTCATCATCCCACCCCCGACACACTCATCATCCCACCCCCGACACACTCATCATCCCACCCCCGACACACTCATCATCCCACCCCCGACACACTCATCATCCCACCCCCGACACACTCATCATCCCACCCCCGACACACTCATCACCCCACCACAGACACACTCATCATCCCACCCCCGACACACTCATCATCTCACCCCCGACACACTCATCACCCCACCCCCGACGCACTCATCACCCCACCCCCGACACACTCATCACCCCACCCCAGACACACTCATCATCCCACCCCCGACACACTCATCATCCCACCCCCGAAACACTCATCACCCCACCCGCGACACACTCATCACCCCACCCCCGACACACTCATCACCCCACCCCCGACACACTCATCATCCCACCCCCGACACACTCATCACCCCACCCCCGACACACTCATCACCCCACCCCCGACACACTCATCACCCCACCCCCGACACACTCATCACCCCACCCCCGACACACTCATCACCCCACCCCCGACACACTCATCATCCCACCCCCGACACACTCATCATCCCACCCCCGACACACTCATCACCCCACCCCCGACACACTCATCACCCCACCCCCGACACACTCATCACCCCACCCCCGACACACTCATCACCCCACCCCCGACACACTCATCACCCCACCCCCGACACACTCATCACCCCACCCCCGACACCCTCATCACCCCACCCCCGACACACTCATCATCCCACCCCCGACACACTCATCACCTCACCCCCGACACACTCATTACCCCACCTCCGACACACTCATCACCCCACCCCCGACACACTCATCACCCCACCCCCGACACACTCATCATCCCACCCCCGACACACTCATCACCCCACCCCAGACACACTCATCATCCCTCCCCCGACACACTCATCATCCCACCCCCGACACACTCATCACCCCACCCTTGACACACTCATCACCCCTCCCCCGACACACTCATCACCCCACCCCAGACACACTCATCATCCCACCCCCGACACACTCATCATCCCACCCCCGACACACTCATCATCCCACCCCCGACACACTCATCATCCCACCCCCGACACACTCATCATCCCACCCCCGACACACTCATCATCCCACCCCCGACACACTCATCACCCCACCCCCGACACACTCATCACCCCACCCTTGACACACTCATCACCCCTCCCCCGACACACTCATCACCCCACCCCAGACACACTCATCACCCCTCCCCCGACACACTCATCACCCCACCCCAGACACACTCATCATCCCACCCCCGACACACTCATCATCCCACCCCCGACACACTCATCACCCCACCCCCGACACACTCATCACCCCACCCCAGACACACTCATCATCCCACCCCCGACACACTCATCATCCCACCCCCGACACACTCATCATCCCACCCCCGACACACTCATCACCCCACCCCCGACACACTCATCACCCCACCCCCGACACACTCATCACCCCACCCCCGACACACTCATCACCCCACCCCCGACACACTCATCACCCACCCCCGACACACTCATCATCCCACCCCCGACACACTCATCACCCCACCCCCGACACACTCATCACCCCACCCCCGACACACTCATCACCCACCCCCGACACACTCATCATCCCACCCCCGACACACTCATCACCCCACCCCCGACACACTCAACACCCCACCCCCGACACACTCATCATCCCACCCCCGACACACTCATCACCCCACCCCAGACACACTCATCACCCCACCCCCGACACACTCACCACCCCACCCCCGACACACTCATCACCCCACCCCCGACACACTCATCATCCCACCCCCGACACACTCATCACCCCACCCCAGACACACTCATCATCCCACCCCCGACACACTCATCATCCCACCCCCGACACACTCATCATCCCACCCCCGACACACTCATCACCCCACCCCCGACACACTCATCACCCCACCCCCGACACACTCATCACCCCACCCCCGACACACTCATCATCCCACCCCCGACACACTCATCATCCCACCCCCTGCAACCCGACACGGAACCCCCCACACACTCATCATCCCACCCCCTGCAACCCGACACGGAACCCCCGACACACTCATCACCCCACCCCCGACACACTCATCATCCCACCCCCGACACACTCATCATCCCACCCCCGACACACTCATCATCCCACCCCCGACACACTCATCATCCCACCCCCGACACACTCATCATCCCACCCCCGACACACTCATCATCCCACCCCCTGCAACCCGACACGGAACCCCCCACACACTCATCATCCCACCCCCTGCAACCCGACACGGAACCCCCGACACACTCATCATCCCACCCCCGACACACTCATCATCCCACCGCCGACACACTCATCGCCCCACCCCCTGCAACCCGACACGGAACCCCCCACACACTCATCATCCCACCCCCTGCAACCCGACACGGAACCCCCGACACACTCATCACCCCACCCCCTGCAACCCGACACGGAACCCCCGACACACTCATCATCCCACCCCCGACACACTCATCATCCCACCCCCGACACACTCATCACCCCACCCCCGACACACTCATCATCCCACCCCCGACACACCCATCATCCCACCCCCTGCAACCCGACACGGAACCCCCGACACACTCATCATCCCACCCCCGACACACTCATCATCCCACCCCCGACACACTCATCATCCCACTCCCGACACACTCATCACCCCACCCCTTGCAACCCGACACGGAACCCCCGACACACTCATCACCCCACCCCTTGCAACCCGACACGGAACCCCCGACACACTCATCATCCCACCCCCTGCAACCCGACACGGAACCCCCGACACACTCATCATCCCACCCCCTGCAACCCGACACGGAACCCCCGACACACTCATCATCCCACCCCCGACACACTCATCACCCCACCCCCGACACACTCGTCATCCCACCCCCGACACACTCATCACCCCACCCCCTGCAACCCGACACGGAACCCCCGACACACTCATCATCCCACCCCCGACACACTCATCACCCCACCCCCGACCCATTCATCATCCCACCCCCGACACACTCATCATCCCACCCCCTGCAACCCGACACGGAACCCGAGACACACTCATCATCCCACCCCCGACCCACTCATCATCCCACCCCCGACACACCCATCATCCCACCCCCGACACACTCATCATCCCACCCCCGACACACTCATCATCCCACCCCCGACACACTCATCATCCCACCCCTTGCAACCCGACACGGAACCCGAGACACACTCATCACCCCACCCCTTGCAACCCGACACGGAACCCCGACACACTCATCATCCCACCCCCTGCAACCCGACACGGAACCCCCGACACACTCATCACCCCACCCCTTGCAACCCGACACGGAACCCCCGACACACTCATCATCCCACCCCCTGCAACCCGACACGGAACCCCCGACACACTCATCACCCCACCCCTTGCAACCCGACACGGAACCCCCGACACACTCATCATCCCACACCTTGTAACCCGACACGGAACCCCCGACACACTCATCAACCCACCCCTTGCAACCCGACACGGAACCCCCGACACACTCATCATCCCACCCCCTGCAACCCGACACGGAACCCCCGACACACTCATCACCCCACCCCCGACACACTCATCACCCCACCTCCGACCCACTCATCACCCCACTTCCGACCCACTCATCATCCCACCCCCTGCAACCCGACACGGAACCCCCGACCCACTCATCATCCCACCCCCTGCAACCCGACACGGAACCCCCGACACACTCATCATCCCACCCCCTGCAACCCGACACGGAACCCCCGACACACTCATCACCCCACCCCCGACACACTCATCACCCCACCTCCGACCCACTCATCACCCCACCTCCGACCCACTCATCATCCCACCCCCTGCAACCCGACACGGAACCCCCGACCCACTCATCATCCCACCCCCTGCAACCCGACACGGAACCCCCGACACACTCATCATCCCACCCCTTGCAACCCGACACGGAACCTCCGACACACTCGTCATTCCACCCCCGACACACTCATCACCCCACCTCCGACCCACTCATCACCCCACCTCCGACCCACTCATCATCCCACCCCCTGCAACCCGACACGGAACCCCCGACACACTCATCATCCCACCCCCTGCAACCCGACACGGAACCCCCGACACACTCATCATCCCACCCCCTGCAACCCGACACGGAACCCCCGACACACTCATCATCCCACCCCCGACACACTCATCACCCCACCTCCGACCCACTCATCACCCCACCCCCTGCAACCCGTCACGGAACCCCCGACACACTCATCACCCCACCCCCGACACACTCATCACCCCACCCCCGACACACTCATCACCCCACCCCCTGCAACCCGACACGGAATCCCCGACACACTAATCATCCCACCCCCGACACACTCATCATCCCACCCCCGACACACTCATCACCCCACCCCCTGCAACCCGACACGGAACCCCCAACACACTAATCATCCCACCCCCTGCAACCCGACACGGAACCCCCGACACACTCATCATCCCACCCCCGACACACTCATCACCCCACCCCTTGCAACCCGACACGGAACCCCCGACACACTCATCATCCCACCCCCGACACACTCATCACCCCATCCCTTGCAACCCGACACGGAACCCCCGACACACTCATCACCCCACCCCTTGCAACCCGACACGGAACCCCCGACACACTCATCACCCCACCCCTTGCAACCCGACACGGAACCCCCGACACACTCATCATCCCACCCCCGACACACTCATCACCCCATCCCTTGCAACCCGACACGGAACCCCCGACACACTCATCATCCCACCCCCGACACACTCATCACCCCACCCCTTGCAACCCGACACGGAACCCCCGACACACTCATCATCCCACCCCCGACACACTCATCACCCCATCCCTTGCAACCCGACACGGAACCCCCGACACACTCATCACCCCACCCCTTGCAACCCGACACGGAACCCCCGACACACTCATCACCCCACCCCTTGCAACCCGACACGGAACCCCCGACACACTCATCATCCCACCCCCGACACACTCATCACCCCATCCCTTGCAACCCGACACGGAACCCCCGACACACTCATCATCCCACCCCCGACACACTCATCACCCCACCCCTTGCAACCCGACACGGAACCCCCGACACACTCATCATCCCACCCCCGACACACTCATCACCCCATCCCTTGCAACCCGACACGGAACCCCCGACACACTCATCACCCCACCCCCGACCCACTCATCATCCAACCCCCGACACACTCATCATCCCACCCCCGACACACTCATCATCCCACCCCTTGCAACCCGACACGGAACCCCCGACACACTCATCACGCCACCCCCTGCAACCCGACACGGAACCCCCGACACACTCATCATCCCACCCCTTGCAACCCGACACGGAACCCCCGACACACTCATCATCCCACCCCCTGCAACCCGACACGGAACCCCCGACACACTCATCATCCCACCCCTTGCAACCCGACACGGAACCCCCGACACACTCATCATCCCACCCCCGACACACTCATCACCCCACCCCCGACCCATTCATCATCCCACCCCCGACACACTCATCATCCCACCCCCTGCAACCCGACACGGAACCCGAGACACACTCATCATCCCACCCCCGACCCACTCATCATCCCACCCCCGACACACCCATCATCCCACCCCCGACACACTCATCATCCCACCCCCGACACACTCATCATCCCACCCCCGACACACTCATCATCCCACCCCTTGCAACCCGACACGGAACCCGAGACACACTCATCACCCCACCCCTTGCAACCCGACACGGAACCCCCGACACACTCATCATCCCACCCCCTGCAACCCGACACGGAACCCCCGACACACTCATCACCCCACCCCTTGCAACCCGACACGGAACCCCCGACACACTCATCATCCCACCCCCTGCAACCCGACACGGAACCCCCGACACACTCATCACCCCACCCCTTGCAACCCGACACGGAACCCCCGACACACTCATCATCCCACCCCTTGCAACCCGACACGGAACCCCCGACACACTCATCACCCCACCCCTTGCAACCCGACACGGAACCCCCGACACACTCATCATCCCACCCCCTGCAACCCGACACGGAACCCCCGACACACTCATCACCCCACCCCCGACACACTCATCACCCCACCTCCGACCCACTCATCACCCCACCTCCGACCCACTCATCATCCCACCCCCTGCAACCCGACACGGAACCCCCGACCCACTCATCATCCCACCCCCTGCAACCCGACACGGAACCCCCGACACACTCATCATCCCACCCCCTGCAACCCGACACGGAACCCCCGACACACTCATCACCCCACCCCCGACACACTCATCACCCCACCTCCGACCCACTCATCACCCCACCTCCGACCCACTCATCATCCCACCCCCTGCAACCCGACACGGAACCCCCGACCCACTCATCATCCCACCCCCTGCAACCCGACACGGAACCCCCGACACACTCATCATCCCACCCCTTGCAACCCGACACGGAACCTCCGACACACTCGTCATTCCACCCCCGACACACTCATCACCCCACCTCCGACCCACTCATCACCCCACCTCCGACCCACTCATCATCCCACCCCCTGCAACCCGACACGGAACCCCCGACACACTCATCATCCCACCCCCTGCAACCCGACACGGAACCCCCGACACACTCATCATCCCACCCCCTGCAACCCGACACGGAACCCCCGACACACTCATCATCCCACCCCCGACACACTCATCACCCCACCTCCGACCCACTCATCACCCCACCCCCTGCAACCCGTCACGGAACCCCCGACACACTCATCACCCCACCCCCGACACACTCATCACCCCACCCCCGACACACTCATCACCCCACCCCCTGCAACCCGACACGGAATCCCCGACACACTAATCATCCCACCCCCGACACACTCATCATCCCACCCCCGACACACTCATCACCCCACCCCCTGCAACCCGACACGGAACCCCCAACACACTAATCATCCCACCCCCTGCAACCCGACACGGAACCCCCGACACACTCATCATCCCACCCCCGACACACTCATCACCCCACCCCTTGCAACCCGACACGGAACCCCCGACACACTCATCATCCCACCCCCGACACACTCATCACCCCATCCCTTGTAACCCGACACGGAACCCCCGACACACTCATCACCCCACCCCTTGCAACCCGACACGGAACCCCCGACACACTCATCACCCCACCCCTTGCAACCCGACACGGAACCCCCGACACACTCATCATCCCACCCCCGACACACTCATCACCCCATCCCTTGCAACCCGACACGGAACCCCCGACACACTCATCATCCCACCCCCGACACACTCATCACCCCACCCCTTGCAACCCGACACGGAACCCCCGACACACTCATCATCCCACCCCCGACACACTCATCACCCCATCCCTTGCAACCCGACACGGAACCCCCGACACACTCATCACCCCACCCCTTGCAACCCGACACGGAACCCCCGACACACTCATCACCCCACCCCTTGCAACCCGACACGGAACCCCCGACACACTCATCATCCCACCCCCGACACACTCATCACCCCATCCCTTGCAACCCGACACGGAACCCCCGACACACTCATCATCCCACCCCCGACACACTCATCACCCCACCCCTTGCAACCCGACACGGAACCCCCGACACACTCATCATCCCACCCCCGACACACTCATCACCCCATCCCTTGCAACCCGACACGGAACCCCCGACACACTCATCACCCCACCCCCGACCCACTCATCATCCAACCCCCGACACACTCATCATCCCACCCCCGACACACTCATCATCCCACCCCCTGCAACCCGACACGGAACCCCCGACACACTCATCACGCCACCCCCTGCAACCCGACACGGAACCCCCGACACACTCATCATCCCACCCCTTGCAACCCGACACGGAACCCCCGACACACTCATCATCCCACCCCCTGCAACCCGACACGGAACCCCCGACACACTCATCATCCCACCCCCGACACACTCATCATCCCACCCCCGACACACTCATCACCCCACCCCCTGCAACCCGACAGGGAACCCCCGACACACTCATCATCCCACCCCCGACACACTCATCATCCCACCCCCGACCCACTCATCATCCCACCCCCGACACACTCATCATCCCACCCCCGACACACTCATCATCCCACCCCCTGCAACCCGACACGGAACCCCCGACACACTCATCATCCCACCCCCGACACACTCATCATCCCACCCCCGACACACTCATCACCCCACCCCCTGCAACCCGACACGGAACCCCCGACACACTCATCATCCCACCCCCGACACACTCATCACCCCACCTCCGACCCACTCATCACCCCACCCCCTGCAACCCGACACGGAACCCCCGACACACTCATCATCCCACCCCCGACCCACTCATCATCCCAACCCCTGCAACCCGTCACGGAACCCCCGACACACTCATCACCCCACCCCCGACACACTCATCACCCCACCCCCGACACACTCATCACCCCACCCCCTGCAACCCGACACGGAATCCCCGACACACTAATCATCCCACCCCCGACACACTCATCATCCCACCCCCGACACACTCATCACCCCACCCCCGGCAACCCGACACGGAACCCCCAACACACTAATCATCCCACCCCCTGCAACCCGACACGGAACCCCCGACACACTCATCATCCCACCCCCTGCAACCCGACACGGAACCCCCGACACACTCATCATCCCACCCCCGACACACTCATCACCCCACCCCCTGCAACCCGTCACGGAACCCCCGACACACTCATCATCCCACCCCCGACACACTCATCACCCCACCTCCGACCCACTCATCACCCCACCCCCTGCAACCCGACACGGAACCCCCGACACACTCATCATCCCACCCCCGACCCACTCATCATCCCAACCCCTGCAACCCGTCACGGAACCCCCGACACACTCATCATCCCACCCCCGACACACTCATCACCCCACCCCCGACACACTCATCACCCCACCCCCTGCAACCCGACACGGAATCCCCGACACACTAATCATCCCACCCCCTGCAACCCGACACGGAACCCCCGACACACTCATCACCCCACCCCCGACACACTCATCACCCCACCCTCTGCAACCCGACACGGAACCCCCGACACACTCATCACCCCACCCCCGACACACTCATCACCCCACCCCCTGCAACCCGACACGGAATCCCCGACACACTAATCATCCCACCCCCTGCAACCCGACACGGAACCCCCGACACACTCATCATCCCACCCCCGACACACTCATCACCCCACCCTCTGCAACCCGACACGGAACCCCCAACACACTAATCATCCCACCCCCGACACACTCATCATCCCACCCCCTGCAACCCGACACGGAACCCCCAACACACTCATCACCCCACCCCCGACACACTCATCATCCCACCCCCGACACACTCATCACCCCACCCCCGACACACTCATCATCCCACCCCCGACATACTCATCACCCCACCCCCTGCAACCCTACACGGAACCCCCGACACACTCATCATCCCACCCCCGACACACTCGTCATTCCACCCCCGACACACTCATCATCCCACCCCCGACACACTCATCACCCCACCCCCGACACACTCGTCATCCCACCCCCGACACACTCATCACCCCACCCCCTGCAACCCGACACGGAACCCCCGACACACTCATCATCCCACCCCCGACACACTCATCATCCCACCCCTGACACACTCATCACCCCACCCCCTGCAACCCGACACGGAACCCCCGACCCACTCATCACCCCACCCCCGACACACTCATCAACCCACCCCCGACACACTCATCACCCCACCCCCTGCAACCCGACACGGAACCCCCGACCCACTCATCACCCCACCCCCGACACACTCATCATCCCACCCCCGACACACTCATCATCCCACCCCCGACACACTCATCACCCCACCCCCGACACACTCATCATCCCACCCCCGACACACTCATCATCCCACCCCCGACACACTCATCATCCCACCCCCTGCAACCCGACACGGAACCCCCGACCCACTCATCATCCCACCCCGGACACACTCATCATCCCACCCCCGACACACTCATCATCCCACCCCCTGCAACCCGACACGGAACCCCCGACCCACTCATCATCCCACCCCCGACACACTCATCATCCCACCCCCGACACACTCATCATCCCACTCCCTGCAACCCGACACGGAACCCCCGACACACTCATCACCCCACCCCCGACACACTCATCATCCCACCCCCGACACACTCATCACCCCACCCCCGACACACTCATCATCCCACCCCCGACACACTCATCATCCCACCCCCTGCAACCCGACACGGAACCCCCGACCCACTCATCATCCCACCCCCGACACACTCATCACCCCACCCCCTGCAACCCGACACGGAACCCCCAACACACTAATCATCCCACCCCCTGCAACCCGACACGGAACCCCCGACACACTCATCATCCCACCCCCTGCAACCCGACACGGAACCCCCGACACACTCATCATCCCACCCCCGACACACTCATCACCCCACCCCCTGCAACCCGTCACGGAACCCCCGACACACTCATCATCCCACCCCCGACACACTCATCACCCCACCTCCGACCCACTCATCACCCCACCCCCTGCAACCCGACACGGAACCCCCGACACACTCATCATCCCACCCCCGACCCACTCATCATCCCAACCCCTGCAACCCGTCACGGAACCCCCGACACACTCATCATCCCACCCCCGACACACTCATCACCCCACCCCCGACACACTCATCACCCCACCCCCTGCAACCCGACACGGAATCCCCGACACACTAATCATCCCACCCCCTGCAACCCGACACGGAACCCCCGACACACTCATCACCCCACCCCCGACACACTCATCACCCCACCCTCTGCAACCCGACACGGAACCCCCGACACACTCATCACCCCACCCCCGACACACTCATCACCCCACCCCCTGCAACCCGACACGGAATCCCCGACACACTAATCATCCCACCCCCTGCAACCCGACACGGAACCCCCGACACACTCATCATCCCACCCCCGACACACTCATCACCCCACCCTCTGCAACCCGACACGGAACCCCCAACACACTAATCATCCCACCCCCGACACACTCATCATCCCACCCCCTGCAACCCGACACGGAACCCCCAACACACTCATCACCCCACCCCCGACACACTCATCATCCCACCCCCGACACACTCATCACCCCACCCCCGACACACTCATCATCCCACCCCCGACATACTCATCACCCCACCCCCTGCAACCCTACACGGAACCCCCGACACACTCATCATCCCACCCCCGACACACTCGTCATTCCACCCCCGACACACTCATCATCCCACCCCCGACACACTCATCACCCCACCCCCGACACACTCGTCATCCCACCCCCGACACACTCATCACCCCACCCCCTGCAACCCGACACGGAACCCCCGACACACTCATCATCCCACCCCCGACACACTCATCATCCCACCCCTGACACACTCATCACCCCACCCCCTGCAACCCGACACGGAACCCCCGACCCACTCATCACCCCACCCCCGACACACTCATCAACCCACCCCCGACACACTCATCACCCCACCCCCTGCAACCCGACACGGAACCCCCGACCCACTCATCACCCCACCCCCGACACACTCATCATCCCACCCCCGACACACTCATCATCCCACCCCCGACACACTCATCACCCCACCCCCGACACACTCATCATCCCACCCCCGACACACTCATCATCCCACCCCCGACACACTCATCATCCCACCCCCTGCAACCCGACACGGAACCCCCGACCCACTCATCATCCCACCCCGGACACACTCATCATCCCACCCCCGACACACTCATCATCCCACCCCCTGCAACCCGACACGGAACCCCCGACCCACTCATCATCCCACCCCCGACACACTCATCATCCCACCCCCGACACACTCATCATCCCACTCCCTGCAACCCGACACGGAACCCCCGACACACTCATCACCCCACCCCCGACACACTCATCATCCCACCCCCGACACACTCATCACCCCACCCCCGACACACTCATCATCCCACCCCCGACCCACTCATCATCCCACCCCCGACACACTCATCATCCCACCCCCTGCAACCCGACACGGAACCCCCGACCCACTCATCATCCCACCCCCGACACACTCATCATCCCACCCCCGACACACTCATCATCCCACCCCCGACACACTCATCATCCCACCCCCGACACACTCATCATCCCACCCCCGACACACTCATCATCCCACCCCCGACACACTCATCATCCCACCCCCTGCAACCCGACACGGAACCCCCGACCCACTCATCATCCCACCCCCGACACACTCATCATCCCACCCCCTGCAACCCGACACGGAACCCCCGACACACTCATCATCCCACCCCCGACACACTCATCACCCCACCCCCTGCAACCCGACACGGAACCCCCGACACACTCATCATCCCACCCCCGACACACTCATCACCCCACCTCCGACCCACTCATCACCCCACCCCCTGCAACCCGACACGGAACCCCCGACACACTCATGATCCCACCCCCGACCCACTCATCATCCCAACCCCTGCAACCCGTCACGGAACCCCCGACACACTCATCATCCCACCCCCGACACACTCATCACCCCACCCCCGACACACTCATCACCCCACCCCCTGCAACCCGACACGGAATCCCCGACACACTAATCATCCCACCCCCGACACACTCATCATCCCACCCCCGACACACTCATCACCCCACCCCCTGCAACCCGACACGGAACCCCCAACACACTAATCATCCCACCCCCTGCAACCCGACACGGAACCCCCGACACACTCATCATCCCACCCCCGACACACTCATCATCCCACCCCCGACACACTCATCATCCCACCCCCGACACACTCATCATCCCACCCCCGACACACTCATCACCCCACCCCCGACACACTCATCATCCCACCCCCGACATACTCATCACCCCACCCCCTGCAACCCGACACGGAACCCCCGACACACTCATCATCCCACCCCCGACACACGCGTCATCCCACCCCCGACACACTCATCACCCCACCCCCTGCAACCCGACACGGAACCCCCGACACACTCATCATCCCACCCCCGACACACTCATCACCCCACCCCCTGCAACCCGACACGGAACCCCCGACACACTCATCATCCCACCCCCGACCCACTCATCATCCCAACCCCTGCAACCCGACACGGAACCCCCGACACACTCATCATCCCACCCCCGACACACTCATCATCCCACCCCTGACACACTCATCACCCCACCCCCTGCAACCCGACACGGAACCCCCGACCCACTCATCACCCCACCCCCGACACACTCATCAACCCACCCCCGACACACTCATCACCCCACCCCCTGCAACCCGACACGGAACCCCCGACCCACTCATCACCCCACCCCCGACACACTCATCATCCCACCCCCGACACACTCATCATCCCACCCCCGACACACTCATCATCCCACCCCCGACACACTCATCATCCCACCCCCTGCAACCCGACACGGAACCCCCGACCCACTCATCATCCCACCCCCGACCCACTCATCATCCCACCCCCGACACACTCATCATCCCACCCCCTGCAACCTGACACGGAACCCCCGACACACTCATCATCCCACCCCCGACACACTCATCATCCCACCCCCTGCAACCTGACACGGAACCCCCGACACACTCATCATCCCACCCCCAACACACTCATCATCCCACCCCCGACACACTCATCATCCCACCCCCGACCCACTCATCATCCCACCCCCGACACACTCATCATCCCACCCCCTGCAACCCGACACGGAACCCCCGACCCACTCATCATCCCACCCCCGACACACTCATCATCCCACCCCCTGCAACCCGACACGGAACCCCCGACACACTCATCACCCCACCCCCGACACACTCATCACCCCACCCCCTGCAACCCGACACGGAACCCCCGACACACTCATCACCCCACCCCCTGCAACCCGACACGGAACCCCCGACACACTCATCATCCCACTCCCGACACACTCGTCATCCCACCCCCGACACACTCATCACCCCACCCCCTGCAACCCGACACGGAACCCCCGACCCACTCATCATCCCACCCCCTGCAACCCTACACGGAACCCCCGACACACTCATCACCCCACCCCCTGCAACCCGACACGGAACCCCCGACACACTCATCACCCCACCCCCTGCAACCCGACACGGAACCCCCGACACACTCATCATCCCACTCCCGACACACTCATCATCCCACCCCCGACACACTCATCACCCCACCCCCGACACACTCATCACCCCACCCCCGACACACTCATCATCCCACCCCCGACACACTCATCATCCCACCCCCGACACACTCATCACCCCACCCCCTGCAACCCGACACGGAACCCCCGACCCACTCATCATCCCACCCCCGACCCACTCATCACCCCACCCCCGACACACTCATCACCCCACCTCCTGTAACCCGACACGGAACCCCCGACCCACTCTTCATCCCACCCCCGACACACTTATCACCCCACCCCCGACACACTCATCACCCCACCTCCTGTAACCCGACACGGAACCCCCGACCCACTCTTCATCCCACCCCCGACACACTTATCACCCCACCCCCGACACACTCATCACCCCACCCCCTGCAACCCGACACGGAACCCCCGACACACTCATCACCCCACCCCCTGCAACCCGACACGGAACCCCCGACACACTCATCATCCCACCCCCTGCAACCCGACACGGCACCCCCGACACACTCATCATCCCACCCCCTGCAACCCGACACGGAACCCCCGACACACTCATCATCCCACCCCCGACACACTCATCATCCCACCCCGACACACTCATCATCCCACCCCCGACACACTCATCATCCCACCCCCGACACACTCATCACCCCATCCCCGACACACTCATCACCCCACCCCCGACACACTCATCATCCCACCCCCTGCAACCCGACACGGAACCCCCGACACACTCATCATCCCACCCCCGACCCACTCATCATCCCACCCCCGACACACTCATCATCCCACCCCCTGCAACCCGACACGGAACCCCCGACACACTCATCATCCCACCCCCGACACACTCATCATCCTACCCCCGACACACTCATCACCCCACCCCCGACACACTCATCATCCCACCCCCGACACACTCATCATCCCACCCCCTGCAACCCGACACGGAACCCCCGACACACTCATCATCCCACCCCCTGCAACCCGACACGGAACCCCCGACACACTCATCATCCCACCCCCGACACACTCATCATCCCACCCCCGACACACTCATCATCCCACCCCCTGCAACCCGACACGGAACCCCCGACACACTCATCATCCCACCCCCTGCAACCCGACACGGAACCCCCCACACACTCATCATCCCACCCCCGACACACTCATCATCCTACCCCCGACACACTCATCACCCCACCCCCGACACACTCATCATCCCACCCCCGACACACTCATCATCCCACCCCCTGCAACGCGACACGGAACCCCCGACACACTCATCATCCCACCCCCTGCAACCCGACACGGAACCCCCGACACACTCATCATCCCACCCCCGACACACTCATCACCCCACCCCCGACACACTCATCATCCCACCCCCTGCAAATAGCGGTCGGCAACAACCGGCCGAGCTAGGTCTCAGACGGGAGGGGGGGGGGTCGTGTTGCCACATCACAAAGAATAAATTTCTTTATTCCCAGGTCACAATAATCGAGGGGCGGTTACATACTATAAATTGGCGATTTCCCAATTCACCGATATTTAGTATTAACATTCTCAGTTCACCATTGATAAAAATCATTGATCACGACGTTTGGCTAATGGGCCTATCCCATTCCCAGTTTTGCTCATTCCCAGTTCACGGTGGAATGAAAAACCCGTTCCCGAGGAACGGAAATACCCCTTGCCCCCCCCCCCCCCCATTTTGTGCGCAAATCTTTGAAATAGTCGTAGTAATTAAGACGCATATATATATGTATTACTTATTTAACGATATCTAAAGTATTTGTATATAATGTCGTTTAACTGGAAGTCGTCCAACTGGAAGCTCACCCTGATGTCATGACCTCCTTAAACAATCTCCATATTTTTCCACATCTTTCACGATTGTGGCTTTGGCAATTCGCCTACGCTTGCAATCGGCGTTTTTGTTTTCAAATGTCGCTAGGTTTCTGTCTCCTGTCGTTCTGTATCTCTTCCTCTGTCCTTAAAGCTAGCTGTATCTCTGTATCACCCTCTCTCTGGCTCGCCTTATCTCTCTTTCCCCTCATTCTAACTCTTTCCCTGATTATAACTTCATCCCTCTCCCCGTCTTTCCCACTCGATCTGTCTATCTCCTAACCTTCCTCACTCGCCCTATTTCACTCGCCCTGTCTCTCCAACTCGCGCTATCTCTCTTGTCGCAAATCTCAAGTACTCTATCCCGCACCGCGCTCTGTTCTCTCCTCACCTCTCCCGTCCCCTAATGCCCTCTCCGTGTTGTTTCCGCGTCCATGTCTCCTGGCTTCCGCTTCCGCTCCACAAACGCCAGTCGACCAGTCCGTGAGAGAGTCGCGCTCTCTGCCAGTCGCGTCGCTGGTCGAGATTACCAACGTCACCAGCAAAACGCCGAAGCCTAATCAATACTCCCGCCATCATTCCAGAGTTGTGCTAATGCCCTAGAGCCAATAAGTCAAATGTGCCGTGCTGGCTGGCTGGCTGGCTTGCTAGGGGGTCTGACATGCTGCGTTACCCATTCATTCATACAGTTACCCCGGCTGCTTTCAACAGGCCTACCTGACGCACAAAGCTAATTTTGCGAGATCAATCCCTGAGACTGGGTTAATGCGGTCGAGGTTTTTGCCCTCTGTTTAACTAGCGGCCATGACAGCCGCGAGGGATTTTTTGCTATTTTTGCTTCATCACGATCTTAATCTTAATCTGAATCCCCATCCCCTGCTGTAAGTGTTTCATCGATCGCGACATACAGCCGACAGCGCTAGACGGTGTAAATCCGTTACGTTATTTTTTGGCGTGAGCCACTTTCAAAAATTGTGACGTCACGTTGCCAATGGCGTTCCTCGTAGCGGTCGAGCGTTCGATAACAGTTTTTGGCCGCAGAAACCCGCAGTTTCCCAGACCATTTGTATGTTACCGGTGTTATAACAGCAAGTCCCGGCGTGTGTAAGCGAGTTCGTACTTTAGTTTATAGATTGGGCTATTGTCTACGGGGGTGCGTTTTCACCTTCTCGGTAGGTACACTTACTGCGGGATAACTGTCTGCAGCGATCGGGGTTCGAGGTTGGAAATGATATGCTGGGCTATATATGCCACGACTTGACGAGCCCGCTGCTGGATGATGGATATGCCAGCCGTTAAACAAGTATCATACATGGATTATGAATGCTATACTGCCGTGAGATGCTGAGGCTAGGATAATGCACCTTTCGTGCGTGAATATTACGCCATTGTTCACTATATTCACGAACTCTCCTAGGCGTTAAAGATCAAATCAAATCAAGTCTACTTAGCATAAATACAACATTTGTAGAGCGCTTATAACTAAACAACATATTCACCCAGCATGTGGACTTTCTGAATTAGGCAAGGGCGAAAATTATATTTGAATCGCGTCTGGATTATGAACATCACGACTACAAGATAGAGAAACTACGACATGAAAGGCCTTGGTCGTGCTTAACATTATTATGAAATGCCTAGCCCTCAGGGCGTCAAAAGGATATGTGTGGCGGACTAACGAGTGAGACACGAACTGTGCATGGCAACACCGATAGAGGCAGTGGGAGCGGAAAATATCATAAAAGATTTACATCCATGCTGGCGGCATGTACTGAAAATAGAAATATCACTTTGATAGCATGTACAGGTAAGTCAAATATGATATTGACAGGATCTACTAGGACGTGAAATATGATATTGACAGCATCTAGGCCCCTACCAGGAGGTGAAATATCACTTTGACAGCATGTAGGCCTGATGATGAGTGAAATGTCAAATTGGTAGTATCTACTAAAAAGTTAAACATCCCTTTGACAGCATGAATTAAGTACACTATCACATTGACAGTACCAATCTAGAGTAGAATATATAATCTTCAAAGGAACCACTGTTAAGTGCAATATGTATTCTAGCCATTGTTAAGTGCAATATGTATTCTAGCCATTGTTAAGTGCAATATACATGTATACATACGCTTAACAGGAACCACTCCTGTGTACAATATACATGCATATCGTGTCACTGACTGATCACCATGTAGAACCTCGACCTCTTCTGTTCGGTCAAGTTGTACGTATTCGAGAACTTGATATGATATTTCATCAACGTATAAAGGGGTAGGAACCAGAATGGAATAACTCAAGGGAAGGTGAAAATCGCTTATGGACGTCTCTTTGGAATTTCGGTTTATTCTAAATATACCAAGTTCTACGCGTCGTCAGTAGATCGACCTCAGCGCCTAGCCGTCAGACGTTCTACTTCCGCATTACTCTGCAAGCGCGCATGCAGGTTTAAAAAATGAAATAAAACCGTGGTGTTTTAAGTCACTTTGGTGTTCATGAAAACTGAACTGTGCCACGAAACCACTGATGATACGACAATGGAGTTGGATGAGACTATATTCAGATGCAGATGGTTTGGTTGAACCCACGACCTGTTGGTCTGTCGATCAGTCTGCTTTAACTAATCAGGCTGCCTTTATTTAGCTAAACGGGCATTATTGTAATATTCTGTCTGGGCGTGGGGGAGCGGGTGGAGCGACAAATAACCGTAGGTTAGTGCAGAAATACATGTGCACAATCCAATTAGTCGTTCATTGGGTGTCTTCTGATGACCAGATGGGACCTTGTACAGGATCGCGTATGACTATACTCAAACGACAAACTACAATAGTATATATATACATATAAGAATATGCATAAATTAGATCTTAATGTATATATATATCCATGTAATATATGTGTCCCATTACGCGGAAGGTGGCTGTTAATACGTGTGCCCCCCTCCCCCTCCCTAGACAGGCCCTCTCCTATCCCCTGGCGGAAGATACCAGACCATAGTCTTACGTAGATACAGTGTCAATTGCAATCCGTTAAGCAGGGTTTAACGCTGACTGTTATCCTCTGTTCTACAACCTAACAACCATAGCAGTGTTTCCAGGCTGAACGTGCCGTTAAGCCCCAATCAAATCAACCATAGCCGTGTTTCGCGTCGATTTAAAGGTGTTGCGATATCAATTATTAGACAAGGGTTGGGCGTTGCAATCCTCACCAAACGTCGATTCTTTTTACGTCTAACGGCATGACAACGGCAACCACTACTTTCTCTGATGTTCCAGCTTTTATAGAAATATCCTCTCACCTAATCTAATTAGATCTTACGGCCTCACCCGTTCGTATCGCTACATTTTGCTGTTACAGTACGCAAAATTTTAAGCGTACGAATAATATATGTAGGAAATATACCAGATATTCAAATATGCATGGAACAGATTATCAAGAAGTATTTTTATGCGGTATCTGGGGCATATTAAAAAGGAGCAACTTTAATCAGTGCGTAATAATGGTTATATGGCGTACATTGTAACATTGCTTCTAACGTGTTTACCCCGAGGATGTCATATTATTGTATGTAATAATATCACATCTGTATTGTCATACAAAGAGGTTGCATGATACACTGTAGCGGTAACAGTACACGATATAAAATATGAGAAAAGCTGAAGCCGAAGTTTATTATACAGTTGTATGTGATTATAAAAATTAGATATAGATACACAGAAACACAATTGCCATCTCCCGGACCCCCATTAAAAAACCCCCACATATATACATACTACACGTGACTTAATTATCATGCGCGTCCACAGGTACGATACAGTTGACTAAATATATTTTAGTGGTCCACATCAAAAGTTCTAAATTCAACTTCACCACTTAATAAATAAGCATATGCTTTTGTTCTTTTGTACGACTTTTTAAATTTCCCCGTTTTAAACTTAGGGAGGTGCAGACCTTGGGCTGACTTTGCTTGATACTTATGTACTTCAAAATTGTCAATATATAAGTCACATATAGCCTTCGGTGCATCATTATTGAAATATTTATACATACATTCAATCACGCAGTATTCAGATATACAGGATACAGGCAAGATGTTATGTTTGTAAAATATAGGCTGAGTGCATGGGCGAGTATCTATTACAACCATAAAACATCCTTCTTAGAAAGTTGAGCATCCTTACTGTTTAGGCCTGAATCTCAATGGTACAATCACAAATACGCTACAGGCGCAACCGGGCACAGAATCAGATATTATGTTCCTAATAGGATCTCTGATGAAATATACAATAACGGGTTGAAGTATTCTCTCGAAATACGACAACACACTTCTATTGTCTTTTTTCACGTCATTTCACATTTTACAACACAGGAATATACCTCTACAGAATACCTTTCTTTTAGGGCGTCATTAGTAATTTGTATGTTTCTCATATCCCGACTAAGCCCAATCAACGTGCAGACCCGAAAATATGCAAAAGGCTATCTTTTTAAGCCAGACTCTTCGACGAGACGATATACCCTGATAAACAGTCCCACTCGCCTCTTAGTTGTTGAACGGGGCCGGCGCGACAGCTCAGTGGGCTAGAGCGCTCGCATTGAGTGCTCTGGTCACCTGAGAGACTAACGGCACGTGGGTCGGTGGTTCGAGCCCCGCTGTGGCCATGTCTGTGTGGTCGCAGGATAAAGATCCCATGTTTTTCTTCGTAAAGAGTAGGGGGTTACCCCGGGGACATGGCTCCACTCTTCCTTCCTTCTCCCATTGACGCGATATGACCAAACGTGGTTAAAGCGTCCTGAATAACCAACCAACCAACTAGTTGCTAAACAGCGTCCGCCGATGCGATGTGTCCATAGTGTAATTTATTAGAGGTAATTTATTATATTCTTAGCGCAACTCCATAGCCTATAGGGGCCGCCCCAATAGCTCAGTGGGTTAGAGCGCTCGCATTGAGTGCTCTGGTCACCTAAGAGTCTAACGGCACGTGGGTCGGTGGTTCGAGCCCCGCTGTGGCCATGTCTGTGTGGTCGCAGGATAAAGATCCCATGTCTTTCTTCGTAAAGAGTAGGGGGTTACCCCCGGGGACATGGCTCCACTCTCCCTTCCTTCTCCAATTGACGCGATATGACAAAAAGTGGTTAACGCGTCCTGAATAACCAACCAACCGACCGCAGCCTATATGTAGTCCATTCTCTCAAACAGATGCCGTGCTGGACAGTAGCGACTGACAATGAAACTGGCGAACTCAAGGTCAAGCGATGTCATGGGATCCAGAAGGAAACCTGAAATCCTGATGAAGACAAGACGCAAAGGTATTGCCCGGTGACTGTGGTCAAATTTGAGAATTCCCAACCATGGCATTATGAAGTTCCTTAAAATGGTTCCTAATATGACGTGTTGTACACCTTAAGTGGAGTTCCCTGGTTAATATACTGGTTGGTTTGAGACGATTATTTTAATATGTGAAGGCCTCATCGCTGTACTGCAGAAGATCACGGGCATAACGAAGCTTTGTACACGGGGACAACCCCATAAAATACTTGTCGAAAAAGGACATAGCGTATCTATCAGCCAGAAAGATTCGCACAGTGGGCACGACCTCAGACACGATGGCTGGCCTGGCAGAGTTCACTCGACAAAGCCGAGCGCGCTTAGTCGCCCGGTGGTCCCTTGGGATGCCGTGCTAAACAATAAAGATCTGAAAATAAAATAATTTTATTAATAAATTTTATAATTTATTTTAGTTTTTACAGTTTGCCTAATGTTATTATGGAATCAACCGTGTTTTATTAACGGAAATAAATCAACTAATTATTGCCAGTATTACCCGTGGTAGTAACAATCGACATACATGTATACAGTAAAATTACATTTTATGAAAATCGGTAATGGTCAATCAATATTGCAACCCCCACACATAATTGTCTATCACCCACCTCACCGTGCCTCTCCCTAACCCCCTGTCCAGGTGTGGACGCCCGCCTGCCGCCCATTCAAAAGACCAGGAAGAAGATGGGCAGGGCTGGGGCCACGGCGAACGGCCCCAGCCCCAGCCTGGAGGCCGCCGCGACGAACCGCAGTCCCGTACGAGAGAAAGGTACACAGCCATAGTGTGTATACATGTATATCCAATCTGCGGCTAGAACATATATTAACATAACATTAACATACATTAAATCCTTTTTGTAAATATGGAAATATAAGAAACTTATCAATGTTTTAGTCATTTGTCATAGATAAATGTAAGTGTATATTCTTTTCTGCAGCAGATGCTCCAGCTTTACTATTTCCACCCGTGAGTGAACCCAGGAATATCATGCAAGGTGGGTTCTCCACAGCGATGATGAGGGTCTGTAAGTGACATCACGGACAGCACGCGCTCACCTCCAGCGAATTCGGTTTTGGGTACATGACGCTTCACCGCCCCATATACAAAGCATAGGGAGCTCTTTGTAATGGTGTGAAACGCACAGAAAACCAGCGTCTTGCGATTTAAAACTAGTACGAGTATGAAGGTACACCCCCAAACATTTATTCCATATGGTTTTCAAATCTAACATTGCATTCATATCTCAAACATCAGTGAGTCTAGTTTGAGGCCCATAGTAAAGTATAGGGACCCGCTGACGCGTTGTACCCAGAACGGTTGTTTCTAGAGGTGAGCGCGCGCTGTCTGTGACGTCACTTACAGATGTGGCATGGTGGTGAGGCAATGGACAGAGTATGTGATCGACAGATGTAAGGGAAAGCGGCCCAAACGACCATTCTGCAAGTCATGGTATAGACCGAGAAACTGTCAAAAAAGATATTTTTATGCGTAATCAGCATTACACAAATACTTATTATAAACGTATTATTATTATATATTACACAAATAATAATATTTAGTTAAGAAAATAAGAAAACATAACATTTCAATTAAAAATATATCAAGTAACAAACGAAACGTTTAAAATGTCCTTAGACTTACAAAGTGAAATAAAGTTCTTATTTTAGTTTTTCTGTTTCAGGGTTTAGTCGCAAGAGGGTGCTACCATCAGTCTTCCGAGGTTGTGACGTCAGTGAGAATCCGACAGATGGGATTGGGTCTGCACAGCCACCGGACTCATTGGCCAACCGTCAGTTTATATTCTCTTCATTATTGTTATTGGGTTCTAATCCTATACTCTTCGAAACAAGGACATTTCGTACTCTATCTTACAGTATTAAAGATGCTATTACTATACACTGCAATGAACATGCGAACCGGCGGTGACGCAGGCACTAATACTCAACAGGGAAGTCGTAGAATTACAGATTGCGTATAGTAAGGGGATGGAATACCTTTTCCAATCTCAGAGATTGGCATCTAGGAATTCTTGGAGATTCGCGATTAGTTGTTGGCAGCTTCTGGGGATCGTTACCGGTACAATTACTGGTTCAACGCGAAGACCCCGTCCCTATTTACTACAATCCGTAATTATAGCAGTCTGTGCTTTTCTCGATATTCGTGATATCACTTTTAAGGTTTTTGTTTTTAGCGGCCGGTCTTCAACAGTTCTCTTCTTGGAAATTCGATATCGCTCCCCCTAATTGTTTGGGAATTCGCGATAATTCAGGGGAGCCCCCCCACCCCCCGCTTCCCCTACTTTAACCTCAACCTTGGCCCTTCTGTCTATATCTATGTATCTGTGCCCCACAGGTCCCAGGCCGTCCCGCCACCACCATCCGCCGGCTGACATGGCCTCGCACATGGACAGTGAGAGCCGGCTGATGGCGGCCTATCAGACGGCCGTGGTGGACGGGGACGTGGCCAGGCAGGCCATGGCCCTCCGCTGTCTGGGGGACTTCCAGCTGCGGGTCGCCCACGAGAAAGGCTGGCAGACCGGGGTTCTCCCAGCCACAGCCCTGTACACAGCCGCACTCAGCAGAGGCGCCAGTGCCCTGCACAAGGTATGACAAGGAGATCAATAGTTCAGTCGCATTCGTTTTTTTATATCACTTCCATGGGTGCAGTAACAATGAGGCAATGTCCAGCACAATGTATAGAATAAATTAACTGGTGACTAGCGGTTTTTTGTTGCCCCTGTTCTGGGTACAGTAGAATAAATTTAAGCAACGATATCAGTGGTGAGAGAACAATATTGTACACATACGTAACTCTGTATTAGAGAAAATTTATTGGCTGCGCCTTGTGCAGCATTCTACACACATTAAAAATGTTATATGACGTATGAAACATGTGTAATTTAATGTTATATTCCAAAAGGAATTCCCCACATTAAACAACTAAATTAATATTATACATTTTTTTTCATTCCTTCTAATATATACCTGACATTTTGCAATAAATTCAATTAAGTAATATTACTTTACCTCTCCCTCTCCCCCCTCCCGTTCCCATAAAAATTAGGCGGCGCTGTGGAGTCGGCTCCGAGAGGTGGAGGGTCTCCTCCTAGGGGTCACGGGGGGTCACGGTACCCCAGGGGCGGGGTCCGGGCGCCAGGATGTAGCTGACGCCGTCCACGCCTTCACGGGTCTGGGCCCCACTTCCGGTTCCTTCCTGAAGCCGGATTTCGTCCCGGCGCCGGCGTCCGTTCTGCCGCGCCGCATGCCGGAAGAGGTCGCGCGGCGGACACGGGAGTCGCTGCAGAGGACGCGAGAATGGTTGGCACGCCAGGTCGTGCGAGTGGAGGAGATGAGGACGTCTGTGATACAGTGCCAAGAGCAACAGGAGCAGCAACAGCCACAGCAGCAGCAGCAGCTACAGCAGCAGTTGCAGCCAGATATAGCCGACGTGAGGGTGCACGAAGCCGAGGTACGCAGAGAGATCGTGGCCATGAAGAAACGAGTGAAACAGGACATGGTGAAGCTGTTCCAGTCACTGGCCAAAGAGGCCAGTCAAGCGTTGGGCCCGGCGCCCAGTAAGTACGCCGTGCTGGCTCTCGGCTATCTGGCGCAGGATGAAGTGACGCCCTTCAGTGGGTTCCGCGGCGTCGTGGTGGTGGAGGACGGCGCCAGCGGTAAAGACACGACGATTTACTTCCACCGACTGGCAGCATACATCCAATTCAAGGTGCTAAACCTCGGGGAGACCCCCTTAGCAACCTCCGGGGGCCGCGTCATGAGGGACATTTACAACGCTTCTTTAAAGGCCCTGTACGACCCGGTAATTACCGGGGGGGTCTCCATGGATCCGCCCCCCCCCGGGATGCGCGAGCTCCGGGAGAGGGCGGACTTCGCCGAGATGGACCACGGCAATCCCAGTGCTGTTATCGTGGTGCGTAGCCGGGATCTGGTAAGCGCGCTGACCTCCTGTCTCACCGCGGAACACCACCACGTCGTCGTCGAGCTCCTGCAAAACGTCTTCGTCGATGGCGATCACGAACTTCACCAGATGTTCAAGGAGGAGCTGGAAGGGACCTTCTTGAGTAACCCGGAGAGGCGCTCGGAGCTGTGTTCCTTGATGATGGCGCGGTTAGACCGGCTGGGCTGCTTCCAGCTCAGGCCTGATTACTATTCCGGAGCATATCACCTCCACATGCCGGCCTTGCAATCCGACCTCGGCAACGCATCCGCCGTCCTTTGTTTGCTCAAGCTCACCTACAACGCCGCCGCGGGTCAGTCCCTGAAAATCATAGACGAATTGAGAGCAAAACTGATCGTTTCAGACGACGGGGAGGCTGACTTAAAATCGGCTTTCGCGTTGATTTATTACATCAACTGCTGCCTGTGTGTTCGGATCCAGGGACCGGTATCCGGGGCTTTCGGTGAAGGACTATTCCTGACTGTGGACGGATCCAGATCTAATCTTGCTGATCTGATCGACCTCCTAGCAGGCGGCGGACGACCCCTCCTTCAGCGTGTATACGCCACCATCATCCCCTTGCTCCGACATCTCAGGTCCACAACCACGACCGCCAAGAAAGCCGTCATGTCACACCTGACGCTCAACGTCACGGATGCCAAGACGGAAGCCCTGGTGCAATACCGCCTGTCCCGACTCCCGGAAACCATAACGTGCCTTCAACGCGCCATCAAGGACCACGATGGCTCTTTATCAGCCGTGGAGATGTACGAGTTGGTCCTCGACGTGGGGCTGATTTACCTGGAGATGAGGGACACGTCAGCCGCCAGGGTTTACTTCAGCAAGGCTATAGATCTCAAGGATAACATTCAGGAGCAGGGGACCAGGACGCTGTTGGTCTCGCGCGTTTGGGTTCACCTGGGACTTGTCTTTCTGGAGGACAGCGAGTTGGACAAAGCCAGGCGGTATTTCACAGAGGCTCTTGATATGTACAGCGATCTGGTGGGGCACCAGAACAGCATGGAAACCGACGATCCCGAAGCTCTGGACTTCCTCATCCTCGCTCACAAGGGAATGGCGCTGGTCAACCGGATCTTCGGGAACGAGAAAGCGTGCTTGGAACATCTCCAGATCCTTCTGGATATGGAGAGCAGAAGGTGGGATTTCCAACACGACAGCGTATCCAGATTCCACGTGTTGAAGGATGCCGGATTGTCGTGTCTGGCGAGGGCGGATTTCAAAGGAGCACATTATTATTTCAAACAGGCTTTAGTGACCGCGTCGAATCTCTGGTCCCCGAATCAGGCGAATATCGGTTTGGCGTCGGTGCAGCTGTACTTGGGTCAGGCCGCGGATGGACTGGGAAAGAAAACGCTGGCGCAGTTCTATAAGATCTCCGCCCTGTGCACCGTGGAATGTCTATTGGGCATTCCCTCCCAGGACTACGACGTGAATGGAGTGGTTGTTTTCACTGGCTGCGCTCGAGGAGTCCTGGGGGCCATCAAGGTGTTGATAGACTGCAGACAAGCCGCCGCTAGAGACGGAAGTGACGACACCAACGGGGGCGACGACACGCATTCCTTGCTACGTCACTGCATCCGACTCGTGACGTCACCGGGGGATCACGTGTCGTCGTCTTACGAAGAAGCCACGTTGGTCGCGACGCAAGGACGTGTATTCCACAACCGGAAGCAGCATTCAGAAGCGCTCGAACGCTATAACAGCGCGCGGGATTCGTTTGAGAAGTTGTTCACGGGATCGGACGCCCATAACGCGAGGGCGTACGACACGGCAAGGCTGTCTGCCGCCTGCATAGCGCGCCAGGGGCGTACGGACGAGGCATTACGGCATCTGGTCATGATACTAACCAACATCCGGACCCACATGGGAGACAACGAATGCATGACCCTGCAACTGGCTGTCCAGCAAGAGAAGGTGCAAGTATTCTGCCTCCAGCAAGAGTACGACAAAGCCATAGGAATCCTCCATCACTGCATCGAGATGCAGCGCCAGATCTTCGGCGCGACGCATCCCAAAGTGGCCGAGAGTTTCCGGCAGATAGGCAAGCTACAATGCGTCGTGTGCGACTTTGACGGCGCCTTGGGGTCCCTAACCCAGGCGCTGGACATGTACTACCGCCTCTACGGGGAGCATACGCCCACCTCGGACCTGGCGGAGGTATACTTGGACCTCGGGAAGACGTATCAGGGCGCCGAGAGGCTCTCCGCAGCGGAGCGGTCTTTCATCAAGGCGGTGGAGACACAGAAGGAGGTACACGGGGCCGCCGTGCCCAGCCAGCCGACCATCGACGCGCTGGTGGCCCTCGGTGACTACTACCAGGGCGTCGAGGCCTTCCGCCAGGCCATCCGGTACCACAAGGAGGCCGTGGACCTCGGCCGGAAGCTCCACGGGATGGACAGTCTGCAGGCCGCCGAGCTGACGGCGTGTATCGCGTACGATCACGCCAAGCAAGACGCGCACGCCGAAGCGAGGAAATTCTTCGAAGCCGCGGTCAAGGTCGGCTGCCAGTTATCGGAGACGGAAGCCGGATCGCTGAAGCTGGCGCAGTGGATGAAGGATCTGGCGCGCGTGTACGAGAAAATAGGCGTTGGGAACCTGGCCAAGGAATATTACGCGAAGGCTCTGGCGATGAGGAAGAAAGTGTTAGGCGTCGGGTCGGTGGACGTGGAGAACACAGACTCGCTGAGTATCTTAGCCGATCACCTGGAGCAGAAGGGTCAGTACCAGCGCGCCATACCCTTGAGGAAAAGGGCGCTGACTCACGCCCAGAAACTCCTCGGCGAGGACGACCCGCAACCGGAGATATTGGAAGGACTTCGGAAAATCACTGAGGATTTAATCCATGTGGGGAATTTCGGACTCGCGGGACACTACGGGAAGAAATTAGGTAAACTATTGCAGATTCGTTACGGGCGGGACTCTCAACACCAGGACGTGGCGTATCACCAGAAGTTGTGCGGCAGGATTCACGACGGGTTGTCCCAGTTCGAGGCCGCTCTTGGCTGCTATGAGAAAGCCAAGACGATGTATGACTCACTGTCGGAGAGTGACGCCGCCTACCGGAGCGACACGGTGTCGTGTTTACTGGAGCTGGTCCGGTGTCTGCTCAACATCGGGCGGACGGCGGAGGCTGCGAACCACATGGAGAAAGCCGTCGCCATTTGCGCGGAGTTTGAGAAATGCAAGGAGAACACAGACGTGGTCGCCTCGACGTACATGACGATGGGGTGGGCTAAAGAAATGTACCCCAACCACAGGGAGGCCTTGACTTATTACAAGAAGGCGCATCGGCTGTTCGGCCGCCTCCACAAAGAGTGCAACCAATACGGGGATAAGGTGGCCTTGGCGCTGAATGCCATGGGGCGTGGACACTGCGCCCTGGGCAGCTTCGACAAGGGGGTCGACCTCCTGGAGAAGAGCGTAGAGGCGTTTCAAAACGAGTCCACGGAGGACGCTAAGCGGGATTCCCTCCTAGACGTGCACTTCGACCTGGCCAAGGCGTACCTGAGCGGCGGGCGGGTCGGGGACAGCGTACAGGCCATGCAGAAGGTGCTCCACATGGGCAGGCAGAAGTACGGTGTGGAGCGACCGCACCTGCAGATCGCCAACTACCTGTGTCACCTAGCCGAGGCGCTCCGACAGGCCGGGGAACACGCGGAGGCCGTCGCCCAGGCCCAACAAGCCGTGGCCATCTACCGGAAAGTGCTGCAGAAGCACGCCGACCACCCGACGGTGGCCGCCATGGTCGTGTTGATAGGGGACTGCCAGCTCAGCATGTTAAGGTATGATGAGGCACTGAAGTCATATAAGGACGCCTCTCTAATGCAACTCAACCTCAACGATTGCAACGCCTTCAGCCCCGATGTGGAGAAATGCATGGTAAAGCTGAGACAAGCGCAGCGCGCCCTGGCAGAACAATGAAAAGCATAACGCGCCCTGGCAGAACAATGAAAAGCATAACGCGCCCTGACAGAACAATAAAAAGCATAACGCGCCCTGGTAGAAGAATGAAAAGCTGCGCGCCCTTTCGTGAGAATGAAATACGACTACAGCGCGCCCTAGTGTAAGAACGAGAAGCACTTCGCGGCTCGCGGCCAAGCTATATAAAATATATACACGCTCAACACGCTCTGGCATACTGATGAAAAACGAAGCGCCCCCTGTTGAAAGACAGTTGTCAATCATAGCATAGATATCTTGGTGGCTCTCAATAATGCATTTAAATGTGTATTGTACAATAAAGGGATCTCACTTCAATGTCTAATAGTCAACTACGCTTCACCACAAACTTGAATTAAAATCGAATCCAACATTTAGTCTACATTTGGCCTCAAACAAGTTGTATTATTATTATACTATTATAGTATTCAATGCCTAATATTCAACTACGCTTCACCACAAACTTTAATTAAAATTTATATCCAATGTTTGGGCTAAAAACAAGTTGGTATTATAGTAATGTTGCAAGTGAATATCCATTTCAGTCTCTTTTCTGTCTGTATATTGACGACGTGACTGCGCGTAATGAGAAACAAGATCTACTATTATATTGATGCTCGTTTTGGTCATTTGGCTTTGCGGACAGTCCCATTCGCTGTGTGGAGCGTTGTGCCATCGGTCAGACCGCTGCTGTGACCCTGGGCTAATTTGCTGGACCACTGGTCAATGCAGACCAAGGAGAAAATGTAAAGCACCATTCATGTTAAGTCTACAGAAACTGTATACAGCACGAATACAGTGAGTTTATGTTGACCTACATAACGCCCATAATTACCTACATATCGCATACACTGAAGACGTTGACATTTACTGCATACAATATGCTCTAATTACCAAGACATACGTGACATCGATATGTTTATATGCGAACATATGAATATGAAAAAAATGTGACGCATTCTGTCAACAATTACAAATGTATGTTACGTCTCATCACAAAACTGACTGTTCGGGCGAAAATCTGTATGATAAATAGATTGCAGATTGAACAGAATCTAACTGCGACATATCAATATAAATATCAAATAATTCAGATGTGTCAGATTTAATATAGGATGTAAAGAGATATATTTCAATAAAAAAGTAAGTTACTTCAATATTCAAATCCCCCCGGTGGGGGGAGGGGCACTACATATAGTTAGGTAAATACATATATTCCGCCCAAATTATCCCTTTTTTCGTCCTTTTTCTCTCAATCCTTAGAACAGAAATCTGCCATTCCTCTTGATATGCCTATCTGGGACCGGATTTCTTTTTTGAAAATGGCAGCTTGTGACAATAAATATTCCGGTTGATATGGAAATTGTTCAACTAACTAACCTCGGTATTAAACTTTGCCATGACTTTCAGGGTCTAATGTGCCTTTTTTAACCAAAAAAATGTCTCAATGATCACAAAATCTCGCATTTTTCTCTCGATCTCTACATGCCCTTTATTTTTACGACGGCGAGGGTGGGGTGGGGGAGGGGGGGTCCACGCCTTAGATGGCCTAAATTTTGCATTTAAAAACGGTATTCTGCCTCAAAAAGGGGAGGGGGGGGGGTCAGGACCCCCTGAACACCCTCAATCATGTCCTGCATGGACGCTGCGCAGCAATAGATCTGACATAGCATCAAGCATGATAATAATGCCATCCAATCAAGCAGCCCATTCAAGTCCACGACCACACCTTGACCCCGAAACGGAACTTTCAAGCTTCGCACTCGTTCTTCTAGTCTCTCACACAGCTGCCCAGAGTACGGTACCAGGCTGGCCGTAAGTCCCAGGCACAGACTATCGTTCTTCAAGGCGAACCATCCTTATTGACACAAATGGGCACATCATTCAATAGGTGGCGCTTCACGATAACAATCAGCTGGTACCGCTGTACATGGTCATATATCATAATGCGCCCATACACAAAACGTCGTGGTCAGTCGCTAGGTGGCGCCACTTCACCGGTCCACCAGCATGAAACGGAATGCATTGTCAAATGACAAACAATGCAGATTCGGGCAACGTTCGAAAGTTAGTCAAACTCGTAAAAAAAAATCTAGAGCTGTGATCTTTGCAACAAATGTTTCAAACCCTCTACCCCACACCCTTGTATGAAGTTCGGTTAGAATAATGAACACTATGTTGAAGGGAAGGCAGATTCTTAATTTGCTCTTCCGTGCGACGTAGTTCCCGTTCACCGGGCCAAGTGAAACCTTAAAACGAACCTTCTATCGCGATTCTCTGCACGATGGATCGAGACAGGGTTTGCAAGTTAATATTTGTGGTTTTAATGGAAGGCTCCAACGGTAATCATATTTCCTAGTTCTGATGCCGGAAAATGCTAATTTGTGTAAAGGCCGATAAAACGCTGGCTATTTACAGGAATGTAGCAAAGCGGGCCGCTTATGGAGTTTTATGGGGGGGGGGGGTGTCCGGGAATAAATTCGGCGCTGTATTGCGTACATATATGACCCATAAATGTAGGCACCTGTGTAGAGAACGGATACATTGGGCCAAAAAACTGCCCCCCTCCCCCCCCCCCCGATAATAAACTGGAGTTCAGATGAAACACGACCCATACGCAGATACCGGGGAGCGAACCAATGACCAGTTGGTCTGCATGTGAGGCCGCTTACCAACTGAGCACGATGTAATCTTACACACTGAAAATGCCGGTAAACACCATACTGTATGTCTGGTAACAAATTCAGAATTGTTCACCATAAGTTATGCAATGCCGCGAACTACCTCAAGCGACTATCTAATTGACTTGGATCCCATTGTTTTCCGATTACGCCGCATATGTTACCGAATGACCGTTACCGACTCGGTTTCAGGTTGGGACAACAAACAACCGGCATTTTTGTACACGGGCCAAGTAGGATCAATGAACCGCTCAACAAGGGAGGAAAAAACGTCAGAAACCGGCTGGATTTTGCTAACGTGTGTACCCGAAATCGTCTACGCATAACGTGTACGCAGTATAAAATGTACGCAGTATGAAATGTCCGCAGTATAAAGTGTACGCAGTATAAAGGGTACGCAGTATGAAATGTCCGCAGTATAAAGTGGACGCAGTATAAAGTGTACGCAGTATGAAATGTTCGCAGTATAAAGTGTACGCAGTATAAGTGTATAAATCGTCTAAAAATAAAGTGTATGCAGTATATAACATAAAATGTATATGCATAACATGTATACAACATATTAAGTGTCCAGGACATAGTGTGTACTTGGAATCAACTCGACAGGACGTATATTCAGTGTAAAAAATTACATAAATTGGTGTTTTAGGCGGCGTTTGTGCACCTAAGGGCGATACTGGGCCAGAGAACTGTTCGGGACCATGAGCGATGACGAGCTAGAACATGCTCCAGATATGAATACAATAATAATCTGAAACTATTATGAAAACCACTTTTCTGTGTTTTTTGCCACGAGTAAGGTATTGGAAGGATATGTTGACATTCTGTAACCGGATCACCTCCTTGAATCGGCCGATGAGCGGCATGCAGTCCCGTCGTCGGTCGACTTAGAGAAGTTTAACTGTACATTATATCATCACCATTATCTCGATGGCTAATAAAAGGTTAAACGCTGATATACATACTTATATATGGAACACCTGTGTCGTCAATGGTGTCCACACTTGACTGACCTAACTACCGATTGACCTACATCCCGCACCCCCACGTCTCTCCCACTCAACCCCTCCCCAGACTGCCTCATCCTCTCCCCCATTCCCGCCCCCGCCCCCAGTCGCCTTCCTACGTGGGTATGCCCGGTCGGCTGGCGGCGTGGCCGCTCGACCATCCTCCCCATCTCCATCACAGAGGGAGAGAGGGCTTGATGTTGTGTTGTTGTCGGCGGTGCCATGGCGACCGGGTCAGTTGATACCTGTCCTCATTGTCCAATCAATGCTATCGCGCGAAAGCCTCGTCTGTGGAGACACACACGCCCCTCCCCTCACCTCACGTCAGTCTTCCCCTCACCTCTCCTCAGTCCCCCCTCACCTCTCCTCAGTCCCCCCTCACCTCACGTCAGTCTTCCCCTCACCTCTCCTCAGTCCCCCTCCACCTCTACTCAGTCTTCCCCTCACCTCTCCTCAGTCCCCCCTCCACCTCTACTCAGTCCCCCCCTCACCTCTCCTCAGTCACCCCTCTACCTCTCCTGTCTCCCCCTCACCTCTTCTCAGCATCCCCCCTCACTTCTCCCCCCGGCACCCAACTCTCACAAGCCTCCGAATCGCGTTCTCTCACTCAACCCCCTTCGAACCACTCCACCCACCCACCCACCGTCCACTGCGTGTCCTATGTGCCCATCTATTCCCGATTTACCCCACAATTCGTCCTCGTCGCTGCAGCAACCCTACACGCGCCCCTCCCCCTGCCCTCCCCCCCCTACCCTTCACACACACACACTCCGCTGCCTTAGCGGTCGCTGTGGCGTCACCAGCCTACAGCGTGCCTCGTTACCTGCAAGTCACCGCCCCCCCACTTCCTCTTTCACCACGGGCGGTGGTGCTGCTGCTGGTGGTAGGGGGTCAGGGATTGGAGCCTCGCATGGCCCTCCAGCAGCGGACACATAATTCAATAATACTACCCAGGTAAATACAGCCTCCCACCTTCCCGCACCTGCCAAGTTCTACCTGTCAGCCAGCCAGCTCCTTTCCTGAGCGTCATTGGGGACAGCGATCCTCGAGACCCTCGCCTCCATCTATCCCGACTCGAGCGCCATTTAGGATATCATAGCGACGGAGAGCACGTCGCTCGGCGGCGGAGATTCGCCATGGCGCCAGTGAATTATCGGCGCGCCTCCATCACCACCAGCAGGTAGGGTAAGATGACGCCACGCCACGCCACGCTGCATGCTTGTACATGGCAGACACAACTCTATCAGCGTGCTTTGCCTTTGCGTCGCAGCGATGAGACACTTCCTGCTTCATGTCACATTATGGCTATATACATGTATATGTAGTGGGAGGGGGGGGGGGGGGGTGGGGGGGGGCAAGGGGTATTTGTGTTCCTCGGGATTGGGCTTTTCATTTCACCGTGAACTGGGAACGAGGAAAATAATTCTTCGTGAACCGGGAATGGGGTATTAACCGACGGCCGTGATAAATGATTTTCATTAATCGTGAATTGGGAATTTTAATATTAGGTAACCGTGAATGGGGAAATCGTCAATGTAATCCGCCCTTCTATTGCATGCGGAGAGTTCTGCATTTAATTTATCGTGACCTGGGAATAAAGAAATTTATTCTTTGCGATCTGGGAACACGACCCCCCCCCCTTTGCCCCCCCCTCCCCCCCCCTGATATGTATGCAACGGATCCAAGATGTTGAGAAGGGTTGGAGGGGTAGGGGTCCACACGCTTTGGGTAGGTAGGTATAGGTAATAATTGAGCTTTCCGAAAATCTTACTATCGTGTGGGGATTGGGTGACCGGGGGGGGGGGGGCGAAACGATTCTGTCCGCACAACGTAGGGCCGGAGTGGGGGGGGGGGGGGCACATCTAAGATTTTGCCTATAAAATCGGGCCAGCCAGCCCCCACCCCTCTCTTGCTGAATCCGCCACTGTATATAGGGGTACTGGACCATATTATTCCGACTATGTCCGGTATATGTATATACATGTACATAAATTGACGCGACGTGAGCGGGTGACGAGGTCGTAGGTATGTTCCATAACCCTCTCTCCGAATCAGCGAGAAGGCAAATCGAGTGCGTTTGATCCCACGTGACAGATTTTCTGCCAACTACATGTCCCTCGTGTTCCCGGTTTTTGTTCAATCAACCGGTTCAATCAATGAATAACTTGAGCGGCGTTCGCTGATTGTGCGTGCCATGTTTCTAAGGTTTTAACATGCACAACATGACGTGACAGAAGCCGAATTAATCGAAGTGGATTAAAGGAGTTGCTGGTGTGCCTTCGTTGTAATTGGCGCTGCGGGAGTGGTTGGGACTATTCGCTAATGAAAACACCAGTTCTTACCTTTTAATTACTTCATATTTTTTCTAAAGGCGGTTGAGGGAGGGGCTAGGGGGGCGGTTGGGAGTGGGTCGCATTCACCGCAACCCCCACAGCCATCATTTACCAGCATAAAAGATACATTAGCATTCGACAAATTATAATATTATACATTATGACATTATTCCGTCATATTAATTAGTATTATTTACATATGATAAACCATATTGATAAATAAGACTAAGACCGTTTATATTGATTATTAATATGACCCTACTACTTCGACAAGCGACATCGAACATCATATGAAAATATGGAAATTAAAAAACCATAGTGAGGGAGGATGTTATTTATTACGCATGACTTGTGCGTATAAATAGGGAGATTACGCACACAATAACCCGTAGATAGCGTTTTGGGTGTTGTTTTGAGCTCGAGCTCTCAACAGTTAACATATTTTGCGTAGAACATATGTATTTGTAAAGGAGTCCTTATGGTTAAGCCATTCTCGTCCTGACATGACAGGGAAGTTTGAGGGACATAATTAAGGAATAACAGTTGCTGTCTTAACATATATATTCACCGTATTATGGGCCTATCTATTCACTGTCGAGAGACCGGCATGCATTTATAAAGGCTGATTTTAATTAACACATGACGCTAAATAGATTGCTGCTCACTTCTTATAATTTAGTATCGTCAAAGCTGGGACCGTTTAAAACTGTCAATGAACCGTTTATTGCATTTCGCAAGCCGTTTATTAGACTTCAATCGTTGTATCCAGCTAGTCTTAAGTAATCCTGTTGTAGATTCATTACCTTTTAATTCATTGTAAACTGCATGTGTATAAAGAAATGTGTTCTTCGTGATCTGGAAAGATGACCCCCACTTGCTCCTCCGCCCCCCCTTTGGGTCAGTGTGTCAACTGTTGCTTTTCGAGACCCTGGACCCTCTGTGACCCAGCATCGCGTATTGCTGATGGCCCACTATTTAGTCCTGAGGCATAAGGAAATCCCTGTGCTAGTTGCTTGTGGGAACCCACGGCAGCGGAGTTGTTATTGGCTGAAATATTTACTAAATGGTGAAGGTTGTAGACGTCGTCATAACGGTGAGGTAACATCATTAATTATGCATACAAGCAAAACAACCGGCCGGAAACGCAGTCGTAGACGCAGCTGCAGCTTCGACTTATTGTCGTATTTGGTCTTCCACGTAGAGTCGGCTGAGGATTAATTAATCGATATAAATTGAATGTGTCGGCTTTGGTTGAGCAACAATATGAGATCCTAACTGTAGGGCCATACGTTACGGCATATCAACATTCCAGTCAAGAGAGTGGACTCTACCATCTCCTCCACTACCCCTCTGCAAGGTTAATGATGTAACCCCCCCCTCCCCCCTCCTTGTGTAGGCCTTCCACAACCGACGATTCCTGTGTTTTAGTGTTGTAACTCAGGAAGGGTTAAGTTTGTTTTTTGTTTGTGTTGACAAGAGCGAATCTGAGACTTGAAAAGGGCAGTGGTCCTACTTTGGATGGGGTGGGCTAGCCACATAACTAACGATATGGCGGGTGGGTGGGGGGGGGTCTCAACGAGATGGATGTGTGGTGGGCGACGGGGGGGGGGGGAGGCGGGTTATAGGCCTACATTTCACCTTATCGGAAAGTATGTAAACGCACAATATAGATGTGTCACTTAGCACCAATTAAAAAGACCTATAGTCATCACCTTCTTGCCAAGATGAAGCAAACAGTGTTTTTCTTTGCCTTACCACAATAAATTAATTTACCATTAAGGTATTCAAAGCTTTAATATAAACAAACGCGTTATTTTGTTTATGTTTATTTTGTGTTGGCCAAAATAAAATGATCCAATGATGAACTTGTTCAGTTCACTATATAAAGTTGCATATCGAGTTCTTTCCCGTCAGAACTAAAGAGGTCAAAATACAAATAAGAATCAGTCCTTGAATCATCCAACATTTCTTTTGTCTAAACTCCACGCATGCCAGACTGCCAAATGGACTCTCTTAGCCTTGGTAAACGTCATCAGTTTGTGTGCTTCGCGATGCTTTGGTATAAGTAGCAGTGCCGCGACAGAGTTCTGTACGTAGTGTCCCGGGATAGACACGTTTGCCACATCACAGCCTAAACGGCAATGTTTATTAGATTTCTGAATTTATAGAATGGAACAATCGAGTTTTCTGCAAAGTGTGATATATATGTGGCCTGGGCTTTGTTTTGGCGGGAAAGAGCTCGATATGTAACTTTAAGTAATTAGGTAAGGTTGACTTGGTAAGGTAAGGTACAACAATTATAAATTGTATAACGCCAATCTACAATAACCGTCATGCTTAGTGTCAATAACTTGTAATAATATTGATAATAATATTGATAATAATAAGGGTAATAATAAGGGTAATAATATTGATAATAATAAGGATAATAATAAGGGTAATAATACTGATAATAATATTGATAATAATAAGGATAATAATATTGATAATAATAAGGGTAATAATAAGGGTAATAATATTGATAATAATAAGGGTAATAATATTGATAATAATATTGATAATAATAAGGATAATAATATTGATAATAATAAGGGTAATAATAAGGGTAATAATATTGATAATAATATTGATAATAATAAGGGTAATAATAAGGGTAATAATATTGATAATAATAAGGATAATAATAAGGGTAATAATATTGATAATAATAAGGATAATAATAAGGGTAATAATATTGATAATAATATTGATAATAATAAGGATAATAATATTGATAATAATAAGGATAATAATAAGGGTAATCATATTGATAATAATAATGATAATAATAAGGGTAATAATAAGGGTAATAATATTGATAATAATATCGATAATAATAAGGGTAATAATATTGATAATAATAAGGATAATAATAAGGGTAATAATAAGGGTAATAATATTGATAATAATAAGGGTAATAATATTGATAATAATAAGGGTAATAATAAGGGTAATAATAAGGGTAATAATAAGGATAATAATAAGGATAATAATAATAGTGATAATTATAAAACTAAGAATAATACATGTAGTAATAGATCTAATGGTAATGATAATAACTTTCATAATAATAATGATATTAATAATGGTGATAATCCACCTTCCCCCAAGTAATTTGTAGAAATATGTAAGTAGACCATAAATGTAAAAAAATCATCTGAGCGAAAAAAGTATAAAAACTGATAAAACTACAGGGATCACTTCAAGCGAGACCCGCAGGGTGATCATGGAGGTAAGGTAACAATGCTGTCATTGTCGTCGGTAACTGGCTACGCTGTCGGCAGATTAGATTTGTGGTCCGGCTGTTTTTCCTATCCTTGTCACTCGCTCTTCTTTCTTGCCTGGCCAAGTCATCCTGAGGATATGCAGCCGGAGGGGGTTCCTCATCACTGTCAGATCAACGAGTAGACGATGTCAGTCTACAAGACCTGCCACTCTCTCTCTCTCTCACTGCATGGCCGCTGGTCGCATGTTTCCACGCCAGAAGCTTATATATCGATCTGCATGAGACACCGGGGTTTCCCCCTCGCCTGCGTTGGCGTGCATTTCATTTGCCGAGATGTAGTTTTAAGCTGGGCTCCCTGCCTCATGAATAGAAAATGAGAAAAAAAACCCCAAAAAACCAAACAGACGGCAAACGAACAAGAAGGGGAAATCCTACTTGTTCTGTGTCGGATTAGATCCGCTATTGAAAGATGAATATTAAACGTTTTTTTCGCCACTGATTATTGTGCAAAAAAAAAAAAAAAAAAAAAAATTGTGACGAAAGTCACTGCACCTCGCTTAGATTACAAATTTTATTTTGTATTATTGTTCCTTTAGAGACGTTTGCACCAGCGTACGCAACATAGGAATGCCCAACTTTGTTCATAATGCTGCAATAGTCCTGAAATTTAGACATGACGCGTTACCATAACATTACACATCTGTATGTCCTTTATACTTCTTTTTTTTATACCTCTCTGCCACCACCCCACAATTATGTCCTTACAGCGTCTGGCCCTATCGTGCGCGACCGCCCCGCCTCCCCCCCACCCCCTCATCAGCTCTTTCTGTGACACTAATGGGGACCATTTCATTGGCAACAGCGTCTATGCATGGCGCCGTCCGCGCCACGCCCCATCAACGTCACTTCCGGTTTCACATCGACCACAGCGCCAGCTTTATTCCTTCTCCTGACATCGCTCAATATTGACGTTTATTCCACGTAAATGATGATGACCAAAAAACATGGAATTGCAATAGCGGAGAAGCGATGATAAAAAGGTAGGTATGTCTATGCCTTATCGTCTGCTTCCAACTGTTGAAGGATTTTGTTTTATTCTGCGTCACTGTTGTACAGGTGTAGAAACCAGGGGATAATTGTGGTGTTCACATTGGAGGAGGGCAATGCGAGTACCATACATTTTCTACACACACCCCTCCCCTAGTAGTAGTTACCTCCCCTCAGTCGCCAGTGTTGCGACCCCTCCCGCTCGCTACCCCTCATCATGGCCCATGTGTAGCCTTGGGCACGCTACATACCTGTGTTCTCCCCACCCCACTCTACCCCACCCAGTCAAAACAATACTAAAATCCTACGTCAATATATAAGATATTGGCAACAGTCTAGTTGAATTTTGATATTCATAGGCGAGTAGTGATCTGTTCTATATTGAAATCAATGTGTTACAAAAGGGTAAATGACATGGCAGTGAGTAAAACATTGAATTTAATCGGCCTAGTGTTTTTTTCTGCGCACGCAGCCACAACCAAATCTGGTCGCGATGTCAATGTTAGATCCAGACTCGGAGGGTTGGAATCCTACTTATTATTTTTGTAGTACAATGTGCGTACAATGTGCACAATTATTGTACGCACATTGTACTCCCCACGGCTTCATTTCCAATGTCGATTTTCCCTCTTTACCGGTCGTAAGTTTTCGGAAAGGTCACCAACTGGATCGGTATTATCTTTGCACTTCCAAAATCCTACATCCGCCCGCGGAATTGAACTGTGTAGCTTAGGTTTGTGAATAAGCTTTCGTGCGTGTCGACGTGCTTAAAGGCCTTCCGTCCACGTCCTCCTTGTCATAAATCTACCATAGCCTCATGCAAATATAGCACCCTCTAGATACCTGCCCAGGAGGGGTCTCCAGCGTACCGGTCTCGACCCGACGGTCAACATATGTAACTTTTGCCGCTACGATCATAAACCTCTTGGGTTTTGATTGCAAAACTGGATGGGGCTTGAGAGGGAGGGGTGAAGAGTGTTAAAGGAAAAATATCAGTAGGGTGGAGGAGGTTGTAGGGGGTGGGTCAGGAGGGGGTTAAAAGAAAAATATCAGGAAAAATATTAGTGGGGGCAGAGGGGGGTGGAGGGTGATTGTCGATCGATAAATATCAGTTAGTGCTTTAAATGCAGCTCTAGAGCCAAGTTGCTAGGTAAACAAGAAAAGAAAACATGAATATTCTAATTTTCTAACCAACCATGCAGAAGCGGAAGTTGAGAGGTATTTTTCTCCTCTCGCACTCCATTTCTTGTTCTATGCCGGCGGCCGGCTGGGCATGCGTCACCCGTCCTCTGTCTGGTCACGTGACTGGTGCGAGGCCCGCTGGATACATCGTGGGACAGCCAGACGGCACCAGAGGGCGACCCGCTGGCTTAGTCAAGAGGGCGCGCCACGGTGGAGTCTCATAAATGACTAATACATGACAGTCGGTCGTCTGCTTTTAGTATTTGTTTGCATACAGATTGCTGTTTTACTTGCGATTGTAAAATAATCATTCGAGGCCGTGATTGGCGCTCAAGGTGGTGGCGCGACTAAAATCACCAGTTTTACAGGTAAGCCTACATAACAGTTTTGATGTGTGGTTGTTCGACTTGTACATGAAAATTAATGCACAAACAACACAAGGATTATAGAACGTCTAAATATGTAGAATTATGATGTCTGAAGTGCAGCAGCATTTGGAACTATAGGCCATAACCGCTCGATCAATCAACGAACTATAATTGACATTGACTTTAAACCCGATTTTACATGAGGCAGGTGATTATGATTAATTCATTTGGGGATCAATGTTACCCAGTAATCCATTTATACATTAATGGACTCTTTATATAGGGAATGCAAGGACGACCGTTGCTTACAAACCCAACAAAATGAAGTTAATCAGAATATAATTTTTTTAATTCATTTCACTAATGTCTCCTATGAGGATTATTATTATTTCTAATACGATGTATTATAATAATATTTTTCCTTAACATGTAATACATGTGTTGCGGCGGCGAATCGACTTTTTCATAATTAGATTACAATATTAATTTCAATAATATTACATGGCAAATGCTTGAAGATGTCTACAACCTAATAATTACCGTATCACTGTATTCCCCATGCTCCTAAACCAGTCGCTGAATTAGTGTGTGAAAATTCCCATTGCGAGCTCGTAACTCGTAGTCAAGCGTTTCTCTAGTACTTACAACAATGTTTGATGCAAAAAACCTATTTGCAATTAGTCTACGACTCCACAATGCCATGGCAGGCCTAAACTTATTCATGAATAAGTATTACATCAAATAAATAAAGCGGCCCGTTCTGACATGTTCCAAAGAACGCCGGTAAACAACCCAAACACTACTGCTCATAAAACAGTTCATAAAACGGAGCAGTTCGGGAACAGTGCGCGGATACTACGCGATCATAATACCCAACGCTGTTCCAACATACACCCTCCGCACTTCCTCTTTCGTTTTTCCTCCAGGTCGCGGCCGTGAAGATATAAGACATATATAGCATTGAAATCGGTCTCAGTAGTTAATTCCCCACAACAAGAAAGCAGATTTCAGGACTCTGGCAGTGTTGCGCACTAGTTCGGCGGTAAAACACGGAAGATATGTATAAGCCCCATCCCTCCTGGTGACTGATGACACTGGTGCATGTGAAGCCATTTCCTGCTTTCTCTATAAATCATCCGTTAATTTAAGCTCCCTGTTGCCCGCCCATCTCTCTCCGACCCATACCCTGGTTTATCTGGGACCAGTCAGAATGCAGTTATGACAATCGCGTTGCCTGATACCTGACTGGAACTGAGCGGGGGACAAGCCGGAAGCGCATGAATCGTATATACTTATACGTTGTAGAAGCAATAGGCCTTTCAGGCCTACGATTCAGCAACAATTCTTGACATCTATTGTGACTTTCAAATGTTATGTTATTTATGTACCAACTAAGGAAGACGCACAGAAGTGCACTAGAGAGCTACACTTTCAACACAAGTCGTGGCCGTTTTCTTTAAAAACTGCATATTTGTTTGAATACGATGGACTGGGGCCTACATATATACGTGTTACTGAAAGGTTTAGCGTTTTTCTGGGGAATCTTGCTGTACGAACTACTTTAAGCAAGGTGACAAGGCACCGCCATTGCACGCATTGTACAGGTCTGATGGGTTTCAGATATATTACGTAATATAGACTGAAACTTGTGTCACGTTCCCGGTGACACAACGTTTTGTTTTCGTCGACTTCCTATTAGTCGCTGTACTTACCGATATTCTCCAAAGAAAAAGGCGAAAATCTGTCTTAGTGGTAATGTATCATTGCGCCGCGTTAGTTTATGCTTGTATTAACACGTGTGTTACGCGTAATGTACAACTAACAACATAGAATAAATAGTATTTCGGCGTTAACTTTATGAACCTGTTTGCTCTCAGTGCTTACCACTCTTTCTCATACTTCCGGTTTAGGTCCCACCTGATCTGAAAGACGTCACTTCAGATACACCACGTGACCCGATAGCGATGGCTGTCACGTGGTCGCCGCTCTTCCGGGCGGTGGCGCTATTCCCTCTGATTCTCTTCCCGATCGTCCCCATGGCGACAGGGGTATCGGACCCTGTCTTCTCGCCCCTGGTGGTTGAGACCGCCAACGCCTGGACGGATGAAACGAACAACATCTCGTGGAGTTCGCTGCCGGCTGGCGGACCCTATATGTCCAACACAGTGTTCAGGGACGGGGGTCTGGCCCCCCTACACGCCATGTGTGCTGGCTTCCTCTCCGTCGTCCAGCCCAACGCGTTCCCCATCGGTAAGTACGTCAATCGTCCGGATATGTCCGGATTCGTCCGTCGACCGGATCTGTCCACCGTCCGGATGTTTACGTCGTCCGGATCTCTCCGTCGACCGAATCTGTCCGTCGCCCGGATCTGTCCGTCGACCGGATCTGTCCGTCGTCCGGATCTGTCCGTCGACCGGATCTGTCCGTCGACCGGATCTGTCCGTTGTCCGTTCTGGTAGATCCGTCGTCCGATCTGTCCGACATCCGGTTAGGTTGTTTGGTTAGTTGGATGGCTGGTATAAATAGGTTAATTTAACATCTGTAGGTCATTTCGCGAAGATAAAGGGAAGTACGGGGCTTACCTCTGCCGCTATTCTTCGCGAAAAATGACAATGGATCGTTATCGCAATCACATTGGCATTGGGACCATGAACCGGTCTCTTGGGCTGGCCCTGCAGTGAATTTAGGAGAACACGCTACCAGTTAGGGCACAGAGTAAGTTATTCGTTTAGTCAGAAGCTAATGGTTATTTTTCACCATTTCTTAGACTTAAGTGCTGCGGCCACCATTGTTAGTTTCTATCATGTCTTTCAGATATTGTGACATCTGCTGTGAAAGGTGAATTTGACATAGCCGGCAATTACATGCAGGTGAGTAGCGTTTCGAAAGCTGAGACATGTAGGGGAGGTGGTGGTGGTGGTGGGCGCAGTGTTCCCCTCTTGGAATGCAGACTGACTGAATTATTTGTACTTGGTGTATTGCTTCATAATCCATGTCAGAGCTCACGAAATGGATTATTATAGTAAATAACAGGCATCAGTGATAGAAATGGACTGAACTACTTGTAGTGGGTGCCTTACACTGAGTGAAATGGACTGAACTACTTGTAGTAAGTGCATGACATTGAGTGAAGTTGACTGAACTACTTGTAGTAGGTGCATTACACTGAGTGAAATCACTGAACAACTTGTAGCTGGTACAATACACCATGTTATTGTTTATCAGCAAGTGAACTACATGATGGGGTGAAATGTACACGTAGCTGGTGAACTATATGATGGGGTGAAATGTACTTGTAGCTGGTGAACTACGTGAAGGGGTGAAATGTACTTGTAGCTGTTGAACTACATGATGGGGTTAAATGTACACGTAGCTGGTGAACTATATGATGGGGTGAAATGTACTTGTAGCTGGTGAACTACGTGAAGGGGTGAAATATACTTGTAGCTGGTGAACTACGTAAAGGGGTGAAATGTACTTGTAGTTGGTGAACTACATGATGGGGTTCGCCATTTGCTTTGCGCTGGGCATTCTGTCCATGCTGATCGTCCCACTGGTGGGCTGCTGCTTCTGCTGCTGCCGTCTCTGTGGTAACTGCGGCGGCAAACGTCTCCAACGGCTGACGGAGCACGCCACCTGCCGGAAGATCTGCTTCAGCGTCGTCTTGCTGGTCATGACTGGCTTCATGGGGTGAGTAAAGGGCTGTGACTGGCTTCATGGGGTGAGTGGAGAGCTGTGACTGGCTTCATGGGGTGACTGGAGAGCTGTGACTGGCTTCATGGGGTGAGTGGTGAGCTGTGACTGGCTTCATGGGGTGAGTGGAGAGCTGTGACTGGCTTCATGGGGTGAGTGGAGGGCTGTGACTGGCTTCATGGGGTGAGTGGAGAGCTGTGACTGGCTTCATGGGATGAGTGAAGAGCTGTGACTGGCTTCATGGGGTGAGTGGAGAGCGGTGACTGGCTTCATGGGTGTGAGTGGAGGGCTGTGACTGGCTTCATCGGGTGAGTGGAGAGCTGTGACTGGTATCATGGGGTGAGGAGAGGGCTGTAACCGACTTCATGGGGTGAGTGGAGAGCGGTGACTGGCTTCATGGGGGGAGTGGAGAGCTGTGACTGGCTTCATGGGGGGAGTGGAGAGCTGTGGCTGGCTTCATGGGGTGAGTGGAGAGCTGTGACTGGCTTCATGGGGTAAGTGGAGAGCTGTGACTGGCTTCATGTGGTGAGTGGAGAGCTGTGACTGGCTTCATGGGGTGAGTGGAGGGCTGTGACTGGCTTCATGGGGTGAGTGGAGAGCTGTGACTGGCTTCATGGGGTGAGTGGAGAGCTGTGACTGGCTTCATGGGGTGAGTGGAGAGCTGTGACTGGCTTCATGGGGTGAGTGGAGAGCTGTCACTGGCTTCATGGGGTGAATGGAGAGCTGTGACTGGCTTCATGGGGGAGTGGAGAGTTGTGACTGGCTTCATGGGGTGAGTGGAGAGCTGTGACTGGCTTCATGGGGGGAGTGGAGAGCTGTGACTGGCTTCATGGGGTGAGTGGAGAGCTGTGACTGGCTTCATGGGGTGAGTGGAGAGCTGTGACTGGCTTCAAGTGGTGAGTGGAGAGCTGTGACTGGCTTCATGGGGTGAGTGGAGAGCTGTGACTGGCTTCATGGGGTGAGTGGAGAGCTGTGACTGGCTTCATGGGGTGAGTGGAGAGCTGTGACTGGCTTCATGGGGGGAGTGGAGAGCTGTGACTGGCTTCATGGGGTGAATGGGGAGCTGTGACTGGCTTCATGGGGTGACTGGAGAGCTGTGACTGGCTTCATGGGGTGACTGGAGAGCTGTGACTGGCTTCATGGGGTGACTGGAGAGCCGTGAAAGGGATTCATGGGGTGAGTGAAGAGCTGTGACTGGCTTCATGGGGTGAGTGAAGAGCTGTGACTGGCTTCATGGGGTGAGTGGAGGGCTGTGACTGGCTTCATGGGGTGACTGGAGAGCTGTGACTGGCTTCATGGGGTGACTGGAGAGCTGTGACTGGCTTCATGGGGTGACTGGAGAGCTGTGACTGGCTTCATGGGGTGACTGGAGAGCCGTGACTGGCTTCATGGGGTGACTGGAGAGCTGTGACTGGCTTCATGGGGTGACTGGAGAGCTGTGACTGGCTTCATGGGGTGACTGGAGAGCGGTGACTGGCTTCATGGGTGTGAGTGGAGGGCTGTGACTGGCTTCATCGGGTGAGTGGAGAGCTGTGACTGGTATCATGGGGTGAGGAGAGGGCTGTAACCGACTTCATGGGGTGAGTGGAGAGCGGTGACTGGCTTCATGGGGGGAGTGGAGAGCTGTGACTGGCTTCATGGGGGAAGTGGAGAGCTGTGGCTGGCTTCATGGGGTGAGTGGAGAGCTGTGACTGGCTTCATGGGGTAAGTGGAGAGCTGTGACTGGCTTCATGTGGTGAGTGGAGAGCTGTGACTGGCTTCATGGGGTGAGTGGAGGGCTGTGACTGGCTTCATGGGGTGAGTGGAGAGCTGTGACTGGCTTCATGGGGTGAGTGGAGAGCTGTGACTGGCTTCATGGGGTGAGTGGAGAGCTGTGACTGGCTTCATGGGGTGAGTGGAGAGCTGTCACTGGCTTCATGGGGTGAATGGAGAGCTGTGACTGGCTTCATGGGGGAGTGGAGAGTTGTGACTGGCTTCATGGGGTGAGTGGAGAGCTGTGACTGGCTTCATGGGGGGAGTGGAGAGCTGTGACTGGCTTCATGGGGTGAGTGGAGAGCTGTGACTGGCTTCATGGGGTGAGTGGAGAGCTGTGACTGGCTTCAAGTGGTGAGTGGAGAGCTGTGACTGGCTTCATGGGGTGAGTGGAGAGCTGTGACTGGCTTCATGGGGTGAGTGGAGAGCTGTGACTGGCTTCATGGGGTGAGTGGAGAGCTGTGACTGGCTTCATGGGGGGAGTGGAGAGCTGTGACTGGCTTCATGGGGTGAATGGGGAGCTGTGACTGGCTTCATGGGGTGAGTGGAGAGCTGTGACTGGCTTCATGGGGGGAGTGGAGAGCTGTAACTGGCTTCATGGGGTGAGTGGAGAGCTGTGACTGGCTTCATGGGGTGAGTGGAAAGCTGTGACTGGCTTCATGGGGTGAGTGGAGAGGTGTGACTGGCTTCATGGGGTGAGTGGAGGGCTGTGACTGGCTTCATGGGGTGACTGGAGGGCTGTGACTGGCTTCATGGGGTGAGTGGAGAGGTGTGACTGGCTTCATGGGGTGAGTGGAGGGCTGTGACTGGCTTCATGGGGTGAGTGGAGGGCTGTGACTGGCTTCATGGGGTGAGTGGAGAGGTGTGACTGGCTTCATGGGGTGAGTGGAGGGCTGTGAATGGCTTCATGGGGTGAGTGGAGGGCTGTGACTGGCTTCATGGGGTGAGTGGAGGGCTGTGACTGGCTTCATGGGGTGAGTGGAGAGCTGTGACTGGCTTCATGGGGTGAGTGGAGAGCTGTAACCGACTTCATGGGGTGAGTGGAGAGCTGTGACTGGCTTCATGGGGTGAGTGGAGGGCTGTGACTGGCTTCATGGGGTGAGTGGAGAGGTGTGACTGGCTTCATGGGGTGAGTGGAGAGTTGTGACTGGCTTCATGGGGTGAGTGGAGAGGTGTGACTGGCTTCATGGGGTGAGTGGAGAGTTGTGACTGGCTTCATGGGGTGAGTGGAGAGGTGTGACTGGCTTCATGGGGTGAGTGGAGAGGTGTGACTGGCTTCATGGGGTGAGTGGAGAGTTGTGACTGGCTTCATGGGGTGAGTGGAGAGCTGTGACTGGCTTCATGGGGGGAGTGGAGTGCTGTGACTGGCTTCATGTGGTGAGTGGAGAGCTGTGACTGGCTTCATGGGGGGAGTGGAGAGCTGTGACTGGCTTCATGTGGTGAGTGGAGAGCTGTGACTGGCTTCATGGGGGGAGTGGAGAGCTGTGACTGGCTTCATGGGGGAGTGGAGAGCTGTGACTGGCTTCATGGGGTGAGTGGAGAGCTGTGACTGGCTTCATGGGGGGAGTGGAGAGCTGTGACTGGCTTCATGGGGTGAGTGGAGAGCTGTGACTGGCTTCATGGGGTGAGTGGAGAGCTGTGACTGGCTTTATGGGGTGAGTGGAGAGCTGTGACTGGCTTCATGGGGTGAGTGGAGAGCTGTGACTGGCTTCATGGGGTGAGTGGAGAGCTGTGACTGGCTTCAAGTGGTGAGTGGAGAGCTGTGAATGGCTTCATGGGGTGAGTGGAGGGCTGTGACTGGCTTCATGTGGTGAGTGGAGAGCTGTGACTGGCTTCATGGGGTGAGTGGAGGGCTGTGACTGGCTTCATGGGATGAGTGAAGAGCTGTGACTGGCTTCATGGGGTGAGTGGAGAGCGGTGACTGGCTTCATGGGTGTGAGTGGAGGGCTGTGACTGGCTTCATCGGGTGAGTGGAGAGCTGTGACTGGTATCATGGGGTGAGGAGAGGGCTGTAACCGACTTCATGGGGTGAGTGGAGAGCGGTGACTGGCTTCATGGGGGGAGTGGAGAGCTGTGACTGGCTTCATGGGGGAAGTGGAGAGCTGTGGCTGGCTTCATGGGGTGAGTGGAGAGCTGTGACTGGCTTCATGGGGTAAGTGGAGAGCTGTGACTGGCTTCATGTGGTGAGTGGAGAGCTGTGACTGGCTTCATGGGGTGAGTGGAGGGCTGTGACTGGCTTCATGGGGTGAGTGGAGAGCTGTGACTGGCTTCATGGGGTGAGTGGAGAGCTGTGACTGGCTTCATGGGGTGAGTGGAGAGCTGTGACTGGCTTCATGGGGTGAGTGGAGAGCTGTGACTGGCTTCATGGGGTGAATGGAGAGCTGTGACTGGCTTCATGGGGGAGTGGAGAGTTGTGACTGGCTTCATGGGGTGAGTGGAGAGCTGTGACTGGCTTCATGGGGGGAGTGGAGAGCTGTGACTGGCTTCATGGGGTGAGTGGAGAGCTGTGACTGGCTTCATGGGGTGAGTGGAGAGCTGTGACTGGCTTCAAGTGGTGAGTGGAGAGCTGTGACTGGCTTCATGGGGTGAGTGGAGAGCTGTGACTGGCTTCATGGGGTGAGTGGAGAGCTGTGACTGGCTTCATGGGGTGAGTGGAGAGCTGTGACTGGCTTCATGGGGGGAGTGGAGAGCTGTGACTGGCTTCATGGGGTGAATGGGGAGCTGTGACTGGCTTCATGGGGTGAGTGGAGAGCTGTGACTGGCTTCATGGGGGGAGTGGAGAGCTGTAACTGGCTTCATGGGGTGAGTGGAGAGCTGTGACTGGCTTCATGGGGTGAGTGGAAAGCTGTGACTGGCTTCATGGGGTGAGTGGAGAGGTGTGACTGGCTTCATGGGGTGAGTGGAGGGCTGTGACTGGCTTCATGGGGTGACTGGAGGGCTGTGACTGGCTTCATGGGGTGAGTGGAGAGGTGTGACTGGCTTCATGGGGTGAGTGGAGGGCTGTGACTGGCTTCATGGGGTGAGTGGAGGGCTGTGACTGGCTTCATGGGGTGAGTGGAGAGGTGTGACTGGCTTCATGGGGTGAGTGGAGGGCTGTGAATGGCTTCATGGGGTGAGTGGAGGGCTGTGACTGGCTTCATGGGGTGAGTGGAGGGCTGTGACTGGCTTCATGGGGTGAGTGGAGAGCTGTGACTGGCTTCATGGGGTGAGTGGAGAGCTGTAACCGACTTCATGGGGTGAGTGGAGAGCTGTGACTGGCTTCATGGGGTGAGTGGAGGGCTGTGACTGGCTTCATGGGGTGAGTGGAGAGGTGTGACTGGCTTCATGGGGTGAGTGGAGAGTTGTGACTGGCTTCATGGGGTGAGTGGAGAGGTGTGACTGGCTTCATGGGGTGAGTGGAGAGTTGTGACTGGCTTCATGGGGTGAGTGGAGAGGTGTGACTGGCTTCATGGGGTGAGTGGAGAGGTGTGACTGGCTTCATGGGGTGAGTGGAGAGTTGTGACTGGCTTCATGGGGTGAGTGGAGAGCTGTGACTGGCTTCATGGGGGGAGTGGAGTGTTGTGACTGGCTTCATGTGGTGAGTGGAGAGCTGTGACTGGCTTCATGGGGGGAGTGGAGAGCTGTGACTGGCTTCATGTGGTGAGTGGAGAGCTGTGACTGGCTTCATGGGGGGAGTGGAGAGCTGTGACTGGCTTCATGGGGGAGTGGAGAGCTGTGACTGGCTTCATGGGGTGAGTGGAGAGCTGTGACTGGCTTCATGGGGGGAGTGGAGAGCTGTGACTGGCTTCATGGGGTGAGTGGAGAGCTGTGACTGGCTTCATGGGGTGAGTGGAGAGCTGTGACTGGCTTCAAGTGGTGAGTGGAGAGCTGTGAATGGCTTCATGGGGTGAGTGGAGAGCGGTGACTGGCTTCATGGGTGTGAGTGGAGGGCTGTGACTGGCTTCATCGGGTGAGTGGAGAGCTGTGACTGGTATCATGGGGTGAGGAGAGGGCTGTAACCCACTTCATGGGGTGAGTGGAGAGCGGTGACTGGCTTCATGGGGGGAGTGGAGAGCTGTGACTGGCTTCATGGGGGGAGTGGAGAGCTGTGGCTGGCTTCATGGGGTGAGTGGAGAGCTGTGACTGGCTTCATGGGGTGAGTGGAGAGCTGTGACTGGCTTCATGGGGTGAGTGGAGAGCTGTGGCTGGCTTCATGGGGTGAGTGGAGAGCTGTGACTGGCTTCATGGTGTGAGTGGAAAGCTGTAACTGGCTTCATGGGCTGAGTGGGGAGCTGTGACTGGCTTCATGGGGTGAGTGGAGAGCTGTGACTGGCTTCATGTGGTGAGTGGAGAGCTGTGACTGGCTTCATGGGGTGAGTGGAGAGCTGTGACTGGCTTCATGGGGTGAGTGGAGAGCTGTGACTGGCTTCATGTGGTGAGTGGAGAGCTGTGACTGGCTTCATGGGGGGAGTGGAGAGCTGTGACTGGCTTCATGGGGTGAGTGGAGAGCTGTGACTGGCTTCATGGGGGGAGTGGAGAGCTGTGACTGGCTTCATGGGGTGCGTGGAGAGCTGTGACTGGCTTCATGGGGGGAGTGGAGAGCTGTGACTGGCTTCATGGGGTGAGTGGAGAGCTGTGACTGGCTTCATGGTGTGAGTGGAAAGCTGTAACTGGCTTCATGGGGTGAGTGGGGAGCTGTGACTGGCTTCATGGGGGGAGTGGAGAGCTGTGACTGGCTTCATGGGGTGAGTGGAGATCTGTGACTGGCTTCATGTGGTGAGTGGAGAGCTGTGACTGGCTTCATGGGGTGAGTGGAGAGCTGTGACTGGCTTCATGGGGTGAGTGGAGATCTGTGACTGGCTTCATGTGGTGAGTTGAGAGCTGTGACTGGCTTCATGGGGTGAGTGGAGAGCTGTGACTGGCTTCATGGGGGAAGTGGAGAGCTGTGACTGGCTTCATGGGGTGAGTGGAGAGCTGTGACTGGCTTCATGGGGGGAGTGGAGAGCTGTGACTGGCTTCATGGGGTGAGTGGAGAGCTGTGACTGGCTTCATGGTGTGAGTGGAAAGCTGTAACTGGCTTCATGGGGTGAGTGGGGAGCTGTGACTGGCTTCATGGGGGGGGGGGTGGAGAGCTGTGACTGGCTTCATGGGGTGAGTGGAGATCTGTGACTGGCTTCATGTGGTGAGTGGAGAGCTGTGACTGGCTTCATGGGGTGGTTGGAGAGCTGTGACTGGCTTCATGGGTTGAGTGAAGAGCTGTGACTGGCTTCATGGGGGGAGTGGAGAGCTGTGACTGGCTTCAAGTGGTGCGTGGAGAGCTGTGACTGGCTTCATGGGGGGAGTGGAGAGCTGTGACTGGCTTCATGGGGTGAGTGGAGAGCTGTGACTGGCTTCATGGGGGGAGTGGAGAGCTGTGACTGGCTTCATGGGGTGATTGGAGAGCTGTGACGGGCTTCATGGGGTGAGTGGAGAGCTGTGACTGGCTTCATGGGGTGAGTGGAGAGGTGTGACTGGCTTCATGGGGTGAGTGGAGAGCTGTGACTGGCTTCATGGGGTGAGTGGAGAGCTGTGACTGGCTTCATGGGGGGAGTGGAGAGCTGTAACTGGCTTCATGGGGTGAGTGGAGGGCTGTGGCTGGCTTCATGGGGTGAGTGGAGAGGTGTGACTGGCTTCATGGGGTGAGTGGAGAGCTGTGACTGGCTTCATGGGGTGAGTGGAGAGCTGTGACTGGCTTCATGGGGTGAGTGGAGAGCTGTGACTGGCTTCATGGGGTGAGTGGAGAGCTGTGACTGGCTTCATGGGGTGAGTGGAGAGCTGTGACTGGCTTCATGGGGTGAGTGGAGAGCTGTGACTGGCTTCATGGGGTGAGTGGAGAGCTGTGACTGGCTTCATAAGGGTGAGTGGAGAGCTGTGACTGGCTTCATGGGGTGAGTGGAGAGCTGTGACTGGCTTCATGGGGGGAGTGGAGAGCTGTGACTGGCTTCATGGGGTGAGTGGAGAGCTGTGACTGGCTTCATGGTGTGAGTGGAAAGCTGTAACTGGCTTCATGGGGTGAGTGGGGAGCTGTGACTGGCTTCATTGGGGGGGGGTGGAGAGCTGTGACTGGCTTCATGGGGTGAGTGGAGATCTGTGACTGGCTTCATGTGGTGAGTGGAGAGCTGTGACTGGCTTCATGGGGTGAGTGGAGAGCTGTGACTGGCTTCATGGGTTGAGTGAAGAGCTGTGACTGGCTTCAAGTGGTGCGTGGAGAGCTGTGACTGGCTTCATGGGGGGAGTGGAGAGCTGTGACTGGCTTCATGGGGTGAGTGGAGAGCTGTGACTGGCTTCATGGGGGGAGTGGAGAGCTGTGACTGGCTTCATGGGGTGATTGGAGAGCTGTGACGGGCTTCATGGGGTGAGTGGAGAGCTGTGACTGGCTTCATGGGGTGAGTGGAGAGCTGTGACTGGCTTCATGGGGTGAGTGGAGAGCTGTGACTGGCTTCATGGGGGGAGTGGAGAGCTGTGACTGGCTTCATGTGGTGAGTGGAGAGCTGTGACTGGCTTCATGGGGTGAGTGGAGAGCTGTGACTGGCTTCATGGGGTGAGTGGTGAGCTGTGACTGGCTTCATGGGGGGAGTGGAGAGCTGTGACTGGCTTCATGGGGTAAGTGGAGAGCTGTGACTGGCTTCATGGGGTGAGTGGAGAGCTGTGACTGGCTTCATGGGGTGAGTGGAGAGCTGTGACTGGCTTCATGGGGTGAGTGGAGAGCTCTGACTGGATGTGTGTGGGTGGGTGGGTGCCGGAGGGAGGGGATGGGGGTCTTGCTTCGTGGACCTGCGTAGAAAATAAGCCATTTTGTCTCGTTCACTTCCGTGTTCCAAATAGCTCTTATGAACCAAGTATGCGACACACCGCACCCGCAGTAAAACACTAGAGGAAGCACTTTGAAGTTACGATGCAAAGTCATCACACGATGGTTTACTGAACACTCACATATTGCCTGCCAGAGGCACAGCCGGGCATGTTCCATGCGTCTGATTCATGTGTTAAAACCCTATCGAAAACAGGCACGACACGACCGTTATGAAACCAGGTTCAACTAATTTAGCGGCCGCAGTGCCTTTGGAACCAAAGTTTAGTGATTTCAGAAAGGGCATAAAAAGCATTCGGAATTCCCGAGGTGGCACAAGACTCACATGCCTAGCAACGCTGCTTGTTTAGTCAAGGGAATGCAAATGAGCTGAGGTTATGAAGAGCAATAAGAAAAGAGTACTGTATAAAAAGTGTAGGTGAGTTCAACTTGGTCAAACACGAGAGTAGCCCCTGTCATTAAACCATTGAGAAGTCTTGGTGCGTGATGTCACCTGACTGGTTTTAACACCAGTGATTTCTACCGGGTCTTGTGTCAACAACGTGACTGCGTGAGTTAAGTGAGGCAGAATAAAACTATGACTGTGTCGTTTATTTCACTTTTTGTTTTCTTTCTATTATTGCAATTTAAACTACGGCCAGAAAACATTCCAACAAATTGGGAATTGTTTCATTTCGATATTAGATATATCTGATACCAAAACGGATCAGGTTAAATGTTTACGCTTATGACGCAGAAACTGTTTCTTTACAGCCGTATCATGTTCAGTCGTGAGGTATAGAAATCACCACATGTTATTCATCGCGCAGGATACATGATGATATGAGATATAATGCATTATTTTCTATGTATTATTATTGATTTTTTCTAAAGTTTATTCTGCCACTCTACAATATGTCATACCTTTCGACTCATTAACAAAAACGCAGGATTATTTGGTATACACCTTCCTTCCCTGACCCCTGCAACATCATGTGACCCCTGCACCATCCCCTGCTCCATCCCCTGCTCCATCCCCTGCTCCATCCCCTGCTCCATCCCCTGCTCCATCCCCTGCTCCATCCCCTGCTCCATACCATGCTCATCCCCTACTCCATACCTTGCTCCATATCTGATCCCTGTTCCATGACCTGATCCCGGCTCCATCCCCTGCTCCATTCCCTGCTCCATCCCCTGCTCCATCCCCTGCTCCATCCCCTGCTCCATCCCCTGCTCCATCCCCTGCTCCATCCCCTGCTCCATCCCCTGCTCCATCCCCTGCTCCATCCCCTGCTCCATACCATGCTCATCCCCTGCTCCATACCTTGCTCCATATCTGATCCCTGTTCCATGACCTGATCCCGGCTCCATCCCCTGCTCCATACCATGCTCATCCCCTGCTCCATCCCCTGCTCCATCCCCTGCTTCATCCCCTGCTCCATCCCCTGCTCCATCCCCTGCTCCATCCCCTGCTCCATACCATGCTCATCCCCTGCTCCATACCTTGCTCCATATCTGATCCCTGTTCCATGTCCTGATCCCGGCTCCATCCCCTGCTCCATCCCCTGCTCCATCCCCTGCTCCATTCCCTGCTCCATCCCCTGCTCCATCCCCTGCTCCATCCCCTGCTCCATACCATGCTCATCCCCTGCTCCATACCATGCTCATCCTCTGCTTCATCCCCTGCTCCATCCCCTGCTCCATCCCCTGCTCCATCCCCTGCTCCATCCCCTGCTCCATCCCCTGCTCCATCCCCTGCTCCATCCCCTGCTCCATCCCCTGCTCCATCCCCTGCTCCATACCATGCTCATCCCCTGCTCCATCCCTTGCTCCATCCCCTGCTCCATCCCCTGCTCCATCCCCTGCTCCATCCCCTGCTTCATCCCCTGCTCCATCCCCTGCTCCATCCCCTGCTCCATCCCCTGCTCCATCCCCTGCTCCATCCCCTGCTCCATCCCCTGCTCCATCCCCTGCTCCATCCCCTGCTCCATCCCCTGCTCCATACCATGCTCATCCCCTGCTCCATCCCTTGCTCCATCCCCTGCTCCATCCCCTGCTCCATCCCCTGCTCCATCCCCTGCTTCATCCCCTGCTCCATCCCCTGCTCCATCCCCTGCTCCATCCCCTGCTCCATCCCCTGCTCCATCCCCTGCTCCATCCCCTGCTCCATCCCCTGCTCCATCCCCTGCTCCATACCATGCTCATCCTCTGCTTCATCCCCTGCTCCATCCCCTGCTCCATCCCCTGCTCCATCCCCTGCTCCATCCCCTGCTCCATCCCCTGCTCCATCCCCTGCTCCATCCCCTGCTCCATCCCCTGCTCCATCCCCTGCTCCATCCCCTGCTCCATCCCCTGCTCCATCCCCTGCTCCATCCCCTGCTCCATACCATGCTCATCTCCTGCTCCATACCTTGCTCCATCCCCTGCTCCATCCCCTGCTCCATCCCCTGCTCCATCCCCTGCTCCATCCCCTGCTCCATCCCCTGCTCCATCCCCTGCTCCATACCATGCTCATCCCCTGCTCCATACCTTGCTCCATATCTGATCCCTGTTCCATGACCTGATCCCGGCTCCATCCCCTGCTCCATTCCCTGCTCCATCCCCTGCTCCATCCCCTGCTCCATCCCCTGCTCCATCCCCTGCTCCATCCCCTGCTCCATACCATGCTCATCCTCTGCTTCATCCCCTGCTCCATACCCTGCTCCATCCCCTGCTCCATCCCCTGCTCCATCCCCGGCTTCATCCCCTGCTCCATCCCCTGCTCCATCCCCTGCTCCATCCCCTGCTCCATCCCCTGCTCCATCCCCTGCTCCATCCCCTGCTCCATACCATGCTCATCTCCTGCTCCATCCCCTGCTCTATCCCCTGCTCCATCCCCTGCTCCATACCATGCTCATCCCCTGCTCCATACCTTGCTCCATCCCCTGCTCCATACCATGCTCATCCTCTGCTTCATCCCCTGCTCCATCCCCTGCTCCATCCCCTGCTCCATCCCCTGCTCCATCCCCTGCTCCATCCCCTGCTCCATCCCCTGCTCCATCCCCTGCTCCATCCCCTGCTCCATCCCCTGCTCCATACCATGCTCATCTCCTGCTCCATCCCCTGCTCCATCCCCTGCTCCATCCCCTGCTCCATACCATGCTCATCCCCTGCTCCATCCCCTGCTCCATACCATGCTCATCCCCTGCTCCATCCCCTGCTCCATCCTCTGCTTCATCCCCTGCTCCATCCCCTGCTCCATCCCCTGCTCCATCCCCTGCTCCATCCCCTGCTCCATCCCCTGCTCCATCCCCTGCTCCATCCCCTGCTCCATCCCCTGCTCCATCCCCTGCTCCATACCATGCTCATCCTCTGCTTCATCCCCTGCTCTATCCCCTGCTCCATTCCCTGCTCCATCCCCTGCTCCATCCCCTGCTCCATCCCCTGCTCCATCCCCTGCTCAATCCCCTGCTCCATCCCCTGCTCCATCCCCTGCTCCATCCCCTGCTCCATCCCCTGCTCCATCCCCTGCTCCATCTCCTGCTCCATCCCCTGCTCCATCCCCTGCTCCATCCCCTGCTCCATCCCCTGCTCCATCCCCTGCTCCATCCCCTGCTCCATCCCCTGCTCCATCCCCTGCTCCATCCCCTGCTCCATCCCCTGCTCCATCCCCTGCTCCATCCCCTGCTCCATACCATGCTCATCCCCTGCTCCATCCCCTGCTCCATCCCCTGCTCCATCCCCTGGTCCATCTCCTGCTCCATCCCCTGCTCCATCCCCTGCTCCATCCCCTGCTCCATACCATGCTCATCCCCTGCTCCATACCTTGCTCCATATCTGATCCCTGTTCCATGACCTGATCCCGGCTCCATCCCCTGCTCCATCCCCTGCTCCATCCCCTGCTTCATCCCCTGCTCCATCCCCTGCTCCATACCATGCTCATCCCCTGCTCCATACCTTGCTCCATATCTGATCCCTGTTCCATGACCTGATCCCGGCTCCATCCCCTGCTCCATCCCCTGCTCCATCCCCTGCTCCATCCCCTGCTTCATCCCCTGCTCCATCCCCTGCTCCATTCCCTGCTCCATCCCCTGCTTCATCCCCTGCTCCATCCCCTGCTCCATACCATGCTCATCCTCTGCTTCATCCCCTGCTCCATCCCCTGCTCCATCCCCTGCTCACTTCCCCTGCTCCATCCCCTGCTCCATACCATGCTCCATCCCCTGCTCCATCCCCTGCTCCATCCCCTGCTCCATCCCCTGCTCCATACCATGCTCATCCCCTGCTCCATACCTTGCTCCATATCTGATCCCTGTTCCATGACCTGATCCCGGCTCCATCCCCTGCTCCATCCCCTGCTCCATCCCCTGCTCCATCCCCTGCTTCATCCCCTGCTCCATCCCCTGCTCCATTCCCTGCTCCATCCCCTGCTCCATCCCCTGCTCCATCCCCTGCTCCATCCCCTGCTTCATCCCCTGCTCCATCCCCTGCTCCATACCATGCTCATCCCCTGCTCCATACCTTGCTCCATATCTGATCCCTGTTCCATGACCTGATCCCGGCTCCATCCCCTGCTCCATCCCCTGCTCCATCCCCTGCTCCATCCCCTGCTTCATCCCCTGCTCCATCCCCTGCTCCATACCATGCTCATCCCCTGCTCCATACCTTGCTCCATATCTGATCCCTGTTCCATGACCTGATCCCGGCTCCATCCCCTGCTCCATCCCCTGCTCCATCCCCTGCTCCATCCCCTGCTTCATCCCCTTCTCCATCCCCTGCTCCATACCATGCTCATCCTCTGCTTCATCCCCTGCTCCATCCCCTGCTCCATCCCCTGCTCACTTCCCCTGCTCCATCCCCTGCTCCATCCCCTGCTCCACCCCCTGCTCCATCCCCTGCTCCATCCCCTGCTCCATCCCCTGCTCCATCCCCTGCTCCATCCCCTGCTCCATCCCCTGCTCCATCCCCTGCTCCATACCATGCTCATCCCCTGCTCCATCCCCTGCTCCATCCCCTGCTCCATCCCCTGCTCCATCCCCTGCTCCATCCCCTGCTCCATCCCCTGCTCCATCCCCTGCTCCATCCCCTGCTCCATCTCCTGCTCCATCCCCTGCTCCATCCCCTGCTCCATCCCCTGCTCCATACCATGCTCATCCCCTGCTCCATCCCCTGCTCCATCCCCTGCTCCATCCCCTGCTCCATCTCCTGCTCCATCTCCTGCTCCATCCCCTGCTCCATCCCCTGCTCCATCCCCTGCTCCATACCATGCTCCATCCCCTGCTCCATCCCCTGCTCCATCCCCTGCTCCATACCATGCTCATCCCCTGCTCCATCCCCTGCTCCATCCCCTGCTCCATGCCCTGCTCCATCTCCTGCTCCATCCCCTGCTCCATCCCCTGCTCCATCCCCTGCTCCATACCATGCTCATCCCCTGCTCCATCCCCTGCTCCATCCCCTGCTCCATCCCCTGCTCCATCCCCTGCTCCATCCCCTGCTCCATCCCCTGCTCCATCCCCTGCTCCATACCATGCTCATCCCCTGCTCCATACATTGTTCCATCGCCTGCTCCATCCCCTGCTCCATCCCCTGCTCCATCCCCTGCTCCATACCTTGCTCCATACCTTGCTCCATATCTGATCCCTGTTCCATGACCTGATCCCGGCTCCATCCCCTGCTCCATACCATGCTCATCCCCTGCTCCATCCCCTGCTCCATCCCCTGCTCCATCCCCTGCTCCATCCCCTGCTCCATACCTTGCTCCATATCTGATCCCTGTTCCATGACCTGATCCCGACTTCATCCCCTGCTCCATACCATGCTCATCCCCTGCTCCATCCCCTGCTCCATCCCCTGCTCCATCCCCTGCTCCATCCCCTGCTCCATCCCCTGCTCCATCCCCTGCTCCATCCCCTGCTCCATACCCTGCTCCATCCCCTGCTCCATCCCCTGCTCCATCCCCTGCCCCATCTCCTGCTTCATCCCCTGCTCCATCCCCTGCTCCATCCCCTGCTCCATCCCCTGCTCCATCCCCTGCTCCATCCCCTGCTCCATCCCCTGCTCCATCCCCTGCTCCATCCCCTGCTCCATCCCCTGCTCCATCCCCTGCTCCATCCCCTGCTCCATCCCCTGCTCCATCCCCTGCTCCATCCCCTGCTCCATACCTTGCTCCATCCCCTGCTTCATCCCCTGCTCCATCCCCTGCTCCATCCCCTGCTCCATCCCCTGCTCCATCCCCTGCTCTATCCCCTGCTCCATCCCCTGCTCCATCCCCTGCTCCATCCCCTGCTCCATCCCCTGGTCCATACCTTGCTCCATCCCCTGCTCCATCCCCTGCTCATCCCCTGCTCCATCCCCTGCTCCATCCCCTGCTCCATCCCCTGCTCCATACCACGCTCCATCCCCTGCTCCATCCCCTGCTCATCCCCTGCTCCATCCCCTGCTCCATCCCCTGCTCCATCCCCTGCTCCATCCCCTGCTCCATCCCCTGCTCCATCCCCTGCTCCATACCTTGCTCCATCCCCTGCTCCATCCCCTGCTCCATCCTCTGCTCCATCCCCTGCTCCATCCCCTGCTCCATCCCCTGCTCCATCCCCTGCTCCATCCCCTGCTCCATCCCCTGCTCCATCCCCTGCTCCATCCCCTGCTCCATCCCCTGCTCCATCCCCTGCTCCATCCCCTGCTCCATCCCCTGCTCTATCCCCTGCTCCATCCCCTGCTCCATCCCCTGCTCCATCCCCTGCTCCATCCCCTGCTCCATCCCCTGCTCATCCCCTGCTCCATACCTTGCTCCATATCTGATCCCTGTTCCATGACCTGATCCCGGCTCCATCCCCTGCTCCATACCATGCTCATCCCCTGCTCCATACCTTGCTCCATATCTGATCCCTGTTCCATGACCTGATCCCGGCTCCATCCCCTGCTCCATACCATGCTCATCCCCTGCTCCATCCCCTGCTCCATCCCCTGCTCCATCCCCTGCTCCATCCCCTGCTCCATCCCCTGCTCCATCCTCTGCTCCATCCCCTGCTCCATCCCCTGCTCCATCCCCTGCTCCATCCCCTGCTCCATCCCCTGCTCCATCCCCTGCTCCATCCCCTGCTCCATCCCCTGCTCCATCCCCTGCTCCATCCCCTGCTCCATCCCCTGCTCCATCCCCTGCTCCATCCCCTGCTCCATCCCCTGCTCCATCCCCTGCTCCATCCCCTGCTCCATCCCCTGCTCCATCCTCTGCTCCATCCCCTGCTCCATCCCCTGCTCCATCCCCTGCTCCATCCCCTGCTCCATCCCCTGCTCCATCCCCTGCTCCATCCCCTGCTCCATCCCCTGCTCCATACCATGCTCATCCCCTGCTCCAAACCTTGCTTCATATCTGATCCCTGTTCCATGACCTGATCCCGGCTCCATATCTGATCCCTGTTTCATGACCTGATCCCTGCTCCATTCCCTGCTCATTCAACTGCTCCATATCTGATCTTGCTCCACTTCCGACCCCTGCACCTTCTCTGCTCCCTGACCATGCCTGACCCCTGTCTTCTGCTCCATTCCCTGACACATACGTGACCCATACCTGACCGCTGACCCCTATCTGACCCTTCCTCCGTCGCCGCAGGGCTGGTGCGGCCTGCATGCTGGTGACCAATGACGTCATGAAGGATGGAATGCAGAACCTGGGCTCCGCCTTCCCCAACATCGTCCATGACATGAACAGCTACGTCACAAACACGCTGCAGGTGAATTGTCTCTCAATCAAATACACCATCAGATACACAAGTCTGGCCAGCGACGCGTCTGTTGTCTAGTGACACCTGCGAAATGAGTATTTAACATTAGATGTTATCAGTCTTTGGTCTCTGTGATGGCAAAATATGCTTCTTTTTTCACTGCTTCATGGGCAAAAGATAATTAAATGTAATTTCGAATGCAGCTGCCATGTTGGTATATGTACAAGAGCCTGGGTTGTCTAAAAGTAAGTCTACCAACATGAAAACAGATTTTTTTTATATAATTATATATGCTTTATCTGTATATATTTGATATCGGCGTTAATATAACCACATGATTGAGCACCAATAGCCATAATAAACTAAATACTTATTCATAATGGCAATGCTTATATCTTCGCCCCCCCCCTCGCCTTAAAATATTCAAAGATTCCCGTCAACTCAGTGATACAGGCTTGTCTAGCATTTAAAGTACTGTTCGCTGTCCATCTAGGAAATCGAGTTCGTGGCTGTTGGAGGCTACAGCTTCACACAGGAAGTGTTGCAGAGAGATCTGAACAGTGAGTATGTGACAGCATTCTATAACTGAAGTAAATCGTGAAGTAATCTTAGTAGAAATGTAAAAGTCCAAAAGGGAAGGTGATATATAGGTATAAATTGCTTATGTCCACCTGGTTGGAATGTTGTTTTATTTTAGATTTTGTATGCGTCATGTGTAGGTCGAGATGAGCATGAGAACGTCACATCTTTCTACTTCCGCCTTGCTCTACAACGGCGCATCCAGGAGCTTAACAGGAACTAAAATGAAATGTTGGTGTTTTAGCGCCCCTGAGATGTGTTATAATTATAATGTGTTAACAAGCAAAACGCGTGAGCAATCATCACAGTTTGGTAACGTGGTACACAGGAACGCCACTAACGCATAAAATAATCAGCCCCCCCCACCCCTCACCGCCCCGGCCCCACCCCACACCACCCCCTGGATTCACGCTATGTGATGTGTCATCTGGTGATCGAGGCTCGTGTTTCTGTTGCAGACATCGGGTCACTGTTGGGTGTGCCCGCCAGGGATGAGCTGAACCAAGAGGGAGGCATCGACACTGCTCTCCGCAGTATCACCGACTTCGAAGCAGGTTCGTGACGTCATATTCCACTTCCAGTTGCCGAGACATATATAATATGCACGGTACTTGGACCCTCTCCGCTCCATGGTACGGTGCCATTATGTTAAGGTTTATTTCCGTTCCTCGGGAATGGGCTTTTTTCACCGTGAACTGGGAATGAGGAAAATAATTTTTCGTGAACTGAGAATGGGATATTAGCCGACCGCCGTGATCGAGGATTTTCATTAATCGTGAACTGGTAATTCTAATATTCAATAACTGTGAATTGGGAAACGGCCAATTTATATAATGTATCCGCCTCTTCCATTGTATACGGGGACTTCTCCTTTTAATTCATCGTGACCTGGGCATAAAGAAATGTATTCTTCGTGACTTGGGAACACGACCCCCCTGGTGCCCCCCCCCCTCCCATGTTAGATATATAGGGGAGGAGAGGGGTATCTCCGCATGGGGTGACGATCCCGTAAACCACACCGGGGCAGAATATTTCGCCAAGCTTCATTCTAATGTTATATGAAACGACGACATACGCGATCTTGTTATATTCTTAAGCTAAAATTAAAGTCAATGTGACTTTTAGTGATAAACATGCTGGGAGATGACATGGAGGCCGTAAACCGCACCAGAGTCCGGCTTGTCCGGAACGGGGAACAGCTGGCGAGGGACCTGGAGGCAGCCCGGATCAAAACAGAGCTGGCCCTCAGTCAGAGCTCTCCAGGTGATAACAGCCTGGATACAAATCTCCTGAAAATGGACGCCAATTTCTCCACGGTGGGTGTCAGTTAGTCCATTGTGTGTTTCCTTATACCACCCTTTTCTTCTCACCCCAAGCAATCACCCCCATCCCCTATGCCTACTTCATTATGTAATATTTAATTAATGGACACCAAAATTGACCTAATAGGACTGTACAGTCACTACGGGATCTCATCGAGACCTCACGAGACGAGGGATAATTATGCTCTACGTCAGTGCCCAGCATCAACGGCCTGTACGTGCTGCCTACATTCCGGTTGTTTGCCTTCACTCCCTTTACACATAAAATCGGCTAAAGCTGACCTTGGATGCACAACTAACCACTGAAGTTCTGCCCATATCAGAATTATAACCATCGGAGTAGATTTATATAATATGAGCCGTTAGACAAGAATGCGGTTATCACAATGACTGTCAGTGTCAGGCGATCTAATGTGCTGCGCGGGTTTTTCATGTCGCATGACGTAATAATCATCAGGACTCTCATTTTGCGGTATCTATGGTTAACAACGCTCCTCATATGGACCAGGCGAGCCGTTTGTCTCACATCACATGTTCACATCATGGATTTGTCTCAAAATACCACTCTTCCAACATTCTCATCGAACGGACCACGTGTATTATGGAGAAATAACTGTCTTATCTTTAACTATATGATGATTTTATACTTAGAAATGCCCGGACCAAAGCAAAAAACAAAAAAAGTTCACACTCACTCGGTTCTTCACTCACACACACTCAAACGTTGACTACAATGAGTGCGCGTCACGCAGCTGCAGCAAGGCACCAGCGTGATGCGCACTCGTTCTAAGAGCACGTGTTTTTTTGTTGGTCCCCAAAAGACCTAAATCTGAAATAGAACCCGCGACAACTGTACAGCCCTATTGGGTTTCTGTTCGACGTTCTGTTGCTAAGCAACGCCTCTGTGAATCTCCCCTTCAGCTGCCTGACATGACGGATGAACTGACTCTGCTGGATGACGTGCGGTCTCAAGATCTGTCCCAGCAGGTGCAACAGGTAAGAATCTTTGATTGAGGGATTGATTGACTTAATGCGGACCTTTAACCAGTGTAGGTCATATCGCCACGACATGAAGGACCTGGGAAGAGATGAGCCATTAACCCCCATACTCTGTTACCAAGACATGGGATTTTGCATCCTGCCCAAACAAAGTCTATGTACTTGTGGGATTCGAACCATGCACCCGCCGATTGGTGTGGCCTGCCACTGGTGGGGCTCGAACCATGCACCCGCCGCTTGGTGTGGCCTGGCACTGGTGGGGCTCGAACCATGCACCCGCCGATTGGTGTGGCCTGCCACTGGTGGGGCTCGAACCATGCACCCGCCGATTGGTGTGGCCTGGCAAATCACACACGACAAGCGCGACCTGCTGTAGGTTACGGGGTCATCCCCCAGTAATAAGCAGGGTTAGACACATGTGCAGGGCACTGTGGTACGATAGTAGCCCTGTAACACTGTAGTAACTATGACTTCGGTAAAGGGTATCGATGTCTTCTTCGCTTCATGAATACTTTGGTAACGCTGCTCATAGCAATTCGTGATTTTCAAACTCTTCTGGCGAAATGTCTTGGACACATTATCTGACTGTGTTAATGTTGGCTTTAAAGAGCCAAAGACTGCAGCAATGCCGGAATTTTGATGACGTAGTACACAAGAAGCCATATTCACCAACACGAGATGCAGCAGCGTTTAAGTGCGTTAAAAGTGCGTTTAATAACATCCCTATTATTTATTGCATACAATTTAGCGTATTTAGAGCCTAAATACATTATTTCCATTCAAACCATTTTAAAAGTAAATTTACTGCTTTAATACATTATGCAAATACAAATATATTAGTAACTTTAATACAATGCAGTGAAATAGTTTGTTTTGTGTCCACCTCTGTCATACAGAACCGAAAAGAATTCGACAATATCCCCTGGAGAGTGGTTAATGACACGATGGCCATGCGAGCATGTAAGTCTATATCTTGATAGAGGGATTGAGACTCAATGTATATACATGTATTCTAGACACTTGACAGGGCCTCCCTGGTGTAGTTGTTGACGCACTAGACCGCAGACTACGCCGCCCCACCCCCCACCCCGGGACCATGATTTTATATTAAGAAAAATGCCTCAGATACAGGTTTCAGGGCGCGAACCCGTGACCTGTTGATCTGCAGCCCAGTCTGCTTCTGCTGGGACACTGTATGGTGATTTAGTACATGTATATACCCCAGAAAGTGACAGGTCTTCCGTGGGGTAGTGGTTAACGCACTAGACCGCAGCCTGCCCCCACAGCTCAATAGGTCCTGGATTCGAGACCCGGGGCGCCTAATAAGGCGTATGTCCATCCATTCATCCATCATCGTCCCGGGAGGTTCTTTGGCCCAGTTTGACCAAAGTGCACAAAATCGGCCTACAACACCCATTCAACTTTCGTCCAGAAAGGTGTCTCGGACCACTTTTGGGCACATAGCACATGAACATAGTAATGTATCCATGCATAAATTACACACGTTTTAACTTTTTAATGATCAATAAGTATATTTATGTTTCATCGTAGCCATGCAAGCGACCCTAGCGTAACCATTTGCACACTTTTATAGTGGGAACTTTACGAAATTTTCTTCGTCAAATTATAGACACAAAATGACACATTTACGCGATAGCACATCCCTGAACTTCGGGGCAATGATACCGTATAAATACAATGTCTGTAAATTGTTAGATCAAAACGAATACATCGTCTTAGACAGACGGACGGAAGACACCAACCAACCTATGTAAATAAATATTAAAAAAACGCAATTTCATTTGGCAAGAGTAGGAAACAGACGAGACGGGCGACCTCGTCCCTAGCGGTTAACATTGGCGAGTACAATGTATTACGCGTATCATATCAATTCGACATCTATCGGATCTCTATTACAGCTATATCAGACCTATTGGATGACTTTAATACGGAACTGGAGTCCAGTTTGACCGGGATCCGGGATGTCTCCAACATGGTAAGTCAACCGATGGTCAATCAGTAAACAGGTCACTGTGACGGACGGTGAGATAAATTTGATTCCGAAGAAGTCCTTACCTTAACGGCCATCATAGCTCGAAAACATGAAGGTACATATCGAAGGCATGATACCATCTATTTTTTTCGAGTTATAGAAACGATTACCCATCAAGGGGAGGGGAGAGGGAGGTGGGGGTTTTTTTACATAAAAATCATCTATCGTTAAACACTTACATTAATCAAAATATGATTAAGAAGCCTGAAACCAAATAGCCGCAAACAAAGTGATAAATTAACCCTGGTATATAATCATAAACACGCGTTATGTTATGGTACACGTATTGCTTATTTTCGTTATTGTTGCAGGTGTCGGATGTTCTCGACCCACTGGGGCAGCAAGTCGGTGGCTACACCAGTCTCCTCACAGAGTACGATCAGCTCAGGTCAGAGGCCCTCCCAAGGACAAGTCACTCCCTTGCTGTATTAATAGGCAGCCTGATGCAAAGCTCAATAACTTAAGAGCTAGAATTAAGCAATTAATAATCTTTTGTCGCCATTTCGAAATCCCGCATGGCGCACACCCTTTCCACAAACTATAGGAACCCGCGATTGGTCGGACTGCATAACAGAGACACATCACAATGACCGGCGAACTGAAGTGTGTTTTGGCGAAGTATACTCTCTTTTGATCATATATAAACTTAACTATTTGGTCGATATACAGTGAAAACCGGTACAAACCGAATATGCCAAACAATTTCATATATATTAGGTTTACTAGCACAGAGCTTTTACGTTTGAAAGTTTCAGGTGCGGCAAAAACAAATGTTACCTGGAATAATGTCTGATGGCGATGAGAGGGAGGATCTCCTGCATGATATCGTGTTTGGCGTCCCTTAATGGTTGCAGGTGGTACGCCCTTCTGGGACTGTCCAGTCTGGTTCTGCTGATCGTGTTCCTGCAATGCGCGGGACTTACCTGTGGTCTCGCGGGATCCTGTCGCGGCGATGTCAAACCCACCGAGAGAGGCTGCGTCTCCAACTGTGGCGGCAAATGTCTCATGGCGTGAGTTCAGCAGCACGGCCCCCAGATCTTGGACATCGCAAAAACATTTTCCCCAAAAAACTAAGTCGTTCAAAACTATAATAGGGTACGAAGTATTTTGGGAGAGATTTCTTTTGGCGATGTCCAAAATACACAATATCCTTCTTATGCAAATACTGAACAGCGAATTAGTCGGGTTTAAGAACTGAGTGTCAATAACAGGCCATTAACATGTCCATGGTTACGCCACCACATATTAAATTATACCATCATTGGCTCCGTATGTAAGTCAGTACACAGATTAGAAATACCCGGAATTGGAGTGGAGTTTCTACTGCCATGAAGTGACTGCATCTTTGTATGGTCAATGTAAATTTATGGGTCGACTACTGTTGCCATGATCTTTTTCAGAGCCACAGGGTTCATCTTCCTCTTCTCTTGGCTGCTGACCTTCCTAGTTAGTTTATTATTCATCGCCGGCGGCAACCTGGAGACAATGCTTTGTCGCCCCTTGCTCGACCCACAGTACAAAATACTCCAGGTAACAGCAGTCACGTGTCGATCGATCGTGCGCTATCATCGAATTTTAAAGCTTGCCTTGCTTAATATATGACATTGCAATTTTTGTGAAGTTAATTGCGTAATGAAGGCACGAACACGCATACACCAGTCGAGATTATGTTTTACAATTCGTAAATTTAAGCTTCTTTGGCGATTGTTAAACGGCACATTTGTGAGGGCATGAAATCACTTTTGTGAAAGTTTAAATTTAATATAATTGCAATACTATTCTTTACAGCAAATCGACGGTCCGGGTGGTATGTTCAACGGTTATGTGCTCGGAAACATGCTCTTCGGCGATCCAACAATCAATCTAACGTTTCCCCATGTCTTAAAGTAAGTTGTTCTTAGAATGGGTAAGAATAAAACTTTTTCATGCACATAGTAAAGCCCTTAAAAACTGTAAGGCGTTTGTCTATAGCCAAATATTTTCGAGTTTTTCATAAATAAAATAAGGAAATATTTGAAGGGACAATTATGTTTTTACAATTATTATTTTGAAATATAAATTGCATTGATATTTTACGTCTCCTTGTCCTGGTAGTGAGTGCGAGAAGAACAAAGGAGCCTTTGAGGCTCTTCAGTTCGACCGAAAATTCGACATTAAGGCACTACTGGATTGGAAAAAGGTAAACCTGCATTCACAACATTTTTATCCATGTGTGGTTTGGCCTTGTCCCAGTGTGGCAGCTTTGATTCGTCGTGTATTGTGTATTATATTGGTCGCAGGCCTGGATTCATCGCATTCCTCGACGGGAAATACTTAATATGTCTAAGAAAAATAACATACCTTAACAAATAGTAACAAACAAATCGGGTAAAAAGTTACTAATTATATTTGGGGTTAATTTTGAATCGTCGTTTAAGACACCTAATTAATGAGTAATTTGGGGCATAATCAGAATTGTTTGTAATCCGGTGCCAAATTACGTAGAAACCACATGGAGCAATGGAGCTATCTAGTCGAGGAATCAATGACTCTAGTCGGCTCTCTACCCATGGCTGGCCTTGCTTGGTCGGCCACTGGAAGGCAGTATCGTATGTATATGAGGTATACAAAATTCGACAATGACTTAGAAAGAGACCAACATCGGTCACTGTCCTTCGTAGAGAATAGGATTCTGCTCAAGCGTGGCTCTCATTTCATGACTTGTTCACAGCACATCGATCTGGACACTGAAATCGACAACCTTAACATCGACCTCTCTGACGTCACTATCATCTCAGCTGACACCGAGAAACAGCTGGGAGACTTCAGCGAGTCGACGCAACTTGATTACGAGAGCTTCAAGGACGAGGTCAGAACCTATACGAGCCACGACACAGAGACAGAAAACACTAGATATCAGGCCCGCCATGCATAGACCAGACTTAGCGCTACGCAAGTCTACTTAATGCTAAATAGAACATTTTGAAAAGGTTTTCTCGGCTGACAACAGAAATATACCACTCACAAAAGGCATTGTCAGAAAGAGGCTGTAAAGTTTTTCGTGCGTAACTTACGTCATTAATATAAATACGGCCTCACAAGTAGATCTATTACAAGTGGCATTGGTTACCTGTTAGTTACATTGCTTACATGTTAGTTGTAAACTGTAATGAATGCATTTGCAATATGTATTACCGAGACATTATTTGCGTTCAAGTGACATTTTCTTATGACATTTATCGAGAAGATGCCGTTTAAAGTCTGCTCGTAGTACCTGTGTTTACCACTGCGTTTATCTCTCCAATGATCTAGCTGAGCAAAAACACAACGGCGGGAGATCTAGATGTGTTTACACAGGGTCTTCGGGCTCTGGCTGCTATTTCCAACAACTCGGTATGTCTACAGCATTGTGCAGATTACATGAGACATCCAAAGAACAATATTATATTGACAGTATAAGTCACTTCATGCACAAACTATTCATTTTCTTTTGAATATGTGAGTGTAGCGTTCGAGTGGTATGGCTGCATGCAATGATCCCACCGCTGTCACCAATGTAGCGTTCGAGTGGTAAGGTCGCATGCAATGTTCAGCAGCAGACACGCCAATCTTAAAGTTGTGGGATTTATTTTGTTATGGTAGTGGAAGATATATACATCAATCCATCGTGGTGAATGTTAACCCCTGGGTTGCCGATGTTAACCCTGGGTTACAGATGTTAACCCCGGGTTACAGATGGTAACCCCGGGTTGCCGATGTTAACCCCGGGTTACCGCTGTTAACCCCTGGGTTACAGATGTTAACCCTGGGTTACAGATGTTAACCCCGGGTTACAGATGTTAACCCTGGGTTACAGATGTTAACCCCTGGGTCACAGATGTTAACCCCGGGTTACAGATGTTAACCCCGGGTTGCCGATGTTAACCCCGGGTTACCGCTGTTAACCCCTGGGTTACAAATGTTAACCCTGGGTTACAGATGTTAACCCTGGGTTACAGATGTTAACCCCGAGTTACAGATGTTAATCCCTGGGTTACAGATGTTAACCCTGGGTTACAGATGTTAACCCGGGTTACAGATTTTAACCCCGGGTTACAGATGTTAACCCCGGGTTACAGATGTTAACCCCGGGTTACCGATGTTAACCCCGGGTTACAGATGTTAACCCCTGGGTTACCGATGTTAACCCCTGGGTTACAGATGTTAACCCCGGGTTACCGATGTTAACCCCTGGGTTACTGGTAGGCCGGAGCGCTGACTGGATCTGTCCCTCGCTGGCTGCCTGCCTGACTGACTCTCCCCGGACCGGCCCGCTATATATATACTGATCATGAATATTCATAAGGTGCGCTGCCGTTCCGCGGACCAGCGTGGACGGCAACAACCACTCGGTTTAAACTCGTCTATACACGCATACACAACACAACAATCCAGAATACCAACTTAAATGCGAAGTACAATCATTCTCCCATTAAAGTCTAGTTCTAGAATAAACAAGTACTCACGAAAAAGAACTTGAACGTACTATTTAAGTAACCGGCCGGTCGTAACTACTCTCTCCCTCGCTCTGTATCAGAGACATAGCGCTTCACCCGTGCGGGTAATTATCCGGGGTTCAAAAAGTCATTTTAGTAAACAATCTGTTTTTCGCTACATGAGCAACTTGGTTTAAACATATTTTTATTTTGCAATTATAACTTAAAGGTAAGTTAAAGGTAACTTAAAGGTTAAAGGAACTAAAAGGTAAGGTGCGGATTTTGTTCTCATTCATTTGCAAATCTGGTTTAAATAATATACGAAACTAGCCGCCGCGCTCGCTCCGCGAGAACCGCAGAACCCTTAACTGTAAAACTGGATACTGCGGTAACCCATGTCTAGCGCTGTTTCCGCATGTAGTCCGCTTTACTGTAAAACTGGATACTGCGGTAACTGGTGTCCAGCGCTGTTTCTGCATGTAGTCCGCTTTACTGTAAAACTGGATACTGCGGTAACTCATGTCTAGCGCTGTTTCCGCATGTAGTCCCCTTAACTGTAAAACTGTATACTGCGGTAACTGGTGTCCAGCGCTGTTTCGGCATGTAGTCCGCTTTACTGTAAAACTGGATACTGCGGTAACTCATGTCTAGCGCTGTTTCTGCATGTAGTCCGCTTAACTGTAAAATTGGACACTGCGGTAACTGATGTCTAGGTTTGGACACTCCGTTTAAATGTAAAATTGAACACTGCGGTAACTGATGCCTAGCATTGGACACTGCGTCCACTTAGCTGTAAAGTTGGACACTGCGGTATTGGTAACTCAAATCTAGCGCTGTTGCCGCATGTAGTCCCCTTAACTGTAAAATTGGACACTGCGGTAACTGATGTCTAGCATTGGACACTGCGTCCTCTTAACGGTAAAATTGGACACTGTTGTTAGTGATATCTAGCGCAGTTCCCGCATGCACTCCGCTTAACTGTAAAATTGGACACTGCGGTAACTGATGCCTAGCATTGGAAACTGCGTCCGCTTAACGGTAAAATTGGACACTGTTGTTAGTGATATCTAGCGCAGTTCCCGCATGCAGTCCACTTAACTGTAAAATTGGACACTGCGGTAACTGATGCCTAGCATTGGACACTGCGTCCGCTTAACTGTAAAATTAGATACTCCGGTAACTGATGTCTAGCGGGTGTGAGATGTTGTTGCTTGGATGACAGTTTGGGCACTAATTGCTACCAGTTTGACTACCAACTTGCCACAGATATCTGACATGGTGCTGAATTCGGCAATAAGGCATTGGGACTAATGTTATTAGTGTTGGCACCCAGCCAGGTAGTGGCAGTCGACAGTTTGGTGACTGCGGGAAAGCGATAATAACCCAGCCACATTGTTCACACATCCAAGGCGGCTGCTGGGGCATGCAACGGGTGCATCGGGTGCATAGGTGGGACAGACAGACGGACAGCTTCATTTTATTAGTATGCATAGATAAGAAACAATGTGATTGTGCTAAAGTGGCCACTGCATAACGACATTGGAGAGGGCGAGTTGTTTACAATTTATGCTTTACATTAGGTGAGCTTAATGAATGTCGAGAGGAAAGCTTTCTTACGCAAGCTAATTGTAACAGTAGTCAGATTACCGGACGGTATATATGGCATGAAGGCACGCCAGTCTATACCCTCGCCGACATATACTGCGAACATCAGATCCTTTTTACGTACGGGGCAGTTATAGTCATAACATACGATTGGTGTATGATATGTGTGTCTTTAATCGCATTGCAGGCAGCATTGCTAGACGCAGCCGAGAGCATTGACAACGTCAGCAGCGGTATTTACCAAACTGTACGGAACGACCAGGTACTTATCCAGAACAGAACATAAGGTTTTCATGAGTGGATTGAGATTTAGGCCACATTTGGGTATAGGCCTACACAAGTTTGACCGACACAACCCCCAGGGGCGGATCTAGGAATTTGCCACGGGGTGGGGGGGGGGGGGGGGTGCTCTCTGAAAACTTGTAACCGGGGGGGGGGGGGCCTGGGTGCTCTCTGAAAAACTTGCGACCAGGGTTTGGCAGGGTTTGGCACTTTGCGTACACAAAACTACCTAACATCGCAAGTCATTAAATTTTTGATTGGATTGTGTATTGGTTATGACTACATTTAAACTGCTATGGCTGCTTCTGACGCCTAATAGGCATTATGTGTCTTTTATACAGATCAGGAAAACATCCTTTGTGTCTCCATTAGATGACATCTTTATATCCGTTACAGGAACAATTACTCCTCGACATGGATTCACTACAAGCCAGCGCTGCAAATATACCGGTAAACAATGGAACATTATTATATATATATATATATGTGATATAGATATTCATTAAGCTAGACCGGAATTTTAACATAATGTAGGTTAAAGAAAATGCATCTCGAAATATATGTCAGTGAAGCATTGCAAAAAAGTTAATGAAATACACAGATACTAAAAATACAGCTCAATAGAGTTACTAAAAATACGGCATTAGAAAACTATATCATTGTTTCGATAACATTGTTTATTTGTTAATTGATCTTCATTTCATCAATACAAATATGGGTATAAAGTAAATGGTCAAATTAAGTTTACTTTGCTTTGAACGTAATATAAGGATATTAATTATTACATTCTCTAACTTGCACTCACTTTAAACTTTACTAATTTATATTCATATATGTATCAGGTTACTGTCAACACAACCCTAGAGGCTACAAAAACATCAGAAGAAATCCTGCAAACCAGAGGCTCGGATATCATCAAGGAGGTATCCATACATAACCAAACTTATGGCAAAACGGAACATTAGAGCCGTAAATTATCAACGCTTCTTATGTGTATGCGTATCGACCTGCAGCTTTCGTCCCTTATAATCCAGTTAATTACAGTAAATGCAGGAAAAAATTCGCTAATGACACTACATTTAACCAGCAATTGCATAACATGGTAATTAAGAAACAAGATTCTACGTTTCATGCTGAAGGCGACGATATTTCAGGAGGCCACGAACTACAAAGATCGACTGGTCGATGTCATCGAATCCTTTGTCAACTACGCGTACAAAAGTGTAAGTATTCCCAGGGCTATTAATCCATCCGATTCTGCAACGATGTGATAAACAGCATCCATATTTGACGGAGTCAGCTAGGTTTCACACTGGCATTGTGTGATACAGGTCCGCAGGATGGGCCAAAATTGCCTATAGGCGCAAGCGAAATGGATAACATATGCCTCACCTCCAGCTGAGCTACGGGACAAGCTGCAGAATCAGGCGACAAATATGTAGTACTTAAACCCTTAAAATTAAACTGGTATCAAAGGCTATATAAACCTCTCAAACAAACAAACAAATGATGTTCATACTTTCTATTCCAACATCAAATGTCAAACTTTATTTTGAAAGAAATTCATCTTCACAGCTTTATTCAGCTATGCCAACACTGGCAAGTGGAGCTGCCATAAATGTTCTAAAAAAACATGGTTTTAACCATATTTTTTACCATATCTTTTTCATTCATTTTTGAGCGGTGCGTATATATTACTTCAGTGGCGTGACAATGGTGTGGTGGTATGTTTGTGAGTAAGTTATAGGGTGGCTCTGTCCCTCAGGTGACCACTGACATCGGAGGCTGCCGTCCAGTGCACAATGTCTACGTCTCTCTGGTGGAAGTCGCCATATGCAAATACACAGTTCAGACGCTGGTAAGGAACAATAAATATTAATCTGTTAACAGTGACAATCCCAGATAGGAGGCGTGGGGGTGATGTTTAAGTCTGTGCACTGCAAAATTCATGATTGGAAAAAAAATAAGCTGTTAAATGTCGAAAAAAAATTTGTATCGAGACAATGGAGAACTCACCACATATGTGAGAAATATGAACAGTTATACACAAATTGGAATCCTATCTTGAAAATATCCGTGTTTGTGTGGTTTTGTCTCTTCAATTCAAGCATTATAACAAATGGTCATAGCATGGCCTGAACTGTCGACCATGGAAGATTGCATGCAAAGCTCATGGCGCCCGCATCTGGAGCTAGCTTCAAAAATTTAGCGTGTTCCTGGATTCTTCACAGCTGCATGATACTATCTGCTTTACTTTGACAGAATGGCTTTTGGTTTGCTCTGGGAATGTGTGTTTTCTTCATGATGCCATCGACCATTTTCAACGTGAAACTGGCCAAGTACTTCCGGAGAATGAAGCACATAATAGGCGAAGACCCAGTGTGAGTAGGAATAGGCGATAGCATTTATGAAATGGCATATGTTGGGATATTGTCCCTAATTTATCATTCAGCAGCATGCCGCCAGTAGCTTTAGATTTATTCCCCAATATGATAAGGATTATCCGTAATATCGCCAAAAAAATAGTTGAGCTTTTAACGCCATTGAAGTGTCATATGCTGTATTTCTCTAATGTCACATTTGACACGATGCCAGCAATTAATTGGGTTTACGCTGTCATATCTACTGCTTTATCCATACATGCAGCACGGAATTACCTAAGGACAAATGGTAAGAAAACATTAAACATGATTGGAACTTTTGTCAAATATGTGTTCCAAAAGGCTAGGGTCATATAGATTTTTAATACACAGTACATCAGTCTAAGCTTTCATTTGAATTCGGATTAGGCACTATAAAAGTTCAAACTATCTTGTAAATTCTAATTACGCACAACAGAAGTTCCAACTATCATGCGAATTCTGATTACGTACTACCGAAGTCAAAACTTCCATGTGAATTTTGATGACGCAGTACGCGAGGGCGCACTTCTCTCATGCGGGTTGTTAGATGACGAAGTCCACTTTGTTCTTGTATGTCGCTTGCATGATAATCTCAGAGAGAGCTTAATCCCACCGTATTATTGGAAACTACCAAATAAAGATAAATGTTTAGCACTAGTTATGTCACAGAGCACGAAATTACAGAACAGATTGTCTGAATATGTTTATCTGGCCAGCAAGATGAGAGAACCTGAATGACGTTCCAGTGTACTATTGTATGAACCCGCCACATGTCATTATGTGTGTTGCATCTTTTCAACACGAGGGCATCGGGCTCATTGTTGCTTTGAAATAAACTAAACTAAACATCTCATGAGAGTACGCTAGTACTGACCCATCAACCCATACAAGCTGAACGTGTTTTGGAGGTGGTACACAAGCTATTTTTCACGTGCAATAACTTGCTGACCAATATCTGACACAATATATAATCTAATCAGAACTTATCAAATTACGAATTTGTGTCTGCATCACACGCTTGCGAAAGTTGAAACATTTCGCCTAAACGTTGTCTCTGTTTTCTGCAGGGAGGATGGATACGCTGGACCGGAAGTAGTGCCAGGGTCTGGAAAGGAGCCATTCATGGGAAAGTGAGTAGCGTCTGTGATGCCTAAAGACCTGGTTGGTAATCATAAACCACACGCAGCTTACGCACGAAATGTACGTTATCGTTGTTCATAATCTTGGTGCTCATTATTAAGAAACCATATTCCGCATTTTAGCACTTTCTTCGTTCAGAAAATCCACCTCTTGGGTGAATACTGTTCTAGTTTGAACCCCATAATCGCTCGACAAATTTTCCACTTAGTACCTAGTAGTTTTGTGTGGCCTTATGAATGAATACACGAATATAAGTGTGGTTATGAATACAGGCGCAGGTATCTTGTCATAAGCGCGCCATACAAAAATGAGGCGTTTCAGGTCATGGTCGAAATAAGTATCTTGACCCTCAACCCCCTCTCGAAACCACACCACCCGCCCCACTAAAACAATTTAGCAAATACGATCTTACCCCATGGCACTGTTCTGAGCAACTTACTATGTAAAAAAGTGGCCCAAATTATGTAATATTGTTGCCGATGGACCCGTAAAATTAAGTCGCTCCTACTTGTCCTGTGGTTATTAAGCATGAACGATAAGGTTTTCCTGATTAATGAAGTTGTATTTTCTCTTGCAGGAATAAAGTGGCACCTATGTGGTAAGTCTCTCCCTCGCGCGAAATTTATCATTAGCACCCTGTGTATAGACATCGCTTAGGATATAAGAAATTAAGCGATCGACTTGAGAGTAGATCATTTTAATCATGATAAATTTCGAAGCGGACCTCAGATCGCGTCTACTCCATGGTTATCCTTTAGTCCGTATAATGCGGCCACGCATTATGTCATAATGGGAGGCTATATTGCAGATGCGGAGAAGACCTGCAGATATACAGATGGTATGCTGATTGGGTGCTTCGTTGCCAGCAGTCTGCGATGCCAAGTCCATGCTTACGCTGGAGAAAACGTGACCGTTATTGAAAACAGTTCATACTGTACAATTAATGTACCATGGTTGTGATCACTCAAAACGGTGTGAATAGACATGAGTGATAATTTGAGCGATATTAAGGCAGAGACGGATCCAGGATTTAGAATAGGGTGTGGAGGCTTCTCCTCATACAATCCCCTTCCGGATCCGCCAGTGATATGTACACATATATATACACATATATATTCAGCCATGTCCAAGTTCATGTCAATTTAGGTTTTAACTAATTTGACATAAATCGTGCTTAGCCTTGTAAGGGGGGGGGGGAGCAAGGGGGCGTCCTATATCCGTCCCTATATTCAGTCTGCAGGCCCCGCTGCAGGCTAGAGATTATGATATTATTATTACTAGTATTCCAGTTTTTGTGTCGTACACACAGGTATAAATCGGGACACTCCCAGCGGATCCAGGATTTGCTTAGTAAAAGGAAAGGTATAAGGGCGGTCTTCTAACCACGGAGGGGCACAAATCTCATTTCTGAGCTGGCCATTTCAAGGGTCCATTTAACCCAATATTTCTCAAATATGTCAATTGTTTCCCCATAAGTGTCTTTTTCAAACAAGAAACGGGGGGGGGGTGAGGGGTGGGTGGCCACGTTCTATCTATGCTTCGCCCTTGGATCCGCTCACACTCCTGGCTCTCCTCACGCTTAAGACGGATTTACTTCGATTTACATGTTTATACACGGTACTTGTATATAAATATGTAAGATGCTTGAGAACATAATACTCCAGTGTGTATACTCTGTCTATTAAGTTGTTGTTTAAAAAAGTTGCGTTAAGGTACGTTATTTTACGATAAGTCACATATACTGGGGGGCTGGGACCAAGTACGTAATAAGCTAATAGATTTATATGTACTCGCTATTTTTCAGAAATATTGGCCAAACCACACACGATAATATTTGCAGGCATATATTTCTTTACTATAAGTGTTTTAGGCCAATAAGAATGAATGTTTCTTTGGCGCCACAATACTCGCCTTAATTAATGGGAGAAGTGAGCTTATTTTGTTTTAATTGCCGAATTATACAATGCGTATAGATCTACGTAGAGGGCAGATTGTGGGTGGCTTCTGCGGCATGGAAGTGGCAATTTTGGTTATCTTTCATTACATAAATTTCTTCTCCAATGCTCCGCGTCGTTTGAAATAAAAGTGCTTCATTCTGCGGCAAACAATCGTGAAGTGTCTTTTCTCCTAACTTCTGTGGCCTCAACATCATACGCAACACAGTTTTATTTAGTGGTTCACTCAGGGGCGGATCTAGGAATTTAACAAGGGGGGGGGGGGTGGGGGAGTTGCTCTCTGAAACTTCCGACCGAGGAGTGTGCGCTCTGAAAAACTCGCGACCGGGGGGGGGGGGGGGTGCTTTGAAGACTTGTGACCGGGGGGGGGGGGTGCTTAGAGAACCGGACTTTAACAGTGTATGTTCAGGTTCCCAAGGGGGGGGGGTTGCTCTCTAAAGACTTGGGACTTTAACGTGTATGTTAACGTGTATGTTGTATGTTCTGGCTCCCAAGGGGGGGGGGGGTCGCAACCCCCATAACCCCCCCGCTAGATCCGCCACTGTTCACTTCTGTTTATGCGACCCTTTTCACCAGGTGGGGACACTGTTCGCCTGTAATTCGATTATAGTACTGGCCGGCACAGTGCTATGTAACATGTGATAACATTTCTAATTCGTATGGAGTGAACGAGGGGACGAGGAAAAAAAATATTCGCATTGGGAAGGCAGCACCTTTGCTAGGTTGAACAAACGTGCGTGGCAAAATTTAAAACTAACCGTTCTCACAAAAATGCTACTATAAAGGGCGGGTGTTCTAAGTAGCCTGCTTTATGGCAGTGAAACGTGGACTACATATGGCCAAGAAAGAAAATTAAATGACTTCCATTTCCGTTGCCTGCGAAACGGCCGAAGTGTTGGCCAGGGCCAACCTACCAAACATTCTTGCTCCTGTGAAGCCAAGACGTTTTCGTTGGCTTCGGAACGTTTATCGTATGCGTGCCGACTGCAAAAGGCCAACTAGACGGCATAAGCTTAGGTTTAAAGATCTTTGCAAGCGTGACATCCAGGCTTTCGGCATTGGTTCGAAGAGAGGATCTAGCATCCCAATAGGCGGAGATGGGCACGTGTCGTGCGTAAAGGAATGGCCCACCACGACGGGCTCCGGTTTGAGAAGTTGGACTTGAAACGCCAATGTTGAAGTCCAGTAAATACAAACCAAGATATATCGACAGGTCATCGATACGATGACTGCGGTAAGCTCTGTCGGTCACAGATATGCTTATTCAGTCATAAGCGCAAATGCCCCGACGCAAATGTTGTACAAACCAAAACCGAGCCGCGAATCCATCGTCTTTCGCAGACGGACGCCAACTATAAGAGTGAACATTCACAGTATGACAATGAACCCAGGAGGTTTCTCCAATAGACATATAACATAACAATGTCAAATAACGTCACATGTAGAATTATTGCTGTATGAGCAGTCACCAAATGTTGGATTGGATCGAGAAGCTAAAATTGACGTCATGCAATCAACAATTACTTATTAAATTTACATATCTGAAAAGCAAACCACAGATTTTATTTAGTTTATACTATGGACACTATGGACCACAAGTCGACCCCCCCCCCCATACACTCAATTACTCCTGGGGTAGCCCCACAAACACGCTGCGATTGAGGCCCGGTTCACAGCGCACATATTTCGGCGTATCTACACATTGCCGTATATGTCGTTATATTAAGCCTATTCATACATATTCAATGCTTAAGTTGGGACAGGTCAGGGAAGACGATCAAGACAAAGCTACAGGGCGTTCACAGTATCTATTTATTCGATATTAATAAACAGTTCACGGGGATACTTATATTAGAGATATATTTGAAATAAATAAAATTGCTTGGTATATTTACATATTATGCAATCTCCATTTGACTTCAAGTTGACCATATATATAATATATAAGTTGACCAATATAACACCATATGTTATATTACACTCCTGGGGAAGGCACCATGCAGTACTTACTGGACACATCTGCCAGCAGAGGGTTCCTCACATCACCTCTGCCCCACGTTACTGAATGGTTTTATATGGTGGTTTAGGCTGAATTTTGCACTTTTGATACATAGTTTGAAAAAGATAGACATTCCGTTGTCGTACGATCACAATAGAAGGGTTAAAAAAAAAAAAAAAAATCAAAATAACACAGGGGACAAAGTTTAAGGAGATTCATGACTTTGACCTCGATCAAACTCATCGATCGTAAACATAGTTCGAAAGTAACATGGCTTCCAATTAATCAAAATTGAATCCATTCATCCGGCACGGTACGAATAACACAGTATATGCTAAACCGTGGTGTTTGTGATACCAAACTGCGAATATATCTTCGATTAGATTGATTTCAAGTTTCGGGTATGAAGGATAATTCTAACGGTTAAATTTGATGTGGGGCAGAGGGACTATACAGCTATAGTCTAAGCGGAACGCCCTCTGCCGGGAGATTGGGTCATGGGCTGATATTACAATCGCATTTGGCCGGTGTTTTGTCAGATCGGAGGGGGGCGCTTTCGCTGTTGGAACAACCGTAAACACTATATGTAGAATTGACTTCTCAAGACTACCATGTTAATGGTTTGAAGTTCTTTATTGAAGTGACGCATTGTAATATCAAATACAGGAAGCCGGATAACCCTAATTACCATAATATGTTTTACCAAGAAAATAGTCCCATCCCTATAAGGCTACACCCTAATAAGGCTACCGTTTATTGTAGAATTATAGCCATAAGATTATATGGTATGAAATAGATCATAGCATTACATCCCCTTCTTTCTCAATTGAAACATATTACTATATGGAATCATCTTTAAAATTAAGTCGACAGGCAATGTTTAATAAGCAATAATACCTAAAGTTTGATTTAATCACTACGTCATCAGAATGAATAATTTCGACCACACACATATACATTCACAGTTCAATTGTCATAGCGCACTGGTTTCTTAACGGCACGGCCATGCCGAGTGCGATACAGCAAAGGTTCTGCTGCAGCCGCTGCAGCCGGGACGTCTACGGGATGAGTGCTGGCATGTGGCGAAGGAACGAGGCACTGCTTCGCAGGTGGAGGGGCCTCACCTGCGCCTGGCGTCGTCTTGTCTGTGAATGAGGGTGTCGACTTAAGGGCGATAGAAGGCATCGGCCTATCAGCGAAGGACACGTTTTTGGATTGGTCATTCCGTTCGCTGATATGCTGCCTATTGCGCCGGATGATATTCCCTGCTGCCGATGTTACCATATATGACCGTGGCTCTGAACACTCGCTTTGTACAACAGATGGTTGCCACTGCCCAGACACGGGGTTTTGGACACTAACCGGCTTCCCAACAACCAAGGGGGGCAAGTCACGAGCATGTTTGTCATGGTAGAGCTTTTGGTCCTCTTGCCGCTGCTGCAACCGTTGTTGAATGACATCGCGGTTGTAATGATTATTTCGCAGTCTCACTGGAACATTTCCTCGAATTTTGCGATTGAACAAAATTTCTGCAGGGCTTGGGATGACACAATCGATAGGAGTGGTGCGTAAAGAAAGTAGTGCAAGTTCTGGGTCCATATTGCTGGCTTTGGACTTCTTTAATGCATACTTCACTGACTGGATAGTTCGTTCGATGAACCCGTTGGAACGTGCGTAATGGGGTGAGGACGTTATGTGGTCAAATTCCCAGGTGCGTGCGAACTGCTGATATGGATGACTGTCGAAGTGACGGCCATTATCGCTAATTAACCTTTCAGGAATGCCGTGTTCTGCGAATACTTGCTTAGTAGCAGCGATCACGGTCTGACTTGTGCACTACCCATGGATTTCACGGATGATGGGGAACTTTGAATAGTAGTCCGCGATAATCAGATACGTCTTACCATCAAAATAAAATAAATCTGTTCCCAAAACTTGCCAGGGTCTTGAAGGGATTTCGTGTTGCATCAATGACTGACATGGCTGGGATTTCTGGAACTGAGCACAGGTAGAACATTGTGACACTACGTCATCAATATCGTCATTTATGTTTCACCAAAATACACATGTTCGAGCCAGTAATTTGCATTTTTCAGATCCTTGATGTCCAGCATGCAGCTTTTCCAGGGTTTCTTGCTGCATAACCTTTGGAATGATGATTCGTTCTCCCTTCAGTACAAGACCATCCTCAACTGATATTTCGTCCCGATATGCCCAATATGGACGCAGGGCTGTAGGGATCTCCTTCTTACTGTCCGGCCAGCCACCAACAGCGAGTTCCATCAAAGCATACAGGATTGGATCATGCCTAGTCTTGTCCTTTAACTGATCAAGTTTTGCGGTACTAAACTGGACAAAATTAACACGTAGATCTAGTTCAATGGCTTTACACTCACGTGTGATGGGTAGTCGCGACAAGTTGTCAGCGAGAAGCAACTTTTTCCCAGGCTGATACATGATTTTAAGGTCATACCCTTCGCTGAAGCCGTGGGGGAGCTGCCGTCAAATTCTTCAGCGAGATCATTTCCAGGGGTTATGGTCGCTGTGAACAACGAAGCTTTTGCCAGATAGATATGTATGAAACCGTTCACACGCAAACACAACTGCTAATAGTTCACGCTCGATATTAGCGTATCGTTGCTCTGCGGACGTGAGGGACTTGGATGCGAAAGCGACAGGGCGGTTGTCCTGTAAAAGAGCCGCGCCAAGACCACGGGAAGACGAATCGACTTGAATTATACTTTCCTTCCGAGGATCGAAGTAGGCGAGGGTTGAGTCAGTGCAGATCAGGTCTCTGATTTCCTCAAAACACTTCTGATGGTTATCAGTCCATTGGAAATCCACATCTTTCTTCAAGAGCAGGCGTAGTGTTGCTGTCCGCTGAGATATATTCGGTAAGAAGGATGACATGTAGGTAACAATACCTAAAAACTCTTCTAATTCCAACTTGTTGGTTGGTGGTTTTAGTTCATGGATGGCTTTAACCTTGTCTGGGTTGGGATGGCCACCATCTTGGTCGAACACCAGTCCAAAGAATCTGATACTCTTTTGTTTAATCTGACACTTGCTGCTATTGAACACCAGACCATTTTCAGCAGCGATTATCATCAGGTGTTGTAGGTTAGCATCGTGCTCACCTTCTGTTTTCCCGAACACAGCAACGTCATCTGGCATCCCTGTTGCACCTGAACATTTCTCTAAAATCTGGTCCATTTTCTGCTGAAATACATCTTGGCTCGTGATCAACCCAAAAGGCACGCGGTTAAAACAAAATCGGCCGAAGGGAGAATTGAAGGTGGTTAGAATCTGGCTCTCGGAATCAAGTACAACAGACCAATAGCCGTTCTTGGCGTCCAGTTTTGAGAAAAACTTTGCACCTCCCAGGTTGTGTCATCTCCTCCAAAGTGGGTACACGATGATGGCACCGCTTACTCGCTTTATTGAGGTCCTTGGGGTCTAGACAAATTCTTAACTGACCATTACTCTTTCGACTGTAGGCCAGGCTGTTGACCCAATCAGTTGGTTCGTCAATCTTACGGATAATGCCTTGACTCACCATTTGGTCCAGTTCATCTTTTAGTTCATCTTTCAACTGAATTGGACATTGACATTTGCGTGGCGGGTGAATGACAGGCTCCACAAGCGGGTCAGTGACGATGTGGTATAGGCCCGGAAACTGGCCCACTTTGTCGAACTGTTCCGGATACTGCTTGACCAGGTCCTCAACCGACTGGATGGAAAACGGGTTGCCGCCAGATTGCTGGATGTTACAGTGAAGAGTGATAAGTTGCATTGTTCTCGAGGTGGGAAGTCCAAGGATTGCAGGTCCATCAGCATCTACAACAAAGAAATTCTCAAGGGACCAGTCAGTGTCATTATGTTGACATTCAAGAGTTAAAACACCATAATGCTTTATCCTCCCTCCGTTGTAAGCAGTGAGGAATGTGTTGACATCCTCCATGTAACCATCTTCTGGTAAACCATCTTTATCCAGACGGGAAGAAAACATCCTCCTGTAGAGTCGCAAGGGCAAAGTGTTCCCTTGAGCACCATTATCTACTTTGACCTTGAGATCAGCCTTCAATTGCGGTCGATCGGGGAGCTTTATATTCAGTTTCGCATAAATCTCATCCCGGTCATCAGTTGTCTTAATTTCAGCAAATGACAAATCTGCAAATTGTTCTGACACTTCTGAGACTTCTGAGACGTGTTTGCTGTATGGCTTCTTCTGTTGGTAGTGGTTAGCTCTTGATTCTTGATGTTGCGGTTGTTGGCAGTGTCTAGGTCTTGATCCTTGCTGTTGCGGTGTAAATCTTGGCTTGGAATGTACTCTACCTGTCGAATTATGACGTGACATACAGACGTTTGCCCAGTGGTTAGGTTTGTTACAGACATGACATTTTGAACCGAAGGCAGGACATAGTTCTTTCGGTGAACGGGGATGGCTTCTCCCACAGTTCCAGCAATTAGTCTTGGCACTCTTATGTTGGGTTTCCGCTAGTTGCTGCATGTGATTGATGGATGCTTCATAAGTCCGTCCATACTCAACTGCTTGTTGAAGAGTTAATGTATTGTCCTTACTAAGCAATTCTTTCTGCAGCTCACGGTGCCTAGTGCCAATCATGAGCGCTTAAATCCATTGATCACTCGTAGGCTGGCAGCCGCCTATGACCCTATATACAATATATAGGATCATAGGCGGCTGCCAGCCTACGAGTGATCAATGGATTTAAGCGCTCATGGTGCCAATTATCAGTTGCTCTATGATGCGTTCGCATGCGTTCGGGCTTGAAGTTTGCATCGCGATAAAAAATCATCCATAGACTAATTTTCATTTTGGTGATATTTCTGTAGATAGAATCTAGCCACACGAAAGTTATGCTTGGGGTCCAATTGTTCGTCAAATTTAGCCCACACAACATCTGGATTCTTAGCCTCTTCATCTGTTAAAGTCCACGAATTAAATTTCTTCAGACCCTCTTCACCAGATAGCAATAGAATGTGGTCCACTTGTTTTTCTCTGACAATGTTTTTGACAGAAAAATATAGCTTGCATCGTTGTTTGAACAGTTTAAACGAATTAGCCAAGTCTGGAGAGTCCCATTCGATACGTGGCGTTAATTCAGACATGTTTAAAGTCAATTTCCGTCGTTAATTCACCAGTAATTACTCGACGTAGCTGAAGGCCGTTTGTTTACTACAAACTAACAGTTCCGTCCTTGACCTTCAAACGCACATACTTCGATTGGCTAACATGTGCTCGAACTCAAATTGTTACGCGTTAAATGTTGAGCAGAACTTGAGCAAAGGCTTGGTTGAATTCAGTACTGGCGTAGTCAATGCAGACGTAATAAGCATATCAATGACAGAAATTGTCACTGAATATAAATTGTTCATACCGTACTGTGTTGCAAAACACGTGCTTTTCGAAGACTTGACAGTGTCCGGAGTTCTGACGTGGCACTTTTCCGACGTTTGACAGCTCCTGTTCGGTTGTTCTTTTGTTCTTGCCTTTGCTTGTTGCTGGGCTTGTTCTTGCCACTTAATTGTTGCAGGCGGTTCGCGTTGTCGAAAAAACGAATTTTACCACGTGTAATTATGGCCGTTCATGACTGCCGCCGTCAGAGTGACATCGCTGCCACCATGTAGAATTGACTTCTCAATACTACCATGTTAATGGTTTGAAGTTCTTTATTGAAGTGACGAATTGTAAAATCAAATACAGGAAGCCGGATAACCATAATTACCATAATATGTTTTACCAAGAAAATAGTCCCATCCATATAAGGCTGCACTCTAATAAGGCTACCGTTTATTGTAGAATTATAGCCATAAGATTATATGGTATGAAATAGATCATAGCATTACACTATATATACTCTCTCGCAAGGGGGAGGCGTTACAGTTGTCGCCATATTGATTCTGCCGGATTTCTGGCCAAGGAGCGGACAATTGGGGTGCCGCTAAAAAATGACCCCTTCCGAGCGGATTTTGGCGGTAAAACGCCCCGACTACGCGGATTTTGGCGGTGAAAAAAGGGGTATATTTAAATTTGTTAAATAGTTAATTGTTAATTAGCGTTTGCAGGTGGATCGCCACATCGAGTAAAGTCGCCACAGTCTTACTTCAGTTGTGAATTGTACTGGTTAACTGCCACTCGCAACCCCGTTTCCAATTTTTGGCAGACCCTCCTTCGACTGGCGCGTGCCATATGCAAGGTATTAACTTATGGCTCTGTCTGTGACTCTACGTAAGTAATGACTATTCCCGCATTTGACTCATTATCCAACAACCAGCATTGTCACTATTAACAAGCCATCCCATATGCACCTACTAGCGCCACCTATACGATGTTGAGCAAGGGAGCTACAAACCCCCCCTCTATGACGGAGAGTGCGCAACGAAACAGCGCCCCTAGCGCCGAAGTTTTGCGTCGCGAGTGCGAAGTCTCAAGTCCTGTGACACTTGTCGTGTCGCTTAGGTCTTGCTTCAAAAGTAGTCGTAAATGTTTCACAAGGTTCGTAGAAGGCAGGTAGGCGATTAGGCGATTACTTTGGAGACGCTCCGTGGCAGCTACGCAAGCTAGCTTTTACCGCTGCTGTCGGCCGGGGGCAAATTTCAAGATTCTTGAAAAACGGTCAAATCAGCTGTAATTTCTCGCAACATTATAATTTTCAAGAATAAAACATAAAAATAATGAGTTTTGTGTATTTAATGCAGCAAAGAACATCTTGTATAGCCTGTCCAATAAACGCTAGATGGCGCTGCGAAATGACGTCGCGCGGTTCGCAAATGTGTGATTTAGGGGGTGCTTCTGTTTCCGCGATCGGCACACCTGCAGTTCTTATTGTAGTTACTTCCGCTTTATCCTCCCGCCATGGCGGCATTCTCAGGATGATTTGTCTGCTTGGGGAATTCAAATCGACCAAAAATAAAGCTTTTAGAGCCAGATGAATAGAGAGGTATGTTGGAATTTAATAGAAGTTGAAATCGGAGAACTTTCCGGCACGGGAATTTGAATTTAGAAGCCCTTATAACCCCATAGAGACAATTGTTAGTTCTGTATCTAAGGTTGCCTGAGTGTGCCAGCTTTCGATTTGACGCGCCCCCCTCCGAGTGGGCGATATTAGGAGCCGTTACGGACTTTGCGTTGCGTAAGAGATCGACGTCAACATTTAAATAGCTTCTGTTAAATTGATAGTGCGCGTAAATAGGGACGGCAGCATGTATATTTAGCCTAGAATTATGTGTTTGTTTGTGGATTACATGCTTTCAATACCAATTATTGAAGTATTTTACTATTTTTAAATTATTTAAAACTTTATTTCGAACTTGCTCCGATTTGTTTGACCATTAAAATTATAGTATTTATAGATCTGCCATGCATTTATTCATACTTTGGTATCATTGCACATCAACCTTGACTTAGTTAGGATAAATTTATCTTTGTATATTTCTTTTATGATATTTTTTATAAGTTTTAATTAAACTTATTTGATATTTGTTTAATTTAAATTAATAACTGTCGCAATATCTTGTGTTTAATACACTAACATTATTTTTCTAAACACATTATCAGTCTGATGTGTTAATATTAGAACTGAACTGAGGGATATTTTATGTTTAACTCTATTCTTATAATTTATAAATTTTATATGGGGGGGGGCGTGTGGTTACATGTAATACAATTCAGCCATATCTGCTATTTTTACATTTCTATGGACTGATTCATAGTTGGGAGGAGATACTTATATATTATATGACTGACAAACTAATCAATATTTAATAAAAGGGTTCAAACTGCTTCTGATAATTTTAATCACTTTACAATATCAACATATAGTTATACTGTTCTGTGCTATCTAACCTCTAAATAGTATACAAATCTTAAGGAAGTGATTTTATAAACTATGGAAGGCATTTAGCGTAACAAGTACACAGCCATCCCTAAATATTCTACCACCTTAAAGAATGCTTTCCTCTATAGAAGTTTGTTTCTGAAGAAGCTGAGGTAGGGATATATTGCTCTTTAGCTCGGTTAATGAATATAATATCTTTGTGGAAACGAAGGGTTTACACTTGTGTAGCCAGGCCTGACTCTAGTACATAATTTTGAATTTCCTCATAACATGCCAATGGTTTAAGAAATTCATTAAGGGTAATTTGCGATCATGAGGTCTATGCATGTACTGCCAGGGCATGATTCTGTTCTCTCATTTCCCTGGTATAGTTTCTTGGTTCCAATCCAGGCCTTGGCACCTAATGGCATCCATTTATTGTCCTGGGAGGTTGCTACATCCACTTCAGTGCATGTGTATTTTGATCCCAGTCAGTTTTCAGTGAAAAGGTGATTATGCCGCATGTAGACATATACTAACTGCACAAGTAATATTCATAAGATTTTATTCACAGGGTGGAAGCGCTAGGTAGTCAATGCAGGTATACAGGTGTCCATATAGTCTTCTATTCCAATTTCAATTTTCAAGTCCTTTCAAGTATTGTTTGATGCATGGTTAATGTCTTATGGTAAAGGATCCAGCCTTTTCTGCATGCACTATTCCAATATGTGTCTGTTTTTACTTGGAACCTAAAAGAAAATCAAACACTCATTGATGTACAGCATTAAAGTAAGATGACAAAGTTTAAATGTTTGTATCCTGTTAACAAAATGGCCAGATACCAACTTTAAAAAGTGATACAATAAATTAATTCAACAAATACATTAAAACAATTATTGCCAAGCAAATATGTAAATAATTGTATAGAGTTATAGCAATCTGGTATTCTAGTAGTGATAAGATAGCATATATTTGTTACCATAGTGTAAAATAAGTAAACACTTACCTCAATCTCTTTAATGTTTTATCCATGTCACAAAAAATTGTGCACTAAATTCTTATACTATAGCTGAAGTCATTTTGTAGTAGTAATCAACAACATGACATATCATACTCAAAAATGTTTTCGAAGTAAAGGTAGTTAGATTAGTTCTGTTTGTGACAATTTCACATTTTTTATATTTAATAATAATTTATATAATTTTAAATAACATATTTTATTAAAGCTAATATAGTTATAGAAATAATTTAAGGTGAGATTAACCATATTATAAAAGTATTATAAATTAATATTAATTATTCCTTGATATAATAAATTATTTTTTGGGCGCAAAAATTACCAAGAACAAGTTTTTCAGATTTTTGTTGATAATATTTCACATAATATAATAATGTATTTAAATATACCTAATATCATAATAAAAAATATATAAAGGAGGATTATTGATATAATAGAAGCATTATGAAGTAATGTTAATTATTCCATGATATAATAAAAACTTTTAAAGGGTATATATCACTATACAATTTAAAAAAAAAAAAATTCTTATTGTTAATATTGAAAATTTAATTAAAAAATCAGTGATCGCTGGTTAATTATCAAAATATATTATATTTATAAACGTAATAATGAATTTAAATAATGACATATTCAAAAACACATCACTCGGCCAAGTTTTATTGATTTATCTTGGACCAGTCTGAAGAAAATGGCAAAATAGTGACAAATTAGTTTAAAATTGGCCTTTTTTTACCCCGCGAAATCACAGAAATGGATACGGTGACCGAAATCTATAAAGTGCTATAACTTTTTTATTTATTAATATTTTTTCACCAGATCTTTTTTATTAAGTTTCTGATGCACTCTAGTTTCTAGATAGACATTAATAAATGGCTTTATCCGCATTTAAGTTTTTTACCTGGACAGGCTATCTTGTAGATCTACCCTTTCAACAAAGTTATAATTGTGACAGAACTCTTTCTTTTCATCGCCTGATTTCATGTGTTATTAGGCTTGGGCTGGGTCCCAGCACTAATTTGTAGAAATGTGTGACGCATTTTTCCTATCGATTTGCGCAGCGCCGCCCTGGCGAGCGCGTGTGAAAATGCATTGAGAACGTAGGCGACAACAGAGGTATAATGGAGCTTTAGCGGAGTGAGTTGAAGGCAGAAAGTGAGCCCATGTGCCTGTAGTTCCATAGATGTAACAGAGTCTGCGCCAATATGGGTCCAGTCGTGGAACTACTGTTGGCGATAGCCACAGCGGCCTGCTTGTAGGACTAATGCATCTCATGCATAAACTCAAGCAGCGAACGATCCATTTCCAAACCCCCGCCCAGAGTAGAGATTTGTGACGTCACAAGATGAACCGGTTTGAGAACGCCTCGCTGGCTTCGACTGCCCGCGGTGTTTGAATGAATGTACGTGCAGCAGGGAAGCTCTAACTTAGATGTTTATTTCGGTTAACATTATCTCATGATGAATATTTGCCACATGTAGATCTAGATAGACCTAGATCTATGACATTAGAGGTGTGGTCTTGTTGGTTAGAGCAACATTCGTGACAATGGCCCACATACTGTTACTAAAAACAAACAGATGCAGTGGCCGCTGCTACTGCCAGTGTGTTGGCAGCCTACAGGCTATGTATCTTCCCAAAAATGGAAAGGATGGGCTAGGCTACAGTAGGGGATGAGCCGTCTCGGGGATGTCTGTCCAATGGTAAACATACAATCTAGATCCAGGGTTAAATGTTTGTACTAAAAGAAGTTCTTTATGCATATCAGAAGGGTGGGAGGGCGGCATTTATCAGCCTAGCCTAAAAAGCATGCAGTGCACTAATCTAGTCATGATTCATCACATACTTTTTATAGTAATACTTGTGGAAAACCGAATGTTATGGTGTCCGGTTAGGACAAATAACTAAGTAGCTTTCACCAATTTGTCTCCTGGTTGCCCAATTAATATTCTATTTGATTACAAAACATATTTGCAGTTTTTTATCTAGATCCCATGATATAATAAGCATCACTTTTCATGAATGAGGCGTTCGCACTACCGTTTTGCGAAGGGCGTTTTGAGGTTTTCAACTTTTACAGTTCCTTAGCAATCTCCAGTCGAGATGGCTCAAAGCGATACGTACGGCGGCAGAACACATGCTCCATTTGCCAGAATACCTCCACTTGTTCTTCTTCAGCCTCACTATTATTAATTCCAAATAATCGTGCTGGTATAGCTGCATCCCAATCGATGCGGAGGGACGATGGCCCTCCTATAGACGCCATGCTCAAAAGTCGCGTTTACTGTATTGCGCAAGAAACCGGTTCATCTTGTGATGTCACGAATCAATGAAAAACTTGCCCCTGTATATCTTCTACTTTTTTTGGGTAGGTCTGTAATAAAATGGCTAATATTGTTAATATTGGTGGCAAATAAATTCAGTGCGTATGAAATTTCGTTAATATAGTGCAAATGGATGAAATATATGCAAAGTAACCTAGGACATAAGAGATGGACTTTAAACTCAATTGTTTCATTCTATAAATTCATAAACCTGATAAACATTGTCGTTTCAGCTGTGATGTGGCAAACGTATCCCGGGATACCAAAGAAATCTGCCGTATATTTCATTGAAACCTAAAATCAGTTTATATTTGTCAGCGTCTACTCTGGGGCCCCCTTCCCTCCCCTCCCCTCTGCCCCCCTCTCCTTTCACTGATTTACTGTACCTGTGAGTATATAGACATATTTTTTTCCTAGAAGGGTTCATTTTACACAGACGACATATGTCACCAGCCAATCAGGACACATTTTGAGCTTACAATTTTATAAGCAATAGTAGTTCTCAATGTCATATTAAACTGTGAGTGCAATGATTTTCTTCTGAACCTCTTGATCAAAAAGCATTCTTTGGGTGGGTGAACGGCACTTCAATGCCAGCCAATCTGAATTTGAAAAAGGCAGGTCTCTGGCTAATACCCAGTTTCACATACAGTGTCAACAGCTGCCAGCAAGAGGAAGGGGCGCTCTAGATACTTCTGTAGTCAAATATAGTTTGGGGCTAGGTCGCCTCCTGTTGAATAATGTATGTATACATGTGTGTGATGTTTCGTCGCAGAAACCTTTTCTCTTTTGTTAAGGAAAAATTCAAGAAGTTAGATTGTTTGGTCTTTAGCAGATAATTGGCGCTGGATATGGTAGGTGTTTATAGTGTGTTATTAACCTTAAGGCCTTAGATTTGTGTTCTTGTATATACAAAATTGATATTAAAAAGCAAAAACAGCTAGACATGCAACTTTTTGTGTGTTGGCGAAAATAGGGATGTGGTCAAAAACTACCTAATGGCTAAGTCGCTCTCACCACCACTCACCACTTAGATGGATGGACGAAGAGAGGGGGCCCAGATGGGGAGGGTTTGAGCCATGAGCTGATTAGTCTATGCTTTTTACTTATCCACCTCATATTTACTTATCCCCCCCCCCCCCAGTCAAAACATTGTTATAAAATTGTTATAAAAAAGTGTTTGTGTCATGTCATATGAAAACTAAATATCTTACAATTAATTTGATATATACTGCTACTATTTATAAACAGGCAAAAATTCATGCTGTACAAACTCTTCAAAGAGGTTATAGGAATGTAGTAACACTTTTATTCTATGTTAAGTGACACTACTCTTAAGCTTAGTCCGAATCTGTCTCTGCTGCAACTTTCTGTAATTCCATAGATGCAATGCGATCTGCTGCGATCTTGGAGAAAACAGGCGTCAGGGCCACAAGTGCATAGCTCTGTTGATTATAATCATAACCCCCCTCCACCCATATACCCCTGCCAGAAGCCTGGATTCATACCACAACACACATGTATGCAAGTGACACCAGTCTCCATATGAATCCACCTTGACATTAAGCCTCATTGACCCCTACCCTCCTCCACCCCATTCCATATGCCCCCCCCCCGCCACCACACCTCTTAAATTCTTCGGCCATTTTGCTGTTCAGTCATTATGAGTACATGTATGCACCAACCCGTTTTATTGCTAATATAAACTCAGGAAATATCTCCATCGGACATTGTTGGTTTCATGCATATAAATTCAAACAAATTCTTACGGCCACGAAAATGGGTAACGTGAGTGTATATGCATCTATATATTCACAGATAATTGTGTTTAAGACATTTGTCTGAAAGATATTTAAAATCAAAATGCTGGTGGAAAATTGCCGTATAAATTGCCATCAGACAATTAATGTATCAAGGACATTTCTCCGAAAGTAATCATGATTTTTGTGGAAATTTCTGTATGAGCAGCTATAAGTAAGCTTAAATGTCTTTTTTAATGGAAAGTCCATTTTGATGTATAACTTGCTCCATATATTGCCCCTGGCCGCTGGTTCCAGGGCAGTTCCCCACGGGCAGTTCCCTTCCTCCAGACAATTTCTCCCAGGACAACTCCCCCCCCCCCTTCGGATAATTCCCCCCCAGACAATTTTCCACCCCCTGAAAAACACACACCGACAAACGGAGAACCCCCCCACCCCCCCCCCGGCGAAATCCCCACTCCGGACCAACAACAGCGTGTGAACGAGTGTGGCGCTGTCTATGCTGAATTGTAAAAATGTCGACACCCGCTGCCATTCTGCCCCGCCCCCCCACCGGTCGCAGGTTTGCAGAGAGCAAAGAGCCCCCCCCCCACTTGCCGCAACCCTCCCTCCCCTTTTCAAATACCTGGATCCGGTCCTGGGTCTCCTGAAGCTCTAAAGGGTGGGAGGAGGGGGGGGGGGGGCTGCACACCTATGCTATTGCATACAACACAAATGGTCCTGCTTAACACTTTGGGCAGATTCCCATGCGAAATGTTTTTGTCTGCTTGCTTCCGATGTCGGCGGGGGGGGGGTGGGGGGGTGGTGTCAGGGGGGAAGGATATTGTCTGGAAGGGAGATTTCCTGGGCTGGAATTGTCCGGGAGCAGGAGTTGTCGTCGTGGCCTCAGATTATCCACCAGCTCCTTAACCAAGTTATAGTGACACTGGATGCCATTTGCGACAATTCCGTGACGAAACTACTGTTTGCTGAGCCTAATCTACCGCAGGGAGAGAACTACCACGTTTGGTCGGGTACTTCACCCAGGCCCGTTTACTCGATCAGTCATTATTATAACGGACGGGAGAAGCTTAACACAGAACCCAGCGACGGTTTACTTCCTGGATGTTTATTTATAACTAGGCCTACTTATCTAGAGGCCTACAGGATCTGACCCTGCTTTTTCCTTTTCCTTTCAGGCTATACTATAGATCATTTGGACCGTAGGGAGTCTCAAAAAGCATAATCATGTAAGTACAACGTAGCTGTGATTATAATAAATAGGTACTAGTTAGATGGCATGTTACGTCGGGTTATGTCGGGTGTGTTCTGCTAGGCCAGCCCAAATGGACGGTGCATGGTTCTGATCCCACCTGTGCAAATGTATCTGCCCTATGGGAAAGCTGCATCAATGTCACCGACCTATAACTTGGGATATGGCAAGCTGTTCGAACATAAGTAACTCCTGCAGCACTATTTTCCTTAAAAATTCCTTTTCCTTTTTTTTTATTGCAAAAATGTCTTGGCCTACAAGTTTAAATGTAGTTTTTTTTCAAACAATTCATAATGTAGTTAGAGAATTGCTGATCAGCAGCTTCAATAGATAAATGGATGAACATATCACAACCGTATAACATCGTTTCAGCTGACAGAGAGCCAGACCAACAGCTTTCAGGTTCAAATCACATCAATGTCTGTCTGCAACATGGGCCCCCTTCATTATTTCACCTCACAATTCCAGGGTTCCTCAGTCTGATTTTGCCCATATGAGCACATATGTTGCCTTAAGCAACCATGCATGTATTCACTGTATTTCTCTCTATCTATTTCCACCCATTTCTTCTCTCATAGGGGTAGTGGTTAGCGCACTAGTAGTTCATCTATAATAGATACCAAAATGCCCTGGACTTCTAGTCCAACAACGGGTAACTCCCTGGCCTGTGGGATAGACCCCACGTTAGGCTAATGCCCGGGGACTAATGTAATGCGTGCTCTGCTAGGCCAGCCCAAGTGACTGGTGCGTGATTCCGATCCCACCCGTGCAAATTTATCTGTTCCGCACCAAGCCGCAATCTGTAATCTATTATCACGCATTTCTTCTCTATCAGGGGTAGTGGTTAGCGCAGGTCAATGGGTCCTGGGTCCCAGGCCTGCGCACCAAATCTCGAGCATGTTGTATCCACTAGTCCTTTATCGCCCCAGGACTTTCTTTGGCCCAGTTTCGCCCTTGTATGCACAACCAGTTCCCCCAAAACACAAATGCATTAATCACCCCTGCTCCCCCACAAGTAACTAGAAGAACAAATAGTAGAATTTGAAACTGGTGTTCATTTTCTTTGACTTTTTGTTGCATCTTTCTTGCTTAGGTGGCGGGAAATAGCTGTATGGACCACCGGTGCCGTCGCTACTGTGGTCGCCGTGCCCCCGGTGCTAGGCGCTGTGGGCTTCACCGCGGGCGGCATCACCGCCGGATCCATCGCCGCCTCCTGGATGAGCAGTACGGCCGTCGCGGGGGGTGGCGGGGTGGCGGCCGGCGGGGCGATAGCCGTGCTGCAGTCCGTAGGGGCCGCCGGCCTGGGGACCTCAGGGATGGCAGCGGTCTCCGCCGTCGGGGCCGCCGCCGGGGGCTCGGTGCTCGCGGCGGTCAGATACATCAGAGGGTAACCGGTGGCGGGTTGGAACCGCACCCGTGTCCGGATGGTTGAAACCTGGGACCCGTTTCTTCTGTTGGCTCCCGGGTCATCAGTCGTCCCAGGAATACCTTGGCCTGGTTTAGCTCATGTGTGCACACAAGTGACCTAAAATAGCATGAAACTAACCTTACGTGCGTCAAGAATAGGGCGTTTTTTGTTGCTTTTATTATATAATTTTCTAGTCAACATAGCATAGATTGAGTGAAAAATCAACATGACCTAATCTTCTAGTATTCTATAATGTGTCAAATACTTCGAACTGTAAAATCATCTTGAACTGTTTATTAATATCGAATAAATAGATACTGTGAACGCCATGTCGTTTTTGTCTTGATGCTCTTTATCAAGTCCTCTGACCTGTCCCGACAGACATATGGACTACACATAGTAATCGCCTGAATTGCAACGTGTTCATGAGGCTACCTCAGGCTTAATATCCCGGTCGCGTGGGAAAGAAATCGTGACACAAGTGACTAAAGCACCAAATTTCGTACTCTTTCTAAGATTCACCTGTAGAATCTTTCTAGACGGGGGTGTCCGAGCTGAGAGGTCTTTGTCAAGGTCGAGTCCAGGTCAAATAGTCCGTTGACGTTCTTCCTACATGATTCCTCATATGAACGCCCTTCTTCATGTTAAAAAAAGTCACTGGGTGCTTCAGATGAGAAATGCCTCTCACTCGGTTATGGCCTCACTTTCTCTGAACTGGAGACAATCCATCACTTCAGTGACGCAATGTTCTCTGTCCCAACTGTTCCCAACAGCGCCTCAGGAAATCTTCACTTTTGCGTTGTTTTGCCCACTTTTCTATGCACTAGGGATTACTGAGAATATCGTTTTTTGTTTTGGGAAACGCCCTGAATTGCACCAGTGTTTCCCCGATTTCACAGGGATCTCACAGCTCTACATGTCTCTAACGTGGCCCGGAACCCATCGGGCATAGTTCTGCTGGTTTGTGGCAAAAAATCGATATGTCAGCTTCTCCAGGACACCAACTTACGGGGAAAATAAAGTTGTTTTTATATATGGAGCATGAGTGCCCAGAAGAAATGCGTGGGGCTCTCTGATCTTTCCTTTCCAATTGGCAGTAGCATTTGCTTCCTGGTCCGCAGTATCCTTGCCTTGTGACCCAAGCGTTTATTTGCTATCCATGCGTCAACCCTCCAAAACGCAGATTTTTGTGACGCCACAGTTGGTCGCAATAAATTTTTGAAGTGACCACCTGTCGAGAAAGCGCAGTTTTTTTGGTGGGCGTGGCTGGCGTTAGCCAATCAGAGAGCGAGACCCAAACCGGAAATAGCGAAACGGGCGATGTTTATCTAACTCCAGCGCGAAGCGAGGCCACGGTATATCTTTTCACGCGTTTCCGCTCGCCCCTGGACAAGCGAGATAAACCCAAATTCAACCGCATGTGGGCGCCACATGTATGGGCATCCATGACGTCACCCTCCGTGGCAAAATGGCGCGGCGCTTGAATTTACTGCGGACAGGATTGCAAATTTATTTCTTTGAACCCGTTGTTCTCTAAGACGTGTCGTGTTTTGCAAAGTTGCTTTCAGGACCAAAACATTACTAAGGCCTCACGATTATATTAACGTTTTTACCCGCTGTAAGTGTGGGACGTAAATGAAGGATTCGGCCCTCCGTGTGGATGCGATACCCGCATCGCTGATCACTGTAGTGTAATACCTTCCTTGCAGATGCGACCCAGCATTTACCAAAGGGCCATCTCAAGGTAAAGGCCACGGAACCTTGTGGCCAATTGAACGTGCTGAACGAGTGGCTGATCGACCGCCATGACCGGCACATGCCCAGGGTTGCAATGTTTCCGTTGGTTGACGTTCATTGTTGCATGATGCCATCTTTGACCTTGAAATTGCCTTGATAAGGCCGTGCAAAAAGGGGTTGGGGGGGGGGGTGGAATGATGGTCCATGGTTAACATAGTAATTGTTAATTGCATGACGTCAATCAGATTGTCGATCCAATCCAGTGTCGCCATCTGGTGAATACATTGGGTCGCATAGATAGAAGTGAAGCACTAACATAATACTATACTGTGCAGAATGTTGAGGCCTCGATAGGAGAAATGACACTTCACGATTGTTTGCCGCTGAATGAAGCACTTTTATTTCAAACGACGGGCAGCACGGGAGAAGGAATTCATGCAATAGAAGATGAACAGAATTGCCACTCCCGTGCCAAATGCCGCAGAAGCCGCCCACAATCTGCCCTCTACGTAGATATAGGCCTAGACTCATTGTTTAACGCGGCACTGTTAAAATAAGCCAACGTCCCCCAATAAATTAAGGGGTCTCCGAGGAGAGTATTGTAGCGCAAAATACTCCAATATACATTCAAGAGCTTCCCATTCTAATTGGATTAAATCACTTGACTTAAAGCAGTATACTTACATGCGCCATCTTAGATTGTTTACATTTTAGAATCAAGACTAAAAGTATCTCAAAATGATTATGCCTATATCTTTTATATATCTGAGAGTCTGTAAAACAACAATTTCAACATAAAACTGCGCGGTTTATTTATATCGCGCGCGGACGTGATAGCGAGCCGGTCGAGATCAGTGGCGGATCCAGTCGCCATTTTTTCACAGTGCAACCCCCCCTTGGCAAAAAGAGAGCAACCCCCCCCCCATCCGGTCGCAAGTTTTCAGAGAACAACCCCCCCCCCCGCCCCGGTCGCAAGTTTTCAGAGAGCAGCCCCCCCCCTTGGCAAAAAGAGAGCCCCCCCCCCGGGTCGCAAGTTTTCAGAGAACAACCCCCCCCCCCCCCCCCCTTGGCAAATTCCTAGATCCGCCCCTGGACATCACAAAAAATACCGAACAGCGAACAGGCGCGCAGGGATATAATGCCGGCCACCAACTTCTGCTCCGGTGACCAAATTGCTTCTCTCCGGATAGCCCACAGGCTTTTCAAAAAAATAGCGATCGATAACTTAAAAAATTAGTAGTTTATTACGTACATAGTCCCAAACCCCCAGTATATATGACTTATATACGACTATGAAAAAATATTTTAAACAACAACTTAGGCAAAGTATTCACAATGGAGTATTGTAGTTCTCGAGTGTCTTACATATTTATATACAAGTACCGTATTTAAACATGAAGTAAATCTGTCTTAAGTGTGAGAAGAACCAGGCGTGCGAGCAGATCCAAGGACGAAGCATGCATAGAGGAAATGTGACCACCCACCCCTCACCCTCACCCCCACCCCCACCCCCGTGGCGGACATTTTTTGTTTGTAATAAGGCACTCCTTTCCCCGGTAAAAGCATGGTCATCTTTACACGCAAACTGGAATACTTCACTGATAATGATATATTCGCCTACCTGCATTGGCACATATGCACACTTAAAGTATTCGTGCCACGGCAAAACAACTTTAAGTCATTATAATCTTCTGTGTTTTCACGCTTATATTATCAAGCTGGAACGCCCCAAATCGTAGAAGGGCATAATTTGTTCGACTTGTTTTCCCACCTACCAATTTAACTTCTGCGAGCAGGTCACGTCAAAGGGGAATACAAACGCATGTGCTTTTACATTGAGACAACATTACGCACTCAACCATGAGAACAATACACGCTCTCGACCACAGATGTCTACGCACTGCATCAAAGCGCACCTGTCAGTCTTGTGACTTCATTGGGGAATTTTCCAATAACGCTCAGATGCAATGCTCCCAGAAATAAACCCGCCAGATCTCACGTTTGCTACTTTGACGAACGCGTTTATAGTGATATCGTGGAATAAAAAAATGTCATTCCCATTAAAACAAATTGTTATTTGTTTATCTTTTCTAAACCGTAATTATTTCCGTAAAATGCTGGCATAAGGCCGAACAGATTGATAGCCACTATTACAAGGCTAAGCACGATATTTGTCACATTTAGTTAAAAAGTAAATTGACATTAACTTGGACATGGCCGAATATAGATGTGTATATATATATGTACATACCACTGGCGCATCCAGAGGGGGATTGTACGACGTACGTGATGTCTCAACATCTTATTCTGGATCCGTCTCTGCTTAAATAACGCTCAAATATCACTCATGGCTATTCACACCGTTTTGAGTGATCACAACCATGGTACATCACCTGTACAGCAGGAACTGTTTTCAATGTTGGACGCATGCATTATGTCCAATACCGAAAACTACACAATTAACTGACACACCAAACAACACAAGTCATGTTTTCTGATGCCAAAGCATGGACTTGGCATCGCAGCCTGCTGGCAACGAGGCACCCACTCAGCGTACCATCTGTCATTGCAGGTCCGCATCTGCAGTATAGCATTCAATTATAACATTATACGTGATCGCTTTATAAATACGGACTACAGGTTAACCATGGAGTAGACGAGATCTGAGGTCCACTTCATAATTTATCATGATTAAAATGATCTACTCTCAAGTCGATCTCTCAATTTCTTGTATTCTAAGCGACGTCTATACACAGGGTGTTAATGATAACATTTCCCGCGAGGCAGAGAGACTTACCACATTGGCCCCACTTTATTCCTGTAAGAGAAAATACAGCTTAATTTATCAAGTCCGTATCTTGTATGCATAATAACCACAGAACTAGCAGTAGCGCCTTAATTTTACCGGTCAATCGGCAACAATATTTCCTAATTTAGGTCACTTTTTTGATATTGTAACTTGCTCAGAATAGTACAATTGGATAAGATCGCATATCTATAACCCGTAATGGGTAAATGCACCACACTGGCCTTGCAGGAGGACCAACATTACGACCTGATGAGAATACAACGACAACGTACATTTCGTGCGTGAGCTGCGTGTGGTTTATGATTACCAACCAGGTCTTTAGGCATCACAGACGCTACTCACTTCCCCGCGAATGGCTTCTTTCCAGACCCTGACGCTACTTCCGGTCTAGCGTATCCATCCTCCCTGCAGACAACAAAGACGATCACGCGAAATGCTTCCCAACAAACGTGACGGAATCAGACCGGTACTGGCCCGATACAGGCCGTCCCATGCCGCCGGTACCGGTCCGATGCTGGCAGTCGGTATCGGGCCAGGAACACCGTGCACAGCGGCGCAGTAATGGGCCGATCCTGGCACGCCGGTATCGTACAATAACGGGCCGGTACTAAGCCGGTAAGCGACCAGCCCTGGCCCGATTGCGGCTCGCCAGTAGTATACGCACGTAGCTCGGATTAGGGCTATTCTACATCGTCTTATTGTGGTAATATAAATGTTAAAAAGGAAATTTCATTATTTATTTCAACCATAAGCAGCAGCGCAAATAGATTCACAGCAAAGACATCTCAGCATGGCAATTACCTCATCTCTATCACGCACACACAAGATTATATCAAAGATATTCTTTGCTGTGTCCCTATCATGAAAGCTTGAACGATAATAGGGATAAGACCAGCAACTGCAGGATCACCGATTGTTTAGCGAATACTTTCCAGCTAGATCTCTAATTAATTGGAATAATAATAATAATTAGTGCTAAACCAAATAAACTCAAGAAGCTAAAGTCAGAGCAAAACCTCTGCCGTTCAAACAGTCGTGCATCCCATATAAACCAGTCTTATTCGCTAGGTGGCGCTGAGAGATACATCCTCAATTTAAGTGAAAGTACTGCCCTCTACTGTGTCTTATCTGCCGATACTCCGCCGATATCGGGCCTGCACTTGCATTTGCCAATCGGGCCAATAGCGGCTTGCAGATATCGGCGTATAACGGTGGTATAGCGGCAAAGCGGTATTAACGTAGCTTAATAAAACAATTCACATGAACACTTATACTGGTGTACTGCGTCTTCAAAATCCATATGATCCTAGCCTGTTAGAACTAAATATTGTGCAGGAGTTCCAATCATGTTCAATGTTTTCTTACCATTTGTCCTCGGGTAATTCATTTATGAATGAATGTATCGATAGAGCAATAGATAATATGACACTCCAATTGTTTTCGGCAATGTATCGGATCATCCTTATCATCTTTTGGAATAAATGTACAGTTACTTGCGGGCATGCAGCTGAAAGATAAATGAAGGACAATCTCCCAACAGATGGCGTTCCATTAATGTTATCGCGGATGTGAGGAACGAGCGACCTCAATCGGGAGAGTGACTGGCGGTTCTATGCCTACTCACACTGGGTCTTCGCCTATGATGTACTTCATTCGCCGGAAGTGCTTGGCCAGTTTCACGTTGAAAATGGTCGAAGGCAGCATGAAGAAAACACACATTCCCAGAGCAAACCAAAAGTCATTCTCTCAAAGTAAAGCAGATAGTATCATGCAGCTAGTGATGGATCCAAAAATTTGATGAAGCATCGAAGGTAGCTCCGAATGCGGGCGCCATAAACTTGCATGCGATGCCATGCTATGGTCGGGTGTTTACAGGGACAAAGGCATGCAAACACGGACAATTTCAAGAGAGGATTGCAATTTGCACTTAACCGTTCACATTTCTTAACAGCTCATATAGAATAGAAGTTTGAGGCCACAGGTTGCAAACATATTTATGTCAGGCTAAGTTTGGGGCTGATTCTTGGATAATGTTTCGGCCTGTTTCGGTTTTTAGTTTATTTCCTCTAGCATATCAGCGTACATGCGTGAGACACGAACAGTGCACCACAGACTTGAACAGAGAAGTTCATGCTTTAAGACCCTCACGCCTCCTATCTGGGGTTGTAATGTTAACAGGTCAATAGTTCTTCTTTCTTACCAGCGTCTGAATTGTGTATTTGCATATGGCGACTTCCACCAGAGAGACGTAGACATTGTGCACTGGACGGCAGCCTCCGATGTCAGTGGTCACCTGAAGGACAGAGCCATCCTATAACTTACTCACAAACATACCACCACACCATTGTCACGCCTTTGAAGTAATATATACACACCGCTCAAAAATGAATGAAAAAAATCAATATTGTAAAAATCATTTTCTTTTGTGACATGTGTAGCAGCAGCCCCACTTGCCAGTTTTGGCTTAGCTGAATCAAGCTGTGAAGATGCATTTTAACACAGAGTCTAACATTATACACGCCGTTAAAAAATGAATGAAAAAAATCAATATTGTAAAAATCATGTCCTTTTGTGACAAGTGTAGCAGCAGCCCCACTTGCCAGTTTTGGCTTAGCTGAATCAAGCTGTGAAGATGCATTTTAACACAGAGTCTGACATTTAATTGATGTAATAATTATACCAGTTATGCAGTTATGCGTGTTATATACTTACCATGATAGATAACATTATATTTACCATGATAGATAACATTATATTTACCATGATAGATAATATCAGAAAATATTGTAACCTGAATGGGACATCACTTGTTTGAGAGGTTTATATTAAGTACTACAGATTTATCGCTTTATTCTGCAGCCTGCACCCGTACCTCAGGTGGAGGTGTGGCATATGTAATAATTTTGGCGCATTTTCGGATGGATTAATAGTATTGGAATTACTTACACTTTTGTACGTGTAGTTGATAAAGGATTCGATGATATCGACCAGTCGATCTTTGTAGATCAAGGCTTCTTGAAATAGCATGAAAATAATGACGATTTTATGAAGTTACTGGTTGGATGTAATATTAGAGCGTCAATAGCGTGTCTGTTCAATTATACTGTCATTAACTTGATCATAAGGAATAAAAACTGTGTAGGCCTACGGTCGATGCGTATACAAAAAGTACATAATAATTTACCGGTTTGATGTTTCGGGTTGCAATAATTTGGTTTGTTTATGGATTCATTAACTTGATAATAAGGAATAACAAATGTGTTGGCCTACGGTCGATGCGTATACAAAAGTGCATAATAATTTACCGGTTTAATGTTTCGGGTTGCAATAATTTGGTTTGTTTATGGATTCATTAACTTGATAATAAGGAATAAAGACTGTGTAGGCCTACGGTCGATGCGTATACAAAACGTACATAATAATTTACCGGTTTAATGTTTTTCGGGTTGCAATAATTTGGTTTGTTTATGGATACCTTCTGGATAATTGCCGAGCCTCTGGTTTGAATGAACTCTTCTGACGTTTTTATAGCCTCTAGGGTTATGTTGACAGAAGCCTGAGACATACATGAATATAAATTAGTACAGTTTAAAATGTCTACCCGTAGGAGAATAGAATAATTAATATCCTTTAATTACGTTCAAAGGAAAGTACATTTTTGTAAGACCTTTTACGTTGTACCCATATTTACATTTTTTTTTACTTGAAGATCATTTAACACTTAAACGATGTTATTGAGACAATGATATTGCAGTTTTCTAAATACCGTATTTTTAGTAACGATACTTTCTTGTATTATCAGTATTTGTCTATTTCATGAGGGTTTCAATATTTCACTGATATATGTTTCGGGGTACATTTTCCTCCAACCAATTCATGTTAAAATTCATGTTAAATGTTTACTGTTTAAATGTAAACTGTTTACCGGTGTATTTGCTGCGCTGGCTTGTAACGCAACCACATCGAGCAGTAATTGCTCCTGTAACGGATATAAAGATAGCGTCCAATGCAGACACAAAGATATGTTTCCCTGAAGTGCATAAAATAAATATAATACCTTTTAAGCGCCAGGTCTAACTATAGCAATTTAAATTTAACCATAACCAATACACGATTTCAATTAATTTTGTATCTATCAGATATCAAGAATTAAAAGCGACTTTAGATCGCAGACGTAGATGTAGACAACATGCTGAATGAAACTCTACCAGTGGATAAGGGGGCCGTGGGGCCAGTGCGGAGGGCGGGGGGAGCGGGGGGAGGGGGGGGGGGTGTTGGACAAACTTATGCATACCCGAATGTGGCCTGAACCTCGATCCATCCATAAAAACCTCATTTTGTGACCTGGATAAGTACCTGGTCGTTCCGCACAGTTTGGTAAATACCGCTGCTGACGTTGTCAATGCTCTCGGCTGCGTCTAGCAATGCTGCCTGCAATTCAATTAAAATTAAAAGCACACACATATCTGTTTAATACACCAATCGTATGTCACGTCCACTACGGCCTCGTAAGTAAGAACGTATTATTAGGTATTCGCAGTAAATATTGACCAGAGTATAGACTGGCGTATGCGCGTGCATGCCATTCAACTTCCGGTAACCTACTGCTAATACTACAGATATTTTGGATCCCGTTAGAAATCTTTTCTCTCGACACTCGTTAAGTTCAGGTAATGTAAAGCAGAACATATAAGCAAGTTTCGCCCTCTCCAATGCCGTTATGCAGTGGCCACTTTAGCACAAAGTGTGACCACGTGTCTCCTTCATTACATTGTTAGTTATGTCGCAGATTATGTACAACAGATTTGCAAAGTGAACAAGATCCTCATTTATCTAATTTTTGCCCGCATATTAAAAGGAAAACTAATAGTTTGCGGACGAAGTGATATATATTCGAAATAATGTTGTTATTGCGCTCGTTGGATGCTTCGTGTAATCTGCATAATGCTGTAAACATACCGAGTTGAAAATGAAAATAACAGCTAGACCGCGAAGACCCCGTGCAAAAACATCTAGATCCCCCACCGTTGTGTCTTTGCTCAGCTAGATCATTGGAGAGATAAACAGAGTGAAAAACACCGGCACTGCGAGCAGACTTTAAACGGCAGCTTATCGATAAATGTCCATTCAACCGCAATTAATGTCTCGATAATATCAATTACCAGTGTATTAATCATATAGTTACGTTTCGGGACTTTGGCTAATGCTATGGATATCTAGTATTGTGTAACTTGCATGTAAGCCATGTAAATAACAGGTAATCAATGTCACTTGTAATAGATCTACTTTTCGGGCCGTATTTATAATAATGGCGTAAGTTACACACGAAAACGTCATAGCCTCTTTCTAAAATGGCGAGTCGTATATTTCTATTGTCAGCCGAGAAAACCTTTTCAAAATGTTCTATTTAGCATTAAGCAGACTTGCGTAGTGCTAAGTCTGGCTATGCATGGCGGCCCTGATATCTAGTGTTTTCTGTCTCTGTGTCGTGGCTCGTATAGGTTCTGACCTCGTCCTTGAAGCTCTCGTAATCAAGTTGCGTCGACTCGCTGAAGTCTCGCAGCTGTTTCTCGGTGTCAGCTGAGATGATAGTGACGTCAGAGAGGTCGATGTTAAGGTTGTCGATTTCAGTGTCCAGATCGATGTGCTGTGAACAAGTCAAAAAATGAGAGTACCGCTTGAGCAGAATCCTATTTCCAGAGAAGGACAAGGAGCGATGCTGGTCTCTGTCCACGTCATTGTCGAATTCTGTATACCTCATATACATACGATACTGCCTTCCAGTGGAGAGCCGACTAGAGTGCGAGCAAACTTGTTCGCATGGGTGATTGATTCCTCGACTAGATTGTTTTCAGTAGACATATTAAGTATTTCCCGTCGAGGAATGCGTTGAATTCAGGCCTGCTACAAATATAATACACGAAATATACGACGGAATAAAGCTATCACACTAGAATAACCCCAAACCACATAATTTTTTTATTTATTTCTGTAATCGTACAGCAAATTGTAACATCAGACAGACAGAATACATGTTATATTGTTAAGAATCTACAACAGTGCAGGAGAGGGATCATGCTAGAAAAGGGATGACTGGTTTCCATTTTCTCAGAAATATTGTCTCGCTACGATATTGTTCTGTTATTCCAAATTTGTCTATATCGTAATAATATTTAATACAATTTATAAAGCCACACAGAACAGGGGTAACATGAGTTCATTTACACTGATAGATATATTTTTTTCCAATGATAATTATATGGTTAAGCAGGCGAGAAAAAGGCGGGATTGTCACTCCTAATATCACAGTCTGAGCCGAAATGAATGCGCCAATGTCTTAATTGTTCAGTGACATTTCTATACAAAGCTATAAATTTTGACCATAATGACTTCACTGGTTGACAATAATAAAATAGATGTTCTATAGTTTCACACCCGTTACCGCAAAAGCCACACAAATCAGAGTTCACTATTTTACTCATGTATAGGAATCACATAATACTACCATGGATAAAAACGTTGTTAATGAAAGTTTACCTTCTTCCAGTCCAGTAGTGCCTTAAGCTCGAATTTTCTGCCGAATTGCAGAGCCTCAAAGGCTGGTTTGTTCTTCTCGCACTCACTATCAGGACAAGGAGACGCGAAATATCAATGCAATTTATATTTAAAAAGAACAATAAAAAAATACGTAATTGGCCTGTCGAATATTTCCTCCTATTAGTGGGAAAAACGCGAAAATATTTGGCTGCCGGAAACGCCTTGCTGTTTTAAAGGGCTTTACTATGTGAATGGTAACATCTTTTTTATCGGTTCTATGAATAACTTACATTAGGACATGAGGAAACGTTAGATTGATTGTTGGATCGTCAAAGAGCATGTTTCCAAGCACATAACCTTTGAATATACCATCCGGACCGTCGATTTGCTGCAAACAGATAGTATTGTATTTATATTAAATTTAAAATGTCACACATTTGATTCCATATACTCACAAATGTCTAACAAAGTACGGTCTAACAATAAAAAAAACCCCACTAAAATGTGCGGATTATGAAATAGTATCTCGATTGCTTTATACGTTTTCGTACCTTTATTGCGCTGACTTTACAAATATTGCAATGTTATAAGCGATGTAATTAAGCTTTAAACAGTTGGAGCCACGCCAAAACAAGCTTAGCTCATATTATTCTTCTGTGCCGGTAGTAATAGTAGAAGGGAATACATTTGCCATTTAGATTTAGACACTTTAAAAATACATAATAGCACACGATCGATTGACACGTGGATGAGGTTACCTGGAGTATTTTGTACTGTGGGTCGAGCAAGGGACGACAAATCACTGTCTCCAGGTTGCCGCCAGCAATGAACAATAAACTAACTAAGAAGGTCAGCAGCCAAGAGAACATGAAAATGAACCCTGTGGCCCTGGAGAAAGTAATGAGGACATTAGTCGACCGATTCACTTCACATTGGTATTACTTTACGTAGGTAGAATTATTTCTTATAATTAAATTAACTGCAATTAGAGTAATGTACGCCAAGTTACAATGAAATCATAAAGTGATGAAAACGGCTTAAGACGTTTGAACCATCCTCTCAAAATGTCCCACCAACCTTGTATCCATTCTTTACCGAGTGCTGGTTCAATCTGGGGACGGAGCATGATTTTGGACTAAAGTAAAAAATCCCCCCACCCCCCCACAACAAAAATAGGTCATACCAAATTATACTGTGGAACGACTTAATTTGGGGGGAAAATGTTTTGCAATGTCCAAGATCTGGGCGCCGTACTGCTGAACTCACGCCATGAGACAGTTGCCGCCACAGTTGGAGACGCAGCCTCTCTCGGTGGGTTTGACATCGCCGCGACAGGATCCCGCGAGACCACAAGTCAGTCCCGCGCATTGCAGGAACACGATCAGCAGAACCAGACTGGACAGTCCCAGGAGGGCGTACCACCTGCAACCATTATGAGACGCCAAACACGATATCATGCAGGAGATTCTCCCTCACGTCGCCATCAGACATTATTCCAGGTGACATCTGGAAAACATTGGAAAACGCAAAAACTCTATTAAACCAAATATATATGAAATTCGGTTTGTACCGGTTTTCACTGTGTATGGATCAAATAGTTTATTTTATATATAGGCAAAATAATTTATACGTCGCCCAAGCACACTTTAGTTCGTCCACCATTGGGATGTGTTTCTGGTATAAAGTCCGATCAGAGCACAGTCGCGGGTTCCTACAGTTTGTGGAAAGGGTTTGCGCCATGTTGGATTGAAAACTTCCAAAAATAGACTATTAATTGTTTGGCCTCTGACCTGAGCTGGTCATATTCTGTGAGGTAACTGATGTAGTCACCGACTTGCGGCCCCAGTGGGTCGAGAAGATCCGGCACCTGCCACAATGACGATGTTAAGCAATACAAGTTTCATAATACAACGCGTCTTTATGACACTATATCAGGATCAATTCATCATTTTTAATTTTGTTTACGTTACCCTTTGAAATAACACTTTGACTGATGTAAAGGTTTAACGATAGATGATGTATATATGTCAGTGAGAAAAAGAAATGAGAAAGGTAACCTGTTTCTTTGGCCGACGTTAGGTTAATGAAATATTTACCTACAAGATATGTGTATATATATCTTTTAAACATTTAGTTTTAGACAGAAATTAATGCTATATTTAATATCAAGGTACTGGGATAGGATTGCTTAATACGTTGACAACAATCAGTTGAATACAATTCCAACCAGCGTTGACCCATGACTGACGACGAGTTGCCATGACGACCCCCACCCCCCTCCCCCCTCCCCCTGGTGGGTAATCGCTTCTATAACTCGAAAAACATAGATGGTATCATGCCGTCAATATTGATCTTCCCGTTCTCGCGAAATCATAACCTTTAAGGTATTTAAAATACCTCCTTTGTGAAACCATCCAACGGAATCAAATTACTGTCCGTCACAGCTATACGTTTATTGATTGAACTTGGGTTGACTTACCATTCTCAGGACATCCCGGATCCCAGTCAAACTGGACTCCAGTTCCTCTTTAAAGTCATCCAATAGGTCTGATATAGCTGTTATAGAGATACCGATGGAAGCAGAATTAATACAATTTACTTACTTATGTTAAGTATTGGGGACGACGTCGCACCTCTCGTTTGTATCCTACTCTCGCAATATTTAAATGCCTTTTTCATTTACTCTTAGGTCTTAGACTCTTAGGTCTTAGACCGTCTGCTTCAGATAATGAATACTCAGCTTTTGCTATGATTTAAACAATTACATATATTGTATTGATACTGCAGCTTTGCCAAGAAGATCACGGTTGTGTTATGTTCTCGTGCTTTTTTTCATTTCTTGTCTATCATTTGATGAAGGAAATTTCTAAAGTTTTCGTAATAAATTGTTACGCTAGCGTCGCTTACATGGCTACGATAAAGCACTGTTGAGACGTGTGTAATTTATGCATGGTTACATTACTGTGCTCATATGTTAGTGTCCTCAAGTCGTTCCTGTCTCCTTTAAACGCAATGAACACACGGTTAACCCAGTGTGCCTCAAACCATGGAATCATTGATAGTACAGTATATGTACATTATGTTTCAATGCCTAAACTGGTCTACACGCCAATGTTTTAATCCTTTAACAGTTATGCCTGCCTGCAAACATATACATGTTGGAAGCGGGGAGTGGGCGGTGCCTCACCAGGGGGGTGGGGGGAGATACTCTCTCTGAATCGCGAATCCCCAAGAATTAAGGAGAGCAATATCGAATCTCCCAGATTATGACTTTTCAAGACCGAGCGCGAAAAAAACCTCTTAAAAGTGATATCGCGAATATCGAGGAATTCACAGACTGCTATAACGGATCGCGGTGAATATCGGTAAAGGGTCTTCGGTTTCCAAGCAGACTGGGCTGCAGATCAACATGTCACGGGTTCGCGCCCTGACACCTGTATCTGAGGCATTTTTCTTAATATTAAATCATTGTCCCGGGGTGGGGGGTGGGGCGGCGTAGTCTGCGGTCTAGTGCGTCAACCACTACACTAGGGAGGCCCTGTCACTTGTCTAGAATACACGTATATACATTGAGGCCCAATCCCTCTATCAAGACACAGACTTACATGCACGCATGCCCATCGTGTCATTAACCACTCTCCAGGGGATATTGTCGAATTCTTTTCGGTTCTGTATGACAGAGGAGGAGACAAAACATAATATTTCACTGCATTGTATTAAAGTTACTCATACAGCAATATATTCCCTTTAAAAATGTTATGAATGGAAATGATTCATTTAGGCTCTAAGTGCATCACAACACACCAATTGTATGCGATAAATAATATGGATGCTGTTGTTTTTCGCCAAACTGTTGCATCTCGTGTTGGAAAGTGCGGCTTTCTTGTGTACTGAGTCATCAAAATTAGTTCTTGGCTCCTTTAAATATCAATCAATCAATCAAAGATTCGAACCTGTTGCACCTGCTGGGACAGATCTTGAGCTCGCACGTCCTCCAGCAGAGTCAGTTGCTCCGTCATGTCAGGCAGCTGTTGGGGAGAAAGATATACAGAGGCGTTGCTTAGCAACAGCACGTCAAACCCAAACCCAATGAAGTAAATTTGTGTCCCGCTATAGCGTACATTAAAATATAACATAATGAAGTATATATAGGTATACGCGTAAGCGGGTAGGGGGATGGGGTGAGGGCCGGGGCGGGGAGGGGGTGGGGGATTGAATGGGAATGCACCACTCAGTCTTTACCAAAAGAAGATTACACCGGTGGCTCGGTTGAATAACGCTGCGTTTTTTCAATGCGAGGTCCTTTTTTTGTTTGGGTGGTGGGTGAATGAAAGAAGAGGGGAGGAGGGGAGGAGAAGAGTAGGGGGGGGGGGGGAGGGGGGGGAGGGGGGGGCTAGAAGGCTAGAAGGACACCCACCGCGGAAAAGTTGGAGTCCATTTTCAGGAGATTCGTATCCAGGCGACTGCCTGGGGTGATTAGACTGATGACCAGGTCTGTTTTGATCCGGGCTGCCTCCAGGTCCCTCTCCAGCTGTTCCCCGTTCCAGACAAGCCGGACTCTGGTGCGGTTTACGGCCTCCATGTCATCTCCCAGCATGTTTATCACTGAAAGTCACGTTGACTTCAATTTTATCTTAAGAATATAATAAGATCGCGTATGTCGTCGTTTCATATAACATTAGAATGAAGCTTGGCGAAATATTCTGTCCCGGTGTGGTTTACGGGATCGTCCCCCATGCGGAGATACCCCTCCCCACCCTTATATATCTAAAATAATGGAACCGTACGGACCCATGGAGCGGAGAGGGTCAAAGTACCGTGTATGTTATATAAGGGGGGCACATGGCGGGACACTTCCGCATGTCACACCGAGCTCTGTCCTCGGCTACTTTGAGTGGAATATGATGTCACCAACCGGCTTCGAAGTCGGTGATACTGCGGAGAGCAGTGTCGATGCCTCCCTCTTGGTTCAGCTCATCCCTGGCGGGCACACCCAACAGTGACCCGATGTCTGCAACAGAAACACGAGCCTCGATCACCAGATGACACCTCACAAGGCATGCATCCAGTGGGGGGGGGGGCAGGGCGGTTGGGCGTGGGAGGGGGGGGGGGGCTGCAGAGGCTAAAACACCAACATTTCATTTTATTTCATTTTCAAATTCTGGATATGCCACTGCAAGGCGGAGGTAGAAAATGTGACGTTCTGGAGCTCATCTGGACATACACATGACGCATAAAGTTGGTTCATGTAAAATAAATTAACATACCAACCAGGTGTACATAAGCGATTTATACTTATTTATCACCTCCCTTTTCGCACTTCAACATTTCAAGTTAGATTACTTCACGAAATGAACCACTGATACAGATATAGATGTCACATACTCACAGTTTAGATCTCTTTGCAACACTTTTTATTTGTGAAGCTATAGCCTCCAATTGCCACGAACTCCAATTCCTGGATAGACAGCAGACATTTTTTAAATACGTATAAAATTGGACATTTCATCGCAGAAAATGCGCCATACTTAACGCAATATATATTTCATTTGATCGTCGCTGGTCAGACTTGTGTATCTGATGGTGTATGAGATGGCGAGACAATTCACCTGCAGCGTGTTTGTGACGTAGCTGTTCATGTCATGGACGATGTTGGGGAAGGCGGAGCCCAGGTTGTGCATTCCATCCTTCATGACGTCATTGGTCACCAGCATGCAGGCCGCACCAGCCCTGCAGCGACGGAGGAAGGGTCCGGCAGGGATCAGTTATGGGTCAGGTATTGGTCAGGGAATGAAGCATGGGTCAGCGGATGAAGCAGATGTCAGGAGATGAAGCAGGGGTCAGGATATGGTGCTGGGGTAAGGCAAGGAGGAGGGATCAGATATGGTATAGAGCATGTCAAGGAATGGAGTAGATCAGGGGGTAGAGCATTGGTCCGTGGATGAAGCAGATGTCAGGGGATGGAGCAGGGGTCAAAGGGTGGAGCAGGGGGGACGGATAGCGCAAGAATCAGGGATGGAATAGCGGTCAGTGGACATTATCTTCTATAGAACGTAAGCCGATATTTCTATATAAAAAATTTTTTTTTAGAAGATGTAGGGATACTTCTATAGAGCAATTGGTTTCTATAGAACGTATATAGGGGTGGGGGGGGGGGGCAAGGGCTATTCACGTTCCTGGTGATCGGTCTTTTTTATTTTACGTGATTTGGGAACAAGGTCTGAATATCCTCGTGAATCGGGAATCCGGACTTCCTCAACCCTCCGTGATTCGGGATTACGTTTTAATGATTTTCGTGAACCGGTAACCACTTAGTATTATGTTCGTGATTTGGGAACACGACACCTGCCTGCCCCCCCCCCCCCCCACCCCCTATATAGAGATAATATTTTGACAGAGCCATTTTTTTTCCTCTCGTAGCCGTTTATGATCAGGTACATTTGCAGGTTTGTAGAAGTACTCTTTACGTAAAAGGATACGTGAAGGTAATTCTCTCTTCCTATATTTATTACGCGAACCATGGCATTAAGTTTATCAGACATCATTACACCCCGAAGGCAAATATGTTACAGAATTTCACTAAAAACAATTCTGAAGGTTTCTATCGATTTTTTTTATGGAAATTCTAACCGTTTTCCCATACAGTTTTTATAGAGTTTCCATAGAGTTTTCATAGAGTTTACATAGAATTTCTATGGAATTTCCACAGTCTCCATCGAGTTTGAATAGTTTCTATACCGGCCTTAAAACTGACGGCAGGCACAACAACGAGCTCTGGATTTAACACATGTAGGCTACGTTCTCTGCGACAAGCGAAGGAGTGTTATGACGAATTCTGGAATATATTGTGTAAGAAGACTCCTGCAAGCGATATATGAAGGGATACCGACGCCACGGCACTATATAAGGTAATATTCGTAGATTTCGCATTTAAGGAACTTTGGAAGCCTTGCCGGTATATTGATATTCGCACCGGTTGCCTGCTGCGAAGTGAGAGAGCGGCGGACCCCATCCTTTGGACAATAACATTAGCAGCATGAGATGTGAAGGTCTGCCTAACAGCCGTGCCCGTTCAGCCGAGACGGAGCTGATGTTGGACCCACCCAGGGCGACCTCGAACTCTGTACCATGCACTGTCGCGACATGAGCTTTCTTTGGTTTGGTTTGGTTGGTTATTCAGGACGCTTTAACCACTTTTGGTTATATCGCGTCAATGGGAGAGGGAAGGGAGAGTGGAGCCATGTCTCCTACTCTTTACGAAGAAAGACATGGGATCTTTATCCTGCGACCACACAGACATGCCCACAGCGGGGCTCGAACCACCGATCCACGTGCCGTTGGGCTCTCAGGTGACCAGAGCACTCAATGCAAGTGCTCTAGCCCACTGAGCTATCGCGCCGGCCCCTGCGCTTTCTTTGGAAACTCTATGGAAATTCTACGAAATGTTGGTGGTTTAGACCACTTTTGTGCACATGAAGGCTAAATCGGGCCAATGAACCTCCGGGACGATGAAGGATGAAAGGATGAAGCATGCCCCAGATTAGGTGACCGAGCCCGGATTCGAATCTAGGACCTATGGATCTGCGGTCGAGTGCGCTAATCACTACAAATGGGAGGCCCCCCGCAAGCTATATGGAAACTCTCTGGAAATTCTATGGAAACTCTATGGAAATTATATAAAAACTCTATGGAAATTCTATGAAAATTCTATGGAAACTCTATGGGAACTATATAGAAATTCTATGAAAACTCCATGAAAATTCTTTGGAAATTATTTGGGAACTCTATGGAAACTCCATGGAAATTCTATGGAAATTCTATGGAAATGCAATGGAAACTCTATAATGAAAACGTTTAGAATTTTCAAAGAAAAATCGATAGAAACCTTTAGAATATGTTTTATTTATTTTATATATTTTATATATGATATTTTCGTACGGGATTTGATGAACTAGCTGACAGGTATATTGCTTTATTATATAAATATATATATTTAGTTCATTTTTAAATTCATATTAGTTTATTTCATTAATAAATGTATTTCATGACTAACTTTACCGGTATATTATTTTATTGATATTGTTGACTTCATCAGTTATTCTAGATATGGCAACCATAGTGTGAGATAATAATACTGGTATGAATTTCTACGCATCTGGTATGTTAGAAGTAGATATACCTTACAACTTCCGCCTTCGGCCGACAACTTTGTTGCCTCCAAAGCGGTACAGGCCCTGCATGGTCCAGGACATCGTCAAGGACAGGGGGCGGTGGGGGGGGGGGGGGGTGGAGAGAGACAGACGATGACGATTTCGTCAAGAAGGGTTGGGGTGACCATTTAGTCAAGGTCGAGGTGGGGCAATTCGAAGAACAGCCCTTCTGATCAGGTGGTCACTTTCCTCAACCTCTCGAGACCCTCCTCCCCTTGGAAGCCCATCGCCAGTTTCCGCTAGAGCCTTTCTTATCACGCCCGTAAAGGACTGCCCCCACCCCTCAACCATTCTACTAATGTTGTCTCTAATATCCTGGCGATTTCGACCATATGCCTCCCTAATTTGACATAGATATATAACGGGGCACTTTAATACTTTGTGACTAAATTGTATCTGTGGTTGTGCCATAAGCAACTTTGATAACGCATGCTCAGGCCCCGGCCTCAGGCCTACTGCCTGTAACACGTGCGGACTGTTTACTCGCAATAGAGCCCTTCCGATTCGGCCGCGCGACTTCCTTATAAGGCAAGGTGTAAGCCCCGTGTATTGCTGTATAGATTTAAACGGCCCGCCTTGCTGCACGTCCCACGTTTCGTGGCCGCGCCATGTGCGGTGTGAAGAAGACGACTGACTCACAAGATGTTGAAAGGCTTACGATGTGCGAACCCAGTCGCCCAATTTTCTACTTCGAAAGTTAAACCGATTGAAGAAGCAAAGAGACATGCTAATGATCAGCACATATGTGAGGTAAACCAACAGTCACATGGAATTCGTAATAATAGTAACAGCGTGAGTTGGGCACGGCGTTAAGTATTTTATTGGCTCTTCATCAACCTCGCGGGGTGCTAGCTTGATATCGGGCCAATAAAGTGACCTAAATCCCCGCTATAACTCGCTCTATTGTCATCCGCCACCTAGCGATCGAATGCCGAATATTTATAAGGCCCCTTGCAAAATCATTTAACTTTGGCCTACACTGCGTGCGAAACTGTGGCCGCTAAAGTTAGTTCAACCTGGTTTTATTACGGCCGTGTAGGGCGGCCTGTTGTCGAGAAGGTTGTAATAGTATAAATACATCTATCAAAAGCATGGAACAGGTCCGGACATACTTTGTGCATGCAATATGTGGGTGTCCAATGAACCAAAATGGAATTCGATTTACGTTTGACCGTCAATATCTAACCAAGCTGAAATTCAAATCACTGCCCCTAGGTTTCTATAAAGGGTGTGGTGTTTGTCAAATATTTGGTTCATACGAGCTATTTGAAACACGGAAGTGAACGAGACAAAATGTTTTTGAAACAAAAAACACTCACAAAAATTACATCCACGCCGGTCACAGCTCTCCACTCACCCCATGAAGCCAGTCACAGCTCTCCACTCACCCCATGAAGCCAGTCACAGCTCTCCACTCACCCCATGAAGCAGGTCAAAGCTCTCCACTCACCCCATGAAGCCAGTCACAGCTCTCCACTCACCCCATGAAGCCAGTCACAGCTCTCCACTCACCCCATGAAGCCAGTCACAGCTCTCCACTCACCCCATGAAGCCAGTCACAGCTCTCCACTCACCCCATGAAGCCAGTCACAGCTCTCCACTCACCCCATGAAGCCAGTCACCGCTTTCCACTCACCGCATGAAGCCAGTCACAGCTCTCCACTCACCCCATGAAGCCAGTCACACCTCTCCACTCACCCCATGAAGCCAGTCACAGCTCTCCACTCACCCCATGAAGCCAGTCACCGCTCTCCACTCACCCCATGAAGCCAGTCACAGCTCTCCACTCACCCCATGAAGCCAGTCACAGCTCTCCACTCACCCCATGAAGCCAGTCACAGCTCTCCACTCACCCCATGAAGCCAGTCACAGCTCTCCACTCACCCCATGAAGCCAGTCACAGCTCTCCACTCACCCCATGAAGCCAGTCACCGCTCTCCACTCACCCCATGAAGCCAGTCACAGCTCTCCACTCACCCCATGAAGCCAGTCACAGCTCTCCACTTACCCCATGAAGCCAGCCACAGCCCTCCACCCACCCCATGAAGCCAGTCACAGCTCTCCACTCACCCCATGAAGCCAGTCACAGCTCTCCACTCACCCCATGAAGCCAGTCACAGCTCTCCACTAACCCCATGAAGCCAGTCACAGCTCTCCACTCACCCCATGAAGCCAGTCACACCTCTCCACTCACCCCATGAAGCCAGTCACAGCTCTCCACTCACCCCATGAAGCCAGTCACAGCTCTCCACCCACCCCATGAAGCCAGTCACAGCTCTCCACTCACCCCATGAAGCCAGTCACAGCCCTCCACTCACCCCATGAAGCCAGTCACAGCTCTCCACTCACCCCATGAAGCCAGTCACAGCTCTCCACTCACCCCATGAAGCCAGTCACAGCTCTCCACTCACCCCATGAAGCCAGTCACAGCTCTCCACTCACCCCATGAAGCCAGTCACAGCTCTCCACTCGCCCCATGAAGCCAGTCACAGCTCTCCACTCACCCCATGAAGCCAGTCACAGCTCCCCACTCACCCCATGAAGCCAGTCACAGCTCCCCACTCACCCCATGAAGCCAGTCACAGCTCTCCACTCACCCCATGAAGCCAGTCACAGCTCTCCACTCACCCCATGAAGCCAGTCACAGCTCTCCACTCACCCCATGAAGCCAGTCACAGCTCTCCACTCACCCCATGATACCAGTCACAACTCCCCACTCACCCTATGATACCAGTCACAGCTCTTCACTCAACCCATGACACCAGTCACAGCTCTCCACTCACCCCATGAAGCCAGTCACACCTCTCCACTCACCCCATGAAGCCAGTCACAGCTCTCCACTCACCCCATGAAGCCAGTCACAGCTCTCCACTCACCCCATGAAGCCAGTCACAGCTCTCCACTCACCCCATGAAGCCAGTCACACCTCTCCACTCATCCCATGAAGCCAGTCACAGCTCTCCACTCACCCCATGAAGCCAGTCACAGCTCTCCACCCACCCCATGAAGCCAGTCACAGCTCTCCACTCACCCCATGAAGCCAGTCACAGCCCTCCACTCACCCCATGAAGCCAGTCACAGCTCTCCACTCACCCCATGAAGCCAGTCACAGCTCTCCACTCACCCCATGAAGCCAGTCACAGCCCTCCACTCACCCCATGAAGCCAGTCACAGCCCTCCACTCACCCCATGAAGCCAGTCACAGCTCTCCACTCACCCCATGAAGCCAGTCACAGCCCTCCACTCACCCCATGAAGCCAGTCACAGCTCTCCACTCACCCCATGAAGCCAGTCACACCTCTCCACTCACCCCATGAAGCCAGTCACAGCTCTCCACTCACCCCATGAAGCCATTCACAGCTCTCCACTCACCCCATGAAGCCGGTCACAGCTCTCCACTCACACCCATGAAGCCAGTCACAGCTCTCCACTCACCCCATGAAACCAGTCACAGCTCTCCACTCACACCCATGAAGCCAGTCACAGCTCTCCACTCACACCCATGAAGCCAGTCACAGCTCTCCACTCACCCCATGAAGCCAGTCACAGCCCTCCACTCACCCCATGAAGCCAGTCACAGCCCTCCACTCACCCCATGAAGCCAGTCACAGCTCTCCACTCACCCCATGAAGCCAGTCACAGCTCTCCACTCACCGCATGAAGCCAGTCACAGCTCTCCACTCACCCCATGAAGCCAGTCACACCTCTCCACTCACCCCATGAAGCCAGTCACAGCTCTCCACTCACCCCATGAAGCCAGTCACAGCTCTCCACTCACCCCATGAAGCCAGTCACAGCTCTCCACTCACCCCATGAAGCCAGTCACAGCTCTCCACTCACCCCATGAAGCCAGTCACCGCTCTCCACTCACCCCATGAAGCCAGTCACAGCTCTCCACTCACCCCATGAAGCCAGTCACAGCTCTCCACTCACCCCATGAAGCCAGTCACCGCTCTCCACTCACCCCATGAAGCCAGTCACAGCTCTCCACTCACCCCATGAAGCCAGTCACCGCTCTCCACTCACCCCATGAAGCCAGTCACAGCTCTCCACTCACCCCATGAAGCCATTCACAGCCCTCTACTCACCCCATGAAGCCAGTCACACCTCTCCACTCACCCCATGAAGCCAGTCACAGCTCTCCACTCACCCCATTAAGCCAGTCACAGCTCTCCACTCACCCCATGAAGCCAGTCACAGCTCTCCACTCACCCCATGAAGCCAGCCACAGCTCTCCACTCCCCCCATGAAGCCAGTCACAGCTCTCCACTCACCCCATGAAGCCAGTCACTCCTCTCCACTCACCCCATGAAGCCAGTCACAGCTCTCCACTCACCCCATGAAGCCAGTCACACCTCTCCACTCACCCCATGAAGCCAGTCACAGCTCTCCACTCCCCCCATGAAGCCAGTCACAGCCCTCCACTCACCCCATGAAGCCAGTCACAGCTCTCCACTCACCCCATTAAGCCAGTCACAGCTCTCCACTCACCCCATGAAGCCAGTCACAGCTCTCCACTCACCCCATGAAGCCAGTCACAGCTCTCCACTCACCCCATTAAGCCAGTCACAGCTCTCCACTCACCCCATGAAGCCAGTCACAGCTCTCCACTCACCCCATGAAGCCAGCCACAGCTCTCCACTCCCCCCATGAAGCCAGTCACAGCTCTCCACTCACCCCATGAAGCCAGTCACTCCTCTCCACTCACCCCATGAAGCCAGTCACAGCTCTCCACTCACCCCATGAAGCCAGTCACACCTCTCCACTCACCCCATGAAGCCAGTCACAGCTCTCCACTCCCCCCATGAAGCCAGTCACAGCCCTCCACTCACCCCATGAAGCCAGTCACAGCTCTCCACTCACCCCATTAAGCCAGTCACAGCTCTCCACTCCCCCCATGAAGCCAGTCACAGCCCTCCACTCACCCCATTAAGCCAGTCACAGCTCTCCACTCACCCCATTAAGCCAGTCACAGCTCTCCACTCACCCCATGAAGCCAGTCACAGCTCTCCACTCACCCCATGAAGCCAGCCACAGCTCTCCACTCCCCCCATGAAGCCAGTCACAGCTCTCCACTCACCCCATGAAGCCAGTCACTCCTCTCCACTAACCCCATGAAGCCAGTCACAGCTCTCCACTCACCCCATGAAGCCAGTCACACCTCTCCACTCACCCCATGAAGCCAGTCACAGCTCTCCACTCCCCCCATGAAGCCAGTCACAGCCCTCCACTCACCCCATGAAGCCAGTCACAGCTCTCCACTCACCCCATGAAGCCAGTCACAGCTCTCCACTCACCCCATGAAGCCAGTCACAGCTCTCCACTCACCCCATGAAGCCAGTCACCGCTCTCCACTCACCCCATGAAGCCAGTCACAGCTCTCCACTCACCCCATGAAGCCAGTCACAGCTCTCCACTCACCCCCAGAAGCCAGTCACAGCTCTCCACTCACCCCATGAAGCCAGGCACACCTCTCCACTCACCCCATGAAGATAGTCACAGCTCTCCACTCACCCCATGAAGCCAGTCACAGCTCTCCACCCACCCCATGAAGCCAGTCACAGCTCTCCACTCACCCCATGAAGCCAGCCACAGCCCTCCACCCACCCCATGAAGCCAGTCACAGCTCTCCACTCACCCCATGAAGCCAGTCACAGCTCTCCACTCACCCCATGAAGCCAGTCACAGCTCTCCACTCACCCCATGAAGCCAGTCACAGCTCTCCACTCACCCCATGAAGCCAGTCACACCTCTCCACTCACCCCATGAAGCCAGTCACAGCTCTCCACTCACCCCATGAAGCCAGTCACAGCTCTCCACCCACCCCATGAAGCCAGTCACAGCTCTCCACTCACCCCATGAAGCCAGTCACAGCCCTCCACTCACCCCATGAAACCAGTCACAGCTCTCCACTCACCCCATGAAGCCAGTCACAGCTCTCCACTCACCCCATGAAGCCAGTCACAGCTCTCCACTCACCCCATGAAGCCAGTCACAGCTCTCCACTCACCCCATGAAGCCAGTCACAGCTCTCCACTCACCCCATGAAGCCAGTCACAGCTCTCCACTCACCCCATGAAGCCAGTCACAGCTCCCCACTCACCCCATGAAGCCAGTCACAGCTCCCCACTCACCCCATGAAGCCAGTCACAGCTCTCCACTCACCCCATGAAGCCAGTCACAGCTCTCCACTCACCCCATGAAGCCAGTCACAGCTCTCCACTCACCCCATGAAGCCAGTCACAGCTCTCCACTCACCCCATGATACCAGTCACAACTCCCCACTCACCCCATGATACCAGTCACAGCTCTTCACTCAACCCATGATACCAGTCACAGCTCTCCACTCACCCCATGAAGCCAGTCACACCTCTCCACTCACCCCATGAAGCCAGTCACAGCTCTCCACTCACCCCATGAAGCCAGTCACAGCTCTCCACTCACCCCATGAAGCCAGTCACAGCTCTCCACTCACCCCATGAAGCCAGTCACACCTCTCCACTCATCCCATGAAGCCAGTCACAGCTCTCCACTCACCCCATGAAGCCAGTCACAGCTCTCCACCCACCCCATGAAGCCAGTCACAGCTCTCCACTCACCCCATGAAGCCAGTCACAGCCCTCCACTCACCCCATGAAGCCAGTCACAGCTCTCCACTCACCCCATGAAGCCAGTCACAGCTCTCCACTCACCCCATGAAGCCAGTCACAGCCCTCCACTCACCCCATGAAGCCAGTCACAGCCCTCCACTCACCCCATGAAGCCAGTCACAGCTCTCCACTCACCCCATGAAGCCAGTCACAGCCCTCCACTCACCCCATGAAGCCAGTCACAGCTCTCCACTCACCCCATGAAGCCAGTCACACCTCTCCACTCACCCCATGAAGCCAGTCACAGCTCTCCACTCACCCCATGAAGCCATTCACAGCTCTCCACTCACCCCATGAAGCCAGTCACAGCTCTCCACTCACACCCATGAAGCCAGTCACAGCTCTCCACTCACCCCATGAAACCAGTCACAGCTCTCCACTCACACCCATGAAGCCAGTCACAGCTCTCCACTCACACCCATGAAGCCAGTCACACCTCTCCACTCACCCCATGAAGCCAGTCACAGCCCTCCACTCACCCCATGAAGCCAGTCACAGCCCTCCACTCACCCCATGAAGCCAGTCACAGCTCTCCACTCACCCCATGAAGCCAGTCACAGCTCTCCACTCACCGCATGAAGCCAGTCACAGCTCTCCACTCACCCCATGAAGCCAGTCACACCTCTCCACTCACCCCATGAAGCCAGTCACAGCTCTCCACTCACCCCATGAAGCCAGTCACAGCTCTCCACTCACCCCATGAAGCCAGTCACAGCTCTCCACTCACACCCATGAAGCCAGTCACACCTCTCCACTCACCCGATGAAGCCAGTCACAGCTCTCCACTCACCCCATGAAGCCAGTCACAGCTCTCCACTCACACCCATGAAGCCAGTCACACCTCTCCACTCACCCCATGAAGCCAGTCACAGCTCTCCACTCACCCCATGAAGCCAGTCACAGCTCTCCACTCACCCCATGAAGCCAGTCACAGCTCTCCACTCACCCCATGAAGCCAGTCACAGCTCTCCACTCAACCCATGAAGCCAGTCACAGCTCTCCACTCACACCCATGAAGCCAGTCACAGCTCTCCACTCACCCCATGAAGCCAGTCACAGCTCTCCACTCACCCCATGAAGCCAGTCACAGCTCTCCACTCAACCCATGAAGCCAGTCACAGCTCTTCACTCACACCCATGAAGCCAGTCACACCTCTCCACTCACCCCATGAAGCCAGTTACAGCTCTCCACTCACCCCATGAAGCCAGTCACAGATCTCCACTCACCCCATGAAGCCAGTCACAGCTCTCCACTAACCCCATGAAGCCAGTCACAGCTCTTCACTCAACCCATGAAGCCAGTCACAGCTCTCCACTCACCCCATGAAGCCAGTCACAGCTCTCCACTCACCCCATGAAGCCAGTCACAGCTCTCCACTCACCCCATGAAGCCAGTCACCGCTCTCCACTCACCCCATGAAGCCAGTCACAGCTCTCCACTCATCCCATGAAGCCAGTCACAGCCCTCCACTCACCCCATGAAGCCAGTCACAGCCCTCTACTCCCCCCATGAAGCCAGTCACAGCTCTCCACTCACCCCATGAAGCCAGTCACACCTCTCCACTCACCCCATGAAGCCAGTCACAGCTCTCCACTCACACCCATGAAGCCATTTACATCTCTCCACTCACCCCATGAAGCCAGTCACAGCTCTCCACTCACCCCATGAAGCCAGTCACAGCTTTCCACCCACCCCATGAAGCCAGCCACAGCTCTCCACTCACACCATGAAGCCAGTCACAGCTCTCCACTCACCCCATGAAGCCAGTCACAGCTCTCCACTCACCCCATGAAGCCAGTCACAGCTCTCCACTCACCCCATGAAGCCAGTCACAGCTCTCCACTCACCCCATGAAGCCAGTCACAGCTCTCCACTCACACCCATGAAGCCAGTCACAGCTCTCCACTCACCCAATGAAGCCAGTTACAGCTCTCCACTCACCCCATGAAGCCAGTCACAGCTCTCCACCCACCCCATGAAGCCAGTCACAGCTCTCCACTCACCCCATGAAGCCAGTCACAGCTCTCCACCCACCCCATGAAGCCAGTCACAGCTCTCCACTCACCCCATGAAGCCAGTCACAGCTCTCCACCCACCCCATGAAGCCAGTCACAGCTCTCCACTCACCCCATGAAGCCGGTCACAGCTCTCCACTCACCCCATGAAGCCAGTCACAGCTCTCCACTCACCCCATGAAGCCAGTCACAGCTCTCCACTCACCCCATGAAGCCAGTCACACCTCTCCACTCACCCCATGAAGCCAGTCACAGCTCTCCACTCACCCCATGAAGCCAGTCACAGCTCCCCACTCACCCCATGAAGCCAGTCACAGCTCCCCACTCACCCCATGAAGCCAGTCACAGCTCTCCACTCACCCCATGAAGCCAGTCACAGCTCTCCACTCACACCCATGAAGCCAGTCACACCTCTCCACTCACCCGATGACGCCAGTCACAGCTCTCCACTCACCCCATGAAGCCAGTCACAGATCTCCACTCACCCCATGAAGCCAGTCACAGCTCTCCACTAACCCCATGAAGCCAGTCACAGCTCTTCACTCAACCCATGAAGCCAGTCACAGCTCTCCACTCACCCCATGAAGCCAGTCACAGCTCTCCACTCACCCCATGAAGCCAGTCACAGCTCTCCACTCACCCCATGAAGCCAGTCACCGCTCTCCACTCACCCCATGAAGCCAGTCACAGCTCTCCACTCACCCCATGAAGCCAGTCACAGCCCTCCACTCACCCCATGAAGCCAGTCACAGCCCTCCACTCCCCCCATGAAGCCAGTCACAGCTCTCCACTCACCCCATGAAGCCAGTCACACCTCTCCACTCACCCCATGAAGCCAGTCACAGCTCTCCACTCACCCCATGAAGCCAGTCACAGCTTTCCACCCACCCCATGAAGCCAGCCACAGCTCTCCACTCACACCATGAAGCCAGTCACAGCTCTCCACTCACCCCATGAAGCCAGTCACAGCTCTCCACTCACCCCATGAAGCCAGTCACAGCTCTCCACTCACCCCATGAAGCCAGTCACAGCTCTCCACTCAACCCATGAAGCCAGTCACAGCTCTCCACTCACACCCATGAAGCCAGTCACAGCTCTCCACTCACCCAATGAAGCCAGTTACAGCTCTCCACTCACCCCATGAAGCCAGTCACAGCTCTCCACCCACCCCATGAAGCCAGTCACAGCTCTCCACTCACCCCATGAAGCCAGTCACAGCTCTCCACCCACCCCATGAAGCCAGTCACAGCTCTCCACTCACCCCATGAAGCCAGTCACAGCTCTCCACCCACCCCATGAAGCCAGTCACAGCTCTCCACTCACCCCATGAAGCCGGTCACAGCTCTCCACTCACCCCATGAAGCCAGTCACAGCTCTCCACTCGCCCCATGAAGCCAGTCACAGCTCTCCACTCACCCCATGAAGCCAGTCACAGCTCTCCACTCACCCCATGAAGCCAGTCACAGCCCACCACTCACCCCATGAAGCCAGTCACAGCTCTCCACTCACCCCATGAAGCCAGTCACAGCTCTCCACTCACCCCATGAAGCCAGTCACAGCTCTCCACTCACCTAATGAAGCCAGTCACAGCTCTCCACTCACCCCATGAAGCCAGTCACAGCCCTCCACTCACCCCATGAAGCCAGTCACAACTCTCCACTCACCCCATGAAGCCAGTCACACCTCTCCACTCACCCCATGAAGCCAGTCACAGCTCTCCACTCACCCCATGAAGCCAGTCACAGCTCTCCACTCACCCCATGAAGCCAGTCACAGCTCTCCACTCACCCCATGAAGCCAGTCACAGCTCTCCACTCACCCCATGAAGCCAGTCACAGCTCCCCACTCACCCCATGAAGCCAGTCACAGCTCCCCACTCACCCCATGAAGCCAGTCACAGCTCTCCACTCACCCCATGAAGCCAGTCACAGCTCTCCACTCACCCCATGAAGCCAGTCACAGCTCTACACTCACCCCATAAAGCCAGTCACAGCTCTCCACTCACCCCATGAAGCCAGTCACAGCTCTCCATTCACCCCATGAAGCAAGTCACAGCTCTCCACTCACCCCATGATACCAGTCACAACTCTCCACTCACCCCATGATACCAGTCACAGCTCTCCACTCACCCCATGATACCAGTCACAGCTCCCCACTCACCCCATGAAGCCAGTCACACCTCTCCACTCACCCCATGATACCAGTCACAACTCTCCACTCACCCCATGATACCAGTCACAGCCCTTCACTCAACCCATGATACCAGTCACAGCTCTCCACTCACCCCATGAAGCCAGTCACACCTCTCCACTCACCCCATGAAGCCAGTCACAGCTCTCCACTCACCCCATGAAGCCAGTCACACCTCTCCACTCACCCCATGAAGCCAGTCACAGCTCTCCACTCACCCCATGAAGCCAGTCACAGCTCTCCACTCACCCCATGAAGCCAGTCACAGCTCTCCACTCACCCCATGAAGCCAGTCACAGCTCTCCACTCACCTCATGAAGCCAGTCACAGCTCTCCACCCACCCCATGAAGCCAGTCACAGCTCTCCACTCACCCCATGAAGCCAGTCACAGCCCTCCACTCACCCCATGAAGCCAGTCACAGCTCTCCACTCACCCCATGAAGCCAGTCACAGCTCTCCACTCACCCCATGAAGCCAGTCACAGCCCTCCACTCACCCCATGAAGCCAGTCACAGCCCTCCACTCACCCCATGAAGCCAGTCACAGCTCTCCACTCACCCCATGAAGCCAGTCACAGCTCTCCACTCACCCCATGAAGCCAGTCACAGCTCTCCACTCACCCCATGAAGCCAATCACACCTCTCCACTCACCCCATGAAGCCAGTCACAGCTCTCCACTCACCCCATGAAGCCAGTCACACCTCTCCACTCACCCCATGAAGCCAGTCACAGCTCTCCACTCACCCCATGAAGCCAGTCACAGCTCTCCACTCATCCCATGAAGCCAGTCACAGCTCTCCACTCACCCCATGAAGCCAGTCACAGCTCTCCACTCACACCCATGAAGCCAGTCACACCTCTCCACTCACCCGATGAAGCCAGTCACAGCTCTCCACTCACCCCATGAAGCCAGTCACAGCTCTCCACTCACCCCATGAAGCCAGTCACAGCTCTCCACTCACCCCATGAAGCCAGTCACAGCTCTCCACTCATCCCATGAAGCCAGTCACAGCTCTCCACTCACACCCATGAAGCCAGTCACAGCTCTCCACTTACCGCATGAAGCCAGTCACAGCTCTCCACTCACCCCATGAAGCCAGTCACACCTCTCCACTCACCCCATGAAGCCAGTCACAGCTCTCCACTCACCCCATGAAGCCAGTCACAGCTCTCCACTCACCCCATGAAGCCAGTCACAGCTCTCCACTCACACCCATGAAGCCAGTCACACCTCTCCACTCACCCGATGAAGCCAGTCACAGCTCTCCACTCACCCCATGAAGCCAGTCACAGCTCTCCACTCACCCCATGAAGCCAGTCACAGCTCTCCACTCACACCCATGAAGCCAGTCACAGCTCCCCACTCACACCATGAAGCCAGTCACAGCCCTCCACTCACCCCATGAAGCCAGTCACAGCTCTCCACTCAACCCATGAAGCCAGTCACAGCTCTCCACTCACCCCATGAAGCCAGTCACAGCCCTCCACTCAACCCATGAAGCCAGTCACAGCTCTCCACTCACCCCATGAAGCCAGTCACAGCCCTCCACTCAACCCATGAAGCCAGTCACAGCTCTTCACTCACACCCATGAAGCCAGTCACACCTCTCCACTCACCCCATGAAGCCAGTTACAGCTCTCCACTCACCCCATGAAGCCAGTCACAGATCTCCACTCACCCCATGAAGCCAGTCACAGCTCTCCACTAACCCCATGAAGCCAGTCACAGCTCTTCACTCAACCCCTGAAGCCAGTCACAGCTCTCCACTCACCCCATGAAGCCAGTCACAGCTCTCCACTCACCCCATGAAGCCAGTCACAGCTCTCCACTCACCCCATGAAGCCAGTCACCGCTCTCCACTCACCCCATGAAGCCAGTCACAGCTCTCCACTCATCCCATGAAGCCTGTCACAGCCCTCCACTCACCCCATGAAGCCAGTCACAGCCCTCCACTCCCCCCATGAAGCCAGTCACAGCTCTCCACTCACCCCATGAAGCCAGTCACTCCTCTCCACTCACCCCATGAAGCCAGTCACAGCTCTCCACTCACACCCATGAAGCCATTTACATCTCTCCACTCACCCCATGAAGCCAGTCACAGCTCTCCACTCACCCCATGAAGCCAGTCACAGCTTTCCACCCACCCCATGAAGCCAGCCACAGCTCTCCACTCACACCATGAAGCCAGTCACAGCTCTCCACTCACCCCATGAAGCCAGTCACAGCTCTCCACTCACCCCATGAAGCCAGTCACAGCTCTCCACTCACCCCATGAAGCCAGTCACAGCTCTCCACTCACCCCATGAAGCCAGTCACAGCTCTCCACTCACACCCATGAAGCCAGTCACAGCTCTCCACTCACCCAATGAAGCCAGTTACAGCTCTCCACTCACTCCATGAAGCCAGTCACAGCTCTCCACCCACCCCATGAAACCAGTCACAGCTCTCCCCTCACCCCATGAAGCCAGTCACAGCTCTCCACCCACCCCATGAAGCCAGTCACAGCTCTCCACTCACCCCATGAAGCCAGTCACAGCTCTCCACCCACCCCATGAAGCCAGTCACAGCTCTCCACTCACCCCATGAAGCCGGTCACAGCTCTCCACTCACCCCATGAAGCCAGTCACAGCTCTCCACTCACCCCATGAAGCCAGTCACAGCTCTCCACTCACCCCATGAAGCCAGTCACACCTCTCCACTCACCCCATGAAGCCAGTCACAGCTCTCCACTCACCCCATGAAGCCAGTCACAGCTCCCCACTCACCCCATGAAGCCAGTCACAGCTCCCCACTCACCCCATGAAGCCAGTCACAGCTCTCCACTCACCCCATGAAGCCAGTCACAGCTCTCCACTCACACCCATGAAGCCAGTCACACCTCTCCACTCACCCGATGAAGCCAGTCACAGCTCTCCACTCACCCCATGAAGCCAGTCACAGATCTCCACTCACCCCATGAAGCCAGTCACAGCTCTCCACTAACCCCATGAAGCCAGTCACAGCTCTTCACTCAACCCATGAAGCCAGTCACAGCTCTCCACTCACCCCATGAAGCCAGTCACAGCTCTCCACTCACCCCATGAAGCCAGTCACAGCTCTCCACTCACCCCATGAAGCCAGTCACCGCTCTCCACTCACCCCATGAAGCCAGTCACAGCTCTCCACTCACCCCATGAAGCCAGTCACAGCCCTCCACTCACCCCATGAAGCCAGTCACAGCCCTCCACTCCCCCCATGAAGCCAGTCACAGCTCTCCACTCACCCCATGAAGCCAGTCACACCTCTCCACTCACCCCATGAAGCCAGTCACAGCTCTCCACTCACCCCATGAAGCCAGTCACAGCTTTCCACCCACCCCATGAAGCCAGCCACAGCTCTCCACTCACACCATGAAGCCAGTCACAGCTCTCCACTCACCCCATGAAGCCAGTCACAGCTCTCCACTCACCCCATGAAGCCAGTCACAGCTCTCCACTCACCCCATGAAGCCAGTCACAGCTCTCCACTCAACCCATGAAGCCAGTCACAGATCTCCACTCACACCCATGAAGCCAGTCACAACTCTCCACTCACCCAATGAAGCCAGTTACAGCTCTCCACTCACCCCATGAAGCCAGTCACAGCTCTCCACCCACCCTATGAAGCCAGTCACAGCTCTCCACTCACCCCATGAAGCCAGTCACAGCTCTCCACCCACCCCATGAAGCCAGTCACAGCTCTCCACTCACCCCATGAAGCCAGTCACAGCTCTCCACCCACCCCATGAAGCCAGTCACAGCTCTCCACTCACCCCATGAAGCCGGTCACAGCTCTCCACTCACCCCATGAAGCCAGTCACAGCTCTCCACTCACCCCATGAAGCCAGTCACAGCTCTCCACTCACCCCATGAAGCCAGTCACAGCTCTCCACTCACCCCATGAAGCCAGTCACACCTCTCCACTCACCCCATGAAGCCAGTCACAGCTCTCCACTCACCCCATGAAGCCAGTCACAGCTCCCCACTCACCCCATGAAGCCAGTCACAGCTCCCCACTCACCCCATGAAGCCAGTCACAGCTCTCCACTCACCCCATGAAGCCAGTCACAGCTCTCCACTCACACCCATGAAGCCAGTCACACCTCTCCACTCACCCGATGAAGCCAGTCACAGCTCTCCACTCACCCCATGAAGCCAGTCACAGATCTCCACTCACCCCATGAAGCCAGTCACAGCTCTCCACTAACCCCATGAAGCCAGTCACAGCTCTTCACTCAACCCATGAAGCCAGTCACAGCTCTCCACTCACCCCATGAAGCCAGTCACAGCTCTCCACTCACCCCATGAAGCCAGTCACAGCTCTCCACTCACCCCATGAAGCCAGTCACCGCTCTCCACTCACCCCATGAAGCCAGTCACAGCTCTCCACTCACCCCATGAAGCCAGTCACAGCCCTCCACTCACCCCATGAAGCCAGTCACAGCCCTCCACTCCCCCCATGAAGCCAGTCACAGCTCTCCACTCACCCCATGAAGCCAGTCACACCTCTCCACTCACCCCATGAAGCCAGTCACAGCTCTCCACTCACCCCATGAAGCCAGTCACAGCTTTCCACCCACCCCATGAAGCCAGCCACAGCTCTCCACTCACACCATGAAGCCAGTCACAGCTCTCCACTCACCCCATGAAGCCAGTCACAGCTCTCCACTCACCCCATGAAGCCAGTCACAGCTCTCCACTCACCCCATGAAGCCAGTCACAGCTCTCCACTCAACCCATGAAGCCAGTCACAGATCTCCACTCACACCCATGAAGCCAGTCACAACTCTCCACTCACCCAATGAAGCCAGTTACAGCTCTCCACTCACCCCATGAAGCCAGTCACAGCTCTCCACCCACCCTATGAAGCCAGTCACAGCTCTCCACTCACCCCATGAAGCCAGTCACAGCTCTCCACCCACCCCATGAAGCCAGTCACAGCTCTCCACTCACCCCATGAAGCCAGTCACAGCTCTCCACCCACCCCATGAAGCCAGTCACAGCTCTCCACTCACCCCATGAAGCCGGTCACAGCTCTCCACTCACCCCATGAAGCCAGTCACAGCTCTCCACTCACCCCATGAAGCCAGTCACAGCTCTCCACTCACCCCATGAAGCTAGTCACACCTCTCCACTCACCCCATGAAGCCAGTCACAGCTCTCCACTCACCCCATGAAGCCAGTCACAGATCTCCACTCACCCCATGAAGCCAGTCACAGCTCTCCACTAACCCCATGAAGCCAGTCACAGCTCTTCACTCAACCCATGAAGCCAGTCACAGCTCTCCACTCACCCCATGAAGCCAGTCACAGCTCTCCACTCACCCCATGAAGCCAGTCACAGCTCTCCACTCACCCCATGAAGCCAGTCACCGCTCTCCACTCACCCCATGAAGCCAGTCACAGCTCTCCACTCACCCCATGAAGCCAGTCACAGCCCTCCACTCACCCCATGAAGCCAGTCACAGCCCTCCACTCCCCCCATGAAGCCAGTCACAGCTCTCCACTCACCCCATGAAGCCAGTCACACCTCTCCACTCACCCCATGAAGCCAGTCACAGCTCTCCACTCACCCCATGAAGCCAGTCACAGCTTTCCACCCACCCCATGAAGCCAGCCACAGCTCTCCACTCACACCATGAAGCCAGTCACAGCTCTCCACTCACCCCATGAAGCCAGTCACAGCTCTCCACTCACCCCATGAAGCCAGTCACAGCTCTCCACTCACCCCATGAAGCCAGTCACAGCTCTCCACTCAACCCATGAAGCCAGTCACAGATCTCCACTCACACCCATGAAGCCAGTCACAACTCTCCACTCACCCAATGAAGCCAGTTACAGCTCTCCACTCACCCCATGAAGCCAGTCACAGCTCTCCACCCACCCTATGAAGCCAGTCACAGCTCTCCACTCACCCCATGAAGCCAGTCACAGCTCTCCACCCACCCCATGAAGCCAGTCACAGCTCTCCACTCACCCCATGAAGCCAGTCACAGCTCTCCACCCACCCCATGAAGCCAGTCACAGCTCTCCACTCACCCCATGAAGCCGGTCACAGCTCTCCACTCACCCCATGAAGCCAGTCACAGCTCTCCACTCACCCCATGAAGCCAGTCACAGCTCTCCACTCACCCCATGAAGCTAGTCACACCTCTCCACTCACCCCATGAAGCCAGTCACAGCTCTCCACCCACCCCATGAAGCCAGTCACAGCTCTCCACTCACCCCATGAAGCCAGTCACAGCCCTCCACTCACCCCATGAAGCCACTCACAGCTCTCCACTCACCCCATCAAGCCAGTCACAGCTCTCCACTCACCCCATGAAGCCAGTCACAGCCCACCACTCACCCCATGAAGCCAGTCACAGCTCTCCACTCACCCCATGAAGCCAGTCACAGCCCTCCACTCACCCCATGAAGCCAGTCACAGCTCTCCACTCACCGCATGAAGCCAGTCACAGCTCTCCACTCACCCCATGAAGCCAGTCACAGCCCTCCACTCATCCCATGAAGCCTGTCACAGCCCTCCACTCACCCCATGAAGCCAGTCACAGCCCTCCACTCCCCCCATGAAGCCAGTCACAGCTCTCCACTCACCCCATGAAGCCAGTCACTCCTCTCCACTCACCCCATGAAGCCAGTCACAGCTCTCCACTCACACCCATGAAGCCATTTACATCTCTCCACTCACCCCATGAAGCCAGTCACAGCTCTCCACTCACCCCATGAAGCCAGTCACAGCTTTCCACCCACCCCATGAAGCCAGCCACAGCTCTCCACTCACACCATGAAGCCAGTCACAGCTCTCCACTCACCCCATGAAGCCAGTAACAGCGCTCCACTCACTCCATGAAGCCAGTCACAGCTCTCCACTCACCCCATGAAGCCAGTCACAGCTCTCCACTCACCCCATGAAGCCAGTCACAGCTCTCCACTCACACCCATGAAGCCAGTCACAGCTCTCCACTCACCCAATGAAGCCAGTTACAGCTCTCCACTCACCCCATGAAGCCAGTCACAGCTCTCCACCCACCCCATGAAGCCAGTCACAGCTCTCCCCTCACCCCATGAAGCCAGTCACAACTCTCCACCCACCCCATGAAGCCAGTCACAGCTCTCCACTCACCCCATGAAGCCAGTCACAGCTCTCCACCCACCCCATGAAGCCAGTCACAGCTCTCCACTCACCCCATGAAGCCGGTCACAGCTCTCCACTCACCCCATGAAGCCAGTCACAGCTCTCCACTCACCCCATGAAGCCAGTCACAGCTCTCCACTCACCCCATGAAGCCAGTCACACCTCTCCACTCACCCCATGAAGCCAGTCACAGCTCTCCACTCACCCCATGAAGCCAGTCACAGCTCCCCACTCACCCCATGAAGCCAGTCACAGCTCCCCACTCACCCCATGAAGCCAGTCACAGCTCTCCACTCACCCCATGAAGCCAGTCACAGCTCTCCACTCACACCCATGAAGCCAGTCACACCTCTCCACTCACCCGATGAAGCCAGTCACAGCTCTCCACTCACCCCATGAAGCCAGTCACAGATCTCCACTCACCCCATGAAGCCAGTCACAGCTCTCCACTAACCCCATGAAGCCAGTCACAGCTCTTCACTCAACCCATGAAGCCAGTCACAGCTCTCCACTCACCCCATGAAGCCAGTCACAGCTCTCCACTCACCCCATGAAGCCAGTCACAGCTCTCCACTCACCCCATGAAGCCAGTCACCGCTCTCCACTCACCCCATGAAGCCAGTCACAGCTCTCCACTCACCCCATGAAGCCAGTCACAGCCCTCCACTCACCCCATGAAGCCAGTCACAGCCCTCCACTCCCCCCATGAAGCCAGTCACAGCTCTCCACTCACCCCATGAAGCCAGTCACACCTCTCCACTCACCCCATGAAGCCAGTCACAGCTCTCTACTCACCCCATGAAGCCAGTCACAGCTTTCCACCCACCCCATGAAGCCAGCCACAGCTCTCCACTCACACCATGAAGCCAGTCACAGCTCTCCACTCACCCCATGAAGCCAGTCACAGCTCTCCACTCACCCCATGAAGCCAGTCACAGCTCTCCACTCACCCCATGAAGCCAGTCACAGCTCTCCACTCAACCCATGAAGCCAGTCACAGCTCTCCACTCACACCCATGAAGCCAGTCACAACTCTCCACTCACCCAATGAAGCCAGTTACAGCTCTCCACTCACCCCATGAAGCCAGTCACAGCTCTCCACCCACCCCATGAAGCCAGTCACAGCTCTCCACTCACCCCATGAAGCCAGTCACAGCTCTCCACCCACCCCATGAAGCCAGTCACAGCTCTCCACTCACCCCATGAAGCCAGTCACAGCTCTCCACCCACCCCATGAAGCCAGTCACAGCTCTCCACTCACCCCATGAAGCCGGTCACAGCTCTCCACTCACCCCATGAAGCCAGTCACAGCTCTCCACTCACCCCATGAAGCCAGTCACAGCTCTCCACTCACCCCATGAAGCCAGTCACACCTCTCCACTCACCCCATGAAGCCAGTCACAGCTCTCCACCCACCCCATGAAGCCAGTCACAGCTCTCCACTCACCCCATGAAGCCAGTCACAGCCCTCCACTCACCCCATGAAGCCAGTCACAGCTCTCCACTCACACCCATGAAGCCAGTCACAGCCCTCCACTCACCCCATGAAGCCAGTCACAGCTCCCCACTCATCCCATGAAGCCACTCACAGCTCTCCACTCACCCCATGAAGCCAGTCACAGCTCTCCACTCACCCCATGAAGCCAGTCACAGCCCACCACTCACCCCCTGAAGCCAGTCACAGCTCTCCACTCACCCCATGAAGCCAGTCACAGCCCTCCACTCACCCCATGAAGCCAGTCACAGCTCTCCACTCACCTAATGAAGCCAGTCACAGCTCTCCACTCACCCCATGAAGCCAGTCACAGCCCTCCACTCACCCCATGAAGCCAGTCACACCTCTCCACTCACCCCATGAAGCCAGTCACACCTCTCCACTCACCCCATGAAGCCAGTCACAGCTCTCCACTCACCCCATGAAGCCAGTCACAGCTCTCCACTCACCCCATGAAGCCAGTCACAGCTCTCCACTCACCCCATGAAGCCAGTCACAGCTCTCCACTCACCCCATGAAGCCAGTCACAGCTCCCCACTCACCCCATGAAGCCAGTCACAGCTCCCCACTCACCCCATGAAGCCAGTCACAGCTCTCCACTCACCCCATGAAGCCAGTCACACCTCTCCACTCACCCCATGAAGCCAGTCACAGCTCTCCACTCACCCCATGAAGCCAGTCACAGCTCTCCACTCACCCCATGAAGCCAGTCACAGCTCTCCACTCACCCCATGAAGCCAGTCACAGCTCTCCATTCACCCCATGAAGCAAGTCACAGCTCTCCACTCACCCCATGATACCAGTCACAACTCTCCACTCACCCCATGATACCAGTCACAGCTCTCCACTCACCCCATGATACCAGTCACAGCTCCCCACTCACCCCATGAAGCCAGTCACACCTCTCCACTCACCCCATGATACCAGTCACAACTCTCCACTCACCCCATGATACCAGTCACAGCCCTTCACTCAACCCATGATACCAGTCACAGCTCTCCACTCACCCCATGAAGCCAGTCACACCTCTCCACTCACCCCATGATGCCAGTCACACCTCTCCACTCACCCCATGAAGCCAGTCACACCTCTCCACTCACCCCATGAAGCCAGTCACAGCTCTCCACTCACCCCATGAAGCCAGTCACACCTCTCCACTCACCCCATGAAGCCAGTCACAGCTCTCCACTCACCCCATGAAGCCAGTCACAGCTCTCCACTCACCCCATGAAGCCAGTCACAGCTCTCCACTCACCCCATGAAGCCAGTCACAGCTCTCCACTCACCCCATGAAGCCAGTCACAGCTCTCCACCCACCCCATGAAGCCAGTCACAGCTCTCCACTCACCCCATGAAGCCAGTCACAGCTCTCCACTCACCCCATGAAGCCAGTCACAGCTCTCCACTCAACCCATGAAGCCAGTCACAGCTCTCCACTCACACCCATGAAGCCAGTCACAGCTCCCCACTCACACCATGAAGCCAGTCACAGCCCTCCACTCACCCCATGAAGCCAGTCACAGCTCTCCACTCAACCCATAAAGCCAGTCACAGCTCTCCACTCACCCCATGAAGCCAGTCACAGCTCTCCACTCACCCCATGAAGCCAGTCACAGCTCTCCACTCACCCCATGAAGCCAGTCACAGCTCTCCACTCCCCCCATGAAGCCAGTCACAGCTCTCCACACACCACATGAAGCCAGTCACACCTCTCCACTCACCCCATGAAGCCAGTCACAGCTCTCCACTCACCCCATGAAGCCAGTCACAGCTCTCCACTCACCCCATGAAGCCAGTCACAGCTCTCCACTCACCCCATGAAGCCAGTCACAGCTCTCCACTCACACCCATGAAGCCAGTCACACCTCTCCACTCACCCGATGAAGCCAGTCACAGCTCTCCACTCACCCCATGAAGCCAGTCACAGCTCTCCACTCACCCCATGAAGCCAGTCACAGCTCTCCACTCAACCCATGAAGCCAGTCACAGCTCTTCACTCACACCCATGAAGCCAGTCACACCTCTCCACTCACCCCATGAAGCCAGTTACAGCTCTCCACTCACCCCATGAAGCCAGTCACAGATCTCCACTCACCCCATGAAGCCAGTCACAGCTCCTCACTAACCCCATGAAGCCAGTCACAGCTCTTCACTCAACCCATGAAGCCAGTCACAGCTCTCCACTCACCCCATGAAGCCAGTCACAGCTCTCCACTCACCCCATGAAGCCAGTCACAGCTCTCCACTCACCCCATGAAGCCAGTCACCGCTCTCCACTCACCCCATGAAGCCAGTCACAGCTCTCCACTCATCCCATGAAGCCAGTCACAGCCCTCCACTCACCCCATGAAGCCAGTCACAGCCCTCCACTCCCCCCATGAAGCCAGTCACAGCTCTCCACTCACCCCATGAAGCCAGTCACACCTCTCCACTCACCCCATGAAGCCAGTCACAGCTCTCCACTCACACCCATGAAGCCATTTACATCTCTCCACTCACCCCATGAAGCCAGTCACAGCTCTCCACTCACCCCATGAAGCCAGTCACAGCTTTCCACCCACCCCATGAAGCCAGCCACAGCTCTCCACTCACACCATGAAGCCAGTCACAGCTCTCCACTCACCCCATGAAGCCAGTCACAGCTCTCCACTCACCCCATGAAGCCAGTCACAGCTCTCCACTCACCCCATGAAGCCAGTCACAGCTCTCCACTCACCCCATGAAGCCAGTCACAGCTCTCCACTCACACCCATGAAGCCAGTCACAGCTCTCCACTCACCCAATGAAGCCAGTTACAGCTCTCCACTCACCCCATGAAGCCAGTCACAGCTCTCCACCCACCCCATGAAGCCAGTCACAGCTCTCCACTCACCCCATGAAGCCAGTCACAGCTCTCCACCCACCCCATGAAGCCAGTCACAGCTCTCCACTCACCCCATGAAGCCAGTCACAGCTCTCCACCCACCCCATGAAGCCAGTCACAGCTCTCCACTCACCCCATGAAGCCGGTCACAGCTCTCCACTCACCCCATGAAGCCAGTCACAGCTCTCCACTCACCCCATGAAGCCAGTCACAGCTCTCCACTCACCCCATGAAGCCAGTCACACCTCTCCACTCACCCCATGAAGCCAGTCACAGCTCTCCACTCACCCCATGAAGCCAGTCACAGCTCCCCACTCACCCCATGAAGCCAGTCACAGCTCCCCACTCACCCCATGAAGCCAGTCACGGCTCTCCACTCACCCCATGAAGCCAGTCACAGCTCTCCACTCACACCCATGAAGCCAGTCACAGCCCTCCACTCACCCGATGAAGCCAGTCACAGCTCTCCACTCACCCCATGAAGCCAGTCACAGATCTCCACTCACCCCATGAAGCCAGTCACAGCTCTCCACTAACCCCATGAAGCCAGTCACAGCTCTTCACTCAACCCATGAAGCCAGTCACAGCTCTCCACTCACCCCATGAAGCCAGTCACAGCTCTCCACTCACCCCATGAAGCCAGTCACAGCTCTCCACTCACCCAATGAAGCCAGTTACAGCTCTCCACTCACCCCATGAAGCCAGTCACAGCTCTCCACCCACCCCATGAAGCCAGTCACAGCTCTCCACTCACCCCATGAAGCCAGTCACAGCTCTCCACTCACCCCATGAAGCCAGTCACAGCTCTCCACTCACACCCATGAAGCCAGTCACACCTCTCCACTCACCCGATGAAGCCAGTCACAGCTCTCCACTCACCCCATGAAGCCAGTCACAGCTCTCCACTCACCCCATGAAGCCAGTCACAGCCCTCCACTCAACACATGAAGCCAGTCACAGCTCTTCACTCACACCCATGAAGCCAGTCACACCTCTCCACTCACCCCATGAAGCCAGTCACAGCTCTCCACTCACACCCATGAAGCCAGTCACACCTCTCCACTCACCCGATGAAGCCAGTCACAGCTCTCCACTCACCCCATGAAGCCAGTCACAGCTCTCCACTCACCCCATGAAGCCAGTCACAGCTCTCCACTCAACCCATGAAGCCAGTCACAGCTCTTCACTCACACCCATGAAGCCAGTCACACCTCTCCACTCACCCCATGAAGCCAGTTACAGCTCTCCACTCACCCCATGAAGCCAGTCACAGATCTCCACTCACCCCATGAAGCCAGTCACAGCTCTCCACTAACCCCATGAAGCCAGTCACAGCTCTTCACTCAACCCATGAAGCCAGTCACAGCTCTCCACTCACCCCATGAAGCCAGTCACAGCTCTCCACTCACCCCATGAAGCCAGTCACAGCTCTCCACTCACCACATGAAGCCAGTCACCGCTCTCCACTCACCCCATGAAGCCAGTCACAGCTCTCCACTCATCCCATGAAGCCAGTCACAGCCCTCCACTCACCCCATGAAGCCAGTCACAGCCCTCCACTCCCCCCATGAAGCCAGTCACAGCTCTCCACTCACCCCATGAAGCCAGTCACACCTCTCCACTCACCCCATGAAGCCAGTCACAGCTCTCCACTCACACCCATGAAGCCATTTACATCTCTCCACTCACCCCATGAAGCCAGTCACAGCTCTCCACTCACCCCATGAAGCCAGTCACAGCTTTCCACCCACCCCATGAAGCCAGCCACAGCTCTCCACTCACACCATGAAGCCAGTCACAGCTCTCCACTCACCCCATGAAGCCAGTCACAGCTCTCCACTCACCCCATGAAGCCAGTCACAGCTCTCCACTCACCCCATGAAGCCAGTCACAGCTCTCCACTCACCCCATGAAGCCAGTCACAGCTCTCCACTCACACCCATGAAGCCAGTCACAGCTCTCCACTCACCCAATGAAGCCAGTTACAGCTCTCCACTCACCCCATGAAGCCAGTCACAGCTCTCCACCCACCCCATGAAGCCAGTCACAGCTCTCCACTCACCCCATGAAGCCAGTCACAGCTCTCCACCCACCCCATGAAGCCAGTCACAGCTCTCCACTCACCCCATGAAGCCAGTCACAGCTCTCCACCCACCCCATGAAGCCAGTCACAGCTCTCCACTCACCCCATGAAGCCGGTCACAGCTCTCCACTCACCCCATGAAGCCAGTCACAGCTCTCCACTCACCCCATGAAGCCAGTCACAGCTCTCCACTCACCCCATGAAGCCAGTCACACCTCTCCACTCACCCCATGAAGCCAGTCACAGCTCTCCACTCACCCCATGAAGCCAGTCACAGCTCTCCACTCACCCCATGAAGCCAGTCACAGCTCTCCACTCACCCCATGAAGCCAGTCACACCTCTCCACTCACCCCATGAAGCCAGTCACAGCTCTCCACTCACCCCATGAAGCCAGTCACGGCTCTCCACTCACCCCATGAAGCCAGTCACAGCTCTCCACTCACACCCATGAAGCCAGTCACAGCCCTCCACTCACCCGATGAAGCCAGTCACAGCTCTCCACTCACCCCATGAAGCCAGTCACAGATCTCCACTCACCCCATGAAGCCAGTCACAGCTCTCCACTAACCCCATGAAGCCAGTCACAGCTCTTCACTCAACCCATGAAGCCAGTCACAGCTCTCCACTCACCCCATGAAGCCAGTCACAGCTCTCCACTCACCCCATGAAGCCAGTCACAGCTCTCCACTCACCCAATGAAGCCAGTTACAGCTCTCCACTCACCCCATGAAGCCAGTCACAGCTTTCCACCCACCCCATGAAGCCAGTCACAGCTCTCCACTCACCCCATGAAGCCAGTCACAGCTCTCCACTCACCCCATGAAGCCAGTCACAGCTCTCCACTCACACCCATGAAGCCAGTCACACCTCTCCACTCACCCGATGAAGCCAGTCACAGCTCTCCACTCACCCCATGAAGCCAGTCACAGCTCTCCACTCACCCCATGAAGCCAGTCACAGCCCTCCACTCAACCCATGAAGCCAGTCACAGCTCTTCACTCACACCCATGAAGCCAGTCACACCTCTCCACTCACCCCATGAAGCCAGTTACAGCTCTCCACTCACCCCATGAAGCCAGTCACAGATCTCCACTCACCCCATGAAGCCAGTCACAGCTCTCCACTAACCCCATGAAGCCAGTCACAGCTCTTCACTCAACCCATGAAGCCAGTCACAGCTCTCCACTCACCCCATGAAGCCAGTCACAGCTCTCCACTCACCCCATGAAGCCAGTCACAGCTCTCCACTCACCCCATGAAGCCAGTCACCGCTCTCCACTCACCCCATGAAGCCAGTCACAGCTCTCCACTCATCCCATGAAGCCTGTCACAGCCCTCCACTCACCCCATGAAGCCAGTCACAGCCCTCCACTCCCCCCATGAAGCCAGTCACAGCTCTCCACTCACCCCATGAAGCCAGTCACACCTCTCCACTCACCCCATGAAGCCAGTCACAGCTCTCCACTCACACCCATGAAGCCATTTACATCTCTCCACTCAGCCCATGAAGCCAGTCACAGCTCTCCACTCACCCCATGAAGCCAGTCACAGCTTTCCACCCACCCCATGAAGCCAGCCACAGCTCTCCACTCACACCATGAAGCCAGTCACAGCTCTCCACTCACCCCATGAAGCCAGTCACAGCTCTCCACTCACCCCATGAAGCCAGTCACAGCTCTCCACTCACCCCATGAAGCCAGTCACAGCTCTCCACTCACCCCATGAAGCCAGTCACAGCTCTCCACTCACACCCATGAAGCCAGTCACAGCTCTCCACTCACCCAATGAAGCCAGTTACAGCTCTCCACTCACCCCATGAAGCCAGTCACAGCTCTCCACCCACCCCATGAAGCCAGTCACAGCTCTCCCCTCACCCCATGAAGCCAGTCACAGCTCTCCACCCACCCCATGAAGCCAGTCACAGCTCTCCACTCACCCCATGAAGCCAGTCACAGCTCTCCACCCACCCCATGAAGCCAGTCACAGCTCTCCACTCACCCCATGAAGCCGGTCACAGCTCTCCACTCACCCCATGAAGCCAGTCACAGCTCTCCACTCACCCCATGAAGCCAGTCACAGCTCTCCACTCACCCCATGAAGCCAGTCACACCTCTCCACTCACCCCATGAAGCCAGTCACAGCTCTCCACTCACCCCATGAAGCCAGTCACAGCTCCCCACTCACCCCATGAAGCCAGTCACAGCTCCCCACTCACCCCATGAAGCCAGTCACAGCTCTCCACTCACCCCATGAAGCCAGTCACAGCTCTCCACTCACACCCATGAAGCCAGTCACACCTCTCCACTCACCCGAAGAAGCCAGTCACACCTCTCCACTCACCCCATGAAGCCAGTCACAGATCTCCACTCACCCCATGAAGCCAGTCACAGCTCTCCACTTACCCCATGAAGCCAGTCACAGCTCTTCACTCAACCCATGAAGCCAGTCACAGCTCTCCACTCACCCCATGAAGCCAGTCACAGCTCTCCACTCACCCCATGAAGCCAGTCACAGCTCTCCACTCACCCCATGAAGCCAGTCACAGCTCTCCACTCACCCCATGAAGCCAGTCACAGCTCTCCACTCACCCCATGAAGCCAGTCACACCTCTCCACTCACCCCATGAAGCCAGTCACAGCCCTCCACTCACCCGATGAAGCCAGTCACAGCTCTCCACTCCCCCCATGAAGCCAGTCACAGCTCTCCACTCACCCCATGAAGCCAGTCACAGCTCTCCACTCACCCCATGAAGCCAGTCACAGCTCTCCACTCACCCCATGAAGCCAGTCACAGCCCTCCACTCACCCCATGAAGCCAGTCACAGCCCTCCACTCCCCCCATGAAGCCAGTCACAGCTCTCCACTCACCCCATGAAGCCAGTCACACCTCTCCACTCACCCCATGAAGCCAGTCACAGCTCTCCACTCACCCCATGAAGCCAGTCACAGCTTTCCACCCACCCCATGAAGCCAGCCACAGCTCTCCACTCACACCATGAAGCCAGTCACAGCTCTCCACTCACCCCATGAAGCCAGTCACAGCTCTCCACTCACCCCATGAAGCCAGTCACAGCTCTCCACTCACCCCATGAAGCCAGTCACAGCTCTCCACTCAACCCATGAAGCCAGTCACAGCTCTCCACTCACACCCATGAAGCCAGTCACAACTCTCCACTCACCCAATGAAGCCAGTTACAGCTCTCCACTCACCCCATGAAGCCAGTCACAGCTCTCCACCCACCCCATGAAGCCAGTCACAGCTCTCCACTCACCCCATGAAGCCAGTCACAGCTCTCCACCCACCCCATGAAGCCAGTCACAGCTCTCCACTCACCCCATGAAGCCAGTCACAGCTCTCCACCCACCCCATGAAGCCAGTCACAGCTCTCCACTCACCCCATGAAGCCGGTCACAGCTCTCCACTCACCCCATGAAGCCAGTCACAGCTCTCCACTCACCCCATGAAGCCAGTCACAGCTCTCCACTCACCCCATGAAGCCAGTCACACCTCTCCACTCACCCCATGAAGCCAGTCACAGCTCTCCACCCACCCCATGAAGCCAGTCACAGCTCTCCACTCACCCCATGAAGCCAGTCACAGCTCTCCACTCACCCCATGAAGCCAGTCACAGCTCTCCACTCACCCCATGAAGCCAGTCACAGCTCTCCACTCACCCCATGAAGCCAGTCACAGCTCTCCACTCACCCCATGAAGCCAGTCACACCTCTCCACTCACCCCATGAAGCCAGTCACAGCCCTCCACTCACCCGATGAAGCCAGTCACAGCTCTCCACTCCCCCCATGAAGCCAGTCACAGCTCTCCACTCACCCCATGAAGCCAGTCACAGCTCTCCACTCACCCCATGAAGCCAGTCACAGCTCTCCACTCACCCCATGAAGCCAGTCACAGCCCTCCACTCACCCCATGAAGCCAGTCACAGCCCTCCACTCCCCCCATGAAGCCAGTCACAGCTCTCCACTCACCCCATGAAGCCAGTCACACCTCTCCACTCACCCCATGAAGCCAGTCACAGCTCTCCACTCACCCCATGAAGCCAGTCACAGCTTTCCACCCACCCCATGAAGCCAGCCACAGCTCTCCTCTCACACCATGAAGCCAGTCACAGCTCTCCACTCACCCCATGAAGCCAGTCACAGCTCTCCACTCACCCCATGAAGCCAGTCACAGCTCTCCACTCACCCCATGAAGCCAGTCACAGCTCTCCACTCAACCCATGAAGCCAGTCACAGCTCTCCACTCACACCCATGAAGCCAGTCACAACTCTCCACTCACCCAATGAAGCCAGTTACAGCTCTCCACTCACCCCATGAAGCCAGTCACAGCTCTCCACCCACCCCATGAAGCCAGTCACAGCTCTCCACTCACCCCATGAAGCCAGTCACAGCTCTCCACCCACCCCATGAAGCCAGTCACAGCTCTCCACTCACCCCATGAAGCCAGTCACAGCTCTCCACCCACCCCATGAAGCCAGTCACAGCTCTCCACTCACCCCATGAAGCCGGTCACAGCTCTCCACTCACCCCATGAAGCCAGTCACAGCTCTCCACTCACCCCATGAAGCCAGTCACAGCTCTCCACCCACCCCATGAAGCCAGTCACAGCTCTCCACTCACCCCATGAAGCCAGTCACAGCCCTCCACTCACCCCATGAAGCCACTCACAGCTCTCCACTCACCCCATGAAGCCAGTCACAGCTCTCCACTCACCCCATGAAGCCAGTCACAGCCCACCACTCACCCCATGAAGCCAGTCACAGCTCTCCACTCACCCCATGAAGCCAGTCACAGCCCTCCACTCACCCCATGAAGCCAGTCACAGCTCTCCACTCACCTAATGAAGCCAGTCACAGCTCTCCACTCACCCCATGAAGCCAGTCACAGCCCTCCACTCACCCCATGAAGCCAGTCACACCTCTCCACTCACCCCATGAAGCCAGTCACACCTCTCCACTCACCCCATGAAGCCAGTCACAGCTCTCCACTCACCCCATGAAGCCAGTCACAGCTCTCCACTCACCCCATGAAGCCAGTCACAGCTCTCCACTCACCCCATGAAGCCAGTCACAGCTCTCCACTCACCCCATGAAGCCAGTCACAGCTCCCCACTCACCCCATGAAGCCAGTCACAGCTCCCCACTCACCCCATGAAGCCAGTCACAGCTCTCCACTCACCCCATGAAGCCAGTCACACCTCTCCACTCACCCCATGAAGCCAGTCACAGCTCTCCACTCACCCCATGAAGCCAGTCACAGCTCTCCACTCACCCCATGAAGCCAGTCACAGCTCTCCACTCACCCCATGAAGCCAGTCACAGCTCTCCATTCACCCCATGAAGCAAGTCACAGCTCTCCACTCACCCCATGATACCAGTCACAACTCTCCACTCACCCCATGATACCAGTCACAGCTCTCCACTCACCCCATGATACCAGTCACAGCTCCCCACTCACCCCATGAAGCCAGTCACACCTCTCCACTCACCCCATGATACCAGTCACAACTCTCCACTCACCCCATGATACCAGTCACAGCCCTTCACTCAACCCATGATACCAGTCACAGCTCTCCACTCACCCCATGAAGCCAGTCACACCTCTCCACTCACCCCATGATGCCAGTCACACCTCTCCACTCACCCCATGAAGCCAGTCACACCTCTCCACTCACCCCATGAAGCCAGTCACAGCTCTCCACTCACCCCATGAAGCCCGTCACACCTCTCCACTCACCCCATGAAGCCAGTCACAGCTCTCCACTCACCCCATGAAGCCAGTCACAGCTCTCCACTCACCCCATGAAGCCAGTCACAGCTCTCCACTCACCCCATGAAGCCAGTCACAGCTCTCCACTCACCCCATGAAGCCAGTCACAGCTCTCCACCCACCCCATGAAGCCAGTCACAGCTCTCCACTCACCCCATGAAGCCAGTCACAGCTCTCCACTCACCCCATGAAGCCAGTCACAGCTCTCCACTCAACCCATAAAGCCAGTCACAGCTCTCCACTCACACCCATGAAGCCAGTCACAGCTCCCCACTCACACCATGAAGCCAGTCACAGCCCTCCACTCACCCCATGAAGCCAGTCACAGCTCTCCACTCAACCCATAAAGCCAGTCACAGCTCTCCACTCACCCCATGAAGCCAGTCACAGCTCTCCACTCACCCCATGAAGCCAGTCACAGCTCTCCACTCACCCCATGAAGCCAGTCACAGCTCTCCACTCCCCCCATGAAGCCAGTCACAGCTCTCCACTCACCACATGAAGCCAGTCACACCTCTCCACTCACCCCATGAAGCCAGTCACAGCTCTCCACTCACCCCATGAAGCCAGTCACAGCTCTCCACTCACCCCATGAAGCCAGTCACAGCTCTCCACTCACCCCATGAAGCCAGTCACAGCTCTCCACTCACACCCATGAAGCCAGTCACACCTCTCCACTCACCCGATGAAGCCAGTCACAGCTCTCCACTCACCCCATGAAGCCAGTCACAGCTCTCCACTCACCCCATGAAGCCAGTCACAGCTCTCCACTCAACCCATGAAGCCAGTCACAGCTCTTCACTCACACCCATGAAGCCAGTCACACCTCTCCACTCACCCCATGAAGCCAGTTACAGCTCTCCACTCACCCCATGAAGCCAGTCACAGATCTCCACTCACCCCATGAAGCCAGTCACAGCTCTCCACTAACCCCATGAAGCCAGTCACAGCTCTTCACTCAACCCATGAAGCCAGTCACAGCTCTCCACTCACCCCATGAAGCCAGTCACAGCTCTCCACTCACCCCATGAAGCCAGTCACAGCTCTCCACTCACCCCATGAAGCCAGTCACCGCTCTCCACTCACCCCATGAAGCCAGTCACAGCTCTCCACTCATCCCATGAAGCCAGTCACAGCCCTCCACTCACCCCATGAAGCCAGTCACAGCCCTCCACTCCCCCCATGAAGCCAGTCACAGCTCTCCACTCACCCCATGAAGCCAGTCACACCTCTCCACTCACCCCATGAAGCCAGTCACAGCTCTCCACTCACACCCATGAAGCCATTTACATCTCTCCACTCACCCCATGAAGCCAGTCACAGCTCTCCACTCACCCCATGAAGCCAGTCACAGCTTTCCACCCACCCCATGAAGCCAGCCACAGCTCTCCACTCACACCATGAAGCCAGTCACAGCTCTCCACTCACCCCATGAAGCCAGTCACAGCTCTCCACTCACCTAATGAAGCCAGTCACAGCTCTCCACTCACCCCATGAAGCCAGTCACAGCCCTCCACTCACCCCATGAAGCCAGTCACACCTCTCCACTCACCCCATGAAGCCAGTCACACCTCTCCACTCACCCCATGAAGCCAGTCACAGCTCTCCACTCACCCCATGAAGCCAGTCACAGCTCTCCACTCACCCCATGAAGCCAGTCACAGCTCTCCACTCACCCCATTAAGCCAGTCACAGCTCTCCACTCACCCCATGAAGCCAGTCACAGCTCCCCACTCACCCCATGAAGCCAGTCACAACTCCCCACTCACCCCATGAAGCCAGTCACAGCTCTCCACTCACCCCATGAAGCCAGTCACACCTCTCCACTCACCCCATGAAGCCAGTCACAGCTCTCCACTCACCCCATGAAGCCAGTCACAGCTCTCCACTCACCCCATGAAGCCAGTCACAGCTCTCCACTCACCCCATGAAGCCAGTCACAGCTCTCCATTCACCCCATGAAGCAAGTCACAGCTCTCCACTCACCCCATGATACCAGTCACAACTCTCCACTCACCCCATGATACCAGTCACAGCTCTCCACTCACCCCATGATACCAGTCACAGCTCCCCACTCACCCCATGAAGCCAGTCACACCTCTCCACTCACCCCATGATACCAGTCACAACTCTCCACTCACCCCATGATATCAGTCACAGCCCTTCACTCAACCCATGATACCAGTCACAGCTCTCCACTCACCCCATGAAGCCAGTCACACCTCTCCACTCACCCCATGATGCCAGTCACACCTCTCCACTCACCCCATGAAGCCAGTCACACCTCTCCACTCACCCCATGAAGCCAGTCACAGCTCTCCACTCACCCCATGAAGCCAGTCACACCTCTCCACTCACCCCATGAAGCCAGTCACAGCTCTCCACTCACCCCATGAAGCCAGTCACAGCTCTCCACTCAACCCATGAAGCCAGTCACAGCTCTCCACTCACACCCATGAAGCCAGTCACAACTCTCCACTCACCCAATGAAGCCAGTTACAGCTCTCCACTCACCCCATGAAGCCAGTCACAGCTCTCCACCCACCCCATGAAGCCAGTCACAGCTCTCCACTCACCCCATGAAGCCAGTCACAGCTCTCCACCCACCCCATGAAGCCAGTCACAGCTCTCCACTCACCCCATGAAGCCAGTCACAGCTCTCCACCCACCCCATGAAGCCAGTCACAGCTCTCCACTCACCCCATGAAGCCGGTCACAGCTCTCCACTCACCCCATGAAGCCAGTCACAGCTCTCCACTCACCCCATGAAGCCAGTCACAGCTCTCCACCCACCCCATGAAGCCAGTCACAGCTCTCCACTCACCCCATGAAGCCAGTCACAGCCCTCCACTCACCCCATGAAGCCACTCACAGCTCTCCACTCACCCCATGAAGCCAGTCACAGCTCTCCACTCACCCCATGAAGCCAGTCACAGCCCACCACTCACCCCATGAAGCCAGTCACAGCTCTCCACTCACCCCATGAAGCCAGTCACAGCCCTCCACTCACCCCATGAAGCCAGTCACAGCTCTCCACTCACCTAATGAAGCCAGTCACAGCTCTCCACTCACCCCATGAAGCCAGTCACAGCCCTCCACTCACCCCATGAAGCCAGTCACACCTCTCCACTCACCCCATGAAGCCAGTCACACCTCTCCACTCACCCCATGAAGCCAGTCACAGCTCTCCACTCACCCCATGAAGCCAGTCACAGCTCTCCACTCACCCCATGAAGCCAGTCACAGCTCTCCACTCACCCCATGAAGCCAGTCACAGCTCTCCACTCACCCCATGAAGCCAGTCACAGCTCCCCACTCACCCCATGAAGCCAGTCACAGCTCCCCACTCACCCCATGAAGCCAGTCACAGCTCTCCACTCACCCCATGAAGCCAGTCACACCTCTCCACTCACCCCATGAAGCCAGTCACAGCTCTCCACTCACCCCATGAAGCCAGTCACAGCTCTCCACTCACCCCATGAAGCCAGTCACAGCTCTCCACTCACCCCATGAAGCCAGTCACAGCTCTCCATTCACCCCATGAAGCAAGTCACAGCTCTCCACTCACCCCATGATACCAGTCACAACTCTCCACTCACCCCATGATACCAGTCACAGCTCTCCACTCACCCCATGATACCAGTCACAGCTCCCCACTCACCCCATGAAGCCAGTCACACCTCTCCACTCACCCCATGATACCAGTCACAACTCTCCACTCACCCCATGATACCAGTCACAGCCCTTCACTCAACCCATGATACCAGTCACAGCTCTCCACTCACCCCATGAAGCCAGTCACACCTCTCCACTCACCCCATGATGCCAGTCACACCTCTCCACTCACCCCATGAAGCCAGTCACACCTCTCCACTCACCCCATGAAGCCAGTCACAGCTCTCCACTCACCCCATGAAGCCAGTCACACCTCTCCACTCACCCCATGAAGCCAGTCACAGCTCTCCACTCACCCCATGAAGCCAGTCACAGCTCTCCACTCACCCCATGAAGCCAGTCACAGCTCTCCACTCACCCCATGAAGCCAGTCACAGCTCTCCACTCACCCCATGAAGCCAGTCACAGCTCTCCACCCACCCCATGAAGCCAGTCACAGCTCTCCACTCACCCCATGAAGCCAGTCACAGCTCTCCACTCACCCCATGAAGCCAGTCACAGCTCTCCACTCAACCCATAAAGCCAGTCACAGCTCTCCACTCACACCCATGAAGCCAGTCACAGCTCCCCACTCACACCATGAAGCCAGTCACAGCCCTCCACTCACCCCATGAAGCCAGTCACAGCTCTCCACTCAACCCATAAAGCCAGTCACAGCTCTCCACTCACCCCATGAAGCCAGTCACAGCTCTCCACTCACCCCATGAAGCCAGTCACAGCTCTCCACTCACCCCATGAAGCCAGTCACAGCTCTCCACTCCCCCCATGAAGCCAGTCACAGCTCTCCACTCACCACATGAAGCCAGTCACACCTCTCCACTCACCCCATGAAGCCAGTCACAGCTCTCCACTCACCCCATGAAGCCAGTCACAGCTCTCCACTCACCCCATGAAGCCAGTCACAGCTCTCCACTCACCCCATGAAGCCAGTCACAGCTCTCCACTCACACCCATGAAGCCAGTCACACCTCTCCACTCACCCGATGAAGCCAGTCACAGCTCTCCACTCACCCCATGAAGCCAGTCACAGCTCTCCACTCACCCCATGAAGCCAGTCACAGCTCTCCACTCAACCCATGAAGCCAGTCACAGCTCTTCACTCACACCCATGAAGCCAGTCACACCTCTCCACTCACCCCATGAAGCCAGTTACAGCTCTCCACTCACCCCATGAAGCCAGTCACAGATCTCCACTCACCCCATGAAGCCAGTCACAGCTCTCCACTAACCCCATGAAGCCAGTCACAGCTCTTCACTCAACCCATGAAGCCAGTCACAGCTCTCCACTCACCCCATGAAGCCAGTAACAGCTCTCCACTCACCCCAAGAAGCCAGTCACAGCTCTCCACTCACCCCATGAAGCCAGTCACCGCTCTCCACTCACCCCATGAAGCCAGTCACAGCTCTCCACTCATCCCATGAAGCCAGTCACAGCCCTCCACTCACCCCATGAAGCCAGTCACAGCCCTCCACTCCCCCCATGAAGCCAGTCACAGCTCTCCACTCACCCCATGAAGCCAGTCACACCTCTCCACTCACCCCATGAAGCCAGTCACAGCTCTCCACTCACACCCATGAAGCCATTTACATCTCTCCACTCACCCCATGAAGCCAGTCACAGCTCTCCACTCACCCCATGAAGCCAGTCACAGCTTTCCACCCACCCCATGAAGCCAGCCACAGCTCTCCACTCACACCATGAAGCCAGTCACAGCTCTCCACTCACCCCATGAAGCCAGTCACAGCTCTCCACTCACCTAATGAAGCCAGTCACAGCTCTCCACTCACCCCATGAAGCCAGTCACAGCCCTCCACTCACCCCATGAAGCCAGTCACACCTCTCCACTCACCCCATGAAGCCAGTCACACCTCTCCACTCACCCCATGAAGCCAGTCACAGCTCTCCACTCACCCCATGAAGCCAGTCACAGCTCTCCACTCACCCCATGAAGCCAGTCACAGCTCTCCACTCACCCCATTAAGCCAGTCACAGCTCTCCACTCACCCCATGAAGCCAGTCACAGCTCCCCACTCACCCCATGAAGCCAGTCACAGCTCCCCACTCACCCCATGAAGCCAGTCACAGCTCTCCACTCACCCCATGAAGCCAGTCACACCTCTCCACTCACCCCATGAAGCCAGTCACAGCTCTCCACTCACCCCATGAAGCCAGTCACAGCTCTCCACTCACCCCATGAAGCCAGTCACAGCTCTCCACTCACCCCATGAAGCCAGTCACAGCTCTCCATTCACCCCATGAAGCAAGTCACAGCTCTCCACTCACCCCATGATACCAGTCACAACTCTCCACTCACCCCATGATACCAGTCACAGCTCTCCACTCACCCCATGATACCAGTCACAGCTCCCCACTCACCCCATGAAGCCAGTCACACCTCTCCACTCACCCCATGATACCAGTCACAACTCTCCACTCACCCCATGATATCAGTCACAGCCCTTCACTCAACCCATGATACCAGTCACAGCTCTCCACTCACCCCATGAAGCCAGTCACACCTCTCCACTCACCCCATGATGCCAGTCACACCTCTCCACTCACCCCATGAAGCCAGTCACACCTCTCCACTCACCCCATGAAGCCAGTCACAGCTCTCCACTCACCCCATGAAGCCAGTCACACCTCTCCACTCACCCCATGAAGCCAGTCACAGCTCTCCACTCACCCCATGAAGCCAGTCACAGCTCTCCACTCACCCCATGAAGCCAGTCACAGCTCTCCACTCACCCCATGAAGCCAGTCACAGCTCTCCACTCACCCCATGAAGCCAGTCACAGCTCTCCACCCACCCCATGAAGCCAGTCACAGCTCTCCACTCACCCCATGAAGCCAGTCACAGCTCTCCACTCACCCCATGAAGCCAGTCACAGCTCTCCACTCAACCCATGAAGCCAGTCACAGCTCTCCACTCACACCCATGAAGCCAGTCACAGCTCCCCACTCACACCATGAAGCCAGTCACAGCCCTCCACTCACCCCATGAAGCCAGTCACAGCTCTCCACTCAACCCATAAAGCCAGTCACAGCTCTCCACTCACCCCATGAAGCCAGTCACAGCTCTCCACTCACCCCATGAAGCCAGTCACAGCTCTCCACTCACCCCATGAAGCCAGTCACAGCTCTCCACTCCCCCCATGAAGCCAGTCACAGCTCTCCACTCACCACATGAAGCCAGTCACACCTCTCCACTCACCCCATGAAGCCAGTCACAGCTCTCCACTCACCCCATGAAGCCAGTCACAGCTCTCCACTCACCCCATGAAGCCAGTCACAGCTCTCCACTCACCCCATGAAGCCAGTCACAGCTCTCCACTCACACCCATGAAGCCAGTCACACCTCTCCACTCACCCGATGAAGCCAGTCACAGCTCTCCACTCACCCCATGAAGCCAGTCACAGCTCTCCACTCACCCCATGAAGCCAGTCACAGCTCTCCACTCAACCCATGAAGCCAGTCACAGCTCTTCACTCACACCCATGAAGCCAGTCACACCTCTCCACTCACCCCATGAAGCCAGTTACAGCTCTCCACTCACCCCATGAAGCCAGTCACAGATCTCCACTCACCCCATGAAGCCAGTCACAGCTCTCCACTAACCCCATGAAGCCAGTCACAGCTCTTCACTCAACCCATGAAGCCAGTCACAGCTCTCCACTCACCCCATGAAGCCAGTCACAGCTCTCCACTCACCCCATGAAGCCAGTCACAGCTCTCCACTCACCCCATGAAGCCAGTCACCGCTCTCCACTCACCCCATGAAGCCAGTCACAGCTCTCCACTCATCCCATGAAGCCAGTCACAGCCCTCCACTCACCCCATGAAGCCAGTCACAGCCCTCCACTCCCCCCATGAAGCCAGTCACAGCTCTCCACTCACCCCATGAAGCCAGTCACACCTCTCCACTCACCCCATGAAGCCAGTCACAGCTCTCCACTCACACCCATGAAGCCATTTACATCTCTCCACTCACCCCATGAAGCCAGTCACAGCTCTCCACTCACCCCATGAAGCCAGTCACAGCTTTCCACCCACCCCATGAAGCCAGCCACAGCTCTCCACTCACACCATGAAGCCAGTCACAGCTCTCCACTCACCCCATGAAGCCAGTCACAGCTCTCCACTCACCCCATGAAGCCAGTCACAGCTCTCCACTCACCCCATGAAGCCAGTCACAGCTCTCCACTCACCCCATGAAGCCAGTCACAGCTCTCCACTCACACCCATGAAGCCAGTCACAGCTCTCCACTCACCCAATGAAGCCAGTTACAGCTCTCCACTCACCCCATGAAGCCAGTCACAGCTCTCCACCCACCCCATGAAGCCAGTCACAGCTCTCCACTCACCCCATGAAGCCAGTCACAGCTCTCCACCCACCCCATGAAGCCAGTCACAGCTCTCCACTCACCCCATGAAGCCAGTCACAGCTCTCCACCCACCCCATGAAGCCAGTCACAGCTCTCCACTCACCCCATGAAGCCGGTCACAGCTCTCCACTCACCCCATGAAGCCAGTCACAGCTCTCCACTCACCCCATGAAGCCAGTCACAGCTCTCCACTCACCCCATGAAGCCAGTCACACCTCTCCACTCACCCCATGAAGCCAGTCACAGCTCTCCACTCCCCCCATGAAGCCAGTCACAGCTCCCCACTCACCCCATGAAGCCAGTCACAGCTCCCCACTCACCCCATGAAGCCAGTCACGGCTCTCCACTCACCCCATGAAGCCAGTCACAGCTCTCCACTCACACCCATGAAGCCAGTCACAGCCCTCCACTCACCCGATGAAGCCAGTCACAGCTCTCCACTCACCCCATGAAGCCAGTCACAGATCTCCACTCACCCCATGAAGCCAGTCACAGCTCTCCACTAACCCCATGAAGCCAGTCACAGCTCTTCACTCAACCCATGAAGCCAGTCACAGCTCTCCACTCACCCCATGAAGCCAGTCACAGCTCTCCACTCACCCCATGAAGCCAGTCACAGCTCTCCACTCACCCAATGAAGCCAGTTACAGCTCTCCACTCACCCCATGAAGCCAGTCACAGCTCTCCACCCACCCCATGAAGCCAGTCACAGCTCTCCACTCACCCCATGAAGCCAGTCACAGCTCTCCACCCACCCCATGAAGCCAGTCACAGCTCTCCACTCACCCCATGAAGCCAGTCACAGCTCTCCACCCACCCCATGAAGCCAGTCACAGCTCTCCACTCACCCCATGAAGCCGGTCACAGCTCTCCACTCACCCCATGAAGCCAGTCACAGCTCTCCACTCACCCCATGAAGCCAGTCACAGCTCTCCACTCACCCCATGAAGCCAGTCACACCTCTCCACTCACCCCATGAAGCCAGTCACAGCTCTCCACTCACCCCATGAAGCCAGTCACAGCTCCCCACTCACCCCATGAAGCCAGTCACAGCTCCCCACTCACCCCATGAAGCCAGTCACAGCTCTCCACTCACCCCATGAAGCCAGTCACAGCTCTCCACTCACACCCATGAAGCCAGTCACACCTCTCCACTCACCCGATGAAGCCAGTCACAGCTCTCCACTCACCCCATGAAGCCAGTCACAGATCTCCACTCACCCCATGAAGCCAGTCACAGCTCTCCACTCACCCCATGAAGCCAGTCACAGCTCTTCACTCAACCCATGAAGCCAGTCACAGCTCTCCACTCACCCCATGAAGCCAATCACAGCTCTCCACTCACCCCATGAAGCCAGTCACAGCTCTCCACTCACCCCATGAAGCCAGTCACCGCTCTCCACTCACCCCATGAAGCCAGTCACAGCTCTCCACTCACCCCATGAAGCCAGTCACAGCCCTCCACTCACCCCATGAAGCCAGTCACAGCCCTCCACTCCCCCCATGAAGCCAGTCACAGCTCTCCACTCACCCCATGAAGCCAGTCACACCTCTCCACTCACCCCATGAAGCCAGTCACAGCTCTCCACTCACCCCATGAAGCCAGTCACAGCTTTCCACCCACCCCATGAAGCCAGCCACAGCTCTCCACTCACACCATGAAGCCAGTCACAGCTCTCCACTCACCCCATGAAGCCAGTCACAGCTTTCCACCCACCCCATGAAGCCAGCCACAGCTCTCCACTCACACCATGAAGCCAGTCACAGCTCTCCACTCACCCCATGAAGCCAGTCACAGCTCTCCACTCACCCCATGAAGCCAGTCACAGCTCTCCACTCACCCCATGAAGCCAGTCACAGCTCTCCACTCACCCCATGAAGCCAGTCACAGCTCTCCACTCACACCCATGAAGCCAGTCACAGCTCTCCACTCACCCAATGAAGCCAGTTACAGCTCTCCACTCACCCCATGAAGCCAGTCACAGCTCTCCACCCACCCCATGAAGCCAGTCACAGCTCTCCACTCACCCCATGAAGCCAGTCACAGCTCTCCACCCACCCCATGAAGCCAGTCACAGCTCTCCACTCACCCCATGAAGCCAGTCACAGCTCTCCACCCACCCCATGAAGCCAGTCACAGCTCTCCACTCACCCCATGAAGCCAGTCACACCTCTCCACTCACCCCATGAAGCCAGTCACAGCTCTCCACCCACCCCATGAAGCCAGTCACAGCTCTCCACTCACCCCATGAAGCCAGTCACAGCCCTCCACTCACCCCATAAAGCCAGTCACAGCTCTCCACTCACCCCATGAAGCCAGTCACAGCTCTCCACTCACCCCATGAAGCCAGTCACAGCTCCCCACTCACCCCATGAAGCCAGTCACGGCTCTCCACTCACCCCATGAAGCCAGTCACAGCTCTCCACTCACACCCATGAAGCCAGTCACAGCCCTCCACTCACCCGATGAAGCCAGTCACAGCTCTCCACTCACCCCATGAAGCCAGTCACAGATCTCCACTCACCCCATGAAGCCAGTCACAGCTCTCCACTAACCCCATGAAGCCAGTCACAGCTCTTCACTCAACCCATGAAGCCAGTCACAGCTCTCCACTCACCCCATGAAGCCAGTCACAGCTCTCCACTCACCCCATGAAGCCAGTCACAGCTCTCCACTCACCCAATGAAGCCAGTTACAGCTCTCCACTCACCCCATGAAGCCAGTCACAGCTCTCCACCCACCCCATGAAGCCAGTCACAGCTCTCCACTCACCCCATGAAGCCAGTCACAGCTCTCCACCCACCCCATGAAGCCAGTCACAGCTCTCCACTCACCCCATGAAGCCAGTCACAGCTCTCCACCCACCCCATGAAGCCAGTCACAGCTCTCCACTCACCCCATGAAGCCGGTCACAGCTCTCCACTCACCCTATGAAGCCAGTCACAGCTCTCCACTCACCCCATGAAGCCAGTCACAGCTCTCCACTCACCCCATGAAGCCAGTCACACCTCTCCACTCACCCCATGAAGCCAGTCACAGCTCTCCACTCACCCCATGAAGCCAGTCACAGCTCCCCACTCACCCCATGAAGCCAGTCACAGCTCCCCACTCACCCCATGAAGCCAGTCACAGCTCTCCACTCACCCCATGAAGCCAGTCACAGCTCTCCACTCACACCCATGAAGCCAGTCACACCTCTCCACTCACCCGATGAAGCCAGTCACAGCTCTCCACTCACCCCATGAAGCCAGTCACAGATCTCCACTCACCCCATGAAGCCAGTCACAGCTCTCCACTCACCCCATGAAGCCAGTCACAGCTCTTCACTCAACCCATGAAGCCAGTCACAGCTCTCCACTCACCCCATGAAGCCAATCACAGCTCTCCACTCACCCCATGAAGCCAGTCACAGCTCTCCACTCACCCCATGAAGCCAGTCACCGCTCTCCACTCACCCCATGAAGCCAGTCACAGCTCTCCACTCACCCCATGAAGCCAGTCACAGCCCTCCACTCACCCCATGAAGCCAGTCACAGCCCTCCACTCCCCCCATGAAGCCAGTCACAGCTCTCCACTCACCCCATGAAGCCAGTCACACCTCTCCACTCACCCCATGAAGCCAGTCACAGCTCTCCACTCACCCCATGAAGCCAGTCACAGCTTTCCACCCACCCCATGAAGCCAGCCACAGCTCTCCACTCACACCATGAAGCCAGTCACAGCTCTCCACTCACCCCATGAAGCCAGTCACAGCTCTCCACTCACCCCATGAAGCCAGTCACAGCTCTCCACTCACCCCATGAAGCCAGTCACAGCTCTCCACTCAACCCATGAAGCCAGTCACAGCTCTCCACTCACACCCATGAAGCCAGTCACAACTCTCCACTCACCCAATGAAGCCAGTTACAGCTCTCCACTCACCCCATGAAGCCAGTCACAGCTCTCCACCCACCCCATGAAGCCAGTCACAGCTCTCCACTCACCCCATGAAGCCAGTCACAGCTCTCCACCCACCCCATGAAGCCAGTCACAGCTCTCCACTCACCCCATGAAGCCAGTCACAGCTCTCCACCCACCCCATGAAGCCAGTCACAGCTCTCCACTCACCCCATGAAGCCGGTCACAGCTCTCCACTCACCCCATGAAGCCAGTCACAGCTCTCCACTCACCCCATGAAGCCAGTCACAGCTCTCCACTCACCCCATGAAGCCAGTCACACCTCTCCACTCACCCCATGAAGCCAGTCACAGCTCTCCACCCACCCCATGAAGCCAGTCACAGCTCTCCACTCACCCCATGAAGCCAGTCACAGCCCTCCACTCACCCCATAAAGCCACTCACAGCTCTCCACTCACCCCATGAAGCCAGTCACAGCTCTCCACTCACCCCATGAAGCCAGTCACAGCCCACCACTCACCCCATGAAGCCAGTCACAGCTCTCCACTCACCCCATGAAGCCAGTCACAGCTCTCCACTCACCCCATGAAGCCAGTCACAGCCCACCACTCACCCCATGAAGCCAGTCACAGCCCTCCACTCACCCCATGAAGCCAGTCACAGCTCTCCACTCACCTAATGAAGCCAGTCACAGCTCTCCACTCACCCCATGAAGCCAGTCACAGCCCTCCATTCACCCCATGAAGCCAGTCACACCTCTCCACTCACCTAATGAAGCCAGTCACAGCTCTCCACTCACCCCATGAAGCCAGTCACAGCCCTCCACTCACCCCATGAAGCCAGTCACAGCTCTCCACTCACCCCATGAAGCCAGTCACAGCCCACCACTCACCCCATGAAGCCAGTCACAGCTCTCCGCTCACACCCATGAAGCCAGTCACACCTCTCCACTCACCCCATGAAGCCAGTCACAGCTCTCCAATCACCCCATGAAGCCAGTCACACCTCTCCACTCACCCCATGAAGCCAGTCACAGCTCTCCACTCACCCCATGAAGCCAGTCACAGCTCTCCACTCACCCCATGAAGCCAGTCACAGCTCTCCACTCACCCCATGAAGCCAGTCACAGCTCTCCACTCACCCCATGAAGCCAGTCACAGCTCCCCACTCACCCCATGAAGCCAGTCACAGCTCCCCACTCACCCCATGAAGCCAGTCACAGCTCTCCACTCACCCCATGAAGCCAGTCACAGCTCTCCACTCACCCCATGAAGCCAGTCACAGCTCTACACTCACCCCATAAAGCCAGTCACAGCTCTCCACTCACCCCATGAAGCCAGTCACAGCTCTCCATTCACCCCATGAAGCAAGTCACAGCTCTCCACTCACCCCATGATACCAGTCACAACTCTCCACTCACCCCATGATACCAGTCACAGCTCTCCACTCACCCCATGATACCAGTCACAGCTCCCCACTCACCCCATGAAGCCAGTCACACCTCTCCACTCACCCCATGATACCAGTCACAACTCTCCACTCACCCCATGATACCAGTCACAGCCCTTCACTCAACCCATGAAGCCAGTCACAGCTCTCCACTCACCCCATGAAGCCAGTCACACCTCTCCACTCACCCCATGATGCCAGTCACACCTCTCCACTCACCCCATGAAGCCAGTCACACCTCTCCACTCACCCCATGAAGCCAGTCACAGCTCTCCACTCACCCCATGAAGCCAGTCACACCTCTCCACTCACCCCATGAAGCCAGTCACAGCTCTCCACTCACCCCATGAAACCAGTCACAGCTCTCCACTCACCCCATGAAGCCAGTCACAGCTCTCCACTCACCCCATGAAGCCAGTCACAGCTCTCCACTCACCCCATGAAGCCAGTCACAGCTCTCCACCCACCCCATGAAGCCAGTCACAGCTCTCCACTCACCCCATGAAGCCAGTCACAGCCCACCACTCACCCCATGAAGCCAGTCACAGCTCTCCACTCACCCCATGAAGCCAGTCACAGCTCTCCACTCACCCCATGAAGCCAGTCACAGCCCTCCACTCACCCCATGAAGCCAGTCACAGCCCTCCACTCACCCCATGAAGCCAGTCACAGCTCTCCACTCACCCCATGAAGCCAGTCACAGCTCTCCACTCACCCCATGAAGCCAGTCACAGCTCTCCACTCACCCCATGAAGCCAATCACACCTCTCCACTCACCCCATGAAGCCAGTCACAGCTCTCCACTCACCCCATGAAGCCAGTCACACCTCTCCACTCACCCCATGAAGCCAGTCACAGCTCTCCACTCACCCCATGAAGCCAGTCACAGCTCTCCACTCACCCCATGAAGCCAGTCACAGCTCTCCACTCACCCCATGAAGCCAGTCACAGCTCTCCACTCACACCCATGAAGCCAGTCACACCTCTCCACTCACCCGATGAAGCCAGTCACAGCTCTCCACTCACCCCATGAAGCCAGTCACAGCTCTCCACTCACCCCATGAAGCCAGTCACAGCTCTCCACTCACCCCATGAAGCCAGTCACAGCTCTCCACTCATCCCATGAAGCCAGTCACAGCTCTCCACTCACACCCATGAAGCCAGTCACAGCTCTCCACTCACCGCATGAAGCCAGTCACAGCTCTCCACTCACCCCATGAAGCCAGTCACACCTCTCCACTCACCCCATGAAGCCAGTCACACCTCTCCACTCACCCCATGAAGCCAGTCACAGCTCTCCACTCACCCCATGAAGCCAGTCACAGCTCTCCACTCACACCCATGAAGCCAGTCACACCTCTCCACTCACCCGATGAAGCCAGTCACAGCTCTCCACTCACCCCATGAAGCCAGTCACAGCTCTCCACTCACCCCATGAAGCCAGTCACAGCTCTCCACTCACCCCATGAAGCCAGTCACAGCTCTCCACTCAACCCATGAAGCCAGTCACAGCTCTCCACTCACACCCATGAAGCCAGTCACAGCTCCCCACTCACACCATGAAGCCAGTCACAGCCCTCCACTCACCCCATGAAGCCAGTCACAGCTCTCCACTCAACCCATGAAGCCAGTCACAGCTCTCCACTCACCCCATGAAGCCAGTCACAGCTCTCCACTCACCCCATGAAGCCAGTCACAGCTCTCCACTCACCCCATGAAGCCAGTCACAGCTCTCCACTCCCCCCATGAAGCCAGTCACAGCTCTCCACTCACCACATGAAGCCAGTCACACCTCTCCACTCACCCCATGAAGCCAGTCACACCTCTCCACTCACCCCATGAAGCCAGTCACAGCCCTCCACTCACCCCATGAAGCCAGTCACAGCTCTCCACTCCCCCCATGAAGCCAGTCACAGCTCTCCACTCACCCCATGAAGCCAGTCACAGCTCTCCACTCACACCCATGAAGCCAGTCACACCTCTCCACTCACCCCATGAAGCCAGTCACAGCTCTCCAATCACCCCATGAAGCCAGTCACACCTCTCCACTCACCCCATGAAGCCAGTCACAGCTCTCCACTCACCCCATGAAGCCAGTCACAGCTCTCCACTCATCCCATGAAGCCAGTCACAGCTCTCCACTCACACCCATGAAGCCAGTCACAGCTCTCCACTCACCGCATGAAGCCAGTCACAGCTCTCCACTCACCCCATGAAGCCAGTCACACCTCTCCACTCACCCCATGAAGCCAGTCACAGCTCTCCACTCACCCCATGAAGCCAGTCACAGCTCTCCACTCACCCCATGAAGCCAGTCACAGCTCTCCACTCACACCCATGAAGCCAGTCACACCTCTCCACTCACCCGATGAAGCCAGTCACAGCTCTCCACTCACCCCATGAAGCCAGTCACAGCTCTCCACTCACCCCATGAAGCCAGTCACAGCTCTCCACTCACCCCATGAAGCCAGTCACAGCTCTCCACTCAACCCATGAAGCCAGTCACAGCTCTCCACTCACACCCATGAAGCCAGTCACAGCTCCCCATTCACACCATGAAGCCAGTCACAGCCCTCCACTCACCCCATGAAGCCAGTCACAGCTCTCCACTCAACCCATGAAGCCAGTCACAGCTCTCCACTCAACCCATGAAGCCAGTCACAGCTCTCCACTCACCCCATGAAGCCAGTCACAGCTCTCCACTCACCCCATGAAGCCAGTCACAGCTCTCCACTCACCCCATGAAGCCAGTCACAGCTCTCCACTCACCACATGAAGCCAGTCACACCTCTCCACTCACCCCATGAAGCCAGTCACACCTCTCCACTCACCCCATGAAGCCAGTCACAGCCCTCCACTCACCCCATGAAGCCAGTCACAGCTCTCCACTCCCCCCATAAAGCCAGTCACAGCTCTCCACTCACCCCATGAAGCCAGTCACAGCTCTCCGCTCACACCCATGAAGCCAGTCACACCTCTCCACTCACCCCATGAAGCCAGTCACAGCTCTCCAATCACCCCATGAAGCCAGTCACACCTCTCCACTCACCCCATGAAGCCAGTCACAGCTCTCCACTCACCCCATGAAGCCAGTCACAGCTCTCCACTCACCCCATGAACCCATCACAGCTCTCCACTCACCCCATGAAGCCAGTCACACCTCTCCACTCACCCCATGAAGCCATCACAGCTCTCCACTCACACCATGAAGCCAGTCACAGCTCTCCACTCACCCCATGAAGCCAGTCACAGATCTCCACTCACCCCATGAACCCATCACAGCTCTCCACTCACACCATGAAGCCAGTCACAGCTCTCCACTCACCCCATGACGCCAGTCACAGATCTCCACTCACCCCATGAAGCCAGTCACAGATCTCCACTCACCCCATGAAGCCAGTCACAGCTCTCCACCCACCCCATGAAGCCAGTCACAGCTCTTCACTCAACCCATGAAGCCAGTCACAGCTCTCCACTCACCCCATGAACCCAGTCACAGCTCTCCACTCACCCCATGAAGCCAGTCACACCTCTCCACTCACCCCATGAAGCCAGTCACAGCTCTACACTCACCCGATGAAGCCAGTTACAGCCCTCCACTCACACCCATGAAGCCAGTCACAACTCTCCATTCACCATATGAAGCCAGTCAGAGCTCTCCACTCAACCCATGAAGCCAATCACAGCTCCCCACTCACCCCATGAAGTCGGTTACAGCCCTCTCCTCACCCCATGATACCAGTCACAGCTCTCCACTCACCCGATGAAGCCAGTCACAGCCCTCCACTCACATCCATGAAGCCAGTCACAGCTCTCCACTAACCCCATGAAGCCAGTTACAGCTCTCCACTCACCCCATGAAGCCAGTCACAGATCTCCACTCACCCCATGAAGCCAGTCACAGATCTCCACTCACCCCATGAAGCCAGTCACAGCTCTCCACTCACCCCATGAAGCCAGTCACAGCTCGCCACTCACCCCATGAAGCCAGTCACAGCTCTCCACTCACCACATGAAGCCAGTCACAGCCCTCCACTCACCCCATGAAGCGTCATGACCAACAAGGCGACGCTGAAGCAGATCTTCCGGCAGGTGGCGTGCTCCGTCAGCCGTTGGAGACGTTTGCCGCCGCAGTTACCACAGAGACGGCAGCAGCAGAAGAAGCAGCCCACCAGTGGGACGATCAGCATGGAGAGAATGCCCAGCGCAAAGCAAATGGCGAACCCCATCATGTAGTTCACCAACTACAAGTACATTTCACCCCATCATGTAATTCACCAGCTACAAGTACATTTCACCCCATCATGTAGTTCACCAACTACAAGTACATTTAACCCCATCATGGAGTTCACCAGCTACAAGTACATTTAACCCCATCATATAGTTTACCAGCTACAAGTACATATCACCGCATCATGTAGTTCATCAGCTACAAGTACATTTAACCCCATCCTGTAGTTCACCAGCTACAAGTACATTTAACCCCATCATGTAGTTTACCAGCTACAAGTATATTTAACCCCATCCTGTAGTTCACCAGCTCCAAGTACATTTCACCCCATCCTGTAGTTCACCAGCTACAAGTACATTTTACCCCTTCATGTAGTTCACCAGCTACATGTACATTTCACCCAATCATGTAGTTCACCAGCTACAAGTATAGAACCCTTCATCTAGTTCACCAGCTACATGTAGATTTCACCCAATCATGTAGTTCACCAGCTACAAGTACATTTCACCCCATCATGTAGTTCACCCGCTACATGTACATTCCACCCCATCATGTAGTTCACCAGCTACAAGTACATTTCACCCAATCATGTAGTTCACCAGCTACAAGTACATTTCAACCCTTCATCAAGTTCACCAGCTACATGTACATTTCACCCAATCATGTAGTTCACCAGCTACAAGTACATTTCACCCCACCATGTAGTTCACCAGCTACATGTACATTTCACCCCTTCATGTAGTTCACCAGCTACATGTACATTTGACCCAATCATGTAGTTCACCAGCTACAAGTACATTTCAACCCTTCATCTAGTTCACCAGCTACATGTACATTTCACCTAATCATGCAGTTCACCAGCTACAAGTACATTTCACCCCTTTATCAAGTTCACCAGCTACATGTACATTTCACCCAATCATGTAGTTCACCAGCTACAAGTACATTTCACTCCTTCATGTTGTTCACCAGCAACATGTACATTTCACCCAATCATGTAGTTCACCAGCTACAAACACATTTCACCCCTTCATGTTGTTCACCAGCAATATGTACATTTCACCCAATTATGTAGTTCACCATGCAGCTACAAGCACATTTCACCCCTTCATGTAGTTCACCAGCCAGTGTAGTGCACCAAGTATAAGTAATTCAGTCCATTTCACTCTGTGTAGTGCACCAACTACAAGTAGTTCAGTGCATTTCACTCAATGTAATCGACTCACTACAAGTAGTTCAGTCCATTTCACTCAGTGCAATGCACCCACTACAAGTAGTTCAGTCCATTTCACTCAATGTAATCCACATGTCCTTCTTCCATGGTGTCCCCTACATACCACAGCTTTCAAAACGCTATGCTAACCCGCATGTAATTGTCGGATATGTCGAATTCCCTTTTCACAGCAGATGTCACAATATCTGAAAGAATAATAAATAAAAATTAACAGTGGTGACCTCCTTAAAAGCAATACTTAAGTCCATCTTTCATATGACATGATTATGCCAATAAACGCTAACCACTGACTAAACTAACAACTAAGCTAATGCCATTGTCGTTCTTCACAAATAATAAGGGCAGCGGTAATCCCCGTTGACATGGCTCCTCTCTACCTTGACCTTCTTTTTATCTTCGCGATATGACCTTCAGACGTTACATTAATGCATCATCCTACTTACACCAGTCGTTCGACCAACCAACCAACTTATGGGACAACGGACTCATCCGGAAGACGGACAGATCCGGACAGCGGACCGATCCGGACGACGGACAGATCCGCACGACGGACAGATCCGGTCGACGGACGAATCCGAACATATCCGGACGATTGACGTACTTACCGATGGGGAACGCGTTGGGCTGGACGACGGAGAGGAAGCCAGCACACATGGTGTTTAGGGGGGCCAGACCCCCGTCCCTGAACACTGTGTTGGACATATAGGGTCCGCCACCGGCAGCGAACTCCACGAGATGTTGTTCGTTTCATCCGTCCAGGCGTTGGCGGTCTCAACCATCAGGGGCGAGAAGACAGGGTCCGATACCCCTGTCGCCATGGAGACGATCGGGGAGAGGAGCAGAGGGAATAGCGCCACCGCCCGGAAGAGCGGCGACCACGTGGCAGCCATCGCTATCGGGTCACGTGGTATGTTTTTCAGATCAGATGAGACCTAAACCGAAAGTGGGAAAGAGAGAGAGAGTGAGCGGTAAGCACCGGAAGCGAAAACGTTCATAAACGCCGAAGTACTATCTTTATTTATTATGGGGAGCTGTACATTATACGTAATACAGATGTTAATAAACGCATAAATGTAATAATACATTACTACTAAGACAGATTCCCCAGAGAAACGCTAAATCTTTCAGTAGAACTTATGTAGGTCACAGTTAATCGTATTATTTTTTTTTTGCAATTTTCAAATAAAACGTTCACGACTGGTGTTGAAAGTGTGGCTTTCTTGTGCATTTCTGTGTGTCCCACCAGCATATGTAGCCTAACATTTAAAATCCACAATATATGTCAAGAATTCTTGTATGAGGAGCTTTAACAGCCCCGTGTAACACTGTTGGTCATTCAAATATATATGGATCGTTTATATCTGAAAGGCATATAACGTCTACAATTTATAGGTGTATATGATTCATGCGCATTCATCTTGTCTCCCTTTACTAGAATTGGTTTGGGAAAGTCGGCCCGATTGACCTTGCGACGCCAAGCTCCGTCCGTGTTAACGTATTCAGTGACACTTGGGTTCACATTATTTAACTCCTGTACATTCAGCGACGCAATGCACCGCAAATGCAATGCAAACATGTCTCCTCCTTATTTACAGCCATATTTCCAATATGTTTTATTTAAAGCTGGTATTAGAGTGGACAGGGGCGAAGCCAGGGACTTAAGCAAGTGTACGCACCTGCTGCACATGAAATGAAAAAAATTACTCCCGAACAATAGGATTGCACGGACCGGCACAGCCCGATGTGTACGCACGTGCGTGGTGGAGGAACAGCGCCAGAGGAATGGTGGCGGGTGTAAACTCCACTGTGGCGCGCCTCTTGACTAAGCCAGCGGGTCGCCCTCTGGTGTCGTCTGGCTGTCCCATGATGTATCCACCGGGCCTCTCACCAGAGTCACGTGACCAGCCAGAAAAGAAACAATTGGTTGCAGTCTGGCTTTGAGCGTGGGTTAACAAATTAGAATATTCATGTTTTCTTTCTAGTTCACCTACAGACTTGTCTCTAGAGCTGCATTTAAAGGACTTGTCTCTAGAGCTGCATTTAAAGCACAAGCTAATATTTATGCTCCAACCACCACCCTCCACCCCCCACCGCCCCCACTGATATGTTCCCTTGCCCCCCCCCCTCTCACTCACGCTCACGCTCACTGATATTTGCCCTCTAACCCCCGACCCTTCACCCCTGACATCCGCCACCCAGTTATGTAATCACTTGACTAAAATTTATGACCAAAATAGTAGAAGTGATATGCGTTGAGCTTCGGGTCGAGACGGAAGGCCCTTGAACCACTAGTTCAAGGGCGACTAGCTTAAAACTACAACTTGACAAGGGAATGGACGCCAACGCAGGCGAGGGAGAAAACCAAGTGTCTCATGCAGATCGATATATATAGGCTTCTGGCGTGAAAACATATGACCAGCGACCATGCAGTGAGAGAGAGAGTGGCAGGTCTTGTAGACTGACATCGTCTACTAGTTGATCTCACAGTGATGAGGAAGCCCCTCCGGCTGCATATCCACATGATGACTTGTTCAGGTGTTTTTATCGTTCAATTTTATTTCATTGCATAAATTGGATAGTTTATTGCATTTATTTCATGAAACTACCATCGCCTGTCAATTCCTTTACGTTTCATGTAAGTACTAGCCGCCCCGCTCGCGGGTCTAGCGTTCCTACTAATAAGCGACAGAAATAACCGTATGACCGTATTTTGTTTGTACAGAATACTCAAATTGCGGCTAAAGCACGCTAATAAACGAATATCAGTCCAGTAAAACTAAGGCCCAAGTTCATACATTGATTGAGTAAAAAAAAAGGGTTGATTGAGTGAAAAAAAGGGCTGTTTCCCGCCCGTTGTTCTTCATTTAACGTACCTTCCGTGAACAAAATTTGCTACTGATGGGAAGTTGTGGACGCGAGACAGTACGGCATTTGTTTGTTTTGATGATGGTTCGGGCGATAACGCGTTGGGAAAAATCTTATTACTGTTGGCGCCAAGCTAGGTAGCCCGCCGCAGACATTGTCACCATGCGGGATAAGCACCCGAAAGCGATATTATGCGCGGGATAACAGGGGCGAATCTAGGAATTTGCCAAGGGCGGGGGGGGGGGGTCTCTGAAAAACTTGCGACCGGGGGGGGGGGGGGGCGTGCTCGGAGAAGCCGACTTTAACAGTGTATGTTCAGGTTCCCAAGAGGGGGTTGCTCTTTGAAAACTTGGGACTTTAACATGTATGTTAACATGTATGTTCTGGTTCCCAAGGGGGGGGGGGGTTGCAACCCCCCTAACCCCCCCCAGAATGTATTGTCAAATTGCTTATTGCATGTGCGCCTGCATAATGACAAATTCAGATATGTCAAAATATGTGCTAATAAATAGAAATTATATATTGCGTCCCGGCTCGACCCGGCCATATATTCATAAGCCTATAATACAAACACTCTTTATTAAGCCCCTGGGGCCGCATTTATAATCGCAACTTAGGCTACACCACTAGACTTAATGCTAAGTGGAACATTTGTCGAGCGAAAGGCTAAGATCTTGGGCTACTGCACGGCTTGGAACTGCCGCTGTTCATCTGTAAATTGCGGCCCTGATCTCTCTCTTCGCGAGTTATAACGTAAGGCGCGCCATATGAATAGTCACAATATGCGTCACTCCTCCCGGAAAAATGGCGCTCTGCTTGACATTGCTGGGGGCGGGTTGCCGTAATTTTTTTCTCCTTACCTTAATTTTAAGATCTAAACTTTCGGTGCAGATCGCGATTAAATTAGGTTGGATAGGTCAATATGCGGATGACACTTTCCTATTACTAGATGGCAGTGAATCATCGTTATGAAGGGTGTTAAAGATCATGGAGGATTTTGGTGTTGCATCAGGTTTGCGTATGAACGTAGAGAAGACAAAAGCTGTGTGTTTAGGAAAACGTTGTGATACCGCACTATTTACCGGCATTCCTCTTGGTTAATGAATTTGTTTTGCTTGGTATTAAGTTCTCTACAGATTTAGGAAAAATGTCGGCCCTAAATTACGACAGTAAATTGTTGAATTTGACAGAACTTTGAATGCATACGGGAAGAGAAACCTGTCATACAGGGGCAGAGTGACAGTTGTGAAATCTCTGGCACTACCCAAATTTGTACATGTTATGTCAGTTTTGCCTACACCAGGAAAATTTGTTTTTGATAAATTGGTACGAAATTTTATCTGGAAAAGTGGAAAGGCGAAAGTCTCTATGAATAGGGTACGTCAGACTGTTAAAAATGGTGGCTAGGGTCTGACACATATTGAATCGTTTCAGAAAGTGTTATAATCATGTGGTAAACCGTATTACAAAAACGGATGGCAAATGGCAACAACTCTTTTGTGATACTATTTGCGAAGAAAGACATTTGTGTTGGGACCTTGACCTTGAGTCACGGAAAGCATATTCTAGTGTGTCTAACCTCATTTGGGCCGACGTGTTTAAAGCGTGATATGAATATAGAAAAACAGAAGAAAGCGTTAACGCAGATCTTCCCGGGTACCCTATCTGGAACTCGTATTTTACAAACTATGATCTTGTGGTTAGGAAAAAAGAATTTATTCAGAAAGGTGTCATATATGTACAAGACCTGTTTGACGAAAACAGAACTTTATTGGGTTGGTCAGAATTCAGGGATCGGTATCCGATTGATGTTAACTTCGCTGACTTTTATAGCTTGATACATTCGCTTCCTCGAGAGTGGAAAGCTGTCTATGCTAAGCCTATTGATACGGAGCTATTAGTACACGAACCTGTGCATTACAGGAATAACAAAGTAAAACAAAGGTGTGCAATTTCATTTATAATAAATTAGTAATGTATCTGAAAAGGAATAATGTTAATGAAGGGAAATGGGAAAGTGAGCTGGAATGCACGTGGTCACCTGATCAATGGCACCGTCACTATGAATTGTCGTATGGCACCACGGTAAATGAAAAGCTTAGAAGTTTCAAGTTTGAGATATTGCATAGGGTGATCGCGACTGATGTCTATTTGAAAAAGTGTAAGGTGAAAGGCACGGATGTTTGTACATTTTGTAATAAGGCCCCAGAATCCATCACCCATCTCTTCTGGGACTGTCCGTATGTTAAGGGTGTATGGATAGCTTTTGCTAATTGGTTAGAACCTTATATACATGTGAGTACAACACCTTTATTGTCTATAATTAGTATAATTTTCGGGCTTTCCGACACACGGTGTAGTAGTTTAATTAATCACTTAATACTTATTGTAAAAAGACACATTTACATATGTAAATGGAAAGGACAGACACCAAACCTCCAAGTATGTCTTATGGTAATAAAGTCCAATTATTTCACAGAGCGATGTATTGGGTACAGTAAGGGGGGGGGGGATCCAGTTTGTGTAAATTTGATAAAAAGTGGGGCCCACTGAGACCAATATTTCAATGATCAGTTTTAGAGTTTTTTGTATATTTGTATGCCTGTGCCTTGAAATATTTGTATTCGATACCTGCTGCGGATGAAATGAAATTTCAAACGCCAGCGTATCTCTACGCAGTAAAGCTACCTACTTATAGCTACCAGGTTACACTACACCCATATTGTTGTTCCCCTCTGAAAGTCACTATTCAGAACAAAAGTCGTGTGACAACTGTAATGTTGGACTAATAGGGTTTGAGGCGTTATGACTATAAGGTTCATAGTCTTAGACTGACATTTGTCAATTAATTAGGTCTTCGGTGGTCACTTGGGGTGAGTTCGGGTATGCGAGCGGAGTAGTCTGACTCCGTGGATTGCATAACCGAACGCAGATTTTATTTCTTACCCAGAAAAGGACCCCGAGAATTTCCACCATGGCGTCCAGGCGTTACGGATATATAACATTATATATATAACAGTATTTCGACCTGCAAAAACGCTGGAAATAATATTATAACTTATTGAGTAAAATAAATAACACAACACGTATCCTTGATTTTTTGCTTTATGCTATTACTGTTGTTCATGGTTAGGGGTCTGGAAGGGGGGGGGGGGCTGGGGGCGTCCAGTGTCGAGTGTCGATTTTTCAAAACTCTCAGTGTCGAGCGTTGATTGTTCACGACCTTCCGGGTCGCTTTTTGGCTAAGTTAAGTTCAGTGTCGTTTTTTCACAAATCTGTGTCGATGTTAGTTTTTTAGATCCTCGGTGTCGGAATTTGGGTGTCAATGTCGAATGTCGATATTTCAAATAAGCCTGTGTCGCGTGTCGCCATTTACCCCTTCCAGACCCCTATGGTTTGTGCATGCAAATGCAACATTCCCGCGGAACAGGGATATTGCGTTCGGTCTATCTTGATCAGCATGCCAAAAAAATCAGCGCCGATTACTCCGCGCACTGAACCGCGCACCGAACTTAAAGGGACTGTATGACTATAATTTAAAAGCCTTTTTAATGTGTTACCCATGCTATCTGATTGTGTAGCTTCTTGGTCGTCAGAAACCGATAAGGTTGCCATGAGCCGTATCATTTCGATGGCCATGGATGACATTTCATCCGGGCATTTCATCTTCATCGTCAGTTTCCAGCCATGGGAAGTCTAATATGCGCCAAATGTCATTGACAAAAATATTGATAAATATTACACATACATATTTATGCAAATCGTTTGGCATTGATTAATGTTTCACCAGATCAATTTAACTTGACAATTGCACATTTCCTATAACGTTATTGACATTATTTAATATATCTATCTACCTTCTAATTCTAACTATACTAAGAAAATGAAGCTGTCCGTCTGTCCCACCTATATGCACCCGAGTCACCCGCTGCATGCACCAGCAGCCGCCTTGGATGTGTGAACAATGTGGCTGGGTTCTTATCGCCTTTCCCGCAGCCACCAAACTGTCGACTGCCACTACCTGGCTGGGTGCCCAACACTAATAGCATTAGTCCTAACGCCTTATCGACGAATTCAGCACCATGTCAGATATCTGTGGCAAGTCGGTAGTCAAACTGGTAGCAATGCCCAAACCTTCATCCAGGCAACAACACCCCACACCCGCTGGACACCGGTTACCCCAGTATCCCGGCCATTTACCGCAGTATCCAACTATACAGTTAATCGAACTATAAGACATCAGTTAACGCAGTATCCAACTTTACCGTTAGGCGCACTACATGCGGAAACAGCGCTAGACATCGGTTACCGCAGTATCCCACTTTATAGTTAAGCGGACTACATGCTGAAACAGCGCTAGACATCGGTTACCGCAGTATCCAATTTTATAGTTAAAGTCCATCTCTTGGGGGGGTATTTGTTACTAAACCACTTCCAAATATACATTTCCCAGTGGTTACTAAAGCCATTTATCAGATGCAATTATTTGACAATGTCTCTTATGCTATAAATATTAATATCTAAAGTCACCAAAATAAACTCAAGCAGCGAACGATCCATTTCCAACCCCCCGCCCAGAGTAGAGATTTGTGACGTCACAAGATGAACCGGTTTGAGTGCGCCTCGCTCGCTTCGACTGCCCGCGCTGTTTGAATGTACGTGCGGCAGGGAAGCTCTAACTTACAGGTTTATTTCGGTTAACATTAACTCACGATGAATCTTTGCCACATGTAGATCTAGATAGACCTAGATCTATGATATTAGAGGTGTGGTCTTGTTGGTTAGAGCAACATTCGTGACAATGACTCACAGACTGTTAAGTCTTACTGAAAACAAACAGCTGCAGTGGCCACTGCCACTGCCAGTGTGTTGCCAGCCTACGGGCTACGTTTCTTCCCAAAAATGGAAAGGGTGGGCTAAAGTCAAAGTCATAAATGCCGTAGACTCACGTTTCGGCCCATATTTTCCGTGCGTACTGCGAGGTTATCCTTTTTTAAGACCCAAACAATATTTCTCCGTGCTGGCACTCCGCGGGCAGCTCTGTGCGGGCGCGGGCGCCCGCGGGCAAGTCGTTGCGGGCGCGGGGCGGGCGCGGGCAGGTTACTGTGGGCGCGGGGCGGGCGCGGGCAGCAAAGGGGCTTGAGACGCGGGCGCGGGGCGGGCGCGGGCAAGTTGGTGCGGGAGCGGGGCGGGCGCGGGCAGATAAGTCGTGCCCGCGCAGATCTCTAGTGTGGGGGCGGGCGGATTCAAGCTGGGGTGGTGATATTATTGAGTTGGTGGCTGTGAAACTAATATTGGTACATGGAAGAAATTAGAAATGTAGACCGCGATTGCCACGGGGGTTGCATGGGGGACAGTGTCATTGTTTAACTCAATAATTTGCTTAGTGCAACCAAATGATGGAAGTTAGTTCATAGGCTGAATTGTTGGTCGCCCAAGAGGCGGGCTGATCGAGCACGCCATTTGGGGCGTGGTCCAAGGGGCGTGCCTGGGGCGTGCCTCTCTTGGGCTTTTAATCATAATTAAAAATTATTTTAACTAATGTGAGACTCAAGTAACTAAACTCTCTGAAGTTTAATCGGCATATGTCAAGGTTTTACTCCATGTCAACATTAATCCTTGATATGGCTGCATATATATGCAGCACCGCACAGTGGCGATATTTTCATTAAAAAATCCAGAAAATCAGGCAGACGTATGGACTAAAAGGAGCGACACATGCCTGTAGTGGTGACCAGGCCAGGACCTGGGGCCTGTTTCATAAAACTGTATTAAGGATTAAATATTTAATACGGATTAAATATTTAATACGGCTTGCCTAATACGAATTAACATGTATCTGTATTAGCCGTTTCATAAAAGAAAATGTCAGTAGTATTAGTTAATCCTGATTACGCTCTCGCTAATACGAATTAACGGCGTCATTTAACTGCATTTACGCGCCTTCTTGACGATTTCATGACGTGATGCATTTATACGCGAAATCACGCATACGCAAGTCATACACTGACGCGAAGTAGCGACAATCAGATGCCTGTAAATACGGCTGAATAATGTGTCAAGTACATATATATGTGCCTTCTACTCGTTCAATAATTCATTACATCAAGGGCGGTCAGATTATAAATGGAAAACAAATTAGTCGTTCCAGTAGGCAAAAAGTGCCGCTTCGATTTTGCTGATCTTTCAGCATTATATATTCATTGGAACAAAGAATCAACCTGGTAAATATTAAAAAAAATTGATCGAGCGGTTGTCATCTTATTGCCCATGCAGCGCAACATATGTTAGGCAGTATATTTAACGCACAATCGATCGCTTCGACGAGTTCCATAATAACAGCGATATGATTTCAACGATGACGCAAAAACTGTCGCTTCGATTATGTTGAACTTTTACCAGTAAGTAGATATTGTTATGAAGAACAAAAGGCCTAAATATTATAGTAATCAGTAATCGAACGAGTAGTTACTGGTTGCTTTCCCGTAAAACAACACTTGCTTACTTTGCCTTTGGTTTAGTCGTCCATGTTCAAGTTTGTTCTTCCGTACTGAACTAAACTGGACCATTTTATGCGACAATTCTTGACTCGAGTGAATTTATTTTCACAAAATGCGGTCCGACAGTTCTGGTATCATCATTGACTAGAAGTCAGCTGTTATTCGATTGCATATTATCAGAGATCGTGTTACATAATCTCTGATATAGGGCTGTGCAGTTCTCGCGGGTTCTATTTCCGGTTTAGGTCTTTTGGAGACCAACAAAAAAACACGTGCTCTCAGAACGAGTGCGCATCACGCTGGTGCCTTGCTGCAACTGCGTGACTTGCACTCATTGTAGTCAACGTTTTAGTGTTGGAAACCGGCCGGCTGCGCGGTTTGTGCGTGAAGAATCGAGTAAGTGTGAAACTATTTTTTGCTTGCTTTGGTCTAGACATGGCTAACTATAAAATCATTATATAATTAAAGATAAGACATTTATCTCTCCATAATGCATGTGGTCCGTTCGATGAGACTGTTGGAAGCGTTGTATTTTGAGCCAAATCATCGATGTTTACAGTTTTACGAGAAACGGAGCACCATTGTCCTCACCTGCTCAGTCCATATAAGGAGCGTTGTTACGTAACCATAGATACCGCGCGCAGACACGCGCGTCATGATGATTATTACGTCATACGACATGGAAAACCCCGCGCAGCACATCAGATCGCCTGACGCTGACAGTCACTCATGAGACAATCGCGTTCTGGTTTATCAACTGCCTAACCGCTCATACATTACATAAATCTACTCGGATGGTTATAATTCGGATATGCACAGAACTTCAGTGGTTAGTTGTGCTTCCAAGGACAGCTTTAGCCGATCTTGTGTGTGAGGCGAAGGAAGGCATACAACCGGAAGGTAGGCAACACGTACAGGCCGTTGATGCTAGGCATTGACGCAGAGCATAGGTAACCCCGTCTCGTGGGGTCTCGATAAGATCCCGAAGTGACTGTACAGCCATATGGGCTCCCTTTGCTTTATGACAAAGCCAATTAAGTTATGCACGTGAGGTGCACTCATCATGTTTGCAACATTGTATCGTGGATTTCTTTATTGACGTCATTATAGTCATGGAGACACGCACTGACCGCGGTGACACTGTCTCCTTTGTTATCGTCAGTTTTGCGCTTTATTTGGCTAAAATAGCAAGAACAAAATAATATCCCAGTTGAATCAGTAACCCAGCCCCGAAATCAGGCCGTCATATCTGCTAGGAATGGCCCGTTGCCAGGCGACAAAGCCTTAATACACCTCCGGAGGTGTATTAGTTAATATGGATTAAGTTGGCAAATGTAAGTAGGATTAACTTTTATGAAACGCATAAAAATTCATATCTGTATTAACTAATCCCTAATACAGTTTTATGAAACAGGCCCCTGAATAGTACATATATTTCTCAGTTTCCTTCTATAGACACGTAGCCGTCCCTCCCTCCGCCTCCGCCTCCCCTACTTTATGATGTGGTATCTCTAAGCGAACCTGGACAATCTGAGCATGTGGGTGAAATAGGTTTTTTTCGTTACAAAAAGCAACAGCTTTTTATATTGTTATATAGTATTTATATATGGGTTTCGCCAACACCATTCAACAGATTTAGCTGTGATGGAACTCGTAAACCGAATATTACAATTAATGGATAAGGGACATATTCCTGTTAGTATATTTTTAGATCTGTCCAAGGCGTTTGACACGCGGCAAAATCCAAGTTCATGATCTTTCACACACAACAAAAATCTGTTAATGTTCCCTCTTTGTTTATAAACAATACGCAATACGAGTGCGTTGACAGTTTTGACATGCTTGGTATCGTCCTTGACAAACATATGAAATGGAATAAACATGTTGATAAGATCGCGAATAAAATCTCTAAATTGCTGGGATTCTAAATAAATTGAAATGGACCCTTCCTCGGCATATTTTACGCACAATGTATAACACCCTAATATCACCCCATCTAAATTATGGCATCCTTATATGGGGGTATGAGGCTGAACGTATCTCCAGACTGCAGAAAAAGGCTGTCAGAAATATTAATTTAGGTCGATTTAGCGCCCACACAGAACCGATATTTAAAGAACTGAAATTGTTAAATTTGGATGGTATATGCGCATATTGCAAACCCTAAAGTTTTATTACAAGCTCAACCATGATACATTACCATTTTATTTCTCACAGTTACCGATTGTTCATAGCCATCAAATTCATCACCACAATACGAGATTCAATTCCCGATTGTCTACCACTATGGTATTTCACGACTTTGCAACTAACTGTATTCGACATAGCCTCGTTAAAGTTGTAAATAAAACTCCAACACTCATTCTAAACAAAATATATACGCATAGCTTACCTACATTTGCAAGATATATTAAGGATAATTTAATAATTAACTATGATTTCGAGTGTCACATCGAAAATTGTTATATTTGCCGTCAGTTAATTGCCTGAATAACTTAAGTACATAATTTACTGAAGCTGTTCATGTGAGTTGTGTTTTGATTTGAATTGAAAACCTAAAATATTAGTGTATATATATTAATGTTATCTATTGGTTGTTTATGTGTTACTGTATAACTTTAAAAATCGCAATGTTGGGTGGCTCTGGCGCCAGCGACCTTTAAGGTCTTAGTTGGAGTCTCCCGGTCAAGTCCAACAGGGGCTAAGATCTTACCTGCACGCCCAGACGGGTGGGGAGGGGTGGGGGGTGGAGGGGGGTGAGGCGCTCTAGGCCAATGAGAATGCTTGTGGTTGTTATTGAACTGCTGGCTGCAGGAGGGTGGGGGGTGGAGGGGGGTGAGGCGCTCTAGGCCAATGAGAATGCTTGTGGCTGTTATTGAACCACTTGCTGAAGGAGGGTGGGAATGGAGAAGGGAAAAGTTTGCTGGATCAGAGAGAGGCAGTGGGGAGGAGACGTACAAACTGCTTATAGCCAGTACGAAACTGAACGAAGAGTATTTGGGATTTTGAGGAGTGATCTTTGTTATGAGCTCTACTGACAGACAAATGACAATGACACAAGCGACAGATATTAAATACTCGTTCTCTTCGAGTTTTGCTAAAGCAATGTCTGAATAAATCAAGCTTCATATATGTTGCACATATATGCACACAAAAACAGTTAATTTGATTGAGAAAAAATGCTGTCCTTTGCTTTCAACAAACATGAAACTTTGTCCTTTGCTATTAACAAACATCAAACCTCATATATAGTTAATTTGATTGAGTAAAAGTCTTTGTCCTTTGCTATTCACAAACATCAAACCTCATATATAGTTAATTTGATTGAGTGAAAGTCTTTGTCCTTGTTATTAACACCATTGAGGTGTTGCTATGACTGGCGTTATGTAAACCTATGGAACAAAGCTAGATTGGTTCATGAACAAACATCAAAACCTCTCATATAGTTAATTTGATTGAGTTTGTCAGTTGCAATTAATAGTTGGAGATGCTGTGAAAATGTTGAGGGCCTATATAAGCAAGAGGTATAATGTTGGTAGGCCTCATTTGAAATGGAGAGAGAAACGAAGATGCATAATGCTGTGTTGCCAGAAGAAGCTGATGTCCTGTCGCCATTTTCTTTGTTGAAATGTTCCGGGTACGACATTGGTTGTGACGGGAAGTACACAGATGTGCACTGCCCAATTTGTCCACCGACCAAGTTCAAGCCCAACAGAAAGGCCAAGGTTGAAACACACCTAGTCAACCACTTTACCTGCCTATACAGAACGGTCAAACCAGTGTCGCCTGCGACCGGTGCCTGAAATGGTATCACTTGAAGTGTGCTGGGTTAACGTTGATCCCGAGTAAGAAGATGTGGTTTGGATTATGCTGCATCCACTAATAGTTGATACCAATGTATATAAATGTGTATAAATAAAAAAGAAGTGAAAACTATTTTAAAGTTATTATTTCTTACGGCTGGCAGCAACGCACATACAGTCATACATGCATCTAACGCCGAAACCACATCAACAGCCATATTTTTATTTCATTCTTTATCCACCCATCTCAGCGTGCAGGCGGCATACTGTCAGACATATATCTAACATGTGTAATGCCAAAACCACATAGAGTGATAACAACACTAACTCCAGTGCAGTCATCAACAGCCGCCCACAACAGCCACACACCAGTCTCAGCGTGTAGGCGTCTGACCATGCAGGCGTCGGTGAGTGGAGCAGCCATTTGTTATTGGGCCGGTGTATGGGCCGCCGTGACCACCAAAAATACAAACACGCACTGACTTCATGAAAGTTCAAATCAAACAGACAACAATCACCAAGCCAAACATACTATTTCGGGCCCAAGTATGGTAACTTCAAATGAAACAGACATCATTTACCATTCAAAGTGTACAACAAAGTAACGGACGAGTCAACGATGAATTGGAGAGGTAAGACTACAAGTCGTCTAATCTACTTCCATTTGAACAATGATCGAATTGCCAATTAATCGAAGCTACTTTCAAACCAACGAGGGAAAACCACATCCAGCAATACAGTTCCCAAACCATTACACGCTAACCCAAGTCATACACTCATCGCATGCCACACGAAGTAGTCAAACGCCGAATGAAAGAGGGACGCGCAAATCATAACGTCTTTTTCCAAGCAAACACCCTTTACCAAACCAGACGATCAAACTCAAAGTGTAACAAGCTAACTTCGAATAGACAACAGAGGGCGCTGCGAGCGGCCGGTCCTTGTGGTCGCGCGCATATTATCCAACTCCAGATCTGACCGCCTCCCGGCCTCATAGTGTTCAAGGCCATCTTATGTGTAGGTGTAGGTGTAGGTGCAGAGAGCCTCCCGCCTCCCGGTCGCAACCCCACAGGCTTTGTAAATTAAGATGGAGCATCAAAATGAAGTAGGTTGGGTTCGGAATGTCATTTAAACATAATCGTAATTGTGACTCATTTCGGTACTTCACACGATATAAAATTAGGCATTATTCTTCCGTTGTAATTCGTTGCCGTTCAAGCACCAGGAGATATCCTGCTATCGCTAGCGCGATGTGCGGGATGCGGGGCCTGTGCCGTACCCGGATTCCGGCACAACCAACATGTCATGCGGTGTCCAGGGGGTGAGTTGTTGGGGTGCGGGTAGGCCTACCCGCTGTCCCATTTTTTGCGCATGACCTCTTGGCACACACAGGGGCGAAATATATAGTGTTGAGTAAAGTGTTCAAGGCCATCTTAGCCAGGTTGCCATGCCTGCGGCGGGCAACCTGGCTTGGTGCCAACAGTAATAACATTTCTCCCAACGCCTTATCGCCCGAACCGTCATCAAACAAATCCCGTACTGTCTCGCGTCCACAACTTCCCATCAGCAGCAAATTTTGTCCACTGAAGGCACGTTAAATGACGAACAACGGGTGGGAAACAGCCCCTTTTTTTACTTAACCCTTTTTTTTTACTCAATCAATGTATGAGCTTGGGCCTTAGTTTTACTGGACTGATATTCGTTTATTAGCGTGCTTTAGCCGCAATTTAGTACGAACGCTAGCTAGACGTCCCGCGAGCGGAGCGAGCGGGGCGGCTAGTTTTGATAAATTAACACGGTCAAAGATAAGTCCAAGTCAAGCCCCAAACGTAATTCAGATGCGGAATATACTGCGCCGTATTTTTCATACAGCGGTCAAATGTTAAGGTTACTAACAGGGGCAAAATGACCCACGCTGCTTGGGGCAAAATGACCGAGTGGGCCGTTTTATCCACATCCAATTTCATATGTATACTCTAACAGAAACGATTGTCTTTAGCAAACTGGATGATATGTTCACTGAACCGGAACATCTTTGATGATATGCTGGATATAGGGGGGCCGGTAAATGGTATAAATTATATACATTTCCGCCCTAAACAGGGGGCCCCACTTGGATCCGCCCCTGCCCCGGGTCTGTTCAACAGTAGGACTTCGCATAAAACCTGAGATCCGCGCCTCAGATGGCCTAAATTTTGCACTGAAAAAACGTAATTCAGATGCGGAATATACTGCGCTGTATTTTTCATACAGCGGTCAAATGTTAAGGTTACTAACAGGGGCAAAATGACCCACGCTGCTTGGGGCAAAATGACCGAGTGGGCCGTTTTACCCACATCCAATTTCATATGTATACTCTAACAGAAACGATTATCTTTAGCAAACTGGATGATATGTTCACTGAATCGGAACATCTTTGATGATATGCTGGATATAGGGGGCCGGTAAATGGTATAAATTATATACATTTCCGCCCTAAAAAGGGGTGCCGGGGGATACCCCCGGGTCTGTTCAACAGTAGGACTTCGCATAAAACCTGAGATCCGCGCCTCAGATGGCCTAAATTTTGCACTGAAAATGGCAAAAAGTGGGGGAAGAGGGTGTCCCCCCCGCCCGATCCGCCTCTGCTGACGTAAACGTTATTTGCAATTTCTATGTGTGATCCTTCTGGGTCAAACTGTTCCAGAGAGTTAGGAGTTTGCCTTCTTAGGCTGTTCAGTTCACTCATTAACATGCTGACATAATGTGCTGACCATTTTGCCCCATTAGGGGGGCAAAATGACCCACTGTGACATAAAACATGTTTTTTGTGCTAGTAAAAATTTTGTTCGTGTCACTCGCATGTATTCAAGCTTTGTTATTTACAATACTACTGTTGTCAGTTTACCAAAATTTGGCTCTTTTTATAGCACTGCTTGTCCTCCAAAAATACAAATAAAGTTAAAGTGGTCATTTTGCCCCATGTTCCCCTATATTTGGCATATAGTGACGTAAAAATGCGTTGCAATGAGCAACAAAAACGCACGCCGTCGTCGTATTGTATAGAAAAACATTTTCAGCTGGGTTCTTTGCCACTGATTTCGAGCAAGCTTAAATAATCATAAACGTTTAGTTCATGCCTTTGAGACTATATTGGCCCATGGTATCTCAAAAAATGCATTTCTATGATCGTAATGGACATATACAGATGAAATGATAGGCGTCTTCAATGGCTTGTATTCCGAGACAAAAGCTGCAAAATTGCTGTTTACTATTTCTCTAATATGCTCGATCGCCAGCTGATGCGAAGAGCCAGCCCACGAACCAGTGACTACCCCGGGGAGTGGGGGGGGGGGGGGGGGGGCTGACACGGCACTCAACGTATTAGTAAAGTATATGGCGATTTAGGGTGGGAGGTAAGGGGCCAAGGGGGGTCGTGTTCCCAAATCACAAAGAATAAATATCTTTGTCCCCAGGTCACGACAAATTAAATGGACAACTTCCCGCATGCAATGGAAGGGGCGGATAAATGATATAAATTGGCCAGCCAGTTTTTTGCGGTATTAAAATGCTCAGTTCACGATTAATGCACATTATTGATCACGACGATCGGCTGTAATGTATTATTCCCAGTATCAAATAATTATTTTCTCATTCCCAATTCACGGTTAAAAAAAGCCCGTTGCACGACCCCCCCCCCTCCCCCCTAGTTAACTTCACTGGCAATCTCCAGCTAGTACCCCCCCCCCCCCGCCCCACACACACACACACTCCCAATGACTTCAAGCTTATGGAGGTGCGTCTGTTGTCTTATCTTGTCATTCTACACGCAGATGACCAGCCTATCAACAGAATGAATGGTGTAGACATGGTAAATGGGGTTTGGATACAAACTGGCTTCACTAGTCAGACTGGCTTGACGGCTGCACAGTGCGTAGTGGCGTACACGCGTCGCGGGGTTTCTTTACAAAATGCAGGGGCGGGACGGGGTAGGCTACGTTTTTTGGGGGGGAGGTGGGGTGCGACAAGGGTTGTATTATCTTTGTGACCATGAGGAGGTCAGATTTGTTTATGGGTTCTGGCTTGATTTTTTAATTTGTTTGATCTGCAGAAAGTATTCAGAATAATGATCCAAAGGCATGGTTTTGCTTTTGCCTTTTAAAAAAGGACTTTTTATCGTTAACGGGTAAGGCACGTTGTTTTTTAACAAAAATCTTTTAAAAACAAAAAACCTGCACAATGTATACAGTTTACTATTACAAGGGCATGATTATTACATCTTTTAACGACATAGAGGACTTGTTCTTTCCTTTTCGGTAGCATTAAAGCACAAATCTGCAATTAAAAGCGTTTTTTCTTACAAGAAAACCCTACCCCAGAAATCAAATGGTCCGACCCCACAGTGTCCCCTTCCTGATATCTCAGATGCTTTCACGGAACAGTGTGATCCGTGTTCTTTCACGTGATTAGATCAATTGAAATATACTATATGTTACGTAAATCTATACGGGCCATTTTATTACCCTACGATATGTACATGCAGTATCTTACTACGTAGTATGTTAGTCAGAACGGTGGAGTGTGTGTGTGTGTGTGGGCATATGGCCTTGGAAGATGGGGTTATCTCAGCACAAATCGCCCGCATCATTTTCACACGAACCTCAGTCAATTTTCGTTTCGAACGTACCCGGTCGCAAAGTGCGGAAAGGGTTTATCCCGAAACCTGGTGTCACAATCGGCCACAGCCAAGTTCTGGGGGTAGATCTAGTTCCCAAGCGAGAGGCAACAGGTTGAGAGGGTGCAACCCCCTAATCCCCCCCCCCCCCCCCCCCATCAATGCGTCATTGCGGTGCCGAATGCCGATGATCCCATACGGAACAGTGGCGCTATCTGGTGGCGGAATCCCCCATCCGTACTGAGCTTTTTCTTCGTGTGTTGTTTTCTGCTTCGCCATGAGTTACGATGTGTTGACAAGGCCAGGTAGACTTATCAACACAGACAACAATTCAACAAGCCTTATCCACCATGGTTTTAACAGAAAACATTGCCACGTCGGAGTTTACATAAATCACAAGTAGGCGCGATATTTGTACAATGGACGTGGCTGAGATTGGCCGCCGTGTGTCGCGTCCCGCGTTCTGGGTCGTCTGGGGGAGCCACGGGTCAGTGAAACAAAGCCTTATCTCAGGGAACCCCAGGCATGGCAGAGTCCTTGGCCCGTAAGTTCGATAGGGCAAATTGCGGGCAAAACGGGGGCGGGGAATTGTGCCTTGCCTCAGGGCAAGGCCAAGGCGGGGCGTTTTCCGAAAACACGCCCCGATCTGTAAGTTCGAACGCATTTCGCTTTTGGCCCCGAAAACCATTTCCCGGGGCGCGTTTCACAGGCACAGTAAATCAGTGAGGGGGGAGGCCGGGGGGGGGGGGGGGGAAGCGTGTAGAATCCAGGGCGTCGAGGGCAGTGTCAGCACCGGAGCCTCAATGCCAATGGCAGGTGGGTGGTGTGTGGGAACAAGGGGGCCATACATAGACCTTTCTTAATATTCCTCATGAATAATTAATTTCTGCGCGAAAGCGAGGCTAGGAGTGTAAACATCCACGCGGCGCTCGCATGCGGTGGCAACACCGGACGGAACCATGGCGTCTAATGCAATAGATCGCGATCTATCGGTAGTGCCCAGATTGTCGCTTACCCTTGTGGAGAATTATTTGAAGGAGAATTCCAAAGCATCCGGCGAGAGACATGTATCCAAAGGTATCAAGTATTTCAGCGAGGGTTATATCCATGAAGTCATAGGTGAGTAGGCCTATATACACCTACGGATAATCTGCAAACTCTCGGAGCTCTACATGTTAAAAACCGGGTTTTGGGATTAACTGTGTGAAAGAGGCTGGAGTTGGCTGCATCAAAATTGGGTGGGAAGGGAGGATGGTGGGAGGTACGGACAGTTAAACGGAAGATAACACCAGAAGGTGGACCGCTTCTGGCACCTGTGGCCATTAATCTTCCCGCCTTGAACCTTTACCGTAGTTTCCCCAATACGAGAGCCTGTGGCTTTATACGTAGTGCATGAACACCTTCACATTGCAGTGACAGAGCTCGGTGAGACGTGCAAGGTGCAAGCCAAATCGTACCGTTCTCAACGGAAATCAGAAACACCCCACAATATAAAGGTATATTGCAAATATATTTAATATATGTATCACTAGATATAATCACATAAACTACAACATTGTATTGATTCCGAAAAATAATCCATAACTTTGCAACATAGACATGGCATAACTGACAGTATAGTATAGACAGCTAGTATGGCAAGTAATCGCGCATCAATATTAACATTGACCATGAACTGATTTCATTACTCTCCTCTTCCGCAGCTTACACTGTCTGATAACCCCGCTTGTGTGCGAGAGGCCTCGTGCACTTGCGCCGTAGGCAAAGGAGGCGCCTGTGGACATGTCGGTGGACTGCTCTTCCAAATAGTTAAATGGAAAATGGCAGGTTTGAAGGCAGTACCTGACGATGTGGCCAAGACATCGCTACCACAAACGTGGCATCAGCCACGCGGCCAAAAGATCGAGGGTCAAAAGGTACAAGAGATGCGACTGCACGGGCATACTAAAAGGGCCTTGGAAGAAAGGGAAGTCAAGGCCATTCAATCAACCGTGTACAACCCCATCCGCAATCCCTTACCAAACATAGAAACTCTTAGTGATAAATTACAGGATACAGACCCAACCCTTTTAATTTTACCGGCTCTACAAAATAAAGTAACAGAATATTGCGATACTAAAGTAGGTAAATTCCCCAAAGGTTCCGTTTTAAGCTATCAACAAAAACTGGACCCAACGTTTTGCATCAATATTTATGATGGGGT
>OZ025262.1:28068876-28099174 GCA_964019135.1 Arenicola marina
GGGAGGTAAGGGGCCAAGGGGGGTCGTGTTCCCAAATCACAAAGAATAAATATCTTTGTCCCCAGGTCACGACAAATTAAATGGACAACTTCCCGCATGCAATGGAAGGGGCGGATAAATGATATAAATTGGCCAGCCAGTTTTTTGCGGTATTAAAATGCTCAGTTCACGATTAATGCACATTATTGATCACGACGATCGGCTGTAATGTATTATTCCCAGTATCAAATAATTATTTTCTCATTCCCAATTCACGGTTAAAAAAAGCCCGTTGCACGACCCCCCCCCCTCCCCCCTAGTTAACTTCACTGGCAATCTCCAGCTAGTACCCCCCCCCCCCCGCCCCACACACACACACACTCCCAATGACTTCAAGCTTATGGAGGTGCGTCTGTTGTCTTATCTTGTCATTCTACACGCAGATGACCAGCCTATCAACAGAATGAATGGTGTAGACATGGTAAATGGGGTTTGGATACAAACTGGCTTCACTAGTCAGACTGGCTTGACGGCTGCACAGTGCGTAGTGGCGTACACGCGTCGCGGGGTTTCTTTACAAAATGCAGGGGCGGGACGGGGTAGGCTACGTTTTTTGGGGGGGAGGTGGGGTGCGACAAGGGTTGTATTATCTTTGTGACCATGAGGAGGTCAGATTTGTTTATGGGTTCTGGCTTGATTTTTTAATTTGTTTGATCTGCAGAAAGTATTCAGAATAATGATCCAAAGGCATGGTTTTGCTTTTGCCTTTTAAAAAAGGACTTTTTATCGTTAACGGGTAAGGCACGTTGTTTTTTAACAAAAATCTTTTAAAAACAAAAAACCTGCACAATGTATACAGTTTACTATTACAAGGGCATGATTATTACATCTTTTAACGACATAGAGGACTTGTTCTTTCCTTTTCGGTAGCATTAAAGCACAAATCTGCAATTAAAAGCGTTTTTTCTTACAAGAAAACCCTACCCCAGAAATCAAATGGTCCGACCCCACAGTGTCCCCTTCCTGATATCTCAGATGCTTTCACGGAACAGTGTGATCCGTGTTCTTTCACGTGATTAGATCAATTGAAATATACTATATGTTACGTAAATCTATACGGGCCATTTTATTACCCTACGATATGTACATGCAGTATCTTACTACGTAGTATGTTAGTCAGAACGGTGGAGTGTGTGTGTGTGTGTGGGCATATGGCCTTGAAGATGGGGTTATCTCAGCACAAATCGCCCGCATCATTTTCACACGAACCTCAGTCAATTTTCGTTTCGAACGTACCCGGTCGCAAAGTGCGGAAAGGGTTTATCCCGAAACCTGGTGTCACAATCGGCCACAGCCAAGTTCTGGGGGTAGATCTAGTTCCCAAGCGAGAGGCAACAGGTTGAGAGGGTGCAACCCCCTAATCCCCCCCCCCCCCCCCCATCAATGCGTCATTGCGGTGCCGAATGCCGATGATCCATACGGAACAGTGGCGCTATCTGGTGGCGGAATCCCCCATCCGTACTGAGCTTTTTCTTCGTGTGTTGTTTTCTGGCTTCGCCATGAGTTACGATGTGTTGACAAGGCCAGGTAGACTTATCAACACAGACAACAATTCAACAAGCCTTATCCACCATGGTTTTAACAGAAAACATTGCCACGTCGGAGTTTACATAAATCACAAGTAGGCGCGATATTTGTACAATGGACGTGGCTGAGATTGGCCGCCGTGTGTCGCGTCCCGCGTTCTGGGTCGTCTGGGGGAGCCACGGGTCAGTGAAACAAAGCCTTATCTCAGGGAACCCCAGGCATGGCAGAGTCCTTGGCCCGTAAGTTCGATAGGGCAAATTGCGGGCAAAACGGGGGCGGGGAATTGTGCCTTGCCTCAGGGCAAGGCCAAGGCGGGGCGTTTTCCGAAAACACGCCCCGATCTGTAAGTTCGAACGCATTTCGCTTTTGGCCCCGAAAACCATTTCCCGGGGGCGCGTTTCACAGGCACAGTAAATCAGTGGAGGGGGGAGGCCGGGGGGGGGGGGGGGGGGGGGGGGTACCGCGAGATGACTATTTCCTGCAACACATGAGCGGAAGTGCAGACAGTAAACAAGGATGTTGCCAGACGAGTGAAGGCAGAATGTTGTTAAAAGGCGTCAATGACAATAAACCCATGTATATCGGGCCCTTTTAAGGCTGCTCTTATAACGAAGGACAAACGCGAAGAGGCACAGTAAATCGACTTACACAGAGTCAGAGCCTCAGAGGGGGGGAGGGGTAGGGGGGGGGGGGGGGGGGGAAGCGTGTAGAATCCAGGGCGTCGAGGGCAGTGTCAGCACCGGAGCCTCAATGCCAATGGCAGGTGGGTGGTGTGTGGGAACAAGGGGGCCATACATAGACCTTTCTTAATATTCCTCATGAATAATTAATTTCTGCGCGAAAGCGAGGCTAGGAGTGTAAACATCCACGCGGCGCTCGCATGCGGTGGCAACACCGGACGGAACCATGGCGTCTAATGCAATAGATCGCGATCTATCGGTAGTGCCCAGATTGTCGCTTACCCTTGTGGAGAATTATTTGAAGGAGAATTCCAAAGCATCCGGCGAGAGACATGTATCCAAAGGTATCAAGTATTTCAGCGAGGGTTATATCCATGAAGTCAGAGGTGAGTAGGCCTATATACACATACGGATAATCTGCAAACTCTCGGAGCTCTACATGTTAAAAACCGGGTTTTGGGATTAACTGTGTGAAAGAGGCTGGAGTTGGCTGCATCAAAATTGGGTGGGAAGGGAGGATGGTGGGAGGTACGGACAGTTAAACGGAAGATAACACCAGAAGGTGGACCGCTTCTGGCACCTGTGGCCATTAATCTTCCCGCCTTGAACCTTTACCGTAGTTTCCCCAATACGAGAGCCTGTGGCTTTATACGTAGTGCATGAACACCTTCACATTGCAGTGACAGAGCTCGGTGAGACGTGCAAGGTGCAAGCCAAATCGTACCGTTCTCAACGGAAATCAGAAACACCCCACAATATAAAGGTATATTGCAAATATATTTAATATATGTATCACTAGATATAATCACATAAACTACAACATTGTATTGATTCCGAAAAATAATCCATAACTTTGCAACATAGACATGGCATAACTGACAGTATAGTATAGACAGCTAGTATGGCAAGTAATCGCGCATCAATATTAACATTGACCATGAACTGATTTCATTACTCTCCTCTTCCGCAGCTTACACTGTCTGATAACCCCGCTTGTGTGCGAGAGGCCTCGTGCACTTGCGCCGTAGGCAAAGGAGGCGCCTGTGGACATGTCGGTGGACTGCTCTTCCAAATAGTTAAATGGAAAATGGCAGGTTTGAAGGCAGTACCTGACGATGTGGCCAAGACATCGCTACCACAAACGTGGCATCAGCCACGCGGCCAAAAGATCGAGGGTCAAAAGGTACAAGAGATGCGACTGCACGGGCATACTAAAAGGGCCTTGGAAGAAAGGGAAGTCAAGGCCATTCAATCAACCGTGTACAACCCCATCCGCAATCCCTTACCAAACATAGAAACTCTTAGTGATAAATTACAGGATACAGACCCAACCCTTTTAATTTTACCGGCTCTACAAAATAAAGTAACAGAATATTGCGATACTAAAGTAGGTAAATTCCCCAAAGGTTCCGTTTTAAGCTATCAACAAAAACTGGACCCAACGTTTTGCATCAATATTTATGATGGGGTCACATACCCCAATCTTCCATTAGACAACTTCATGACAAATAACTACCAAGCAGTATTATCCAAAGAAACCTTCATAGAACTCGAAAGCCTTAAAGTCACAGCAGCAGAAAGTCACAAATTTCAAGAACGTACAATAGAACACAGTAGCAACCCTCTCTGGAACACAATTAGAAAACACAGGATAACAGCAACCAAATTACACAGAGTGAGGGTGCGCACCCGGGCAAGCTTCGAAACTCTTGTTACAGACTTAAAACTCACAAAACACATTCAAACAAAAGCAATGCGGATGGGGTTGCAGATGGAAAAGCCGGCTTCCCTGTGTTATTCTGCGAAGATCAAACAGGGTCTGGTCAATGTGTACCCGTGCGGGATCGTGGTCAACCCTTGGTCACCATGGCTAGCCGCGTCCCCTGACCGACGGGTGTACTACCCTTCGCGGAATCCACCATTTGGCCTCTTGGAGATTAAATGCCCGGTGGTGTCAACACCTGACCTTTGGCCTCCGTTAAAGGTATCTACTGATGGCACTCTGCATCTGAACCACAGTCACCAATATTACACCCAGGTGGTGACTCAGATGGCGGTGTGCGGGGTCTCGTGGTGCGACTTCCTCGTCTGGTGCTCCGACGAACATTACCACCTGGAGACCATAGTGTTTAATCCACAAGAGTGGCAAGAGTGGAAAGATAAAGTTGACAAGTTTGTCTTCGATTATTTTCTTGCTCCTGCTCCGCCACCCTCGACGGCTGAGACAGACAGATGTGCCACTCCAGAAGCTGCCGCAGGGACCATTGATTTAGACACGCTAAATTCTACTCTACATTAGCATGGGCAATTAGTGGGCGCCTGAAGTTCGTCAAGAGGCAAGACACGGTCCACTCCTGGTTGATGCTTCCCATCTCACTAAGAGGGATAGCGCCGTCAAAGCGGTGGTCTTCTTTGACTCTTCGAATGGCACGTTCGACCGTGATCCTATGGGACGCTATGGCCTCCGTGTCGGCAACTTCTACTGCACTGAACTGACCTTTGTCAGACAAGAACGGCGGAATGTTTAGACTACAACCGCGCTCTGCCAACAACTTGTGGATGGTAAAACCCTTGTCAGCCATTACACAGTCGCCTGGCTCTAACAGGTCAAGGAGGCCGCTCATCTTTACCGCCTGGACGTCAGAGACGTTGCCACTAAACAAATCGCTCACAAACGTTACTGCTCCGTGCGGAGCGCAACCAAAGAGACATTTGTAGGTGGGGCAGCCTTTGTACGACGAATACAGTTGGGAATTGGTTACCAAAGAGCTGGCGTACTGCGTCTTGATTTCCGTGCAGTCGATAATAACCCGTACATTTGGGTATTTCTGTCTGAAGGCAGATGGCATCAGACGCTGTACCACGCTCTTCGGCAACCAGATGGGCATGGACCCAAGCACAATGTATAAAAAATTGGCCCATGTTATCAGTTTCCTGCTTACAGACGATGGACTGCATTCAAAGCGATCAGCCAAGTCCTCTATTAAATAATGTCTTCTCATACGTGATAAATACATAAATAGTTCATCAATCAGTAACATTGACCTCGGTTTGCCAGCCTTGTTAACCGCAGGCGAAGGAATGTAATAATGACTGGCCATGTTTTCTGCGCTTGGTTTGATATAATCATAAAAAGCAATGAAACTAGAATATGTGGGGAAACCAGTAAAAATTTGTATTTTGGAGTCATCATACGTAAATCGGCGAATTCCAAATCGTGATAATATAAGTTTTTGATGTAAATCCTCCAGGTCTTGTTGTTTTTGTTGTATAATAAGGGCTTGGCTTTGGATCTTTTCGTGAAGCTCTTCAATTCGTTGCTGGTCGGTCTGTACATCTGTTGGATTATCTTCTGTAGGTGATTCCGGCACCTCCTCGCTCGGCGTATGGCTAGGGATGAAAAATTCAAAGTATATATTATTTGTCGGTATTATTCTGGTTCAGGAACACACATAATGTTTATATATTTATGCATTAACAGTATTTATTCATTCACAACCAATCGTATCATGTCCTGAACTCAGATACATGTATATTATAAGCGTTCTAATGGAGGGGAAGGTCGCACTCTGTTCAGAGCATTTTGTTTCTCGGTACTTTTTAAGACTTCTTATTGACGCTTTTATTTATGAAATGTGCCTTTCAAGAGTGCCAGACAATCTTTTTCGTGGGCTTTTGCGTAGTTTTGGCTCACTACTCCATTCAAAAACGGTGGGGATAGCACCGCGCTTTAGAGTTTTTCTTACGGCTGACCACTTGTAGTCGGTCTCCTGGAAGTGCTTGGAGCACACGTATGTTGATCCTTTCTTTATCTGTAACCAAATCACGGGATGCGATAATAATGATGATGTATTCTGATATTTTGTGATATATAAGTTTGCAAATTTGGATCTTTAGGTGGAAATGTGCAAGTAATATTGATCTCTATAAATAAACTAGCTGCAATGGGGGTGCGACAAAAAACAGTTTTGGGTTGATGCTTATATTGATACATTTACGGTAGGACGGAGAGCCTGCTTTAAGGTTGTCAGCACCGTGGCGTTTTCAAGGTCAGATACACTATAAGATTACAAGAACCGGGCGAAGAGAGGTCTGAGACGTTCACACAACTTGTTGCACATTTTGTCTGAGTCCTACCGGGACGTTAGATATAAGAGTGAACCACCGACACCATTGCGTTTTGTGCATACAGATACTTCCCGCTGGATTATAACTTACCTTAAATAACGGACTTTCTTCTCGCCGGATGGCGTGAACCCACTGATTTTTTTCACTTTTCTGGCTTGGAAAGGAATGGAAGTGAGTATTGTCTTCTTTTCTCGCAGATGAGGAACATCTTGGCACTGAACAAAAGGTGTGACTTCGCTCGGAACTGGACGCGTCTGAATCCGCCATAGCGTTAGGCTGTAGCACGTGGTGCTTGTTTACATCGTTTACACTCCTAGCCTCGTTCTCGCTCTGCATGCATAATTTTTGAGAGGGGCCTATGGCAACACTACTGGGGGGTTGTAAAGTTGGTCCCAAACCTTTTTTATATGACATATTTGACTTTCATGTTTAACAGCCTCCTCCAACCGCCACATTCACCTACCATTCAGGCTGCTGTAATCACAAGCGTTCACCTCTGTTGATCATAATTAGTACTGTGTCTGTCACACATCACAACCCCCCCCCCCCCCACCACCCATGCCCTTGGCCTGGGGCTGGTGCATGATGGATACTGTATTAATATTATACATAGGGGGCTGGTGTATGGTGGATATATACTAGGCCTAATTGTGATTGACAGAGGTAAGTGAGCACTTGTGGCTGTGGTGTGGTATCACTGACAATGTCCAACCCATATATAATATGAGTGGATGCTAAATGTATTATAATTGCAGTTAGCTCTTTGTGACATTTTCTAGGTTAGACTTTATTTTTTGAATTGATCGACTCATTTGGGGCTATAGATTCTTGACATAATAGATATGTAATGGATCTAATATTAAAGTATACAGTTGTTGATACTCCAGAATAATAATATGGTATACATAGGCTTATAGCAGGTGAACCAGTAATTAGTTACTTGACTGGGAAAAATGCACTTTCATTATTTTATTCATATAACTTTAAGTGATTTAAATGATATTACTAGACAGAGGTCTTCATGTCTATTTTATAACATTCTAAGTGATCTTCAAATCAGTTTTACCATTTTGCCTTAGTGCGCAATCCCTGTTACATGCAAGTCACTGGTCTGATTACTATATATGACAGTTATATGTCTCGTTTGTATTGGATCAGTTATAATTACATGTTTATATATCCTGTGGCCATGTGAGTTTTTATTGAACTTCATTACTTACCTTAAGAAGCCACTTTTTGTGAATTCTATCCTGAGTATGTGATGGATCATTCTGACAATGCCATTTAATAGTAATATTTTCAATGTTATTTCCTCAAACTTTTTTTTACATTAGCACTGTACTAATAGTATGGTATAAACAGTTAATGAGTTCTAAATTAAATCATGTGCATAGACAGGAAATATTTGATTGGTCTCCACAATATGAACTTACAAAATATATGATATGTGGCACATTTCTATGATTTAAGCATGTTATGACAGCTTATGTAATACTTTAACATGCCAGCAAAGAAAATAAAACATAAACCTCCCACACATATTCATTGTTGAATAATATATGAAGCTTTGTTTCAGAGAATGTGATCAATGGTCTGCAGTGTCACTCAACTGAACCTTGGTGAATGATACCAGCAAGTCTTTTGGGGCTTGGCTGATGAAGGTGACTTATTTGTTGATCTCAACTAAGGTAATATTTATTAACTCCAATAATGATTATTAATCACACATTTTCAAGTGTTCTAACACAGCTGGTAAGTGGGCTTGCTGTGCAATAATGCATTAATTACATATTTGTAGTTACTCTTCAAACCAATCATCTATTTACTCTTCAAACCAATCATCTACTGATTTGATTGATTTATTGGGAAAAAAGCTGGACGACAGAGATCTTAACGCAGAAAATTATGTGTTAATCAATGTTTTATTTCGCACGTGTATACAGTTGCATCAGCTACACAGTTTAAGCGCAAGACTAGGCACGTCGTGGCAGATACCCAACTGCAAGTGTACCAACAGATGACGGCCACTTATGCTGCGCAGCAGAGACTGGCCGATACCAAAACCCTCTATGTAGAAGCTACACTTCACAGATTAGAGTCTGGTGACTCTTAGCTGTCGTGCTCGGCTAGCGACGCCTTTGTGCTGTACTTGAATAAAGTTGAATAAACGATAGATTATAAGATGCGTTCGTCTTATCATTCATAGTTCAGGCGGGTAGTGGGGGGGGGGGGCATAAGTCATGTATACGTGGCCAAACTCGAAGTATTGGTTTGCAACTTAACCTCTGCTTGCTGTCCTCTTCGCCTCGCATTCCAGTTTATTAACCTATATATGTCATCAACAACGAGTAGCAAAAATTTATTTTGATGTCTCTTACACTTAGGGACTACTGACCAATGGTTCTTTTGTTATAAACTTTGGCTCCGTAAATAGTTTTAAAAACAATCGTGCTTTGCCCTTTGCCAAAAAAAATTCCTCTATTTCCTAAGAAACCCATAATGCCCGAGTAAAAAAGTTTAACTTCCCCATGGCCCAAAACAAAAATGCACCCCTCGTCGCACCCCAAGAAAATGTGTTTGCTTCTACCCAAAACCATTGCCCCGCACCCGGGATATCGTTCCTTTTGTCTTCCATTTCTAGGACCATGATGGCATTGACGATCACTACATTTCTGTAACGGAAACATTTTGCAAATATAATATTAATATGAAACAACAGCTTTCTGAGGAATTAAGTGCAATCAATTGCACCAGTTGTACCCGGAAAGCCTTGATAATACCATGGTACAATAAGTTAGCACCATACATAACGATAACAAGCATATAGCGTTAGACAACTAGCAGATAATCAAGAACAAGTAACACAATTTCAGTGTATGAACAATGGATATCCACTAATGACACATTACGTGAGTAGGCCTAGGTTATATATATATATTATCCGTCCTATACAAAAAGTGGTAACACGTTTTTTTTAGTGCAAATTTATAATTTATGCAGATAACGCGATATAATTAACCGTAATTTCATAAAAACTCTTGCGTAGCTCTTCATTAGTACTTGGGAAATGAAATCAAATCGTCTAAGTTGTCCGCAAGAACACTCGCCAATGCGTGCAGACCTTGCCCCGCTTTTAGCCCCCGATCAGGGCCGGCTCAGAAGCTGTCCTTCATTTGGGGCAAAGTAGAGGCAAAGTCGGGGCTAATTTCAGGGAGATTTTTTCGAACTTACCGATTAGGGCGAAAAGTTGGGGGCGAGGCCAAATAGAGGCAAAACGTCACGCGGGGGCAATATTTTTTGCCCTCGCGGTTTCGAACTTACGGGCCCTGGGCCCGTAAGTTCGATAGGGCAAATTGCGGGCAAAACGGGGGCGGGGAATTGTGCCTTGCCTCAGGGCAAGGCCAAGGCGGGGCATTTTCCGAAAAAACGCCCCGATCCGTAAGTTCGAACGCATTTCGCTTTTGGCCCCGAAAACCATTTCCCGGGGGCGCGTTTCTACCGCGAGATGACTATTTCCTGCAACACATGAGCGGAAGTGCAGACAGTAAACAAGGATGTTGCCAGACGAGTGAAGGCAGAATGTTGTTAAAAGGCGTCAATGACAATAAACCCATGTATATCGGGCCCTTTTAAGGCTGCTGTTATAACGAAGGAGAAACGCGAAGAGGCATGGCATGGACGTACAAGCTTGATTAGCAGGTAAGTTATGGGCTTGCTCGCAAATTTGCCGTGACAGAGTGTACAACTCGGGCACAGCCACAAGCACAGTAAATCGACTGACACAGAGTGGGGGAGGGGGGGGGGTCCGCACGGCTTACTAATAGCTTGTTTATTAGTAGGCCGTGCGGACCCCCCCCCCCCCCCCCCTCTGTGTCGGTTGATTTACTGTGCCTGTGAACTCGGTGAGGGTGTGTGTGTGTGGGGCGGGGGGGGTGGAGCCTATGTGTAGAATCGAGGACATCGAGGGCAGTGTCAGCACTGGAGCCTCAATGCCAATGGCAGGTGGGTGGTGTGTGGGAACAAGGGGGCCGTACATGGCAACACTACAAAACTTTTTTATATGACATATTTGACTTTCATGTTTAACAGCCGCCCCCTCCTCCAACCGCCACATTCACCTACCATGCAGGCTGCTGTAATCACAAGCGTTCACCTCTGTTGATCATAATTAGTACTGTGTCTATCACACATCACACACCATCAACCCCCCCCCCCCCCCCCGCCATGCCCTTGGCCTGGGGCTGGTGCATGATGGATACTGTATTAATATTATACATAGGGGGCTGGTGTATGGTGGATATATACTAGGCCTAATTGTGATTGACAGAGGTAAGTGAGCACTTGTGGCTGTGGTGTAGTGTCACTGACAATGTCCAACCCATATATAATATGAGTGGATGCTAAATGTATTATAATTGCAGTTAGTTCTTTGTGACATTTTCTAGGTTAGACTTTATTTTTTGAATTGATCGACTCAATTGGGGCTATGGATTCTTCACATAATAGATATGTAATTAATCTAATATTGAAGTATACAGTTGTTGATAATACAGAATAATAATATGGTATGCATAGGCTTATAGCAGGTGAACCAGTAATTAGTTACTTGACTGGGAAATATGGACTTTCATTATTTTATTCATATAACTTTAAGTGATTTAAATGATATTATCAGACAGATATGTCTTCATGTCTATTTTATAACATTCTAAGTGATCTTCAAATCAGTTTTACCATTTTGCCTTAGTGCGCAATCCCTGTTACATGCAAGTCACTGGTCTGATTACTATATTTGGCAGTTATATGTCTCTTTTGTATTGGATCAGTTATAATTACATGTTTATATATCCTGTGGCCATGTGAGTTTATATTGAAATTCATTACTTACCTTAAGAAGCCACTTTTTGTGAATTCTATCCTGAGTATGCGATGGGTCATTCTGACAATGCCATTTAATAGTAATATTTGTAATGTTATTTCCTCAAACTTTCTTTTACATTAGCACTGTACTAATAGTATGGTATAAACAGTTAATGAGTTCTAAATTAAATCATGTGCATTGTTTCAATATGTGATATTACCACATAATAACTAGAGACGTCTGTTCAGGTTGCCGGCTGTCAAGTGACTGAGAGCGGGGTTTATTCCACGTCATGCTCAATGAGCCAATGGTAAACGCCACCTATCGACTATACCGGTAGCGGAGCATTCATAACGTCATGCATACAAGATATTCACACATATATTCATAAGTCATAACGCACTCAATATCGTAACATCCTTTCCCTTTTAAGAACTACTCTTAAATAATAATCCCGTGAAACGTTACATAACAGTTATGAATATCTATCCAGTATATATATATTTGTAGCTATCACTGGATATCAGCAAACGAAGAGTGTATGGTATTCACAACAATTCCAACATTACATTTATCGCTAACAATTTCGACAAATTCAACAATTTCAACTTATTATTTGTTCACAATAAAGTCTTTGAATCGACTCGGCATTCTAGTCGTTCTCGCCGGTCTTGAACGCTGAGGGCTTGGCAGGGTCACAGGACGCGGACTTGGCTGGTCCCGTGGAGTTGACGGTGTCGTAAGCGGGCGAGGAGGTGTCAAGACAGGATTAGCAGCAGCTGAGAGCTGAGAGCGGAGCGGAGAGATCAACGAAGGACGGGGACCTTCAGGAGCAGGGCTGTCAGATCCGCTTCCAGAGTCTTTCCGAAGATGTACTCTGTTTCTCCTGTAGACTCCTCCCGCGTCAGTCGTCACTTCATAGGATCTTTCATCCAGTCGTTTCGACACCATGGCCGGTTCCCAGGTTTTTTTCCCAAGGATAAACGGCTTCATCCGGACCGACTCCTCTTCCTCCAATGGAGTCAGGTCTTTCGCATTCCGGTCATGATACCAGGCACTGCGTTGATTGCGCAATTCCTGCGTTCGTCTCTCCCTAGCAACGTCAGTCCCTAGCGGCTTTAACAGCGCTGCGGTTGTTGGAAGTAACGTCCTAGTCCGTCTGCCCATGATCTTCATAGCAGGACTGCCCTCATTGGATCCAGATGGCGTGTTTCTGTGATCAAGTATAGCCATATACGGATCCTGACCACTGTCAACAGCTTTTAGCAACAGTCTCTTAGCCGTTTTCACCGCTGACTCTGCTTTCCCGTTTGACTTGGGATAGGCTGGACTGCTGGTACAATGGTCGAAATCCCATCTTCGGGCGAACTGTTTGAATAAATCATTATCAAACTGGGGCCCATTATCGCTCACAAGCTTGGATGGAGAGCCATAACGTGCGAAGTGTGCTTTGAGCTTGCGAATCACGACTGTTGTTTTTGTGTTCTCAAGACGATCACACTCCCAAAAGTTACTAAAGAAGTCCACTGTTATTAGGTAATCCACTCCCTTTAGTTGAAACAGATCAACTCCGATGGTTTGCCATGGACGAACAGTGAATTCGTGTGACATCAAGGTTTCCTTCACTTGCGACGATGGATACTTGTTACACAGTTCACATGTGCTGATGAATGATTTAACTTCAGCGTTCATTCCTGGCCAATAAACGCACTCTCTTGCCCTTCTTAGACATCCCTCTACACCAATGTGCGATGAATGTAACGCAGCTTTGATCTCACCTCTGAGACTATTAGGGATTACTACTCTCTCACCCTTGAAGATGAGTCCATCATGTGCTGTCAATTCATCCCTGATGTGGTAGTAAGCAGAAATCAGGTGGGACACTTCAGCTTTAGTGTCAGGCCATCCCTGCAAGATTGTCTGCTTGAGAGAGCATAGTATGTCATCATCACAAGTTGCATGGCGAATCTTGTCAATTCTTTCCTGTCGGATAGGTAAGAATTTCACCATATTGACAGATTCAAAGTTTTCGCCTCCTTCATTGTTTAGCAAATATGCCCTTGACAAAGCATCAGCAATGAACATTTCCTTTCCTGGACAGTACTTCAAGTCGAAGTCATATTGTTGAGCCTTCAACAACATTCCTTGGAGTCTGCGAGGTGCTTGATTGATAGACTTCTTTACAATTGATTGTAAGGGCTTGTGATCAGATAGCACAATCGTTTGTCTTCCAAAAGTATACTGATGGTATTTCTTTAATGCAAATAGTACAGCAAGCATCTCCTTTTCGATTTGAGCATACCTTTGTTCCGTTGGAGTGAGTGCTCGACTTGAGTAGCACAGCGGCTTTCCTTCCTGCATCAGACATGATCCAAGTCCTTTCTGGCTTGCATCGCATTGTATATATAAAGGTTTGCTAGAGTCGTAGAAAGCAAGTACAGGTACATTAATCATCAATTTCTTGATTTCACTGAAAGCATCTTCTTGTTCCTTGTTCCACTCCCATATAGTATCCTTTACAGTCAATCTACGGATAGGTTCCATGACATCTGATAGTCTGGTTAGGAATTTTGACAAGTAGTTTATCATACCAGCCAGAGTTTGTATTTCGTTCACATTCTTTGGAGGATCCATATTCACAATAGCTTCCACCTTCTTTGGATCTGGCTTCAATCCATCTTTCGTGATTACATGACCATGGAAAGCGATTTCAGTCTTCTTCAATTCTGTCTTATTCTCGTTTAACCGTATTCCCATCTTCTCGCATCTATCTAGCAGTTTTGCCAGATTCTTATCATGATCATCGTTTGCTTCCTGCATAGTGTCACCACAACCAAATAGCAATATATCATCTGCGATGCAGAAAACTCCTGGTAAGTTGTCCAATGTAGACTGCAATCTCTTCTGGAAGATTTCACTGCTGACAGCTAATCCGAAAGGTAGTCTACGCCAACGATATCTGCCAAATGGTGTCTGGAAAGTGGTAAGATAACTTGAATCGTCATCCAACACACATTGCCAATAACCACTGCGAAGATCAAAGCGAGAGAAAATCTTGGCTTTGCTAAGCTCAGGTAAGATATCATCAAGTATCAGTAATGGATGGAGTTCCCTTTTCAGTGCTTGGTTGAGTGTTTGAGGATCGATGCATACGCGAAGATCTCCATTCTTCTTAGTACCAATAGCCATGCGGCTCACCCAGTCAGTTGGTTTGTCAACTTTATCGATCACTCCTTGTTCATTGAGAGACTTTAACTTCTCTTCTAATTTCGCTTTAAGACTTACAGGGACTCTGCACGAAGAAATTGCCACAGGTTTGATAGTCTTGTCTACTGTTAGATGTACAGTTCCTGGGAAAGTGCCCAGAGCGTCCTCGAAGACTTCACGATGAGTTAACTTCAAATCCTTCATGTTGGAAATATTCTCATAATGCACAGTTATCAAGTTCATGTGTTCACTTGCCTTTTTCCCGAGGATAGGAATGAAATCTTCTTTGACCACATGGAATTCAACAGAATATTTCTTACGGTTCTTACAATTTCTGATGATAGTCCTGCATTTTCCAAGTGGTTTAAGTTTTGTAGAGTTCCACATTTCAAGGGAAGTGTCACATTTTTCCAAAGGCAAATCCTTGACATATTCCTGGGGTATTACATTGACACTTGCACCACTGTCTATCTGGAATTTCACAATTTGTCCTTCAATTTCAATGTTTGTCATCACACTTTTAGATTGAATTTCCTCTTCAGTCTTGACTTTTAAAATCATTTCAGTTTCTGATTCGGATGAATATCCTTCTACACGATGAACTTGTTTGCCTTTCGCTGTACATTTTACAGCAAAATGATTTTTCTGACCACATTTGGTGCAATTCTTGCCATATGCTGGACATTTATCTTTCTGCCAAAAGTGCTTCCTACCACAATAACGACATTCTCTCAATTGTCGTTTGGGCTCGCTCTTGGTCCTTACTTCCTTATCATGTAGCTTATGAATCTTGTTTTCTGAGTCTTCGTGGAAGATATTCATTTGTCTTATGGACATTTGGTGAGCAATACATAATTGTATTGTCTTTTCTAGGGTAAGGTCTTCTTCTTTTAGTAACTTTTCCCTTAAGTTATCTTCTGCACACCCGAAGACAATTTGGTCACGTACCATTTTCTCCTTTTGTCCTTCAAAGTTACAGTCTTTCACCAGAATCTTTAGCCTGGTTATGTAGGAGTCCAACATCTCACTTTGCCTCTGCTTACTCTCGTGGAATTTATACCGAGCAGCTATTTCATTTTTTCTTGGTGCAAAGTACTCATCAAATTTGTTTAGCACTACATCGATAACATTAGAGGGGTCTTGACCTTCTTCTGTTGGAGGGAACTCAAAAGAGTTATACACTTCAAGTAGGTCGTCTCCGCCACATGTTAATAGGACTGCTACCTTTTCTTCTTCAGTCTTGTCTTTCTTTCCTGACGCCAACAGATACAGCTTGAACTTCTGTTTGAACAATTTCCATGCTTGTTCACTGTCTCCAGTTCCTGTAAGGTTCATTCTTAAAGGTGGTACTATAGCTTGAGCCATTGTCTCCATCTATCTTCTTTCTTCTTTGTTACTCAAACTATTACCACCGCTGCCACCATGTTTCAATATGTGATATTACCACATAATAACTAGAGACGTCTGTTCAGGTTGCCGGCTGTCAAGTGACTGAGAGCGGGGTTTATTCCACGTCATGCTCAATGAGCCAATGGTAAACGCCACCTATCGACTATACCGGTAGCGGAGCATTCATAACGTCATGCATACAAGATATTCACACATATATTCATGAGTCATAACGCACTCAATATCGTAACATTATAACACAGACAGGAAATATTTGATTGGTCTCCACAATATGAACTTACAAAATATATGATATGTGGCACATTTCTATGATTTAAACATGTTATGACAGCTTATGTAATACTTTAACATGCCAGCAAAAAAAATAAAACATAAACCTCCCACACATATTCATTGTTGAATAATATATGAAGCTTTGTTTCAGAGAATGTGATCAATGGTCTGCAGTGTCACTCAACTGAACCTTGGTGAATGATACCAGCAAGTTCACACACATACTGGATTTAGTGTTTATTAATTCTGCTATTGTGATAGGTAAGGTCTTTTGGGGCTTGGCTGATAAAGGTGAATTATTTGTTGATCTCAACTAAGGTAATAATTATTAACTCCAATAATGATTATTAATCACACATTTTCAAGTTTTCTAACACAGCTGGTAAGTGGGCTTGCTGTTAGTGCAATAATGCATTAATTACATATTTGTAGTTACTCTTCAAACCAATCATCTATTATTGGGAAAAAAGCTGGACGACAGAGATCTTAACGCAGAAAATGATTTGTTAATCAATGTTTTATTTCGCATGTGTATACAGTTTCATGAGCTACACGAATGCCGGACCGGCAGTTTAAGCGCAAGACTAGGCACGTCGTGGCAGATACCCAACTGCAAGTGTACCAACAGATGACGGCCACTTATGCTGCGCAGCAGAGACTGGCCGATACCAAAACCCTCTATGTGGAAGCTACACTTCACAGATTAAGAGTCCGGTGACTCTTAGCTGTCGTGCTCGGCTAGCGACGCCTTTGTGCTGTACTTGAATAAAGTTGAATAAACGATAGATTATAAGATACGTTCGTCTTATCATTCATAGTTCAGGCGGGTAGTGGGGTGGGGGGGGGGGGGGGGGACATAAGTCATGTATACGTGGCCAAACTCGAAGTATTGGTTTGCAACTTCACCTCTGCTTGCTGTCATCAACAACGAGTAGCAAAAATGTATTTTGATGTCTCATAAGAATTTCAAGTAGTAACAGTGAAAACATTCGAGGAAGTTAAACAGACAATAATAAAGCAATTAACTATGTCCCTATTTTTCTCAGTTATTGTGACTAAAGCCGTCACATTTGCAAAGTATCTGACACTTAGGGACTACTGACCAATGGTTGTTTTGTTATAAAAACTTTGGCTCCGTAGTTAGTTTTAAAAACAATCGTGCTTTGCCCTTTGCCAAAAAAAAATCCTCTTATTTCCTAAGAAACCCATAATGCCCGAGTAAAAAAGTTTAACCTCCCCATGGCCCAAAACAAAAATGCACCCCTCGTCGCACCCCAAGAAAATGTGTTTGCCTCTACCCAAAAACCATAGCCCCGCACCCGGGATATCGTTCTCTTTGTCTTCCATTTCTAGGGCCATGATGGCATTGACGATCACTACAGTTCTGTAACGGAAACATTTTGCAAATATAATATTAATATGAAACAACAGCTTTGTGAGGACGTGAGTGCAATCAATTGCACCAGTTGTACCCGGAAAGCCTTGATAATACCATGGTACAAAAAGTTAGCACCATACATAACGATAACAAGCATATAGCGTTAGACAACTAGCAGATAATCAAGAACAAGTAACACAATTTCAGTGTATGAACAATGGATATCCACTAATGACACATTACGTGAGTAGGCCTAGGTTATATATATATATTATCCGTCATATACAAAAAGTGGTAACACGTTTTTTTTAGTGCAAATTTATAATTTATGCAGATAACGCGATATAATTACCCGTAATTTCATAAAAACTCTTGCGTAGCTCTTCATTAGTACTTGGAAATGAAATCAAATCGTCTAAGTTGTCCGCAAGAACACTCGCCAATGCGGGCAGACCTTGCCCCGCTTTTAGCCCCCGATCAGGGCCGGCTCAGAAGCTGTCCTTCATTTGGGGCAAAGTAGAGGCAAAGTCGGGGCTAATTTCAGGGAGATTTTTTCGAACTTACCGATTAGGGCGAAAAGTTGGGGGCGAGGCCAAATAAAGGCAAAACGTCACGCGGGGGCAAGATTTTTTGCCCTCGCGGTTTCGAACTTACGGGCCCTGGTCACTGTGGGCGATCCCTCACCCCCTCACCCCATCACGCACTCACCCCCTCACTCCCGGACACCCTGACCCACGCACCCCCTCACTCCCGCACCACCTCACCCTAGCACCCCCTCACGCACTCACCCCCTCACCCCAGCACACCCTCACCCCCGCACCCCCTCACCCTCGCACCTTCTCACCTACCTCCAGGGGAAGGGAAGGGGGGAGCGGAGACCCACCGGTGACTCCCACCCACCCAGTCGCATACATCATCCAGTCCCCCCCCCCCCCTTCCCCCAAAGCACACCTTACATCTCCAAAGCCGCCCTCGGTCGTTTGTTAAGTCTAGCTTCATAAATTGGCGCACAATTCTCTGCTATCTTGAAGATTATCCAAATATTTCTGCAGAAGCTTGGCGGCCTCCATCCCACTCCCCCCACTCTACCCCCCCATCCTACGTGACTATACATCTACTGGTTGAGTCATAGACTATGTGACGGGAGATATCATGTTATCAAAGAGTTAAATGAGCCGTCACTACTGTAGCAGAGACATGGGACGGGAGCGGTCTGCGCCACTGACAACCCCTCATGTGGGAAGTCAGTGGGACCAACACGGAGCGACATCTGTGACGATCGCAACAGATAAATAATGCCCCAGATGATGATAGTGCAATGTAGCGTGGGACTTTGATATAATACCGGATTAATTACACATCTAGACGAGATTTGCGTCATAAACTTTCACGTAAGGGCATCCGCAGGCGCAGTGTGAACGATGAAACAGCGTGAGTGATAACCGATTTATGCGCATTAAGAAAAAGTAGTTGTGAGGCACAAATCTATCTCTGGCACTTATTTATATCGAATAATATTGCAGGATTCGGGTTACTTTATAGGGGATGAGTCCACAAATAAAAACATGCAAAGCTCAAGGATTTTTTATCATGGGAATAAATCGTGTAATAAGTCATTTCCGCTCTGATCAGGAAGAATCTTTTCTTTCGTCCCCGACATTTGACAACTTGCCAAATGGATAAATGGTTGGCTAATTATACATCTGTAACTCTCACTTAATGCTGTTCCAGGTATAGCCCACATGCTCACAAAGAGGGTTTAAAATATACCGATCCAGGCTGTCAATCATTCATTGACGTCAGTGTGGCTTTTTTTGGCTTTTGTTTTTATATCTGTATTTATTCACTCCAAATGATAACAACTAGTACATAACTGCTGCTTTTAGCCAATGATGTGGCGAAAAAGGTCTTCCACGTGCCTTATGTCAGACAAACAAGTCGGAAAAACAAAGCAGCATGTCACTTTTGAATACTTTTCTCTTGTACCTAAACCATAACTATGATTGTCAATTTCATACTCACGATTTACGTCAGAATGTCAGATTTATAGAAGATACATATGTGGTAATATATGGCAATATATACACAATATACACAAGCTGTGTTTCCCTATAAAATTTATGTATATACTATATCTGGGTTGGTTTATTATTTCAATAGATGCCTTGTTTGCTATGTGAGCTACACTGCATAAGTTCATATGTATGTTAGTATTATAATTTAAACTACATTTAAGTAACTACTGGTACAGTTATAGGTAGTATATAATGATAAGGTATCAAATTATCTGTCATCAATTGGTCACTTGTCTTATGTTACTGTTTTTTTTTATCTTTTGTGATTTTTTTTCTGACCTTTACTCTTGCTTATTAATGTGATTTTAAAATAAAACATACATGCATTTTGTTTTTGAGCCTGCATTGCTTGAGAAGAGGATATTCCAGCAAACTTTATGGGTAAAACCCCTTACAATACATAGTGTAAAAGGGGCTTTACAATCCCCGCCGACAGCTTTGTTGCTTTGCCCAGGACATCGTCAAAGACGGGGGGGGGGGGGGGGGCGACGGCCGATGACGATTTCGTCAAGGTGGGTTGGGGTGACCATTTAGTCAAGGCGGGGGTGGTCACTTTCCTCAACCTCTCGAGACCCTCCTCCTCTTGGAACCCCATCGCCAGTTTCAGCTAGAGCCCTTAATTCTTTTCACGTACAGAACCCCCCCCCCACCCCAACCAATCTACTAATGTTGTCTCTAACACCCCGGCGATCTCGACCAAATGCCTCCCTACTCTGATATAAATATATAACGGGACATTTTAATACTTTGTGACTAAATTGTAAGTGTGGTTGTGCCATAAACAACTTTGATAACGCATGCTCAGGCCCCAGGCTCAGGCCTACTGCATGTAACACGTGCGGACTGTTTACTCACAATTGGGTCAAGCCTCGTTCTGATTCGGCCGCGCCACTTCCTTATAAGGTAAGGTGTAAACCCGTGTATATGGCGGGGATTACGGGGGGGGGGGGGTCAGTGAGGAAGGAGGCGGGGGAGGGGGAAGGGTGTAGAACGGTAGAGGCGAGGGAAGAGACGGAAGGCACAGGCGAGAAAGGTAGGGGAATCTGTTTCTAGGGTGGGAGGTTTATCCGTTAGAGGTCTGTTAGAGGGAGCTCTGTTAGAGGTGGGTCTGTTAGAGGGAGATCTGTTAGAGGGAGGTCTGTTAGAGGGAGGTCTGTTAGAGGGAGGTCTTTTAGAGGGCGTTCTGTTAGACGGAGATCTGTTAGAGGCATGTCAGCTAGCGGGAGGTCTGTTAGAGGGAGGTCTGTTAGAGGAGATCCGTTAGAGGGAAGTCTGTTAGAGGGAGGTCTGTTAGAGGGAGGTCTGTTAGAGGGCGTTATGTTAGACGGAGATATGTTAGAGGGAGGTGTTAGAGGGAGGTGTTAGAGGGAGGTCTATTAGAGGGATGTGTTAGAGGGAGGTCTCTTAGAGGGAGGGCTGTTAGAGGGAGACCTGTTAGAGGGAGATCTGTTAGAGGGAGGTCTGTTAGAGGGAGGTCTGTTAGAGAGGGTCTGTTAGAGGGAGGTCTGTTAGAGGGAGGTTTGTTAGAGGGAGGTCTGTTAGAGGGAGGTCTGTTAGAAGGAGGTCTGTTAGAGGGGGGTCTGTTAGAGGGAGGTCTGTTAGAGGGAGGTCTGTTAGAGGGCGTTCTGTTAGACGGAGATCTGTTAGAGGGAGGTCTGTTAGAGGGAGGTCTGTTAGAGGGGATCTGTTAGAGGGAGGTCTGTTAGAGGAAGGTCTGTTAAAGGGAGGTCTGTTAGAGGGAGGTCTGTTAGAGAGAGGTCTGTTAGAGGGAGGTCTGTTAGAGGGAGATCTGTTAGAGGGAGGTCTGTTAGAGGCATGTCAGCTAGAGGGAGGTCTGTTAGAGGGAGGTCTGTTAGAGGAGATCCGTTAGAGGGAGGTCTGTTAGAGGGAGGTCTGTTAGAGGGAGGTCTGTTGGAGGGCGTTATGTTAGACGGAGATATGTTAGAGGGAGGTGTTAGAGGGAGGTGTTAGAGGGAGGTCTATTAGAGGGAGGTGTTAGAGGGATGTGTTAGAGGGAGGTCTCTTAGAGGGAGGGCTGTTAGAGGGAGACCGGTTAGAGGGAGATCTGTTAGAGGGAGGTCTGTTAGAGGGAGGTCTGTTAGAGAGGGTCTGTTAGAGGGAGGTATGTTAGAGGGAGGTCTGTTAGAGGGAGGTCTGTTAGAGGGAGGTCTGTTAGAGGGGGGTCTGTTAGAGGGAAGTCTGTTAGAGGGAGGTCTGTTAGAGGGAGGTATGTTAGAGGGAGGTCTGTTAGAGGGAGGTGTTAGCGGGAGGTCTGTTAGAGGGAGGTGTTAGCGGGAGGTCTGTTAGAGGGAGATCTGTTAGAGGGAGATCTGTTAGAGGGAGGTCTGTTAGAGGAAAGTATGTTAGAGGGAGGTCTGTTAGAGGGAGATCTGTTAGAGGGAGGTCTGTTACAGGAAAGTATGTTAGAGGGAGGTCTGTTAGAGGGAGGTCTGTTAGAGGGAGGTCTGTTAGAGGGAGGTCTGTTAGAGGGAGGTTTGTTAGCGGGAGGTCTGTTAGCGGGAGGTCTGTTAGAGGGAGGTCTGTTAGAGGGAGATCTGTTAGAGGGAGGTTTGTTAGCGGGAGGTCTGTTAGAGGGAGGTTTGTTAGAGGGAGGTCTGTTATAGGGAGATCTATTGGAGGGAAGTCTGTTAGAGGGAGGTCTGTTAGAGGGAGGTCTGTTAGAGGGAGGTCTGTTAGAGGGAGGTCTGTTAGAGGGAGGTCTGTTAGAGGGAGGTTTGTTAGCGGGAGGTCTGTTAGAGGGAAGTCTGTTAGAGGGAGGTCTGTTAGAGGGAGGTGTTAGCGGGAGTTCTGTTAGAGGGAGGGCTTTTAGAGAGAGACCTGTTAGAGGGAGATCTGTTAGAGGGAGATCTGTTAGAGGGAGGTCTGTTAGAGGGAGATCTGTCTGTTAGAGGGGGTCTGTTAGAGGGAGGTCTGTTAGAGGGAGGTATGTTAGAGGGAGGTCTGTTAGAGGGAGGTCTGTTAGAGGGAGGTCTTTTAGAGGGAGGTCAGTTAGAGGGGGTCTGTTAGAGGGAGGTCTGTTAGAGGAGATCTGTTAGAGGGAGGTCTGTTAGAGGGAGGTCTGTTAGAGGGAGGCCTGTTAGAGGGAGGTCTGTTAGAGGGAGATCTGTTAGAGGAAAGTCTGTTAGAGGGAGGTCTGTTAGAGGGAGGTCTGTTAGAGAGAGGTCTGTTAGAGGGAGGTCTGTTAGAGAGAGATCTGTCAGAGGGAGGTCTGTTAGAGGGATGTCAGTTAGAGGGAGGTCTGTTAGAGGGAGATCTGTTAGAGGGAGGTCTGTTAGAGGGAGGTATTTTAGAGGGAGGTCTGTTAGAGGGAGGTCTTTTAGAGGGAGGTCTGTTAGAGGGGGGCCTGTTAGAGGGAGGTCTGTTAGAGGGAGATCTGTTAGAGGAAGGTCTGTTAGAGGGAGGTCTGTTAGAGGGAGGTCTGTTAGAGAGAGGTCTGTTAGAGGGAGGTCTGTTAGAGGGAGATCTGTTAGAGGAAGGTCTGTTAGAGGGAGGTCTGTTAGAGGGAGGTCTGTTAGAGAGAGGTCTGTTAGAAGGAGGTCTGTTAGAGGGAGATCTGTCAGAGGGAGGTCTGTTAGAGGGATGTCAGTTAGAGGGAGGTCTGTTAGAGGGAGGTCTGTTAGAGGGAGGTGTTAGCGGGAGGTCTGTTAGAGGGAATTCTGTTAGAGGGAGGTCTGTGAGAGGGATATATGTTAGAGGGAGGTGTTAGAGGGAGGTCTGTTAGAGGGAGGTCTGGTAGAGGAGTGTCTGTTAGAGGGAGGTATGTTAGAGGGAGGTCTGTTAGAGGGAGGTCTGTTAGAGGGAGGTCTGCTAGAGGGAGGTCTGTTAGAGGGAGGTCTGTTAGAGGGAGGTCTGTTAGAGGGGCTCTGTTAGAGGGAGGTCTGTTAGATGGAGGTATGTTAGAGGGAGGTCTGTTAGAGGGAGGTCTTTTAGAGGGAGATCTGTTAGAGGAAGGTATGTTAGAGGGAGGTCTGTTAGAGGGAGGTCAGTTAGAGAGAGGTCTGTTAGAGGGAGGTCTGTTAGAGGGAGATCTGTCAGAGGGAGGTCTTTTAGAGGAAGGTCAGTTAGAGGGAGGTCTGTTAGAGGGAGGTCTGTTAGAGGGAGGTGTTAGCGGGAGATCTGTTAGAGGGAAGTCTGTTAGAGGGAGGTCTGTGAGAGGGATATATGTTAGAGGGAGGTGTTAGAGGGAGGTCTGTTAGAGGGAGGTCTGTTAGAGGGATGTCTGTTAGAGGGAGGTATGTTAGAGGGAGGTTTGTTAGAGGGAGGTCTGTTAGAGGGAGGTCAGCTGGAGGGAGGTCTGTTAGAGGGAGGTCTGTTAGAGGGAGGTAGAATTGAGTAGTGGTAAGGTTTACGACAGTACAATTTGGTATGGTAAGGTTTACGACAGTACAGTTGGGTAGTGGTAAAGTTTACGATAGTACATTTGGGTAGAGGTAAGGTTTACGATAGTACAATTGGGTGGTGGTAAGGTTCACGACAGTACAATTGCGTGGTGGTAAGCTTTACGACAGTACAATTGTGTAATGGTAAGGTTCAAGTGTGTATCTCTCGCGCCGGAGTCTGCCAGTTGTGATCTTCCAGTTACAATATCTGCCACTTACTGAAAGCGTTGATGCGGTTTCAGCAAGTGCTTCCGGGAGTGATACTCTCCTTCTCACTGTCAGCACAGAGTTACGTGGTGGACATGGTGGGACATTTTAAGTGAGTATTCATTTAAATATGTAGCGAATTTGCATTAGTTAACTTTGTCAAAAGAAAAACGCACTGGTCACGTCTGAACTGGTCATAGACACACACGGGTACCGTAACCCTATTTCGCTCAACGCCGTGCGGGTTTATTAGAGTTCATTTTTTGAAGGGCGATAATAGGGATGTGCATAGGGTGGAAATCAGAGGCTCGAAATCAACACAACCTGTGTACCAACAGTCTATGGACAGGATCGATCGACGGCTGTACTGCCAGAACGGCCTTATGGTAGGAAACCATCTCCCTGGTCACCAGATACACATTTCCTCTCAATGTGCAGCCTTTCTGTCCCATTTCATAGGCAACTCTATTCCCTAGCACTGGCCGACTCCCAATCTGCCACTTACGCAAATTGGACTCTTTGGGGCCCAGGTGGAAATAAGGCAATGTTTATGATGGGAAACCATCTCCCTAGTCACCGGAGATGCATTTCCTCTCAATATGGGGTCTTTCTTTCCCATTCCATAATCAACCCTATTCCCCAGCACTGGCCGACTCCCAATCTGCCACTTACGCAAATTGGACTCTTTGGGGCCCAGGTGGAAATAAGGCAATGTTTATGATGGGAAACCATCTCCCTAGTCACCGGAGATGCATTTCCTCTCAATATGGGGTCTTTCTTTCCCATTCCATAATCAACCCTATTCCCCAGCACTGGCCGACTCCCAATCTGCCACTTACGCAAATTGGACTCTTTGGAGCCCAGGTGGAAATAAGGCAATGTTTATGATGGGAACCCATCTCCCTAGTCACCGGAGATGCATTTCCTCTCAATGTGGGGCCTTTCTATCCCTATCCATAAACAACCCTATTCCCCAGCACTGGCCGACTCCCAATCTGCCACACGCAAATTGGACTCTTTGGGGCCCAGGTGGAAATTAGGCAATGTATATGATGGGAAACCATCTCCCTGGTTACCAGATACACATTTCCTCTTAATATGGGGCCTTTCTATCCCATTCCATAGGCAACCCTATTCCCCAGCACTGGCCGACTCCTAATCTGCCACTTACGCAAATTGGACTCTTTGGGGCCCAGGTGGAAATAAGGCAATGTTTATGATGGGAACCCATCTCCCTAGTCACCGGAGATGCATTTCCTCTCAATGAGGGGCCCTTCTATCCCATTCCATTAGCAAACCTATTCCCCAGCACTGGCCGACTCCCAATCTGCCACTTACGCAAATTACCTTTGATGTGACTTCCCTCGCAAAACAAAAATGCAAAGCCAAATAGAAACATCTTTTTAATTTCTAATAATATATAACAATTCATATATGTAAACAACGTCTTCTTAATGACCAAAATCTTATATTTTCGTCGCTAATGCTAATCTAATGCGTAGAAAAACACTTCTCTAGACATGTAGACCCTTGCCATGCCAAAATAATCCAACTTTCATAGCAATCGCTGATTCCCCATCTGCCACTTACGAAAATCTGACTCTTTGGGGGCCAAGGGTGGAACAAACCAAGATAATTAGTAATAGTAATACATAATAATGTAATCTGTGTGATTCCCGTGCAGGGTCCAAGTCAAAGCCTGGAACGGATGCCATGCTCAGGAAACACCTCCTTCTGAGACATATGAGAGGCCGGTAAACGAACCATATATTTTTTAGGGTGGAGCTGCGAAGAGGATCTGTCGGAATTACTAGCTATCCGCAGAGTCGAAGTGATTTAGCTCACTGGTGCAGCACGCTTCACGATCCCAGCCCTGAACGCCCACGGGCCGCGCCCAACCCTGACTCGCCCGCTCACGGCCAGCGGTCAGGGTGATTTATGGTTCTTGTTCAAATTTACTAGGCGCGCAAATCCAGAATCCGTTCCGCTCACTGTGTGCTATACTTTAACATGGCGTGTGCTTCAAGGTTCAGCTCTTTGCTGTGATTAAGATTAGTCACACGTCATGTACTCGCTCTAAAATACCCTCTTATTTTACATGTACTTGCTCCAGAACCCACCGCCCTTTCCTTCTGCCGGAAATCGGTCATTTTATAACTGAAAACAGTCGTGAACTATTTCGCAGCGAACCCGCAGCAGTGTCTGCCATTAGATTTCACGCGTTAAGCGAGTCACGGTTTGAAATGCTCACACCGGGTTTAAATTATTTACACCGGGTGCAAAATGACCGCCCCCCACCCCCTATCCCACAGGCACAGTAAATCAGTGGAGGGGGGAGGCCGGCGGGGGGGGGGGCGGTAGGGGACCCCTCAACGCATACTAAAGACACATTGTGTGTTTAGTATGCGTTGTGGGGCCCCCTACCCCCCCCCCCCCCGGCCTCCCCCCTCCACTGATTTACTGTGCCTGTGCCCTATCCCTAGGAACAGGATCCACCCTGTCAGCATCCTATTAATCAGTTGCTTCCCCGGCCGGTTCCAAAGTTGTAGTTGCCTCCGATCCACAACCGCACACTCCCACTGGCGACATCGGGTATGGTCTACAACTATATCAGACAGTGTTATATGACACTCTTGACAGTATGGCCCTGGAGTGCTAGCAGAACCCACATTCCCTGGGCTGGGGTATGCTGCCCATAGTTACATTTCATCGGTTGGCACTGGTACCTGTCTTCAGACCCTTGTTCGCCGAGTGTATGCAGTCAAGCAGTTACAACTTTGAAGGCCACACACGCCCGCATGGCCGTCGCCAAATCCACACACCTCGGACAGACTCATATATTACATTTTCATCCCGTGGAAAAATGCACCCCCTACCATGAGATTTTGCACCCCCTGATCTAGTGGATCATTTGCAGTATCCGGAGCGCGCGTGGCAGTCTAAAATCTCATGGGAACTGGGAGCGGATGGCATACGCGAAGCGCTACTGCGCACGCGCTGTGGTAGGGGTAGCCCCAGTTCTGTGGCTGTAGGACGGGCAAAAATCTGACAGGGCCCGTCTACAGCCACAGTGCCAAGCAAGCCTGTAACCGCGGAACGCCTTGGGTTGCCGTCTAACCGCATCTCTGTGAAACAAACTAAGCAACACTCACCGCCAAATCCAGTATTTTTTAACTCCATAGATGTTATGTTACTGGGTAGCACCGTTGATATCTTTCAACAGACCCGATGTTCCATGACATGTCCATCTTTTCCCACACAACAAATTTCGAATCGCCCGCTCACTCGCCGCTCGTCTTGGCGGAAGTTGTTAACTGCTCGCGTCGCGCGCAGAGCCAGAGCGAATATTGTCAACAATCACACGTGGGCCTGCAGCCATTGTTGGGGGGGGGGGGGGGGCATTGGCTGACGGCGTGATCAAGGATTGTCATGAATCGTGAATTGAGGCTTTTAATATAAAATAACCGTGAATCGGGAAATTGTCAATTTTGTATCATGCTTCCTTTTTATGCCCTTTGATTGTACGTGGGGAGTTTTTTTTATTGTGGCCTGGGAGTATAGAACTAAATTTTTCGGGTGGGGGGGTGCGGTCCGTGCCTGTGAATTGCCACAATATAAACATGAAAGTGCAGTGGCGGCTCCAGAAATTTGTGAAGTGGGGGAAGGGGCGCCAGATCCCGTGTGCGAATATTTTACATTAAAAAACTAATTTAACAGTACTTGGCTCGCCCCCCCCCCCACCCCCTTGGATCCGCCACTAAAGGGAGTAATGATATGCGCACTGTTGAAATGTCAATGCACTACACATGCGGAAGGTGGCTGAGTTGCCGGTCCACGTGTGATTGTTGATAAATATTCGCTCTGGCTCTGCGCGCGACGCGAGCAGTTAACAACTTCCCGCCAAGACAAGCGGCGAGTGAGCGGGCGATTCGAAATTTGTTGTGTGAGAACAGATGGACATGTCCATGGAACATCGAGTCTGTTGAAAGATATCAACGGTGCTACCCAGTAACATAACATCTCTGGAGTTAAAAAATACTGGATATGGCGGTGAGTGTTGCTTAGTTTGTTTCACAGAGATGAGGTGAGACGGCAACCCAAGGCGTTCCGCGGTTACAGGCTTGCTTGGCACTGTGGCTGTAGACGGGCCCCGTCAGATTTTTGCCCGTCCTACAGCCACAGAACTGGGGCTATGGTAGGGGGTGCATTTTTCCACGGGATGCATTATCCGACGTCACACCGGCTTGAAAATGTCATATATGAGTCTTTCCGAGGTGGGTGGATTTGGCGCCGGCCATGAGGGCGTGTGTGGCCTTCAAAGTTGTAACTGAAAAATAATAAAATAAAATAAAATAATCGTAATAATCCCCATCTGCCATTGTTTATGGGAGCGAAATCACGTTTCGATACTGGACAATTTGGAATGTGGCAAAGATAACCGGCCGGTGTAACATTTCCATTAATCTAAAAGGTGGGAATAAATAGTTGAATGGTTTGCCATATATGTATATTTGTCATAAATATTGGAATGGTCCGCCATAGATGCTTTTCTGGCGAGGGGTACACAATCTCACGGGGGTGCACTATCTCATGGACCGGTAACATCATAATGCGTCCCCGGGGTGCAAAATCGCATGCCATTCCGGACAGATCTATGGAAGACCAATCTATGCATATGATATTTAATTCCCGGTTTTAATATTTAATTCCTGTTTTCAATCATTTACCTCCCGGTTTCAATCATTACTACCCGGTTTGAAGCATTTATTCCCGGTTTGAATATTTAATTCCCGGTTTGAATATTTAATACAGTTATAGTTATAGTTATATAGTTAACATATTTCCGTTGTTTATATGACACAATGTTGATCATTATAATCCTTGTACATATGCCTGCCCATACCGTTTCATTCGGATGTCACTTGTTGGTTAATGGCGCGCAGGTATAAGTCCATTTCAACCCTTGAATTAATCAACCTTTGAATTATGTACAGACGCCTTCCCATAGTGTCATTGTGTGGATGCACTTCAGCGCCACCTGGCGAAAGAGGAATTTCCGCTGTGAATCGTTGTGGGTTTGCATTTTCGTGTGCACAATTGTGTGTTTGCAATATGAACAACTTTGCAACTTCTGGAATGTTTTAGCCATGTTAAGTAAATAAGCTTAGTGCTTAGCATCTTGGTAGTGGCTGTGATGTCTTCGAGTCTTTAATTAAGAGGTAAGATGGACATGATTACGAGGTAAAAACGGTGGCACGGAATATGCTTTGTGGAAATGTGTTGTCCGTGGACGGCAAAAATGGCAAAAGCCGTTGCGTTGGAAAGGCAAAAACGGCACGGCGGCCAGTTTATGGATCAGACTCAGAGGGGTGCAGACAATTCTTGTTACAAGCCCGAGATCTATATGCACATAACTACTATTTAGGCTATGTTATGTGGAATTAAATGTTAGCGCAGGAGCCTAATAGCCCCATGCACAGGCACAGTAAATCGACTGACACAGAGGGGGGGGGGGGGGGGGGGGGGGTCCGCACGGCCTACTAATAAACATTAGTAGGCCGTGCGGACCCCCCCCCCCCCCCCCCCCTCTGTGTCAGTCGATTTACTGTGCCTGTGGCCCCATGTGACATTGTTGGTTTCATGCAGCACCACCACATGTCCTCACCATCAAATCCTGTATGGAAATGCACAAACAAGTGTGGCAAGAAGTGGTGTTGATGGCGAGAACTTTGTTCGTTCATATGCCTGGGCTCACGTTAGCATTGGCCATTTGCGAGAAAATTCGGGAATTTGGCGATAAGCTGATAAGAACTTCCTGGACACTCGCCAAAATGGTGAATATAAAATTTCAACTACAAATACATAACCAATGTATGAACCAATATAGATCTATTTGGCTAATTTTGGCTAATGTTTTCCACGGAATTAGCCAGATCGGCTAATGAAAAAATATCCTAGGGCGAGCCCAGTATGCATGTGGGTTTTTGCCTAGCCCTGTTGCATGCCCCTCCCTGGCTTATCCGCTCTGGGGAGTGGGCCGGAGGGCCATGAAGTAAACATTCAAATTTAGCGTTGATTAAGGGCCATTGGAAGCGCTTTGGACTGGGGCAATA
>OZ025262.1:28099374-28185000 GCA_964019135.1 Arenicola marina
TGACTCGCCCGCTCACGGCCAGCGGTCAGGGTGATTTATGGTTCTTGTTCAAATTTACTAGGCGCGCAAATCCAGAATCCGTTCCGCTCACTGTGTGCTATACTTTAACATGGCGTGTGCTTCAAGGTTCAGCTCTTTGCTGTGATTAAGATTAGTCACACGTCATGTACTCGCTCTAAAATACCCTCTTATTTTACATGTACTTGCTCCAGAACCCACCGCCCTTTCCTTCTGCCGGAAATCGGTCATTTTATAACTGAAAACAGTCGTGAACTATTTCGCAGCGAACCCGCAGCAGTGTCTGCCATTAGATTTCACGCGTTAAGCGAGTCACGGTTTGAAATGCTCACACCGGGTTTAAATTATTTACACCGGGTGCAAAATGACCGCCCCCCACCCCCTATCCCACAGGCACAGTAAATCAGTGGAGGGGGGAGGCCGGCGGGGGGGGGGGCGGTAGGGGACCCCTCAACGCATACTAAAGACACATTGTGTGTTTAGTATGCGTTGTGGGGCCCCCTACCCCCCCCCCCCCCCCGGCCTCCCCCCTCCACTGATTTACTGTGCCTGTGCCCTATCCCTAGGAACAGGATCCACCCTGTCAGCATCCTATTAATCAGTTGCTTCCCCGGCCGGTTCCAAAGTTGTAGTTGCCTCCGATCCACAACCGCACACTCCCACTGGCGACATCGGGTATGGTCTACAACTATATCAGACAGTGTTATATGACACTCTTGACAGTATGGCCCTGGAGTGCTAGCAGAACCCACATTCCCTGGGCTGGGGTATGCTGCCCATAGTTACATTTCATCGGTTGGCACTGGTACCTGTCTTCAGACCCTTGTTCGCCGAGTGTATGCAGTCAAGCAGTTACAACTTTGAAGGCCACACACGCCCGCATGGCCGTCGCCAAATCCACACACCTCGGACAGACTCATATATTACATTTTCATCCCGTGGAAAAATGCACCCCCTACCATGAGATTTTGCACCCCCTGATCTAGTGGATCATTTGCAGTATCCGGAGCGCGCGTGGCAGTCTAAAATCTCATGGGAACTGGGAGCGGATGGCATACGCGAAGCGCTACTGCGCACGCGCTGTGGTAGGGGTAGCCCCAGTTCTGTGGCTGTAGGACGGGCAAAAATCTGACAGGGCCCGTCTACAGCCACAGAACTGGGGCTATGGTAGGGGGTGCATTTTTCCACGGGATGCATTATCCGACGTCACACCGGCTTGAAAATGTCATATATGAGTCTTTCCGAGGTGGGTGGATTTGGCGCCGGCCATGAGGGCGTGTGTGGCCTTCAAAGTTGTAACTGAAAAATAATAAAATAAAATAAAATAATCGTAATAATCCCCATCTGCCATTGTTTTATGGGAGCGAAATCACGTTTCGATACTGGACAATTTTGGAATGTGGCAAGATAAACCGGCCGGTGTAACATTTCCATTAATCTAAAAGGTGGGAATAAATAGTTGAATGGTTTGCCATATATGTATATTTGTCATAAATATTGGAATGGTCCGCCATAGATGCTTTTCTGGCGAGGGGTACACAATCTCACGGGGGTGCACTATCTCATGGCACGGTAACATCATAATGCGTCCCCGGGGTGCAAAATCGCATGCCATTCCGGACAGATCTATGGAAGACCAATCTATGCATATGATATTTAATTCCCGGTTTTAATATTTAATTCCTGTTTTCAATCATTTACTCCCGGTTTCAATCATTTACTCCCGGTTTGAAGCATTTATTCCCGGTTTGAATATTTAATTCCCGGTTTGAATATTTAATACAGTTATAGTTATAGTTATATAGTTAACATATTTCCGTTGTTTATATGACACAATGTTGATCATTATAATCCATTGTACATATGCCTGCCCATACCGTTTCATTCGGATGTCATTGTTGGTTAATGGCGCGCAGGTATAAGTCCATTTCAACCCTTGAATTAATCAACCTTTGAATTATGGTACAGACGCCTTCCCATAGTGTCATTGTGTGGATGCACTTCAGCGCCACCTGGCGAAAGAGGAATTTCCGCTGTGAATCGTTGTGGGTTTGCATTTTCGTGTGCACAATTGTGTGTTTGCAATATGAACAACTTTGCAACTTCTGGAATGTTTTAGCCATGTTAAGTAAATAAGCTTAGTGCTTAGCATCTTGGTAGTGGCTGTGATGTCTTCGAGTCTTTAATTAAGAGGTAAGATGGACCATGATTACGAGGTAAAAACGGGTGGCACGGAATATGCTTTGTGGAAATGTGTTGTCCGTGGACGGCCAAAAATGGCAAAAGCCGTTGCGTTGGAAAGGCAAAAACGGCACGGCGGCCAGTTTATGGGATCAGACTCAGAGGGGTGCAGACAATTCTTGTTACAAGCCCGAGATCTATATGCACATAACTACTATTTAGGCTATGTTATGTGGAATTAAATGTTAGCGCAGGAGCCTAATAGCCCCATGCACAGGCACAGTAAATCGACTGACACAGAGGGGGGGGGGGGGGGGGGGGTCCGCACGGCCTACTAATAAACATTAGTAGGCCGTGCGGACCCCCCCCCCCCCCCCCCCCTCTGTGTCAGTCGATTTACTGTGCCTGTGGCCCCATGTGACATTGTTGGTTTCATGCAGCACCACCACATGTCCTCACCATCAAATCCTGTATGGAAATGCACAAACAAGTGTGGCAAGAAGTGGTGTTGATGGCGAGAACTTTGTTCGTTCATATGCCTGGGCTCACGTTAGCATTGGCCATTTGGCGAGAAAATTCGGAATTTGGCGATAAGCTGATAAGAACTTCCTGGACACTCGCCAAAATGGTGAATATAAAATTTCAACTACAAATACATAACCAATGTATGACCAATATAGATCTATTTGGCTAATTTTGGCTAATGTTTTTCCAACGGAATTAGCCAGATCGGCTAATGAAAAAAATATCCTAGGGCGAGCCCAGTATGCATGTGGGTTTTGCCTAGCCCTGTTGCATGCCCCTCCCTGGCTTATCCGCTCTGGGGAGTGGGCCGGAGGGCCATGAAGTAAACATTCAAATTTAGCGTTGATTAAGGGCCATTGGAAGCGCTTTGGACTGGGGCAATAGAAGTTTACCTTTTTTTAAAGTATACCCTGTACAAGATTATATTTAATTTCCACTTTGTGATCTATATACATACATCTTCAGGGCAGGGATTAGTCAGAATTTTCAGTTCAGTTCTCATAAGTCCCCAAGGTCCCATGGCTCATAGAGGCGCTTCCAATGGCCCTTAAAAAATGTGCTCTCTTCGGGCGGCGATTACGACATGGATCGTACATTAAGAACACTTAGTTGCCCACACAAACAAATCTTACACCCACATTTCCTGCCTGGGGATATGAGACTGTTGAGCGGAGCAACAACTGTCTCATATGGGACTAAGAGCCTCATATGGTACTACAGCTCCCAGCTGTAGCTATGTCTGTTTGGCTTAGGATAAAGATACCATATCATTCTTCGCAAAGAGTAGTTGGTTGCCCCCAGGGATAGCCCTGTTACATAGCCCACCAGCTGCAGGGCGGACCGGAGAGCCATGGATGGCCGAGCTCAGCCTGCCATCCAGGAGCAAGGGGTGGTGATAAAAATCTGGATTATACAAAAATGTGATGAAGATGCCAATTTTATATCACATATTTATATGTCCAGGATACCTTTATGAACAATTCCCCAAAATTTGCATATCACCCGCACGAAAAAGAGATAGAGTTTTCAACCATGTTAATAAGTTAATTTTCAGTGAAGAACTAGCATTAGTTCTCAGTGAGTGCTCAATTGATATTTTATCATGCAAATTAGTTAGTTCTCAATTGCCGAGTTCTCAACTGTCCACCAGTATATGCCTCAAGCGTGTAATTGCTCGATTTAATCGTTTCGTCGCGCCGTTGAAATTGGACTGGTTAACTTTCAACCGGTTGAGTCTCAACCAGTAATTTTTAACTACGGTTGAATCTCCATAGTTACGTTTTAACTACAGTTGAATATCAGCAGTTAATTTTCAACTACAGTTGAATCTCAACAGCTAATTTTCAACTACAGTTGAATGTTAACAGTTAATTTTCAACTAGTTGAATCTCAACAGTTAATTTTCAACTAGTTGAATCTCAACAGTTAATTTTCGGCTGGGGTTGAAATTTAACCGTGATTGAATATTAACACAGTTAATGTTCGCCTACAGTTGAATCTCAACAGTTAATTTTTAACTGGTGTTGAATCTTAACACAATAAGATTTCAACTATAAATATAGCTGATCAAATCATAATGCAGAACGGTGCAGTGTTATATAACGTCATACTGGGTCTAACAAAGGTAAAAATAGCGTTTTGTTTTTTGCATTTTATTTCTAAAATAATGTGGAAAATCAAATTTACATTCACATCTATTGAACAGTAACAGTTAATGCACACGGCTTGATCTAACTATGAGGTTGATCCATATGTCTCAGCGGGTTGCTGATCCGATGCATGCACTTCCCGATGGGGATCCGATGGCGCCTGGGAAATCCAGCTCGCCGGCGAGGTTGGGCAGCAGCTCATGGTGCCCTGTGGGAAGCCTTGCCAAGCTCACTGCGCTTGCCGCTGTCGCGGTCACCTCGGAAACCGCCGCGTGCTAGACACGGAAACCGCCACGTGCTAGCCACGGAAACCGCCCGGCTCTCCGCGCTCACCACCTCCTCGTTCGCCAGCCTACGGAAGCGATGCACTGTGTCTGGGAAAATCGAACGCGTATTTGTGGATATACGAAGATATTGTCCAATTGCTATTGAGCAACACTAACAACAACTTAATGGTTCCGATGTTCCAACTGAAGGCAAAATAGGTAGAAAGGGTAACTCTCGGTTGTCACAAAACAATCTACCAGACGACATTGCAATAAAACTGACGTTATATATATATATATATATATAGGGCTATAAAGTCTCGTTCGCTTAGACTTCCGGTTTACTCATTTTGGGGACAAACAAACGAAGCACGTGTTCGGAACGAGTTTAGAATCTCTGCGCACACTGGTATCCTGACTATCTGTGACGTAGGCGTGACGTGTATGTTACGCAAAGAGAGAGACTGGGAACCAGACTACCTGCGCAAAAGCCAGGCGCCGAGGGGTGGGTCCATTGCGGAAGGCCTAGCGATATGATTAAGAATATTTAAGAAATATAGCTTCACAAGACGGATAGACCACATATTTTTTATTCGTTTGCGCCATCACAATGACGAATATTTGTTACGACGGGACAACACGACTGAGAAATTAACGTTTTTTTGCATTTCCTACGAAAACGAGGCATTATGACGTCACACGGATTCTCACCGGTGACAACGTTGGCGCTACGCTTCAAACGAAGGCCATGTGCTGAAAACTGAATAATTGCGGAGGAGGGGTTTGCGAAGCCACACCGGCTCAAAATTGTGACATGAATCTGTCATCGCTGATCTGGGCCTTCCCTTGAACAGCCAACTTATTTTCCACATAATGTCATACTTTGACACAGCATGGAACGTTCATCAGCCCAGCCTATACTCCTGTACACAAACCTTCGGTCACAGCATTAGCTAAAGCATTGCGAGAGCACACTGGGCACTTAATATTTTTACCTCAATGAAAAACCAGGTACTGTCTAAACAGATATAAGTCGCTTACCTTCCAACGCTTTGAGAAGAGGTCCCCACTTCGGCGTCGAAGCCAAGGCGGAGCAGCCCCCACTTACTCTGAACTGCCACGGCTCCATGAAGCAGTCAATGAGCCGCTTGACGGCTGTAAAGGGTGCCTTTTTCCTCAGCTTTGCCAGCGTTGTTACATACCACTCCGTGGGCACCGCCACCGGGGTAAACCCTCCACAAATTGGCGGTACCCTTTCTTTGATTCCCCTGGTTTGAGCAAAACCTAAAATAGACATTGGACATGGTGTACGGCACAGCCAGAGATAAGCGTAAAATGGCAGAAGCGTCGAAATATCTAAGCCACATATTGAGTATAGGTGACACTAATACGTAGGAACTTATATGCCTCGAATTACATTGAGTTTCGTTATACTAAATATTTACAACTGTAATTATGAGACTTAAGTGATGGCTCAATATTTGCAAACTCACCGGCGAAGCGAAGACGATCATTGCTTAAACTTACACAGGTACCTTTGTCCATACGTGGGCCAGTCTTAGCCCGGTAATGCGAAGTAACTGGTTCATCGACGCCCCCTGCAAAGTAAGGTTACATTTTCATGCTAATAATGCGACCAAAATGGCACCAAATATTCACTCTTTTAAACACCAATGCATGTGTCAGTGTCTGCAACGCAAACCAGAAAATTATCTTTTTTGAATAAAAGGTTTTTTTGGGGGGAAACCGCAGTAGTATAAGCACATTGAGCACCAGCCATTGAACATAATTATACACAATGAGACTAAGTCATTTCATTATCATAACGAGTGACAGAATTTTCAAAAGGTATACCATTCTCCAAAACTGTGATCCTTTCTCGCAGCTTTACTAGCTTATCCTCCATGCACTTCAGGTCCGCATCTTTCCGTTTGCAATCGGAGCATTCCCAATCTGGCTGACGTTGGTCGTTGGGATGAGGAGCATAGTGTGCCGGACTAATAAAGTGTGCAGTGGGATCAGTATATAGCGGATTGTATGCTGGGGAGGTTGAAAGCACACGTGACGCTTCAGAGAGAACAGATGACAGAGTAGCTTCTGTCTCGGGAAATAGAGACGGAAAACGCGGTGTACTGGGCGCAGTAGTGGCTGTTTGAGCCGAAAAAGGGGTAAAAGATGGAGTTGGGGAAGACAACAAGTTGTTGACGGTATGCGGTGATTTGAGAATAGAAGGGTTAGTGGGCTCTGAAACCGTAGGTTCAAAGGGTCTGAATGGTGGAGCAGATAGATCAGAGGGGAAAGAGGAATTAGTGCAAGTTGTGGAAGAGGGTCTCAGTGGTGGAGCAGATAGATCAGAGGGGAAAGAGGAATTAGTGCAAGTTGTGGAAGAGGGTCTCAATGGTGGAGCAGATAGATCAGATGCGGAAGCAGTAGTAGTGGAAGTAGTAGAAGAACACTTCTGCAGGAGAGCCTCAGCGGCTTTGTGATGGGCTTCTGCAGTGGCGACTCGTCTCTTCTTTTGTTCAATTTGAACAGCTGCAAAAAAGGAAACAGTAGATGTCATGGCAGGCATTTAATTTGTTCAGCTCCTAATAAAACAGACAAAAGGCATCCGTTATGAGGCACACACATTTCCCATGATAATCTACAATTGCTGATCTTTTCCTTTCACTTGACCAAATTCACTTATGTTTATTGTCCTACTGGTGGTGTAGCTTCGTTTTGTGGTATTTTGTGAATGGAAGATTAAACTGAGTATGAATATATATATATATTTTTGAACATTATCCTAACATAGTTTTACCTGATTGCAGTGAATATATTGTTGCGTCAAATCGCCAAGAACATATGGTTATACGGTTATTCCACAAGCGTTGTACAGGCAGTGTGCATCAGGCAGAAAAAATGCCATGCTATAGCTATATGCTATTTAGAACCTTTGATGGTCAGGCGGGCCCATGCGTTTGTGGATACGTACCTTTTTTCTCGACATCTGCAGTGACTTTACGTTTCTGCTCCTGCACTTCACCTGGAAATAATACATCATAGATATCAGGCATGTTGCTACTCCTGTAACGTATATCGTGATAGACGTGCCATTAAAATTCACGCCAGCTAAAGTCAGTCATAAATGCCGTTGAGTGAGGTTTCGGCCCATATTTTCCGCGAATTTGCCGCCGTTGCTCTGAATAAAGCTTGCCTCACTTACCAAACTATGCGCCGCATATAACCACACGGATTAATTGCTTCATTATTTACGCTTCTGTTGATATATAATCAGATAATGGTCATTTTACATATTTATTTAACAAGACGCTTGCCTTTAATTAACTAAAGTATTGTGGAAACACAGGATATGGAAACTTAGCCTGGTTCCGCGGTCCCAACTTCGCTCGCTCAGCAAGGGCCCGGTGTTAACCACCATTAACGGCCTTGACCTTCGTGTGTGCAGTTAAAAGCGGTGCCAGGCCGCGGCGTTATGTCAGTGAAGACTGTTCTCTAATTTTGAAGGTAGACAAACATGTCAGGCGCCAAACGTATTCCCCAACGTATACGTATGGATTATGAGCCATAAATATGCATTGATTAAGTGGATAAACTCACTTGTGTACTACATTTGCGCATCCATGTCATATCAGTTCGTGACAGTCCAGAGAAGCATTGTGTTGGTGGAAATGCCACAACTTTAAAATGCTGCAGAGTTCTCAATATTTAATATAGGTGCATAATATTTTGCACAATTGAAGTTCAATACACTAGGTTTCTACAACATTTCCTGTAATCAGTTGACACAGCCCCACAAGAAAATTATTAGCACTCCCCTCTCTGACATATTTCACTAATGGCGGTGCATGAAATGGGTGGGAATGCCACTTAGTATTGCTGCAGAGTTCTTAATATTTAATATAAATGCATAATATTTTGCACAATTGAAGTTCAATACACTAGGTTTCTACAACATTCCCTGTAATCAGTTGGCACAGCCCCACAAGAAAATTATTAGCACTCCCCTCTCTGAAATATTTCATTAATGGCGGTGCATGAAATGGGTGGGAATGCCACTTAGAAATGCTGCAGAGTTCTTAATATTTAATATAGATGCATAATATTTTGCACAATTGAAGTTCAATACACTAGGTTTCTAAAACATTCTCTTTAATCAGTTGACACAGCCCCACAAGAAAATTATTAGCACTCCCCTCTCTGACATATTTCATTAATGGCGGTGCATGAAATGGGTGGGAATGCCACTTAGAAATGCTGCAGAGTTCTTAATATTTAATATAGATGCATAATATTTTGCACAATTGAAGTTCAATACACCAGGTTTCTAAAACATTCCCTGTAATCGGTTGACACAGCCCCACAAGAAAATTATTAGCACTCCCCTCTCTGACATATTTCATTAATGGCCTTGCATGAAATGGTTGGGAATGCCACTTAGAAATGCTGCAGAGTTCTTAATATTTAATATAGGTTGACACAGCCCCACAAGAAAATTATTCAGTGGATAGAACCTGAGGAAAATAAGTAACACTCCCCTCTTTGACACATTTTCCTTATGGCAGTGTATGACAGGGGCTGAGAATTACCCCTCCCCCGGAGAGACATCCTTAACATTGTTTAGGTGGGCATGAAACAATTTTAAGATGCTGCTGAATTTTTATTATATAATATAGGTGCATAATATCTTACGCAAATGAAGATCCTTCACAATTTTGTTTATAACACTTTCCTGTCTCACACATTTCAGTAATGCTGGTGCATGAAAATAGTGCGCAATGCCATTTAGAAATGCTCAGATAGACACTCAGATTGGTTGACAGAGCCTCCCCCCAAAATAAATAAATCTCTAGACACATTTTTATTTTATTTTTATTTTAGCAATGCAAATGCCACTTAGACAACCTTCAAGTACCAGCACATGATATTATGCACTGTATAATATCAATATTCTATTGACAATTCCCCTCCCCTCCCCAAGAAAATGATACCCCAGCCCTTGCAATTACTTGTACCATCTTTAATATTTAGTTCATGTACTGAACTGTATGTGTTAAATTTATCAATCTATAAACACTTATGCTACATCGTGACAAACTATATATATATACTTACACTACATTGTAAAAAAAAACTATGCTAACACTAAAATGTATAATCCTATTATCCTAAGATATATTTTGGACCAGTTCAGTTTATGCTTGCACACAATTGAGTAGTCTAATTAAAAAACCAATCCATCTATCCATAGGGCTTGAGGAATACCTGCTTGATCATGCAGTAACAACATTTGGTGTTCCATGATAATGCCCAGGGTCCAGTTCAACGCTGATGCAGCACTTTAGTACCAAAGATGATGTGAAAATTGAAGATGTGTAAGTTCTACCGGTACTTATTGATATGGAAAATATTTTTTGGTAAATCATTTAAATATAAATATAAATGAAATGTAATGTATGGAAAGGAAAACAGTGTATTAATTTTATTTATATAATACAGCAAAGCATTCTTGGGCTTGCAAATATTCAATGCCTAATCTATGTAATGAAATATTGAAAATTCTTAATTATAGATTTGATACATATGATATATTAAATTACATATCTCTTCTCAATTGTCTGATACATATTTGCTCAATCCATCATAATTACTTCATATTTGACAGCTACTCCAAAAAAAAGGATAAACGGTTTGAGAGTTGTGAGTGGTCTCCCTTTGAGGCCTCCGAAATGGCCTGCAACTGCTTTGGTCTCAAGTGGTTGTACTCACTTTCTGATTCAATGTTCAATTTCACGAGAGCCTTTCGCACATTCACGTACTTGCCGTACAAAAGATCTAAATTCTGGATTCGCTCGTTCATGTTAACACTGAGTAGAGTAGTGAAAAGAGTATCCTGTATCTCCGCACCGGGGAACCAGTTACGTGGGAGTAGTGCGTCACCTATCGGGCAAGATAGAAATGCGGTGACCTTGACCTACGCGCAATACCTAACACCCGCTCTTACTTGTATGAGTTTGAGCGGCGGTACCAGCTTAATGGAAACTAGCGGGGAAAGTAAGGCGGTTACTCAATAGGGGGCGCGCGGGTGAGATTGTGTTGTAAACTTCCGCCAGGAGAGGAGATAGAAAGTTTAGAAGTTATACAATGTTGGGAGATTTTATCGTGAGTAGGCTTACTCTTATGAATAACTTAATGTATGCTTTTATGTAATTAATCAAGCAAGTTCCTCCAGTAATTTAAAGCGTAATGATGCATAGTTTTGTCCCCATACTAAGCGTAGAGATATCGTTTCTTGCATTATCGCCCATTAATCCAGATAGATCAGTAGCCTGAATGTTCAGAAGTTACAGTTTGATTGTTTACAGTTTGGTAGTATGTAACACTTCCCACCATTTGTATAGATACAAAGTATTGATGGTTTTTCATGTCTAGTAATGAAGTTAGATCTGTATGCAATAGATCAGAATGCCCATTAAATTACTTGCAAATTTCAATTTATATGTTATTTCATTAAATGAAAGTTTAGGCAGATATATTGTAAGAGGAATAACTGCGCATAGACTCTAGATCACTTAAATACTTCTCACAGACCACATTATTCAGATTGATCACCTCATTAAAGGCTGCAATTAAATGGGATATGTGATAATTCAAGACAGTACATGTACATACCAGACAAAAAGATGATCTCTGCTGGAAACAGTTTATTTCCATATGGGGCCATGCATTGATCACCAACACTCATTTGGCTCTCCATCGCTGTCTGCCTAGTTTCCAAATCTTCAACTTGGCTGCCTTTGCATAAACTGATAATGCCATCTTCAATAAAGCACACCACCAGCCACAAAACTGCAAAATGAAACAGAATTTAACAAAATTATATAAGTTTATATACAACAAACTTAAATGGAGATTGGCCTGAAGATGTCTTTCGGCCAGTGGTTCATATGAAACCACCCCATGCATAAATACACTGACATGCATTATCATTCTCTGTCCTGGCTATTATTCACAACGCTTTAACCAATTTTGGTTATATCACATCAATGGAAGAAGCCCAGTAAGCCATTGGGTGGCCCCTAGCTATTCTCTGTCATGGATCTAAAACAAAATATAAGCAACACCTAATTCTGTTTAACAGTGAATGATCCTTTCATTACCACTACATAATTTAATTATACCTTAATTTTATATGTTCTGGGTCTACCATAATAAATCCCTTTATATTTCACCACACATTCACAATATGTATATATGAAATCCTCTTCAATGTGATTCTTCTCATCATGGATCAGATGCATTATCTTTAACTATATTTTCATATCCCAATATTATTAAATGGGTGGAGATTAGTTACTGCTATTTTATACTGTAAATATTGTAGCATATATATATTGTAGTATTAGTTGACATATCAGTTCAATAAATAATAACACATGTATGGACATAATTTTTAACTAATTTTGCCCCACTTTGTATTAAAATGTAAAAGAAATCTAGACTTACTTACATCTAGTATACAAAAATGAACAAATGTATGCTTAAATGCCAAGGTAAAAATTCACACATTTCTCTTGAAACAATGGTAAAATTATATAATTTAACTAGGCTCTTGCAATGATATGGTATATGGTGAAATATATGTTGGTCACTTTTGATTTCAGAACTAAATCTTTATTTCAGGTTTTTAAATTTCAAATTATAGACCAATAAAGCCGTAAATGAACCAAACAAACATAATTAACATGGCAGCCAGATTGTGATGCTTATGCACGTGTAGACATGCATGCACGTTACAAAAATGTCTTCGATACTTTACCTAAAAGTTCAATTACGAAAATAAGTGGAACTTACGTGAGTCCAAGTTGTAAGACGTTTTCTGCTTCCTACGATCACCATAATTCCCAGGCATCTTTCCTGATTGCACACGATGCAAAACCTCATTTAAAAAAATCTGTTCTACAGAATCCGAAGATTCCGAATGTCCGTTAGGGAGCGCGGCAGGGTATGGGTTCCGGAAAACAATGGAACTAACCGGAACTGACCGAAACTAGGCAAATAGCTGGAATTGAACAGACAAGAACTGCATGGGAATGCAATGCCTTGAATTTAAATACTGCTGCACAATCCTTTTTCATTTAAAAACGCGGACCTTAGTGACAGGTCAGAGTGTTAGGTTCAGAGTAACTGACTGGTCTGTAGCGCTATGTAACGTATATTGCATACTGGCTAAGGCACTGGAATCTGATTGGACCAAACGGCACCGTACGTATGGCTGATACGGCCGCTGTGGTCAGTTAAATTGGTCGCCAATTAATACACACAGCTCGTGCAAAGTTAAACATGCTTGGGCGGCCCGCCAGTGACCGCCATCTGGGTCATGACGATAGGCCGATATCTTACATAATAGGCCGCTAGCACAGCGCGATAAGGAGATAAAAGGCGGTAACATGTGTAAGTGATATATATGTATCGGCGTGCCATCTGGATCAGGACAATATAGGCCAATATACCTGGCGTCATATGTGCCTAGCACAGTGGGACCAGGAGATCAAAGGAGGCCGCACATGTGGCGTATCTCTGGATCTGCAGTACATAAGTAAAGACATAACAGAGAGCAGGAATAAAACCGCCGTTAACTTGATGTAACACCTCCAAGGTCCGCTAGCTGTAGAACGGGGTTTCTTCTGTCAACACTAGTACCCCCGTAAAAGTAAAACAGAATTGGCACATAGACCGGGTCAAAGGTTATTAGCCAACTAAAAATGTATTACCCATTGCAGTGCGAAACGCCTTTGATTAGATAGAGCAAGTTAACATGGCTGCGTCTTTAAGTAGTTTGCGGCATTGCATAACTTTTTGGAATTTACCAGACATAGCTTGTTATTTGTTGACCATGGCGCAGCAAACCACAACCGCATTTTTTCAACAACAAAAAACAACATGATTTTAGCGTAAGCAGTACTTATACACCTGTTATACACCTGTTTTTCCTGCAATGTGAGCTTGAGCCGTCAAACCCACGATCTCAGCATTGTAACTGACGGACTTTTTGGTTTTAACCGAGGAGGAGTGTTTTTATTCGATGTTATTTGCATTGGATTAACATTCAAATCGCGAAATTAACATGCTCGTAAGGTGAAGTAACGGTCACATATAATTATAGTACTTGCCAGGTGACTGCACGGTTATACCCTTAAGTAAAATGAATATTGGGTGCAATAGATATTAGTAATAGATACCCAATTTATGTGTTTTTATGCAAATCGATGGCTAATTGACGGTCCACTATAGGGCGAATGCTAAATTATAGAAAGGTATTGATGTATTCGCCATATAGTTGTTCGCTGCGGCCTGCGCCAACTAACGAGTAACAAGCTCTGCAAAAAAAATACACTTTTTGCCTTTGACTCACTCCGCTGGGGCTATATTATATTTCTGTTGTCGCCTACTTTCTCAATGCATTCGCACAGTCGGTCGCCAAGCGGCGCTGCTTAAACTGATAGGACGAATGTACCGCGCATTTTCCTGGGACCCAGCCTGAGCCAAATAACACACGGTGTCTGGTGATGAAAGAAAATATTTTCAATTATAGCTCTTTTAAACTGGTACAATATGTATTTCACTGTATTAAATACGCAGAACTAGTTATTTTTATGTTTTAATGTGAAAATAATACTGTTGCAAGAAAGTGCAAGTTTGACAGTTTTTTTACTTAGAATTTTGAAATTGCCCCTTGCCGGCAGCAGCGGTAAAAACGGAACTTGCGCAGCGCCATCTGGCGAATGGGAGCTTGCAAAAAATCGTCTGCGTCAAAAGAAGTCCTGCTTGTCAGGACCCATCACGCAGTTTGCCGCTCTTGTTTTCTTCAATGTTAGCTTAAATTTACTAAAATCGGAACATGAATGCTACGTGTGTCAACAAAATCGCACATTAATTCTTCACTCTGCCTTTGAGTCACTCCGCCAGGGCTCCATTACAGCGGAGCTTGCGTAGCGCCACCATGCGGAGAGTTTTATTAACTCATGTGTTACTGCGCGCGCGCGGTTCGGTGCGGTACGTTTAAAATACAGTGGTGGGCGCGTGGCAGAACATTTGATTTGCTGTTATAAAAGCTTTAAGTGCGTGCGCGGATTTTGCATGCGTCGTAAGCTGAAATATTGTTCTAGCTTTGCGGAGACAGCGACACTAGTATTGACGTTCAAAGACTATGATCTCATCCCGCACAATCAAGTACTATGGCAGAGGATTTGTTGCTTCTGCAAGCAGCTTTTAAACACAATAGGCTGCCGCTTATCAAGCAACTTCGAGAAGAGCATTTGGCTACCATACAGAGTCATCACTGGTTTCCGAACGGAAGGCACCAACATGTCATCCAAGATGAACTTGGCACTGCATTGCTCCCCAAGGATATTCCATTCAACCAGTCATTTGTCGGAAAAGCCACTGGAAACGGAAATTGCTTATATAATGCTGTCTCAATTTCATTAATTGGTGATGAGAACCTTGCAACATCCCTTCGTATAATAACTGTGGCTGAACTCTTCCTACATAAAGGAAGTATTGCAAGTCATCCAGCATTGTATAAAGCAGCAGAAAGGACAACACTCCATATTAATACAATATTGGAAGTGACATTAGGGATAAAAGATGCTGCAGATCATTTTGCCTTAACAGGTGATTTCACTGATGCAGTGGAACGTGAAGCAATAGGTTGTTGCAAAGACAATGTACATTGCGGACTATTATGCTTCTTTGCCTTGGCCAATGTATTGGATCTCAACATTTGGTCTGCTTATCCACAATTGCATGATGGAAATGATCAGGGTATCAGGACCATCTTTAACAGTTTGATTCAACCGCTTCAGGGCTTATCAAAGAACATTGACCTCTGTCTGTTATGGTCCCGTGATGGAAGCTTGGATAATTCATGTGGAGAATATTGTCCAAACCATTTTGTGCCAGTATTCAACCTGGAAGACACTTACAAGTTTGAAACTTCTTCGAAGCAGAATGTTTCAAGTAAAGATATTTCAAGTAAACGGGATGGATATACAGGTATGTGTACACTATATCTTTTGACTGCAATCCTAAGTTTGCCTCAGATTACGTTGACCTCTAAGTAGGCATATTTTATTCATGTTACATTGATTGATGTTCCACAGTTGTAATTATCCTCTGATCTGTGTGATCATTTATATTAACCTGTTTGATGAAGAATTTGTAATTATGGTATATGCTGTATATATGAGTAACAGAAATATCCCCTGGTAGCATGATGGTAATATGATATGATGACTAGCAACATTTAATACAGATATGAAATGTTATCGTTAAACCATTGCTGTCATTTTCTGGAAACCTAAATAATTATTACGGTATGACGGAAATTGCCATTTCCGTCAAATGTCGACACGGTCAGATATGCAACAGATAGCCGTCACATTTTTGCTCAGGGAACGGTTCTTCATGTTTTTGGAATGACTAGGAAAGTTTTTTGAAAGTCATATGATGTTGTTTTTTCTATTACGAACCCCCTTTATTTAATGGACCCCTTCTTTTTCGTTTAACCCAGCTCCCATGTCTTAGTTGAGACCCCACACCACTCTTTACGTATTGAGCCCCCCTCTCCTTTTTTCGTTTACTCAGTCATCCAGGCCGTATGATTTTCTAATCTAACCAAAGCCGCTTTTAATAATGCTGGACCCGCACCTGCTAAACCTTAAAAAACACATGCTAGCCGATGCATAACATGCATCTTATCAAGATATTTACACCTTATCAAGCTAAGTATATAAAAACCTATCCTGGCGTAACAACTGAACAGTGGAATGTAGCTTCACTTTGTCTTCTTACATGTTGGGCATAAGGATAATCTCCTGCAGAGGCAATTCACACCTTACGCACAGCCGCAACGCATCATCGCCTCAATCGGCTTAGTAACCGCTCCTCCCCCCTTTCCACTCGGCAGCTGCCTACCCTCCCTCCCCCTTGGACCCTATCTAAGGGGTGGGGAAATCGTGCGGCCCTCACGTCTCGCGGCCTTTATAGATTTACACCATCCCGGTGACCCCTTTTCCCCACCCACTCTGGACCTGCTAACGGGTTAAGATCAATAACTGTTACTTGTGGGGTTGCCAATTAATTTTTCTCAATGGGGTTTTTACATCTGTATACGTAGACATAAAAGCCTTTATAGCGGTCAAAACGTGGATTTTTACGTCGAGGTGAATAACCTGCCTGTGGACTGCCTTTTAACGTCGGTATAGTTAGCCTTAGGCCTACGTATTTGTTTATTCAGATTACCATTATTGAACCAAAGAGAGAGACAGACCAAACAGTCAATAGATTCACTAAATGTGTGTAACTGTTAGTTGTGTTCATATAATGCCTATTGAAACCAGCCGTGTTTGCCGCCCGTTAGCATGGCGTGGCCCGGGGCGCCAGGCAGTTTTCCCCTTTGACCTTGAACTAAGTGTGCTTTGAGGTATTCGCTAGATGGCGCTTTCAGTGGTGCATTCTATATATAGAGTCCAATTACTCTGCCAGCAGAGGGAGCTCGTTCCTTACATGACGGGACTATAGCCTAAGCGGAGCGCCCTCTGCTGGGAGATCTGAGTCCTATGTTATAGGCAACCTGAATAATTTGGCGCGAACAGCACGAGGCCCGTGCCATATAAAGCAATGTGTTTGCGGGTGGTCACGGCAACGCAATCTCAGCGAGAGAATCTTGACCGGCAGGCCGACAAGAACCGGCCTGTAACTGCGTTATTGGTTAATGCTGAAAGCGGATATTTGGTGAAATGATACAAACGTGTCTTTGTTGTCAAAACATATACTTCTAGTTCGATAGAATATTTAGTGGAGTTAGATGGGCGGGAAGAGAGGCAGCTTTCGCGTTTCAAACCAGTCTCGCTGTTGTCGTGCAATATACAAAAGCACCATCAACAATTGTTTATAGTATGCATTGCCTACGCCAAGTCTGTAGCCTCCCTGCCCGCCAGTCGAGGGGTTGCTGTTCGAAACCAGTAGACATAGGCATATTTTCTCTATTTTGTTGGGTCGATATCGCCTTGATTAGTTATCAGCTGACACATGGCCATCCGCGCTAATACCAACACACCCACTCTGTCCCTGGGGGGTGGGGGGGGTACCTAATACATTGCTGGGTTTGCGGGGGCGTCGCAACAAAGCGGCGGCGCCCTCCCCCCCCCCCCCCCACCCACCCCTCCTTTTTCACTGCTAAAACCCGCTCGGTCGGGGCGTTTTATCGCGAAGATCCACTTAGAAGGGGTTTTAATCGCAACCCGCTCTATAAAGGTGCAGTTTTAAAACCTCCCCGCCCCCCCCCTCCCGGTCGCAGGTTTAAAAATATCCGCTTTTCGCGGGTTCATGTTATCCTTTTCATCAAAAATATCGGCTCTCTCAGGCATCAATGGAACCCGCGGAACGCCCCCACCAGATTTGTTCAATAGCGCCGCCCCCCCCCCACCCCCCTCGGGTACTCCGTCTCGTTTCTCGTGTCTTCGATGTATGGTCATCGATCAAGGTAACAATGGATATCCGATATCCGGCATACTACCTCATCCTACAGATGACGGTCTAGGTATTTTTGTTGTGCTACTGCAACTATTCCTTCTATTCTTCAGTTGCAACTGTTGCTCTAGTGTGGTCTCTCTATGTTTCAGACATTGAAAGTACGAAACGGGGCAGCAAGGGGCGTGTGCGTCCTGCAGTGTACAAGAAAGCAAGGTTACAGGCCTATACAGATTGGCAGGCAGATGCTGACAAGCCTGGAATCTCTTCACCTACTGCTCCTCCTTTCGTACGAAAAGCATCACCGCCTTTGATCGATGAACAAATTCAGGACTGGTCAACGGTTCGTTGTGTCTCACCTAGGAAAAACGGAGCTAGCCGGTATCCATGAAATATTGCATTCGATGAGATACCCCAGGGTGAACCAGATGGATGCTGTGACAGTGAACCGCGTGAAGAGCAAGCTCACGAGGATTCATGGTTTGAAGAACTATTTGGTAAAGACAATTACTCGAACGACGACGATGACGTGCCAGACCAACAAAGTGATGATTATGTCTCAAAGGACCATAATCTTAAGGTGAAGGAAAGCGCCCTTCTAATTCTGCTTTACGCTACGGCACATAACTTGTCTAAAGTTCAGCTGGCTGACCTTTTGTCGCTGATGAGCCTCCATTTTAAGGATCCACCGAAAGCCTTCGGCAGTTTATATCAGTTTAAGAAATTTTTAACTTGCCTGGACTCTTCGATTAAGAAACACCGTTATTGTGCGTTTTGTACTTCACTGGTAACTGACAGCAATCAGCGGTGTCCGAATGAAGCTTGTTTGTCAGACGTGACGGTCGACAAAGGGACAAATTATTTTATTGAATCGTCGATACATTCTCAACTTGAGAGTCTCCTCAAAAGGGAAGAAATTGTGACCTTACTTGAGAAGAGGTTTTCCATCAAAAAGCTGGCTGACCAAAACATTGAAGACGTATACGATGGAGCGGTGTATAAAGCGCTGTCCGCTGAAAATGGTCCTCTATCGTCAAGATATCCGTACAATGTCAGCTTCACCTTGAATACGGATGGAATACCGATTTTCAAAAGTTCGAAGGTTTCCTTTTGGCCGATGTATTTGATGATCAACGAACTCCCTTTCCGGTTCAGAAAGCTGACACACAACACGCTTCTTGCCGGCTTGTGGTACGGGGAATCAAAACCCACAATGGAAGTCTTTACGAGATTCCTCGACAACAGCTTAAGAAGTTTACAGCAGGAAGGAGTCGAGTTCAAAAGAAATGGAAAAATGGAAAGGAGTAGGGCTTATTTGTTGAGCCTCACTGCAGACTTGCCTGCCAGGAACACAATGCTGAACATGACCCAGTTCAATGGGGAGTCCTCGTGCACGTTCTGCATGCAGACGGGCAATAACTGCAGAACGGAAAAGGGAGGAAACGTCAGAGTATTTCCTTTCTGCGAAACCTGTCCTGTCGGGCCTCCACGAACGAAGGAATCTGTTGTCGCCGATGCAACGGAGGCTGAGAACTCGGACACCCTGTCGTGGCATTAAAGGACCTTCATTTTTAATGAATGTACCACATTTTACGTATGCAAAGTCAATCTCTGTGGATTATATGCATTGTGCCCTTTTGGGAGTCACCAGATTGTTATTAATTTTGTGGTTTTCTCCTTCGCACTCGACTGAAAGTTTTTCGTTGCATTCAGTTGTTAAAGTGGTTGATGCCAGACTGACGAGGATCAAGCCCACGTGTAACATACGAATGGTTTCCCCGCTCTATTTCAGAACATGTAAAATATTGGAAAGCGGCAGAATTGCGGTCCTGGTTATTTTTCTATTCTGTTCCTCTGTTGAGTGACATTCTCAAGCCAGTTTACCTCTACCACTTTTGCTGCTTTGTCGTAGCGATTTTCACCCTTAGTAAGGAGAGCATCAGTGAGCACGACATAGAATTTTGTCATACACTGCTCAAGTACCATGTTCTTATGTTCTCCAAACTCTATGGCGAACGGTACTTAACAATGAATATTCATTCCTTGTTACATATGTCCGACGTGGTGAGAAATCTTGGCCCGTTGTGGGCGACTTCTTGCTTTCCATTCGAAACTGCAAATCGTTATATAACAAAGTTATTTCATGGGACTCAATCTGTCGACCTGCAAATAGTTGCGGCAATTAATGTGCTTCAGCAGGTGCCCTTATTGACCCACGAAATGTCTGCAGAACCAAAAATTTAGGGCTTCATCAGTGGTCTTAAGTCCGATTGGAGTGTTTGGAAGCAGACAGGCCATGCTGGTGTAAAGTTCTTGGGCAAAGGAGTTCAGAATGTTTTGCCAAACATAGTAGATGAACAAATACGAGTGGTCATTGGTGGTCAATTTACTATCTACAAACGAATAGTACTGAGGGGACAAATGATTCATTCCAAAGAATATTCTCGGGTGACGACACGGAACTCATGTACCGTGAAATATTCCGCGTCAGGAAATGCTTCCTTTGGCAGAATGCTGTGGTTTGTGATGGTCAGAAAAACATCCTTTGCCTATATTGAGAAATTGGTTTTGTCTAAGGCGGCAATCCTACCACGTAGCGTGAACAATTTCTTGCAATTGGGGCTAAAGCATATCCACGGTGTGGAAAAAAAATCTGGCGATTACGATATTATTAATGTGCTGGATGTTCAGAGTGTGTGCTTGTTTGTGGAAGGTCCGCACAAAGACTTTCTTTGTGAAGAGCCAAACAGGCTTGAGACTGTGTTGTAGAGGATTTCTGATCCCCTTACAAAACCGTATTTGGTTGAGCATTGATTGCACAGGTACCAGTGATTGCGCACTTGCCGAAATGGACGTTCGTTATTTTATTCATATTTCTTGATGTGTAACAGCTACATTGACGCTTATTTTGTCACATTATATGCAATTTACATAGTATTTTAACCATTTTCCGCTCGATGCGCAATTACTGTTAACTGCGCAGTAATTAGGCGGATGTAATATCATATATAATATGGATATCAGTTTGTGCAAATATCACGGTAGTCGGGAGCACAATTGACAGCCCAACCAGTGCTCTGTGTTTGATTTCTCAATGTATCTGGCATTGCCAAGCCTACTGCTGTTTAGATGGTGTGCATTATGTATGAAGCAACATTGTCCTGTCTTGGCTTGTCTGGGGAATTGCACTGGATTGATATTGGCATAAAGATAACTGTTACACAATTTTGTTTTGTGTCCCGTAGTACAAATAAACTGGTGTAAAATAATATTCTTCGTCTGGTTCCATTTTGGTCAGAAGCATTCAATACTAAATAGTATCAATTCTTGAGAGTGCCGAAATATTTTCGAATGAGAAAAATACTTTACTAAGTCTTACGTCAACAAAATGTACCATTGACCGACGGGCTGCACCAGACTAAATAAAGTTTTCACCTTCTGTTAACTGCTAAAATATGGCTAAGTGCGATATTCCAGAAGAAACGTCTAAGTGCGAATTTTCAACTAGATTTTAACTGCTACAATATTTCAAGTCCGAATTTTCAACCGACAAATAACTATGTGATGGAGCACAATTCGGCCAAGTCCTAGTATTCAACTATATCTCAACTGGCCTGGTATTTTACAAGTTCTATAGTCCAGAAGAAACGTCTAAGTGCGAAATTTCAACTAGATTTTAACTGCTACAATATTTAAAGTCCGAATTTTCAACCGACAAATAACTATGTGATGGAGCACAATTCGGCCAAGTCCTAGTATTCAACTATATCTCAACTTGCCTGATATTTTACATCCAGAAGAAACGTCTAAGTGCGAATTTTCAACCAAATAATAACTAGGTTATTTAGGCTAAGTCCGAGTATTCACCTTTACCTCAACTGGTAGGCTGGTTCACAAGTTCTAAGTTTGATTTTTCAACCAGTTCTCAACTACAGTGGTTAGTTTTCAATTAGTCTTTAACTGTGCTTTACATATTTCTTGGCTCAGCAGTTGAAAAGTAGATGAAATTTCACTGCAGAGTTAGTTCTCAGTTGATTCTCAGTTAAGTCTCAGCTGAAAACTAACTTTTTTTTCCGTACGGGGTTCGAATTAATGATATATGCATGTACATCAGCATGTTATACCATCAAATACAGATCAGTACTATGCGACAAGATGTATTTATGCTAAGGCTCTAATGACCCCCTGTGTCAAATATACTAAAGCACAGACAGTGAAATGATCTGGTTGCCATGGTATAAGTGTCATCAGTATTTAGAGACTATTTCTTTGAGCAGTTTTTTGACAGTTCAGCCCTTATATCTCGGCACAAATAGATATAAGTGTTTACAATATATAACACGGTTGGATGGGTGGTATTCTCCTATCACCATCAGAATGCCTTATGTGACAAGTAGTTAACCCTTTTCATGCCTTTAATAGTATTAGTATTTTAGGGGAACCGTTATGGAAAGTTAAGATGTCTGGTAGCTTAGGTAAGACATCCGCAGGGAGAGAGGATCAGCGTGAATGGTCACCCAGGGAGTGGATGGTGGGTCTGGTAGCTTAGGTAAGACATCCGCAGGGAGAGAGGATCAGCGTGAGTGGTCACCCAGGGAGTGGATGGTGGGTCTGGTAGCTTAGGTAAGTCATCCGCAGGGAGAGAGGATCAGCGTGAGTGGTCACCCAGGGAGTGGATGGTGGGTCTGGTAGCTTAGGTAAGACATCCGCAGGGAGAGAGGATCAGCGTGAGTGGTCACCCAGGGAGTGGATTGTGGGTCTGGTAGCTCAGGTAAGACATCTGCAGGGAGAGAGGATCCGCGTGAGTGGTCACCCAGGGAGTGGATGGTGGGTCTGGTAGCTTAGGTAAGACATCCGCAGGGAGAGAGGATCAGCGTGAGTGGTCACCCAGGGAGTGGATGGTGGGTCTGGTAGCTTAGGTAAGACATCTGCAGGGAGAGAGGATCCGCGTGAGTGGTCACCCAGGGAGTGGATGGTGGGCCTGGTAGCTTAGGTAAGACATCCGCAGGGAGAGAGGATCAGCGTAAGTGGTCACCCAGGGAGTGGATGGTGGGTCTGGTAGCTTAGGTAAGACATCCGCAGGGAGAGAGGATCAGCGTGAGTGATCACCCATGTAGTGGATGGTGGGTCTGGTAGCTTAGGTACGACATCCGCAGGGAGAGAGGATCAGCGTGAATGGTCACCCAGGGAGTGGATGGTGGGTCTGGTAGCTTTGGTAAGACATCCGCAGGGAGAGAGGATCAGCGTGAATGGTCACCCAGGGAGTGGATGGTGGTGGGGTGGGGTGACCACCTGATGTGGCCAGAGTGGTCCCCCGAGCACAGGAAGTAGGTGGGGTGGGCCTGAACTCTGAATTCTCATCTTGCATTTATTCTCTTTGCAGATACTCAATATGACAAGATATTGGTAATCTGGTAATGGAACAAGGTAGGCCAAATTGCCTTGCAGAAAATGTTGATGTGTACATTTGTGATCTTGAAAACGATATTCTTGGCAATGTTGCATATATTTTTTGATAGAAATCATTGCACACTCCCCCCCCCCCCCATATGATTGTCTGCCTTTGTGTTAATATATTGCAGTGGATCTTTGACCATGACCGGCTACCGGTTGTGTGGAGCTAGTTTGCCAGCTTTCGCCACTAATTGGCTGTTGTTTATGACGTCATATTAGTTATTGCCATTCATGGACTGTTCAGCACTATTTTACAGGCAGGTTTCAATGCCAAGACATTGCACTGAGACACAGCCGGCCAAATAGAGTGTTTCACTATTTTATTGACAGGTCTCATTGTCAGGGCATTGCACTGAGCATAATAGGGTGTTTCGATACACATTCGGGGCATTGGGTTGAGGCAATGAATGTAGATAAATGTATTTCAGTACTTAAACAGCATTGAAACATGTCGATAGAATAAGTCAAAAACCCTAATTTGCCTGCCGTGTCTCAGTGCACTGTGCATGACCGGCAATATAGCGATAGGTGTGATTGTGGACACATATTTGTGGAGCTCTCGTTGAAAAGTCGGATATTCTGTTTTCACTGAATGACTCTTACTTTATGAAAAACTTCAACGGACATTGTAGTATCTCCTGACACACAAAGTAAGTGATTTGAGCAAGCATGAGCCAAAATAAGCCCGACATGAGGCCGTTTGGTGAAGTTGTGCCGGCTTCTTCGGACAGAGGCCAATAGATTGATCCAGGCTGTCAATCATTCACGGACGTCACTGTTGCTTTTGTCCAATCATGTGGTGAAAAAACGTCTTCCACGTGCGTTATGTCGGACAAACAAGTCGGACAAACAAAGCAGCATGGCACTTTTCTTGACAAATTTAGAGACGAGTACTGCTGATTTGTACCTACCATCAGCTATGATTGTCAATTTTGTACTCACGATCAAGAAAAAAGGACTCAAGCATGGGCGGGGCTTACTGTCGGAGTGTGGATGGGTCTATTATCACTCATCTATGGGCAACATGCCCGACCAAGAGCTTCGCGAGAATCTTCCCCTATTGCAAGATTTTCTGGACATATTAAATAGAGAAGTTTTTAGGCTTGAAGCTACCAGCTAGCCTACCAGTGAGAAGGCTTACCAGTGAGCAAACCCTCAAGGCTGAATACCTTACTTTAACGGCATCTACCTCAAGCATAAAGGATGAACTGAGAGACGTCAAGGCCGAATTACTACGCCTCGAAACTTATTCCCGGGCGAGACCATATGAAATTTCTTGGGATAAAGGATATACCAGGAGAAGACTGCGAAATATCCTTTGTCATGGACGAACTTCATGTCAATAACAAGGTTTACCCTGTGGATAATCTGGACACATTGCCGTCTAAATGTAACGCCTACACAACGATGCCTGTGGCTATCATTGAACGGAGGTTGTGGTTCTGGTCCCACGAGTCGCTTTTCTCTAACCACTACTTGTACGCCTTCTCATCAGCTGATGGAAGGACCGTCAACTGCGCCGAACAGAACATCGTGACGGTCAAGACAAGGCTGTTGGAGATACGCTGAAACCGTTTCCACACGGAAGGAACTCGGCGCTCTCGTTGTCTTGACAACGGTGACAACCTGGCGGCGGCGAAAGGTACGCGCTACGCAGCCGTCCATAAGCTTAATCACACTATCGCGTGCGCACGCGCTTATTTGATATCCAGAGCGGGCCAGTCGGGATCGACAAATGTACGTGTTACGTTGTCTCGGCTGTGGGCGTTTTGGTTGCTATCAGTGACACTGTCGCGGGTAGAGGCAAACTAACTGGCGTTAGTTAGTTAGGTTTATGTTCTCATGTTGTTATGTATCGTCAAGATGAGGATGTGTGCGTGTACGCATTGTCATTCTTGTATTAGGGTTGGCGACCCAGAGGACTAGGGGGGGGGCCTCCCTGGTGTAGTGGTTAGCGCACTAGACCGCAGATCAATAGGTCCTGGGTTCGAATCCGGGCCCGGGCACCTAATCTGGGGCTTGTTTCATTCCTTCATCCTTCATCGTCCCGGGAAGTTCCTTGGCCCAATTTAGCCTGTATTTGCACAAAAGTGGCCTAAAACACCAACATTTCACATTTCACTAGGGGGGGGGGGGGCATATTCATAATATTCATAAAGTTACCCCATATAGAACCGATGTTTCACATGAAAACACCAAATTTGTTCGATTGATTTAAGCCTAGGGGCACATGACAGTGTCCGTAGAGCGGGTTTGCTGGGAGAAAACAAACCAAACGGACTTACATGGAAATGTGGCGTCGAGCAGGTCCATTGCAAACGGATTGATATCCCTTCAAGCGGAAAAAGGAGGGAGGGGGAGCAGCGCGGAAGTCGCCTAAACCTAGCAATGCATTCATTACCCACGTGAGGTGGGAGAGAGATGAAGCTTTCATGGCTAAACGACTCCCCATCATTTAGAATACCCCTCCTCAGCGTCACCAGTTCTCGAGCTAGGTTGAGGCAAGGTATGGACCAGAATTATGTATGGCTAGAAAGGATCCCGGATTAAGCTAAAAAGTGATTTCCGGGCCTGGAGCCGTATTGATAATCGCCACTTAGGCTACGCCACTAGATTTACCGCTAAGTGGAAAATTTTTTGAGGAGCAATTATCGGGTTCAAAATACATAAGTGGGGCAAAATGGGGAAGTAGTAGAATTACACAGTCGCCTGTTATACACTCAGATATCTCTGCACGGAAGTGATCCTTAGCAAATTGTGAGTAGTATATGTGGCTAATGGGATCTGTGTGTGGTTCAAGAAAATTTGTGGTGTTTAAAACTTGGTTATGTATGGCCTTACATTATCGTCCGCTCACCCCCAACTCGATATCCGATAAAGAGCCAGCTGGGGTGAACTTTGCGCACACCCATCACATCCACCCCCCTCCCCTCACCTTCAAACCTACAAAAAAGAGGCGAGTCTCAACACGCTCAGTGGTGAATAGTAGTGCAGCTGACTTTTCCTCTCGACATGCTTCGGTGACTCCACTGGTCTGAGTAGCCTCTCAAATTAATGCATTGAAGGCCTTGTGTATGGGGTGCGGGCGGGAGGAGTACATCACTCACTCACAGGTGGTTGTTAAGGAGGGGCGACATGCTAAATAGGGGCGGGACACGGTGAATGCCCGTGGAAGAGGTTTGGGGCAAACGGTCGGACTAGGAGGGAGGAGGAGAAAGGGGTAGCGGGGCTGAGGGAGGGCGACTAATTTTACATGTAATTATGGAACTATGGATCCCGCGATGACACATCCATGACGTCACTCTGTGATTGTGAAATACCGTTCACTCTCATGGTTGGGTGTGGGTAGGAAGTTGAGGGGGGGAGTTGGTGAGGAGACAGTAATATCGGATCGAAAATTGGGTGATAGATGAGGAACGGGGTGGGGGGCGTAAAACAGAGGGGTCATGGGGGTGGGGGGATGTGCATAGTGGTGGTGGGGGATGGGGGGCGGGGTTTATCCTGAACCGATCCCATGATGCATTGCGCGCCTAAAAGTGTGATTTGGCTTATAATAATGTTTTTTGGAGCGGGAAAATACAATATATATGCTACTCACAATTTGCTAAGGTTCACCTTTATGCAGAGATATCTCAGTGTATAACAGGTGACTGTGTAATTATACTAAAATACAAAGAAATACAAAGAGGTTTAACTTTACCATGCATGGTGGCACACGCGTAAAAGATCGGACACAGATTGGGGAAGGTTTATCTATATTCTAGCAGAATTACACAGTCACCTGTTATACACTCAGATATCTCTGCACAGAAATGATCCTTAGCAAATTGTGAGTAGTATATGTGGCTAATGGGATCTGTGTGGTTAAAGAAAGGTTAAGGTGTTTAAAACTTGGTTATATATGGCCTTACATTATCGTCCGCTCACTCCCAACTCGATATCCGATAAACAGCCAGCTGGGGTGAACTTTGCACACACCCATCACATCCACCCCCCTCCCCTCACCTTCAAGCCTACAAAAAAGAGGCGAGTCTCAACACGCTCAGTGGTGAATAGTAGTGCAGCTGACTTTTCCTCTCGACATGCTTCGGTGACTCCACTGGTCTGAGTAGCCTCTCAAATTAATGCATTGAAGGCCTTGTGTATGGGGTGCGGGCGGGGGGAGTACATCACTCACTCACAGGTGGTTGTTAAGGAGGGGCGACATGCTAAATAGGGGCGGGACACGGTGAATGCCCGTGGAAGAGGTTTGGGGCAAACGGTCGGACTAGGAGGGAGGAGGAGAAAGGGGTAGCGGGACTGAGGGAGAGCGACTCATTTTACATGTAATTATGGAAAATGGATCCCGCGATGACACATCCATGACGTCACTCTGTGATTGTGAAATACCGTTCACTGTCATGGTTGGGTGTGGGTAGGAAGGGGACGGGTTGAGGGGAGGAGTGGGTGAGGAGACAGTAATTTCGGATCGGGAGTTGGGCGATGGATGGGGAGCGGGGGGGGGGCGGTAAAACAGAGGGGGTCATGGGGGTGGGGTGATGTGCATAGTGGTGGTGGTGGGGGGGGGGGGGGTTACCCTTCACGCGCCGGGTGGCGAAGAGAGACCGGCGCGTATGCGCGCCCTCAAAAGCGATTTTACGAAACAAAACGTCTGCGCTTATGCTACTTCCCCATTCGCAAAGAGAGGGAAGCTCTCCCGGACGCCTGGCGAAACTTGACCCGTTCACATGTCGCATTATGACATACAATGGTTAATTAAAAGTGGCGTGCGTACACCAACCAGCCAACCAGCCAGTGTCATGTAAGTGGAACACGCCCTTATATATGGGAACAAACTTACAAGATCCTGTGTTCCCCTTCTCCCGGCCGACCAGTTGTCACCCATGTGAAATAACTGACAGCCCCGTGATGACGTCAAAGTGGCCCCCGCTGCCCATTAACCAGTTATCACCCGTCTGACAGACCCACAGTGCTCCGGTCTTGCCCATTAACCAGTTGTGACCCATCTGACAGACCCGTGGTGACGTCACAGTGTCCCGGTCTTGCCCATTAACCAGTTGTGACTCATCTGACAGACCCGTGGTGACTGTGACCGTGGTGTTCCAGTCTTGCCCATTAACCAGTTGTGACCCATCTGACACACCCGTGGTGACGTCACAGTGTTCCAGTCTTGCCCATTAACCAGTTGTGACCCATCTGACACACCCGTGGTGAAGTCAGTGTCCCGGTCTTGCCCATTAACCAGTTTTGACCCATCTGACAGACCCGTGGTGACGTCACAGTGTCCCGGTCTTGCCCATTAACCAGTTGTGACCCATCTGACAGACCCGTGGTGACGCCACAGTGTTCCGGTCTTGCCCATTAACCAGTTGTGACCCATCTGACACACCCGTGGTGAAGTCAGTGTCCCGGTCTTGCCCATTAACCAGTTGTGACCCATCTGACAGACCCGTGGTGACGTCACAGTGTCCCGGTCTTGCCCATTAACCAGTTGTGACCCATCTGACAGACCCGTGGTGACGTCAAAGTGTCAAAGGGATCGAATCTGTGTCCGTTGGGTCAAATACTGAGTGAATCTTAGGATCATATCAGAATTGCATGAATCCATTCGGGATCCGAGGCGTCCAATCGGGATCAGTAGCATCGAATCGCGAACCGTAGACTGAGTTAAAACGGTGTCCGTAGATCCGTATCCATAAGGTACAATCGTGATGCCAAGGGTCACATCGGGATCCGTACGATTGAATCTAGATCTATATGGTCGAATGGGATTCGTACGGCCAATCGGGATCCGTAGTGTCGAATCGGAATCTGTAGTGTCGAATCGGAATCCGTAGTGTCGAATCAGGATCTGTAGTGCCGAATCGGGATCCGCAGGGTCGAACAGGGTATTAGCCATTTTTTTTTTTTTTTACCAGCCAACATTTGCTGACACAAACTATCCGGCGGGCAGGCGGGTCTCAGGCTAATACCCTGGCCCGGTGGAATTGGATCCGCAGGGTAAAATCCAGATCCGTAGTATCGAATGGGAATCCGTAGTGTCGAATTGGGATCCGTAGGGTCGAATGGTATCCGTAGAGTCGAATGTGATCCCAGGGCCGAATAGGATCCTTAGGGGTTAAATGGCGATCGGCAGAATCCAACTTTCCGCCGGATCCCGATCTGCCTGACGTATGACCTATACGAGCCATCCCCAATGTCCCAATTCCAACCCTCGGATCGCGCGATTTGACCCTACAAATCCCGATTCCAACATACTGCCCCACGTGTCCCGCTTGGACTTATTGGACCTCAATTCGCTGCTTCGGATATCGATGGATGACTCGGATCCAGATTGTACATTACGGACTCCCATGGGACCCTAATAGTATGCGGATCCCGATTCCACTGTACGGATCGGATATCTATTTGGCCCCTGAGATCCCCATTGACCCCCACGCTCTGTCGGATCCATAGGTGTGGCGGCCCGGATCATGCGCTCGTCAAGCTCGAGTTAATGACAACATTGATGTGGGCGCCGGATTCAGTGATAACTTTAATGGTCGAGCAGTTGAATCAGAAATATATGCAATTAAATTCGATATTAGTGCAATTAATTTGGACACATTTCAATGATTTAGGCATATGTGGAAACCGGCATTACTTGTACGGAACTGATGTCTTAATTCAATTATAGATCCGTATGACCAAATCAATTTTACATTTTGCAATTTTGTTTAATTCACGAAAACGAGTCTAATTCAATTGCACCTATATATGTACAAATGATTTGGACATGTATAAATATTTACACTTATGTGAACGTATTTAAACATATTTACACGCATGTAAACATATTTACACGCATGTAAACATATTTACACATGTAAACATATTTACACACATGTAAACATATTACACATATGTAAACATATTTGGAGATATGGACTTATTTTAAGTCAGTGGGTAATTATCTTTGAAATGAGTCCCAATTTATTACATTTAGTGGCTTTTAATAAAAACGATGAACAATTCAGCGGTGAACAGCGAAGTGATCTGCTACCGCCTGTTATCCCTTACTGCCCGACAAACTGTATCTGGCGTATCTTTGGTCATATTCAAATTTCCCTCGAATTTTGTTGGGGCTTGTAAGCAGCCAGTTGATAATTCTCCCCTGATATCCTCCCCCCGACAATTCTCCCAGTACAATTTCCCCCCAGATCACCGCCCCCCCTGGACAATTACCCCGACAACTACCCCTCTCCCCTCACAACTCCCGCCGACAACGCGAGCTGGACAAATCCCCCCGGACAAGCCCCCCCCCCCAGATAATCGAGGAAAACGCGACCTTGGACAACCCCCCACCCCCACTAGACAAGTTCCCCCGGCCAATTCCGCCTCAGACGCCTGCCCCCCCGGACAACTCCCTTCCAAAAATTCCCCCCCTCCAAGACAATCCCCCCCCCCGGACAATGCCCCCCCTAGATAATCGAGGTGTTTCGACTTATTGCCTGGGTGGGGGGGGGGGATTTGTCCTGGGGGAGTTGTCCTAGAGCCCTGCTTGATTGTGACTCACTGGTTTTGGGCTCTACTTGGCGCACAAACCGTCGGGATCATCGGAATGCACGGCTCAGACATATCAATCAAGCAGACCCGTTTTATAGTGGGGGGGGGGGGGGGTAGTCTGACATTCACGGCTTTAGTTCAGTGCAAGGGTGTCTGTGGGAGTAGGACCATACCTCGCATTCACCCTTGCACTGAAAGCCGTGAAGTTCCGCCTATTATTAAATCTGCTAGATTGCGAGGATCCCGAACTTTTAGGCGTTTCACCGGTTCGGTTCGTTTCGGTATTGGTTCGGTTCGTTTCGGTTGGGTTCGCTTCGTCATTTACCCTGAGCCGAACGCATGTGGTCCTTGCCCCCGTCCCGCCTTGAAAACACAGCCACAATAACCTTATGTCTGTCGCGGAAATCGATTCTATTAGGTGACACTAACGTACCATATTTTAACATCCAAAGTACATCCGGGGTAATTGCCTGAAAACGTTGTTGTCTTGAGGGTGAATCGATGAGTTAAAGCAAAATACCGGGGGGTCGCAGTGTGATATCAAAGTATTACTCTGTTGGTATAAAATCTATTTGCCGTTAATCGTTTTGTTTAAAAAGAAACCATCACCGAGAAAATCGCACATCGACAGGCGGGTGTCCACATGTTCTGAACACGTGACCAGAGTTAGCCAATCACATGCCACGACCTTGACGTCACCGGCGATGACCTTCCACTAGACCAAAAATGTGTTTACATGGAAAAAGATGCGTCTTCGGAACAAATTGTCGGCCTAACATGAATAGTGACAAGCAAATTTGACTTACAAATTTGAAACATCGATGCCTTTAGAATGGTCTACTGTTCAGCTGTTGGCTGTAACAATTCAAGTGCAAAAAAGGACAGCAAAAACAGATTATCTTTCTACCGCTATCCACTAGGCGACCAGCAGCTTTTAAACCCACCAAACATTCAAGAGTATGTTCCGACCACTTTAAGAACAATTGCTTTGAGGAAGATCTGTATGCTAAGTACGTAGGCAGAGGACCAAACGAACCTATAAAGCTGAGGCTGAAGCCTGAAGCTGTTCCAACCATATTTTCCCATCGCCATCCCCTGCCTCCACACCCTGCTGTACAGTATGTACATGGCCCGCCAATATTGCAGCATCATCCCGTCAAAAACGCCGAATTGCGTCGTGTGCTAATTTTAATTACTACATGCTACAAGTTTTTTCTTGCTCCACCATATTGTAAACATCCGGAAGTACCGTCCGCGTAAAAACTCTTCACGCGGTGTAATTAGGTAATTAAACCGCTTCGATATTATAACTTCCGGTGGTAGTAGTCGTCCAAACCCAACTAGTCGCTTCATCGCCGGTGACGTCATCATCAGTGCACGGTGGCGGGTGCCGATGGCAAGTTGGGTGGTCGTGCAAAAGTGATTGAAACTTCACTAATGTATAATTAAAAAAAAATGAAAGAAATGTGTGTGATGTTTAGCTAATTCCCTATAGTTTAACTGGAAGTATAAATGACATGGGCCTGGTATTTCCCTTTAAGAAAGTGGTTATTATTAGATCTGCCAATGTGTGTGTGAGGAGTACCTGCGATCAAACGCATGTCTTATAACTGTTGTACCCTTTATTTATTTGTTTCGTACTCGTAGTACACGGAAAGAAAAGAAAACCAGAAATGGCAAGAACACAAAACTGAACGAGTAAATGAACATGAAACTTACGCAGTACATAAATAGTGTGGAATGTCGTTGATAGTGTTTACGTTCGTAGCCCGGTCCCTCAAGTGGATAAGATCTAGAATTGCACCAGCTGTTGTTTTGTCACAAGCATTGACTCCGGAGTAGTATGCTCTAATGAAGTTTAAGGCATTGACGTTTTTCCCGGCGGATGAGTTGCTTTCGATAATTGTCGTTAACTTAAAACAGTAGTGTAATATTCCATTGCGTGACTCCTGTATCTTTCTGAAAAACTTCATAAATCGAGTGGCGAGTTGCCACTGAACTGGTCTTTCCCCACAGAGAAGATGGATATATCCAGAGTGAGTTTTGGCTCTAAATTAAAGATGCGTCGAATACTTTTGCGCCACGCGACATAAAAGCGTTCTGCGTCCTTGCTACCTAGGTCCCATAGCTGACATCCAAAAAGAAACATACACTAATTTCTAAAAAGTCTGACATTTATATCACTGTAAACGTGTTGAAATTTTGAAATAAGCGTATTGACACGACGTATAAAATCATGAACTTTGCTGACAAAAAAATCCCTACTCTGACGGGGCCTAGGGAGTTACCTAAGTGACTACCCGGCGGTTCGGCTTTTGGAGTAGAGCCATTAAACTGAACGAACTCATTGGTAGCAAATGACTTACCCACAGATAGAGTGCTTTTACATGGTTTAAACTTGACGTCGAACTCTTCACCAAACATCTTCACAATTCGTAACAACGGTGTCATCGAGAGTCTAGTGGGTGCTAAAACGTTAAGATCATCGGCGTACCCAAATGCACCTGCAAAGATATGCCCGAGGTAGCATCCGAGGCCTGAACGTTTTAAGCACGCAAAGAGTTCGTCAATATAAATGCTGAAAAGCACTGGGGAGAGAACTCCACCCTGTTTAACTCAATTTGATATCTTAAAATAGTCGGATTGTACATGACTCCAACTGACGCTGATTTTCTGCTGGGTGTACATTTTGAGCAAGTCTTAGAACGAGAGGACATAACCCTCGTCTGACAAGAAGTCTGAATAGTTTGACATGCTCAACCCGGTCAAAAGCCTTGCTCGCGTCCAGGGATACGACGTATAACTTACCACTGGTAGCGTAATAATTTATCACCTTGTTTACAGCAAACGTGCATTGAGTAGTTGACACCCCTGTTTTTGAAACCAACTTGTTTGTCCAGGGTTACGAAGCGATGGGTAATTAAACAATAATTAATGAAAAACAACTAATCTTGCCTCTAGAAATTTGAGGCAACTAAATAAATAAAAAATGCAATCAGTGAAACCCCGCATTCTGGTATTGACGGTGAACGCCTCCAGCATCAATCAAGATCGGGTATAAATGAATGAAGCCAAACAGTTTGACCAGTTTACACGCAGTTGATTACTATTACCATGACTGTTGAGCGCAATCAGTGTTTAACGGAGATGTCATTATTCCAGTTTCAAACAATGCGGTGTTTGGGGCAAACTTGGGGCACACCTACATGACACCCCCTCACCTTCAACCCCCCTGTACAACCAAAAATACAAGTCTGAACACGCTCAGTGGTTACTAGTGGACTGTGTGGGGGTGGAGAAGACGGAATAGGACAACGGGCGTTTCCTCGCGACAGGCTTCGGTGACTCAAACTTGAGCCAGGCTTGCTTATGGCGGGCAGATGGGGGCAGGTGAGGACAAACATCTGTCATACAAGGCGTCGGGTCGGGGGGTGTAGGTAGTCGGGGGCGATATAAAATACGCCACAGTGGAGTGATGTGGAACGCGGTAACCATCATGAGGTATAGGCATGTTGGGGTAGCCCTCTAGAAAGAAGTGGAGGTGAGGGGCAAGATGGGACGAGGTGAGTCAGTGAGTAGAGGGTGGGGAGGGGGCGGGTGATCAATCCTCGCGCCAGGCGGCGATGGAAGATGACCGTGCCGCGCATGAGCGCCCACTAAAGCGTTACCCCAACGAAGGTTACCCCCAACGAAGGTTACTTTAGATTTCCTCCCTCTCTACTACTACTATCGGGATAACTCAGTCTGGAGCTACAACTTGACGTTTTGTTTTGTGTGCATTGTGCCTTGCCATTTGTGTCATTTGTGGCCTGATACTGACAGCGCCATTTGGATATGCGCCCTGATTTATGTGGCATCTAAGGATAGCTGTAGACGATTGTTGTCTGAAGCGAGTGAAAGCAAACAGGCACATCCAGCATCGACGTGGAACATAAGTATCCCTGTCTCGTGGGGTCTCGATCAGCTCCCACACTGACTGTGCAACCCTGTTAGTATGACCCGGGGGTGAAATGGCTCTTCACAGAAGACAGCTTTGTGAAGGAGGACGAAGGTTAAGGGTTTCAGTCTCGGCATTAACCGTACTCTGACTCGTATCGGAATATTCTTTACTGTATCGTCTCGTCTTATGTTGATTATGGTTAAGACAAACGCCATGGAAAGGGTTCGAATGGTGTCGCTGTTAAAAGGAGTGCTTTTGTATGTCATGATATTTTATAAGTATCTTCAAAGAAATGTACGACCTTTGCGGTATTCCGCTTTGAACAGATCTGGTGTGCGACTGTCGTGCTTTCTGTGAATATCGCACCACCAGGGAAATACAAGTTTAACCTAGCAACGTTTTGTGATTAACTAGGTAATTAAGATGTCAAATAGTTCGTTAATTATTGGTTGAAGTATTCGTCAGCTAAATCATTAATTATTGTTTGAAGTCTTTGTTCCCGCGATATAGTACCGGATATACTCAAGGACTCATTAATGGCTAATTTTCTTGACAAAAAGGGTGGTTGGCGCACTGAATTAGTTCACTCACAGCGGCCAGAAAATAATGCAGTCCGGTGGTGCCCACCCGTGTGATTTGACTGCAAATACGCCCTCTGATTTCTGGTTGCAAGATGACGAGTGCTCTTTTTAAGGAAATAAAAATATTAGCCCTTAGCTTACCTAAGCGTTTACTTGCTATCTATGCGTCAACCCTTCAAAGCGCAGATCTTTGTGACGCCCCAGTTGGTCGCAGTAATTTTTTGAAGTGACCGTCTGTCGAGTAAGCGCAGCTTTCCCGGGCGCAGCCCTCTTGGTAGGCGTGGCTGGCGATAGCCAATCATAGAGCCAAACCGGAAATAGCGAAAAGGGCGATGTTTACGTAATATTTGCCCATATTCAACACACTATAAAAAAACGCAGTTTACAGTCTAAGCATTCATATTAGACGGATACAACCTGTTGAATTTTAGTTGCTAAATCGAAAGTGGTTCCTAGGCCTAATTTCTAGAAGAGATGGTGTACCGTGCGGCTTGGAATTGTAACAATTCCAGCGCGAAGCGAGGCTACGGTATATCTTCTCACGTGTTGCCGATCGCCCCTTAGACAAGCGAGATAAACCTAAATTCAGCCGGATGTGGGCGCCACATGTATGATCATCCATGACTTCACGCTCTGTGGCAAAATGGCGCGGCGCTTGAATTTAATGTGGACAGGATTGCAAATTAATTTCTTTGAACCCGTTGTTCTCTAAGACGTGTCGTGTTGTGCAAAGTTGCTTTCAGGACCAAAACATTACTAAGGCCTGACGATTATTTTAACGTTTTTACCCGCTTTAAGGGATAGGAGGACCTGAAAGTCTTGTAAGGGAGTGGACAGGTATGAGACACCACCTCGTGTTGTTGGCCGTGAGCGCGTCGGCTGTCAAGCCAACACGAATCCGACGGTTCTCCTGGTGATCGTGTTGTTGGACGTGGCGCTGCAGACAAGATTGGGAAATTATGACTAGTGGTAATTATGCAGAGGTGTGCAGTACAGCGGTGCGCGCTCACAGACTACTCTTGGGGGCGTATTTCATACAATTCATTCATTGGCGCACGGGATTGCTTGGCCTAATTCAGCCCTCGTGTGCACAAACGGACCTAAAACAACAATCATTTTCATTTCAGAGTAACCACCATCGAACATCAGCGATGATGGAGAAGACCTATGCATGCCCGGTGTGCAACCGGTTCTGTGGAAACGCGTTTAACCTTAAACTACATATGGCATCCAAACATGCTGATTACAAAAAACATGCTGATGGCAAAAAACATACTGATGGCAAAAAACATACTGATTACAAAACACATACTGATGGCAAAAAACATACTGATGGCGAAAAACATCCGACAATTTTTGAATGTTCAGTATGTGGAAGAAAGATGGGCAACGCGCATAACCTGCAAATGCACCAAGCAACTCACGCGAGACATGCTGACAAGGTGCCATTTCGACCCAGGGTGAAACCTCACCCCTGCCCGCGCTGTAAGAAGGCCTTCCCGTCCGCGGTTGTCTTGGAACGCCACTCGTCATCTTGCAGTCGGACAGCGGTGAAATCGGTGCCCGTGCAATGTCTCATTTGTGGATGCGTCTGTGAAAGCCGGTTGGCGTTATTTTCTCACCGCCGTGAGGTACACACAAGCGGAACTGGTACGCAAGTGCTCCCTCGTCCGGCGGACGACAGCACTGGTACGCAGGTGCTCCCTCGTCCGGCGGACGACAGCACTGGTACGCAGGTGCTCCCTCGTCCGGCGGACGACAGCACTGGGTCGCAGGTGCTCCCTCGTCCGGCGGACGACAGCACTGGTACGCAGGTGCTCCCTCGTCCGGCGGACGACAGCACTGGTACGCAGGTGCTCCCTCGTCCGGCGGACGACAGCACTGGTACGCAGGTGCTCCCTCGTCCGGCGGACGACAGCACTGGTACGCAGGTGCTCCCTCGTCCGGCGGACGACAGCTCTGGTACGCAGGTGCTCCCTCGTCCGGCGGACGACAGCACTGGTACGCAGGTCCTACCTCGTCCGGCGAACGACAGCACTGGTACGCAGGTGCTCCCTCGTCCGGCGGACGACAGCACTGGTACGCAGGTCCTCCCAAGTCCGGCGGACGACAGCACTGGTACGCAGGTGCTCCCTCGTCCGGCGGACGACAGCACTGGTACGCAGGTGCTCCCTCGTCCGGCGGCCGACAGAACTGGTACGCAGGTCCTACCTCGTCCGGCGAACGACAGCACTGGTACGCAGGTGCTCCCTCGTCCGGCGGACGACAGCACTGGTACGCAGGTCCTCCCAAGTCAGGCGGACGACAGCACTGGTACGCAGGTGCTCCCTCGTCCGGCGGACGACAGCACTGGTACGCAGGTCCTACCTCGTCTGGCGGACGACAACACTGGTACGCATGTGCTCCCTCGTCCGGTGGACGACAGAACTGGTATGCAGGTGCTCCCTTGTCCGGTGGACGACAGAACTGGTACGCAGGTGCTCCCTTGTCCGGTGGAAGACAGGACTGGTACGCAGGTGCTCCCTCGTCCGGTGGACGACGTACCTGTTCTTGAAGACGGTGAGGTCCATACCCTCTATCTGTCAGTTACTAAAATCACCTGGTTTGCCAAATTTGTGTTAAATGTTGTTTCATTTAGTCAATGATGCATTACATCGGTCATATATTTCGGACTTAAGACTTAGGACTTAAGACTTCAAGCGGGATGGATCACTTTCACGAAGACGAACTGTAACATGCCATTGTTTGCTCCTGGAGGTGCATTTACGTATAATTTTGTATCGTAACCATGTTGTTTACACACTCACTTTATCATTTTGTATCTTAACCTTATAACGCTTTTTGTAATCTATGTGGAATAATTTTTAGTGATCCTTTGAACGTTTGATTCAGCATAGATACCTGGTCCTGACAAACAATGCCATTAGGAGGACTTTTCCATGTTTGTCTGGCCTCCTACAAAGGAAATGTGGTTTACCACCGGTTGGTTCGTTCCAACTATAGTTCCTTTAATTCTTAACCTTTCGCGCAATAGTCTTTTTCTGACGCAGTGCGCGGGGGTGTTGCGAATCCTCAAACAAAAATACCTTTCGCGCCATGCTTTTGTCAAGCTGACATTCTGTCTAACTATCAGGAGGTCGGCCTTGGGTTGTACTTTAAGCCTTGGTTGACATCCGCCCGTCTACGTAAGTCGAGGGATTTGCAGCTTATTCCAGTATTTAGCGGCTTTGTCCCAATGAATGAATAATCGGATTTGAGAGCTGCAGAGCTTGCCAGTCATCACATCGGTGTCCTGTCGTCCTGTAATTTCTCACACTTTTAACTCGTCGTCGTGGTGGAATATTCTTATCCTATTCCTCGCACGAACCACACCCTCTTATATTGGCGGCCAAAGCCCCACAGTAATTAAAATCGTTACCGAAAGTCATGTCACTTTGCCTCACCAATGCGAGTCTTTATTTCATCATCCAGACGCAGTAAATCATTCGAGAGAAATCAGGAATCACCTTTTTGTTTTCAAGCTCTTCGAAGTCAAACAGTTTTATCAATCTGGCTTCTGTTATTGGTACTTGCGATCACCCACCCTCGGGCTTCCCACCTACCCCCAACCATGCGTAGAGATGCGACTAACGCTCCACCTACGGCCGCTTGGTGTACACCGCGTAACATTTCTCGCCCGGGATTTACGTCGGCGTAAGCCGGGCGTCCGCTTGCGACAGATTGGTGCGCTCCACCAAAGTTGGTCCGCGTCCCGGGCAGGCCGCGCGCCGGAGTACCGTTGAACCGCAAGCCGGTGGCCGGTGGCCGGTGGCCGGTCGCCGGAGTACCGTAGAACCGCAAGCCGGTGGCCGGTCGCCGGAGTACCGTAGAACCGCAAGCCGGTGGCCGGTCGCCGGAGTACCGTAGAACCGCAAGCCGGTGGCCGGTCGCCGGAGTACCGTAGAACCGCAAGCCGGTGGCCGGTCGCCGGAGTACCGTAGAACCGCAAGCGCGTTATTATGCGGCGTGCATTTGCGGGTCCCGGGTAAAACAATTCATCCCATTTATTGCGTGTGGAAGAGACATTACGGATCTTAGCGAAGATGAAATTGAATCCATATACACATTGCGTATCGGAGCTGAGAACCAAATAAAGGGAATCCCTATTTAATGAAGTATAAATTTAGTTAAGGTAGATAGATTATTTTTTGTACTATGGGCTGGCCTCCAATCAAGGTACATAAACAAAACAATAACAAAAGAAAAAAAACACAGTCATGACAGTACATACAGACGATAGGACAAGTGCATGTGGGACACTTTAGTAACCGCTCTGGTATTTTCTTTGGAGAGCCAAGCTTACAAATTTACATGAATTAAACATAAAGTGCTCGTTGTTTGTGGACATCAGCTCTACAAATTCATCCATTGTTGGGAACGTATAATAGTAGTTCTTTATGTAGAGTCCACGAATATCGTCATATAGCGAGTACTTTAGTCAAAAGTGAGCTTGTGACTGAGCTGAGAAACGTCCAGCATGAAACAACCTGGGTCCCCAACTGTCTGCGTGATCCAAGCATAACCGAAACCATGTCTGAATAAGCAGATTATTTGTGGTTCTCCCAACATCGTCATGTTAATATTACATGTTGTATGCAGTTTTGACCAGTCTGTTATGCGGCGTTGCTAGCAATTTAACCCAGTATTAAATGGCTCTCTTCTCACATTGATATGTAATTGGAAGTCTACCTAATTGCCCTAGGACCGCTTGGGTCGGTGTTGTAACCCCTACCCCTAAGATATATTTACACAGTTTCATTTGAACTTTTTCCACCACATCCGCCGTATTGATCCCACCATATTTCCGATCCATTTACCTCTTTTGGGAGCACCATAGTGTCAAACATTTCAGCAAAAGGTTGATGTCCAGAGCGCCTGATTGAATATCTAACTGTTTAATTGCATTTGCAGCTTTCCCAGCCTGATCTGACCGATACCTTTGAGTGGCATTCCATACTAGTTTAGGGGTGAAATAAAACCCAAAGTAGTTATATACAGATAAACAATCTGGGAGACTGCCCACGCTTTGCACACAAGGTTCAAAAGTCATTTGTAAGCCCTAGAAGGCTGGGTGCAACGTATAATTGTCAAATTATTTATGTTACAAAGATCGTACAGAGGGGCCTCCCCGGTTTGGTGGTTAGCGCACTATTCCCAGGCCCTGGGTTTGGATCCGGCCCTGGACACCAAATCTCGGGCATTATTCATCATTCATCGTGCCGTGACCCACTGTAGCCCTTGTGTGCGCAAAAGTGGCATAAAACACCACTTTGTTAGTTTTTTTCAAAGGTCGCGAGGACCTTCTAGGTCTATATATTTTAACTATATGTTAACTTTCTGTTTCACAGGGGCTCCTGCGGTCCGTGGAAATGTGAAGGAAAGGCCACGCCTTTGGCAGCCGAAAGCTTCCCAGTTGACATCCGTTTCTGCCGTGGAATCCGGCCTGGGACTCGAGAGTCGACCTCCCCCGCTGCCGCCGCCGCAGTGGGCGGGTGTGTACACCACTGGGGACGGCACCGTTACCGGCACCGCCACCCCCGCCGCCACCACCACCAACAACAACTCCGACCTCGTCGTCCAAATCGGCACGATATCCGTCGGCGACATCCGAACCATGCTGAAGGAGTCTTCGAATGAGATGCACTGCGGATCCGACGACATGGCCGCTCGGCAGGTCACGTCGGCGTCATGGACGAATGGCACCGCCATGGTATCGAGTGCGGGGTACATTGCACCCCCCACGCCGATACTCCCGGCCCAGCCGCCCGCCGTACTGCTGCCACACTCCCAGCTAGCGGTGTCCGACACGTGGTCCTCAATGGCGGCCGTCGACACCATGGCGACCGGCCTGCAGCCCGCATCGGAGGTGCCCCTACATCAGCGGAACGACCATCTGCAGATGCAGATCGCGAACTTGCAACGCCGGAAGGAGATGTTGGTCCTCGAGTTGGAGCAGCAAGAACGCAAACAACTCATGCTGAAGGAAGAAATCTTGCAGCAGCAGCAGCCGCAGCAGCCTCTACCGCAATTGCAACCGTTAGGGCAATCTATCCCGACCAGCATTATGGGGGAAACCGCGCCTCTACCTATTGTCGTGTCTGTGACTTCGCTTCACAATGGCGAGAGTGGCAACGTGTTCAGCAGCCCGGAGACAAACTACCAGGGTTACGTCACGCCCCAAGGGGCCGACTCTGGCTTCAGCTATTGGTCGCACAGCTCTGGCAGCGTCATTCAGCCCGTCAGGACTGACTTCTCGGCGACGGACGTTGAACCCGCCACTGCCATAGTGAAGCAGGAAGTCATGGATGGCTTGAATGAATCCAATGACACGGTGCCTGAGGAGTCTTCCGTCCGACCAGGCGGGGTCTACATTGATGTCGCGATGGACAATAACCTCGATAACATTGGTCTTTCCGCTACCAGTGTTTCCGAGTCAAAGCATGCTTCGCTATCGAATGGTAGCGCTAAAGTACAGATCCAAAAGGGCAAACAATCTCCGAAAGGAAAAGCGACGAAAAGCGCGAAGAAAGGCGCTTCAACGAAAGGCAAGAAAGGAGACGGCAGTCCGAGGAAAGCGGCTGGCAACAAGAACAAGCCAACGGCAAGTCCGAAGGTCGTTGCCGCAAAAGCGGCGGCAGTGACGAAGACAAAGAATACAGCCAGAAAGAAAACTGGACCCAAGAAAAATGGCAAAAGTCCTACTAAAGGCGTTAGAGCGCCCAGTCCCCCCCTTCAAGCGAACAAACAGACCAAGCCAGTAAGGAAAACAAAACAGTCGACTGCGGATTCAGACTCGCAAGGCGATGTCGAAGCCGATGCCCTTTTGACAAAACCCAAAGGTGGGACGCCCAGCCAAGCCAAGAAACGAAAGTTGAGCACTGCGTCTGACGGCGCGGCCCCGGCGACGACGCGTGATTCGCGAGCCAGCCCAACTACCCCCGCTGAGCCGCCCCAGAAACGACCGAAGGTGAACGCGGTTGAGGTCCCTTCTGACATGAAGCGGAAAGACGCGGATCAGATCTGTGACAGCAACGGGGAGGTTTGGACTTTGAAGAAATCCGAAGCCCGTGGCCCCTCCGGCGCTGGCTTTTTTGACGAGGCGATGTTGAACGGTAGAAAGCTGCGGATACACCTGGACGACCTCTGCGAGGGCCCGGGGAGTATTAAGCTGGATAACCGGGCTGTCAAAGTCGCGAATAAGACGACTGCGAAGGCCACGCTACAGCCGATAGCGCCGCGTGAGATGATTGCGGCGTTGCCGGCGTTGAAGGAACGATTCCAGGAGAACCTGAACCGATCCCGGGAGCCACAGTCCGTGAGCGTGTCATACAAACAAGGGTCGGATCACATCTGGCTGCACCTCCTGCTGAAGGACATCAACTCGGAATGCACCTTCCAGTGTCCCCTGTGCACGGTGGAAGGCGCTACGGCGTATCTCATCAAGGAACACCTGCTGGCCAAGCACGCGAATTCCTTGGAGATGGTGAAGCAGAACCCCAAAGGGGGTCTCATCTACTTCTGCCGCCACTGCCACTTCATCACGTACCTGCAGCTGGCGTTGTGGCACCACTTCAAGTGCCACCACAAGGTGCGCGGCATCATGGGCGAGGACGCCGTGGTCGATGTGAACGCCGCGGGCGCCGAGCTGAAGAAAGTGACCGTCAACGACGCCGTCCTGGCCAACGAGCTATACAGTTGTCCAGTCTGCGGGGTGCTCGCCCTCAACAAGACTCGCCTGGTGCTGCATCAGCGGGTCAACCACGTGGAGGCCGACTGCCCCGTGGCCTACGTCAAGCTGGCGGTGCTGGAACACGGGACGCGCATCGACCCGGCCCTGCTGAAGGACGTCGACCTGCTGGTGTCTAAGATGACCAAGCGCGAGGCCTTTCTCTGCCTCCATTGCCACTTCGAGACGCTCTCGCAGGAGGCCATGGAGGTGCACTGCGTCCGGCGTCACGGCACGTGTTTGCTGCACTTCTCCTGCAGCCACTGCGACGACCACCAGTCGGTGGCCTCGCAGGAGGTGACCGACCACATCGCCAGGAAGCACGGGTCCTCGGCGGCGCTACGCTGCTACGTCACGCTGGTGAATGAGGCCGAGAAGAGCTCGCTGTATCACCTGAAGAAACCGCCGCGGCCGGGAGCGGAAGTCGACCCCGCATCGGTGCGCATGGGCAGACCGCTCAGGGGGTCCTGGGTGGCCAAACCAGTACCGGGCACTGCGAAGGAGAGCGGCGCCGGGAACCCCGAGACCGCAACGGCGAGAGGCGGGAGCGCGCTCGTCGTCATCGACTCAGACGACGAGAACGCTGGGGGGAAGAAGAAAGAAAAGGCCAACGAACAACCTCCTGACAATCAGACGAGTAACGTCGACGCTCCGATGGCGGCGCCAGCGTCGAAGACAATCCCTGCGAAGCAGAAAACTAACGAGGGTCAGAAATCAGGAAATGCAGCTCCGCAGAAGCCACGTGACGAGACGCCAGCGCCAACGGAAGATATCCAGAACATTGCGAGTGCATCTACCGTGACCTCGACAGGGGAGGGGGGCGAGCAGGGCGCTCGCAAGAGTGACCACCCCCAGGATGCGGCAACGTCCCAGGAAGGTCTGCGCACTGGGAAAACCAGCATCGTTCGGGCTTACGACTCGGCGCCGACCCAGGATGACACTTTCCTCATGGAAGTGTCCGATGACTGGGACGGAGGCGCCTGTGCCGAGGCGTCGACGGCCTCACAGGGCGCCGCCTCCACCCGGGAACTTCGCCCTAATCGAGGACGCGGAAGATCTCGGAAAAACGCGTCCGGGTCAGGTGAGGCTAAGATCTCGCCAGATGACGTCTTGGAGATCGCGTCGGATTCGGACGAAGACTGTTCGGTGGAGTTCGTGGAGCGACAGCCTCAGCCGCCGACGCCCAGGGGGAAGACTGCCCCCGCGGGGCCTTCTACCACGACACGCGGCTCCGGGCTGGAATCTCCGGGGTCGGAGGCCCCGACGACATCGGAGTCAGTTACTCTGGGATCGGGTAGAAGACGTCGGCGCAACGGGACGTCGAGCAGCAGGTTGTCAGGATCTGAGGTACGCTCGGGTCAGCCAACGATCGAAGTAGTTGAATCTGAACCGTCCAGGTCGGTTCGAACACCGAAAGGTGTGTTGAAGAATTCCGTTTTTCCGAAACCAAGGGAGGCGGAAGTGCACGTGGAGATGTTATCCGACAGCGATGGTGTCTCTTCCTCGACCGACACCCATATGAGTAACGCCAACAACTATGGAGGAACTAGAGCTAGACGTAACCGGTCACGTGGTGGTTCCATGGGAACGGCTGGCGACGCAGCAACAAGCTCTCCAGTCGCTGGCTTCAAAAAAACGAAAACCCCTAGAAAAAGCGTGAGATTTGCTTCGCCGGACACGCAATCCGAGGAAGGCGTTATTACGAGTTCCCCGAATTCCCACTCCTTCGACATTGAAATTGTCGACGGCGGCAGCAGCCAAGACGCGATGCCCACCGAAACCACCTCTGACCCCCTGCTATACTTTGACCTTCAACGGGAAAAGAGTCCCGAACGCGAGGAGATTGGTCAACTCTCGTCGGCGGCGGCGTCCGGCGGAACGACGCGCGGTCGACACAAAGCCTGGGTCGCCCGACCCCCTGTGGCCCCCGAGCCGGACAGAACCTCGACGGTGTCCAGTTTCAGCACCGCTTTTGAGGTCTACCTAGAAAGGAAGCAGTCCGACGTAACTTAGGGTTAGAGGTGACAGGTATCTCATTAGCTCTGACATAAAGACCACCAACAAGGTGAAGGTTTTGAATAGAACAACACTTTTCGCTGTAGAAAACAAACATGGCGGTGTACGCACAGTGAATGGTGAATGGCTTGTATTTCACATGTTACTGTACATTTTGCCAGCGTTCAACTTCCAAAAAGGCGCCGGGAGCAAGAATACGGTTTGTAGATTGCAAAAGGATAAATATTTTAAACATTAGTTGTGAAATTTTGCGCCGGGAGCTTTCGAAATGGTCTCTACATCGAAAAGTGTTGTGCTATTCAAAACCTTCACCTTAGTGGTGGTCTTGATGTCAGAGCTAGTATCTGATATGCTTCTGATACCTGATATCATTCACAAAACGCTGACCCATCACAAAAGATTCATGGCCGTAGGCACAAGAGTATGATATTTTCCCTGGAAAGCAAGTATGGTTTTCTGCATAGGGGTGGTTGCGCGCTTTACTTGCATAAGGCTTCGCTGGTGCTTTAATTATATGAATATGTACGGATATGTAGGGAAGAAAAACTGGAATGTATGGCGCTCGAATGGTAATCGTTTTGCATTTGCTTTGTAGTCGTTTTTTGAAAGATCGAGACATTTTCTACCAGCTAAACATACGATTAGGACAATTTAGAAAATAATAGGTGAACGCCATTTCGGATGTGCCAGCAACTTGTACAATATTTAGATAGTTAGTAGTTAGTGGTGTCTATCTTAGAAGATTCAGATTTCACTTTTTCACCGTAGTGTTCTGTTCTAGTTGCATCTGAGACAGTTCATGAACTTCGTCGTGTATATGTACTCCGTTATTTCTTTTCTGTGAGACTTCTACCCAGTCCCGCTATCTCTAATATCAATTTATATGTATGTTTCCTATACCATTTTTCTTGATAACTGGGATACTTTGTTCATACTACAAGTAGTAAATGTATACATGGTGTATTGTGCGTAACACGTGAAGTATATGGTCCTTTGTATCGCTGTGGTCTTATATGAGATACTAGCGTTCTTACAATTTTAGCAATACATACATGTATGTCAAAATTATTCTTTGGATTATCTCAGTTTCTGAATTAACCCAGACGGTTTAGTGTCATTAAAAGTTGTATATTGGCTTGGACCGTATAAAATTATTCAGGTTAGTTTAGTGTAAACTGCGGTGTACGTGCTAGCACGCAAAAACACATGTAAAATGCCCATATCGAATAAGAGGGGCTTCAGACATTGTCCGCAAGACCGCAGACGGTGAATGTGCTTGAAAGAGTGTTTTTTTATTTGTTCAGCTATTTCTGCTTTGAGAACTATCGTTACTAGCAGTAGTGCATGTACATTGATATATGTATTGTGCCAATCTGATTTTATTGAAACCAACTTTGTGCAGGTGAGCTGTGTTCCTGATGCGCAGTTTTCTAATGAACCTCCTGCCGCAACATATCAATGTATCTGAGCTACTCCAGGCAATGCAGTCAGTCTGAGAAGGAATAGCTGAAACATGAAGCAACTCTCTCAAATCGTTTACAATCGGCCATCTTCGATTTTACATGTGTGATTCGGTCATCTTGTATGTTGCATGTCTAATTTGGTCATTTGGGACAAGTCTAATTCGGCCATCTTGGACATGTCTGATTCGGCCATCTTGAATTTTACATGTCTAATTCGGCCATCTTGGATTTTACACGTCTAATTCGGCCATCTTGGATTTTACATGTCTAATTCGGCCATCTCGGATTTTACATGTCGAATTCGACCATCTTGGACACGTCTAATTCGGCAATCTTGGATTTTACGTCTAATTTGGCCATCTTGGACATGTCTAATTCGGCCATCTTGGATTTTATTTTTTTGTCTAATTTCCCTTATAAGTCAGGTACTCGGAACCGTTGCTTTCTTTGAAGAGACTCTTCTTTATGGATACTTTTTGCAGCATTGTCTACTATTTCTGCAGCCTTGTCGAACGGTGCATCAGAAATGTCCATAGCCGAGGCAAAACTATTTTTTTAATAGCGCCTGTTCCGACTACCTCAAAACAGCAGAAATCTCTTATGTATTTTATTTCGTTCGACACAAAATTAGTTTGTGAAATGGAAATCGCCATTTTCTGTAGCACTGCTCCTTGTAAACTGTTAGCCTGTTGTCGCTGGTGACCTTCTTGTCCGCGTACTGTTCACGCAGTTTTCACTAAGAGCTGGCAACGGACGTTGTGCGTAATTTTATGTGATTTGAAATAAATCAAACATTGAAACATAATGAATATTATACGACACCTGCTTTATTATTTCCATGGGAAACAACGTTAAGAGGGAGAGAGGAGGAAGGGTTTGGGGGGGGGGGGGGGGTGGGCAACCGATTAACGAAGGGACTTTATTCTAAGACTAGTGAATATGTGATTGTCAGTAAAGTCATAAGTGTGATGTCTGTTACCGACGAAAATATAGTCCATGACGTCTTGGTGGTAAAGGGAGAATTACCCCAAATGTACACAGAAGCCGCGATGCTAGTTTCCTTGATATAGGAAATTAAAACTGCTTGTCGAGCTTTTCCCGCCAAATCTAAGCCCAGGCGACATATATATCACAATTTGCAGAAAAGTCGATTGTTTCATTCAATAAATTCAGAAACCTAACAAACTTCGCCGTTTCGGCAGCGACACCGGCGGGACACTGATGGCGTTCACTACTAAGTCTGTAAACCAGTGATTAATTGTCATCACAGGCAAGGCTAACAGACTCCATTTGGCAGTCTGACATGCGTGGAATATGGTTGGCATCCGTCCGTCTGCGAGAGACGATGGATTTTCAGCTTTGTTTCGTTTAAGTTCTACGATTCGTAACGCGGCATTTACGCTTATGACTAAATAAGCCATTCTGTGATCGACAGAGCTTACCGCAGTCATCGCAACGGTAACCTGTCAATAGATCCAGGTTTGTGCTCGCTGGTGGACGCCTAGATTGGCGTTTCAAGTCCCAGTTTCACAAACCAAAGCCCGTCGCGGTGGGCCATTCCGTCACGTGGAATATAGACAAAAGAAATTTGGATGATTGTTACCTCTTTACTTTGGGCGGGAAAGAGCTCGATATGCAACTTTAACGTTGCTCGCCACACCGGTCACTGGGAACCAGTCAGTTCACATAACGCACTTTCTTGTATCGGGGAACCAGTCAGACCAAACCCGCATAATAATAAGTAAATTGCAGTATTTTGGGTCGTCTTCGCGTAAGTATTCATGCCATTATAGTCCAAATGTGATGGCGATTTGCTTAAAGAAAAACATTTAAAGCAAGTTTGAATTATTATTTGCAAGCAGAACTAGTTCCTTTCCAATGGCAACCGCGCATCGATCTACTTTACTGAAAACCTCTCATAGAGAACAATTACCGGCCTAAAAAGTGAGACCCTCGAAAATCGGCCAAATTACCGATACCGACAACACTCCATACGCGAATGAATCAATAAGAAAGGAGTGAAATTCTAAATTTTCAGCACATCAAAAGTGACTGGTGTGGGGAGAGAGAAAACTTAGTACTGTATTATGCATCATTTATGTACCTCTCAATGTCTTGTCTTTAATGTAAACGCCATAATTTCCTTATGATCGATCGGCTCTTGTATTTTCTGCACTAAGAGAACGAAACAGATACACCATAAGTTCAAAGTAAACGTCTATATGAAAATACTACGGGAACTCCTGCCCGATGAATGCATCTTGGGAACGGAAGAAACATAAACGCGAGAAAATTGAAATACATATATGAAGATAATGTTTTATTATTAAACCATGCAATCGAAAAAGGAAAATGTACACACTATATTTCGATCAATGGTACACGAAGCAATCACCAACTCGAAACGGCCTTAAATTGGTGACTTTTCGAGTGATTGGGTCATTGCAATATATTTGCCTAAAGGGCGAAATTTTTCAACGAAATCATGTTAAAATGATATCAGATACGGACTCGCCGTATACTGGTTCGGGAGCGCCTTCCCACAGCACTGGTGACGCCGATGACGTCATATCTGGCGGAAACCAATGAAGCGAGGTGTCGTTGAAGACGTCCTGATGATGGAAGTCGTTGCCAATGGACTCCTCGCGCGTAACCACGGACGCCTTAGCCAGATAGCCGGCCTCCTCAGCCAGGATCCTGCTCGGGGTATCCAGCAGAATGCGACTAAAGCCATTGCCCATGATGTAGAGCCTAGCCAGTTGGTCCGGCGACCAGTTGGTCCAGAGGAGGTTGTTGCACAGCGCCTTACCGCAGTGGGGCATGTAGAAGAGCACGGGGGCGGAGGCCACCCGCTTGCCTCGCTCGTTGTCCGATAAGACCTCCAGTCCCAGCCTACCGAGCGCCTCTCTCTCCGCCGCCGAGAACATTGGGTCGTACACCAGGGTCTTGGCCACTTGCAGGCGGTCGCGCATGTAGAGGAGGGCCGCCAGCTGTAGCCTGGAAGAGCTGCTGGCCGAGATATTGCCGAGACCGTAACACACAATCTCAGACAGACGGACGCCGGTCCCGCGCGCAGGAAACGAACCCGGCGTCCCTTCGACGACGGCATTCTTCAGCGTTCCATTCCTCACTGCATCAGCAGCCGCGTCATCTGGCGGAAAGTCTACGTCATCATCACCAGCCTCCTCAGAGACTGGCATGGAGACCGGCGATGGCGGCTCAAGCAATTTGGCTTTACAAAGGACGGATTTAAGGCGATTCGGGTAAGGACTTTCTAGGAGAGACGTTTGAGAGATGGCCACTTTGCGGAGAATGTCGTCCACGTCGACGTCTGGTATGGCGGGTGGTGGTCCGTCTCGGGGCTGGTGGCCCTGCCCTGGGGCCACCCGCCGCCTCCCCGCCCGCTTACCCCTGACCACCTGAAAGCCCTCCGCATCACCCATGCTGGTCCGAGGAAGCTACAGCAAAGGAAAAAATCCAATTAAAAGTAATCATTGATGAAACGGGAAGTAATGAAGGGTTGGTGGTTAATTCTATGGTCCAGGAAGACAGCGAGAGGCCAAGAGGGTCGGGGGGAGGGGGAGAGCTTTACACTGTGGTCTTGTAGAATGTGGGGGATGCAGGTAACCAATGATCAAATATAACCACACAGAAAATGACTAATAGTCCTTAAAGCAACCAGCCAAAAGAAAACCTGCCGGAGAGTGATTAAATATAGTAAATAAATGAAAACATGATCGGCATTAGATGAAGGGAGTTTTTTTTTTTGAGATGCATATATATGTAACAATACCTAGAGGCTATTCATCCAATGAATGCACTGAGATCAGCAGGATCTGTGTACCCAGCTTTAGACATAGCAGCTCTGTAGTCTTGCATCAGTCTCTCTTGGTTATTGAGTGTCTGTTGAGCATCTTTCTGGAGTTTCTCTAGCTTTTCTAGTGTGATAGACTTCAGAGAGAGTACTTTGGGCTTGCACACAATGGGTTGTCGCTCATCTTCCAGATGCAGCACACCAAACTTTGGAAGAACTTCTTCCAGACCTGACCCAGGCATAGCGGAAGGCCTAACCAAGGGCAGCTACCACAGGTGCAGAAACTGCATTAGAACAAATCATGAATCAGTATGCAGCAAAATGTTCTAATATGTTGAAAAATAGCTTACATCACTTATTTGAAAATATGATTTCTACTTATATAAATTCAAGTTATTAAAAAAATATCACATACAATTTCTGCTTATTCAAGTTATTAAAAATATATTACAATCTTAAACCATTTTTTAATTTTTAACAATTATTTACATTGAACAATATGACTAAATATATATTTATAGAGAAATTCCCACATATATCTATGTATTTTAAATTAATATTATTCATTTTCCTACTGCATTATTGCGACACAGCAAGGGCAGATCCAGGGGGAATAGGGGTGGATGCCTTTAATGCAAACTGCATGCCATCTTATGAGGTGCAAGCAGTCCTTTTTTGGTACTGAACTCCCTTTATATTTTATATCGAATGCCATCCTTTTTCTCAGTGAAGCTCTTCTGCTTGTGGTCTTATACTGATAGCTGGTTTGGTTATTTAGTTCTATGGAGTCCCAGGATGATTGATACCCAATGGAATGAGGGGTAGAGCAAGAGTCTTCAGTGTGTAGTACCTGAGCCAGTCTTAACTAAGTGTTAGCAACTTCCCAAGTTACCCAGCCTGTCTCTAAGCAGCATGTATGCTGTTACACTTGGGAGGTTACCTGTCTCTTAAGATCACAGAGTGCTGTTACGCAATGTAAAAGCCACTGCAGCTACTAGTACTACCAACAGCTACATTCTGCAATAGAACCCATATCAGAGCGAACTACTTGATGAGTAGCTCAAGCCTTTCTCTCAATTCTGTATTGGCCTTTACTCCCATACTCATATATATAGGATGCTTGGGTTGTACCAGAATTTGGCTCAAGTGCCCCCAGGCAAGCCTGGTTGCCAAGAGAAGCAGGCTTACCTGGGGGCACTTGCACCAATACTGGTAGTAATACTAAGTAATGTAAACTGCCTATTTGAAGTTGCATACGTATTAGAAGCCGCACCCCAACTTTGATCTCAAAACCGAGTTGGCAGGCACCCAGAACCATTTCCGGAAAACTACATATTATAAGCCGCACCGATCACTGCTCTTATCAAGTGTCACACCAGTGGCTGGCTCTTACTGCATGTTTATGAATCACTGTTGTACGTACCCAGTATCAAGTTTCTGTCTGGCACAATTAGCTTTTGGTGCGAGACCGGCAGCAGCCGTATTAATTTACACCACCTGAAACCTGGCCTCTAATCATTGGTGTACAATAGGTGTGGGCGGAGTCGCTTGGCAGCAGTAAGAAATAAGACAACCTTAGTAGCCCATTGTCAGTCTTGATTGCCTCAGTAACACAATGCCTAGGAAAAGAGCATTTTAGGATGCAGCTTTCAAGTTGAATTATCTTCTGACTTATTGACTTGTATGACGTTATGATGCAATACATTATTTTGGCAACAGCAGTAACTTTCATATTATCCCCCCCCCGCTTATCTTGCCACGCTCACTTGAAATCAAAAAGGCCTTATTTAAAGCTGCACCCTGAATTGCGACTCAAACCCGGAAAGTGGAACCTCCAACTTCCTAATATAAGCTGCAGCTTCAAATAGGCAGTTTACGGTAGTAATACTAAGTAGTGAAAGTGAAGATTTTATATTCATAGTTTAATCCTGGAAATATTGTACAGGAGATATTACACTGGATACCATCAATATTCTTAAGGACCAATACCTACTAACAGCCTGGGTAATTTTAGGGACATTAACTTTGGGGCTTGCCTGTCCAGTCAGACATATAGTATTGAGATTGATCTGCCCCCCTAAAAAGTTTCCCTGTCTTATATCAAATTAAAAAACATGAACATTGATATAACTAATAAACAATCTATTTACTATATTATTGAGAAGGATTTCGACAATTCTGCAAAATCATGTTTAGAAAGGTTAGCGCATATGACTGAGCACATAATGTTATAAAGTCGAAGCCAAAATATATGTTATTATTAATCAGCTAAAACATGCCAGCTGGGCTGGGCTTGCAACAGGAGAGGGCGTCACTGGGCGGCGGCGTCAGCTATATCAGCTGAGCAGCAGGAATAGAGGGTTGGGCATACCAGGGTCCGATGAGCTGACTGCCTGTCTGAAGTAGCGAGACAGGGTCCCATTCCCCAGCCCTTCTCCTTGCTTCCACAGTAAAATCATCCAGTGGTCAAAATGAACTGCGGTCAAAGTGGGCATACACCTTCTGACCTGCCCGACCATGTAATTCAGCGCTCTCGCGCAGTTCTTCTTGATTTTAGTCCTATCTTAAACGCCCTACGGTGCCAACAAATCGCGACAACGGTTACACTACGCCTACGGACTGACAGATCTAGATCTAGCCCGGGTACATGCCTCTCTGACCACGCCCGTAAACGGAGCAAGGGTGAGAGCCATGCCGCTCACCAGACCGAAAACAAGAAATCGCAGACCGGTAGCTTAAGTTGAAGTTCATAACAGAATAAATATACAGTGCCTACCCGCCAATATGCGCCAAGACGTTCCTAAAGCTTTTTTGACTTTCATCAGACTTTCATTTCTTTGTTTGGTAATGTATTTTCTTGTAATCCAGATAATTTATTTCACCTCTCGCTTCGTTTTCAATTCTCCGCCATTCGCCAGATGTCAATAAATGCAGCCTGGCAGCTAGTGCTCAAGCTAAGTTTGTTTACTTCCGGCGAGCGGCGGAGCATTCAAAACGAAGCGAGAGAGAAAACAAATCGCCCGGATTACAAGAAAATACACTAAGCTTACCGACCAAAGAAATAACTGTCCGAAGAAAATCATAAAAGCTTCAGGAACCTAATGGAACAAATTGATGGGTAGGCACTGCATATTTACTTTGTTAGGACCTTCAACTTGAGCCACTGGTCCACGATTTCTAATTTTAAGCCTGGTGAGCGGCATGGCTCTCACCCTTGCTCCGTTTACGGGCGTGGTCAGAGAGGCATGTACCAGGGCTAATCTAGATCATGTTACATGTAGCCTGAGGGCAGTGAGGCTGTAATATCGCCCATCAAACATTTCCTAAAAGACCAGAACAAAGAGAGAAATGGTTAAACTGTTGCCCATTTAGATGCCTGATGGCAGCCGTTTGTACATTTGAAAAACAAAAAGGATTAAATATGAGCCTTAACCGAAGTTTAATGAAGCATTCACCCGTTTAGTCACAACTTACAAAATCTGACGCTCCTCTGAGTTCTGCTGATTTTCCGATAGATGGAGCTCGACGCAGCTTGTACTCAAAATATTTCACTCTGGGCCATTTTCAAGGCAAGTTTTGTGGCGAACTACGTCATCGAAATGTGAATATCACCGCCGTTTTCCAAGCCTTTGCCGTTTTCTTTGGTTGTACGTACGTTCATAATTCAGCATTATATTTCCCTGACAAGAACGGAAACCTGTGGCTTTCTTGTGTGCTAATGACGTCTTTATCGAAATTAGACATTATATTTTAAACCTTCCATAAACCGGTTATCAGTTGAGGCGATTATATTTCTTTCGGAGACATTAAATAAAAAAAACAAAAAAAACGACATTCTTCCCCTAGAAGGGGGATCCGGACCACCTGGACACCCCCCTGGATCCGCCCTCGCCTTACTAACGTTCAGAGCAAAACGGCAAACGCGATAATCCGGTTGACGCAGGTCATTTTGATTCACTTATGTCGCACGTACCGGACCAGTTCCTATCGAGATACTACACATAAATCCCCTAATCAATATAATAATATTTGTAATTATCTGCAAATATTTATTTTATTAAATAGATATTTGATTTTCAGATGTCTGCAAATGATTTTCAGATGTCTGCAAATGATTTTCAGATGTCTGCAAATGTCTGCAAATGATTTTCAGATGTCTGCAAATGATTTTCAGATGTCTGCAAATGTCTGCAAATGATTTTCAGATGTCTGCAAATGATTTTCAGATGACTGCAAATGATTTTCAGAGGTCTGCAAATGATTTTCAGATGTCCGCAAACGATTTTCAGATGTCTGCAAATGATTTTCGGATGTTTGCAAATGATTTCCAGATGTCTGTAAATGATTTTCAGATGTCTGCAAATGATTTTCAGATGTCTGTAAACGATTTTCAGATGTCTCCAAATGATTTTCGGATGTCTATAAATGATTTTCAAAGATTTGCAAATGATTTTCAAATATCTACAACCGATTTTCAAATATTTACAAATGATCTTTACAAGTGATTTTTGTATTTGAATGACATTTTTTTGTCATTCATTTTTGACATTTGTCCTTTTTGTTTGACATTTGTTTGACATTTGACATTTTTGTCATTCAAAGACATGACATTTTTTTGAATGACATTGTATTTTGAATGACATTTTTTGAATGACATTTTCATATGTCATTCTGGAAAATATCTTGAGATATCATTCTGCAAATAATTTTCAGAAACGTAAAAGGATTGTCAGATATCTACAGATTATTTTCGTCTTTTGCGTATCGCATTGGTTTTTTGTTCAACAAGCACACCTGGATGCCACGAAAACTGGCATGTAAACTCTATATGTATATAGATCTTTTGGGCTTTTTCTTGTACATAGTTCATTGAAAACTTTTCTCAAGAGACAAACACATGAGTAAATCCGGTAAATACTAATCAGCTAACAAGCCAAGTCTAGCTGTCTAACACCGCAACAAATAAAGACTTATTGTTGTATTATCAGCGGATAAAAATACGGGTAAAATACACTAATCTCACTTGACAAATAATGGCAGTTGTCTAGAAGGAATGGTTAAATTGTTTCTTTAAACTGAGCAATTAGCAGATGAACGAACGGCTGCATCCTCATTTATCGCCCTTATAAACACAGTCGACTTTTACCAGGTCCTCTACTCTAGGCAGCATGTGTGCCGTTAGAGCGGTCTATAGACAGAACGGCCGTACTACAAAAAAGGTCGTATGGTCTCCCCACCCTTTAGTATGCGTGGGGGAAGAGGTGGTGGGGGCTGAGAGCTTTAATTTGGAATCCTCAGATACCAGAAGGGCAAGATTTGTAAATGTAAGTCTTATATAAAATATTGCTTTAAAAAATCCTTAGATCCTCTTTTTTGGGTTGAGTTTTTTTTAAAGAATGCCAATTAGTCTATTTTGACACCTCACCCCAGTGTGAGCCTCCCTTGCCTCCACCCCTCCACTGCACAGTATGCATTGATAGCCCACCAATCAACCCGGCTGCTAGCTTCACACACCCCTCCTCCCTCCACCCCTTACCTTAGACCACTAACCCACCCACCCTAACTCAAACAGCTGTTCTGGTAGTACGGTTGTCCTGTCCATACACTGTTAGAGCCAAGCAGCATTTGCTGTCTGTGCGGTATTGCAGCACATATTTTCGCATATAGGGCGTACAGTCTTTAACTTTTCGACAAAATGTGTATCTTTCCAGAATTCTTATGCAATTTACTGATCTGGCGGATAGAAAATACTTAGATTTATTAGTATCTAATTTGCAATGTCAGAGTTTTTTCTGGCCAAATTTATTCAATCACCAGATTTACTGAAAGGGGCTCGATGGAGGGGGTTGATGATTAAATGGAAGTGGCTTGCGGGCATCTTGGATTAAAAATAAATGGCAAATCATTCATTTATTTATTCTTTCAATTTTTTGAAGGGGGCTGGAGGGGGCCCAGATTTACCGAAGAGGGGGCTCAATGGAGGGGGTTGGTGCTGAAATGAAAGGGGCTTGGAGATCTGTATTATCAGAGGACATCAAACACCCCTCAGATCTCTATTATTAGAGGACATCTAACAACCCTCAGATCTGTGTTGTTAGGGCATATCTAACATTAATCCAATCTGCACGCCTTTCATTTAAGCACCAACCCGCTCCATCGAGCCCCCTTCGGTAAATCCTGGCACCCTCCCGCTCCCTTCCCAGCCCCCTTCGGTACCCTTTGGTAATTTAAGCCCCTTCCAGCCCCCTTCAGTAATTAGACGGACCATAAATTGAAGTGTGGGGAGACAAGGTTCGCATTCATTCAAGCAAGATGACTTTAGAAACAATTTTACTTCATGCTCCATCCATGGTGTCTCATCATCAACTTTTGCCTTCAGGGCAGCCTCACCATGAATACCAAGGTTTGGAACCAGCCCAGAGTTTCTGGCAGGCAGGTCAGTCAGTCAGTGATCTTGCCTGAATGAGTGCAAATCATGTCTCCCCATGCTTGTGTAGGGATTGTTAATTTGCTGATATTTGTGTTCATTGGAATCACTGAAGTTTATGTAAGAAAATGGGACTTGGAGTATTGCATCATTTATAATTTGTATACTTTGATGTATTTGGGGTATGAGTTTACATATTGATGAAATACTGGTCATATACAAGATAACTGAGTTGCATAAACTTGCATTCTATCAAGTAAGATCTTTGTAAATTATAATGCAGGAAGTCTACCAACCTACAATGAACGATCATACAAGTCAACAGCTGAATGCAGAAGGCAAAGTTGGCAGCCAACGCACAGTTGATCACAATGAAACCAGTACAGAACAGCCCAGTGCCGTCCCTAAGGACAATGCAAGAATTCCAGCTACAGATGCTCACGGTCAGATAAGAGTACCCAATGGAGTTCCAGACCGCTTATGGCAGGTGATAATCTGTTGAATAATGCCCCCCCCTCCCCTTTAGGGCTCAAGCTGGCATCAGCAGTGATGCCCATATTTTCCCACAGGAATTGCACCAGTTTGGCCACAAATATGTCTTCACAACAGGACTTGTTAAATATTTCATACAAGGTGTGTTTCTATACACCTATGAGAACCTAACTATTTCATTTCTATTCAAAACATCTTGAAAATTTCTCATAGAAATTACTGCTGTATGAGTAACTTTAATGGATGGTGAAGGATACAATTTACAAATGTATTTTTACAGAAATTCCAGGATTTGAAGACAAAAAGGAAACATATATCAGAACTTGGCAGTCAGAAACGAATAAAGAGAATTCAAGAAGATGTGCTGAAAAAAGGTGTTTATATTGTCCTGGAGTACACATATATTTATTTTGTTTATGTGCCTTGATTTCATATGGTATCTTAATATAATGTGTAAATACTAGCTCTGCAGGAGTCCACAAATTTCAGTTTGGTTATTTGGCTTTTGTTTGCAACAAGGTGTTGTGCAATAAGATTAATATGGTAAATTTTTATTCAGTACTTTAGGCACAACACCTTATGGTATGTGGTGTGGGACACTATTGGCAGTCTCGAATCACAATTTACATCATATAATAAACAGATCATACTAAAATGATATGTTCAACAACACCTATTGACCAAGATTAAAGAAAAATGTACAAAGATGAATATGTCTTATTTCGACAGTCTCTGCCGAGTTTCACACTGAAGAGGATCATGCAATCTTACGTGAGAATGACGTCGCACTTCCTGGAAGCAGCAAGAAGACGGTGGTGACTGAGGAGTCAGAGGGCGATGAGTAAGGAACATAAGAAACATCCACAAAGATAACATTGAGCTTGTTAACTAGCTTGTGTCTTCATTCTATTTAGGGGCCGGCCCGATAGCTCAGTGGGTTAGAGCGTTCGCCTTGAGTGCTCTGGCCACCTGAGAGCCTAACGGCACGTGGATCGGTGGTTCGCGCCCCGCTGTGTGGAATTCGCCTCTTGTCACTTGCGAGACCAGCTTGGTAGCGCAGTGGTATGGCGGTGCGACCTCCATATAAAAGTGGCGAAGCTTGTTTAAATACATTTCCTCTTTTCCCGAAGGACTTTACTCTCTTTTGCCTTGACTCTTCTCATTGTTGCCAAACAACATTATAGGTTAAAGCACCCTATGTAAACCAACGAACCTTGGGCTGATAATACCTCCAAGTTCCGCATTAGCCAATTTGGCTAATCCTGTCCAAGTCCAAGGGAGCTAGCTACTCATGTAAAACAAAACATAGGACTTTTATTGTCGACATTGGCTGGATTCCTGTTTGTGATCTTGAAGCATTGGCTAAAACGAGACGAGAGTTTTCTTTTGCTATGAGAAGGAAGTGACTGTTTTATTAACCGAATGGAAATAAAATGTGACGAGCGGGACCAGCCTGCCTTACCCCAGTAACCGATGAGTGTCAGCATATGTGACGAGCGGGACCAGCCTGCCTTACCCCAGTAACCGATGGGTGTGAGCATATGTGACGAGCGGGACCATCCTGCCTTACCCCAGTAACTGATGAATGTCAGCATATGTGACGAGCGGGACCAGCCTGCCTTACCCCAGTAACCGATTAGGGTGAGCATATGTGACGAGCGGGACCAGCCTGCCTTACCCCAGTAACCGATGAGTGTGAGCATATGTGACGAGCGGGACCAGCCTGCCTTACCCCAGTAACCGATGAGTGTCAGCATATGTGACGAGCGGGACCAGCCTGCCTTACCCCAGTACCCAATGAGTGTCAGCATATGTGACGAGCGGAACCAGCCTGCCTTACCCCAGTAACCGATTAGGGTGAGCATATGTGACGAGCGGGACCAGCCTGCCTTACCCCAGTAACCGATGAGTGTGAGCATATGTGACGAGCGGGACCAGCCTGCCTTACCCCAGTAACCGATGAGTGTGAGCATATGTGACGAGCGGGACCAGCCTGCCTTACCCCAGTAACCGATGAGTGTGAGCATATGTGACGAGCGGGACCAGCCTGCCTTACCCCAGTAACCGATTAGGGTGAGCATATGTGACGAGCGGGACCAGCCTGCCTTACCCCAGTAACCGATTAGGGTGAGCATATGTGACGAGCGGGACCAGCCTGCCTTACCCCAGTAACCGATGAGTGTCAGCATATGTGACGAGCGGGACCATCCTCCCTTACCCCAGTAACTGATGAATGTCAGCATATGTGACGAGCGGGACCAGCCTGCCTTACCCCAGTAACCGATGAGTGTGAGCATATGTGACGAGCGGGACCAGCCTGCCTTACCCCAGTAACCGATGAGTGTGAACATATGTGACGAGCGGGACCAGCCTACCTCACCCCAGTAACTGATGAGTGTGAGCATATGTGACGAGCGGGATCAGCCTGCCTGACCCCAGTAACCGATGGGTGTGAGCATATGTGACGAGCGGGACCAGCCTGCCTTACCCCAGTAACTGATGAGTGTCAGCATATGTGACGAGCGGGACCAGCCTGCCTTACCCCAGTAACCGATGAGTGTCAGCATATGTGACGAGCGGGACCAGCCTGCCTTACCCCAGTAACCGATGAGTGTGAGCATATGTGACGAGCGGGACCAGCCTGCCTTACCCCAGTAACCGATGAGTGTCAGCATATGTGACGAGCGGGACCAGCCTGCCTTACCCCAGTGACCGATGAGTGTGAACATATGTGACGAGCGGGACCAGCCTGCCTTACCCCAGTAACCGATGAGTGTGAGCATATGTGACGAGCGGGACCAGCTGGCCCTACCCCAGTAACCGATGAGTGTGAGCATATGTGACGAGCGGGACCAGCCTGCCTTACCCCAGTGACCGATGAGTGTGAACATATGTGACGAGCGGGACCAGCCTACCTTACCCCAGTAACCGATGAGTGTGAGCATATGTGACGAGCGGGACCAGCCTGCCCTACCCCAGTAACCGATGAGTGTGAGCATATGTGACGAGCGGAACCAGCCTGCCTTACCCCAGTAGCCGATGAGTGTGAACATATGCGACGAGCGGGACCAGCCTGCCTTACATCAGTAACCGATGAGTGTGAGCATATGTGACGAGCCGGACTAGCGTGCCTTACCCCAGTAACCGATGAGTGTGAACATATGTGACGAGCGGGACCAGCCTGCCTTACCCCAGTAACCGATGAGTGTGAGCATATGTGACGAGCGGGACCAGCCTGCCTTACCCCAGTATCCGATGAGTGTCAGCATATGTGACGAGCGGGACCAGCCTGCCTTACCCCAGTAACCGATGAGTGTGAGCACATGTGACGAGCGGGACCAGCCTGCCTTGCCCCAGTAACCGATGAGTGTGAGCATATGTGACGAGCGGGACCAGCCTGCCTTACCCCAGTAACCGATGAGTGTCAGCATATGTGACGAGCGGGACCAGCCGGCCTTACCCCAGTAACCGATGAGTGTCAGCATATGTGACGAGCGGGACCAGCCTGCCTTACCCCCAGTAACCGATGAGTGTCAGCATATGTGACGAGCGAGACCAGCCTGCCTTACCCCAGTAACCGATGAGTGTCAGCATATGTGACGAGCGGGACCAGCCTGCCTTACCCCAGTAACCGATGAGTGTGAGCATATGTGACGAGCGGGACCAGCCTGCCTTACCCCAGTAACCGATGAGTGTCAGCATATGTGACGAGCGGGACCAGCGTGCCTTACCCCAGTAACTGATGAGTGTGAGCATATGTGACGAGCGGGACCAGCCTGCCTTACCCCAGTAACCGATGAGTGTGAGCATATGTGACGAGCGGGACCAGCCTGCCTTACCCCAGTAACCGATGAGTGTGAGCATATGTGACGAGTGGGACCAGCCTGCCTTACCCCAGTAACCGATGAGTGTGAGCATATGTGACGAGCGGGACCAGCCTGCCTTACCCCAGTAACCGATGAGTGTGAGCACATGTGACGAGCGGGACCAGCCTGCCTTGCCCCAGTAACCGATGAGTGTCAGCATATGTGACGAGCGGGACCAGCCTGCCTTACCCCAGCAACCGATGAGTGTGAGCATATGTGACGAGCGGGACCAGCCTGCCTTACCCCAGTAACCGATGTTTGTGAGCATATGTGACGAGTGAGACCAGCCTGCCTTACCCCAGTAACCGATGAGTGTCAGCATATGTGACGAGCGGGATCAGCCTGCCTTACCCCAGTAACCGATGAGTGTCAGCATATGTGACCAGCGGGACCAGCCTGCCTTACCCCAGTAACCGATGAGTGTGAGCATATGTGACGAGCGGGACCAGCCTGCCTTACCCCAGTAACCGATGAGTGTGAGCATATGTGACGAGCGGGACCAGCCTGCCTTACCCCAGTAACCGATGAGTGTGAGCATATGTGACGAGCGGGACCAGCCTGCCTTACCCCAGTAACCGATGAGTGTGAGCATATGTGACGAGCGGGACCAGCCTGCCTTACCCCAGTAACCGATGAGTGTGAGCAAATGTGACGAGCGAGACCAGCCTGCCTTACCCCAGTAACCGATGAGTGTGAGCATATGTGACGAGCGGGACCAGCCTGCCTTACCCCAGTAACCGATGAGTGTGAGCATATGTGACGAGCGGGACCAGCCTGCCTTACCCCAGTAACCGATGAGTGTGAGCATATGTGACGAGCGAGACCAGCCTGCCTTACCCCAGTAACCGATGAGTGTGAGCATATGTGACGAGCGAGACCAGCCTGCCTTACCCCAGTAACTGATGAGTGTGAGCATATGTGACGAGCGGGACCAGCCTGCCTTACCCCAGTAACCGATGAGTGTGAGCATATGTGACGAGCGGGACCAGCCTGCCTTACCCCAGTAACCGATGAGTGTGAGCATATGTGACGAGCGAGACCAGCCTGCCTTACCCCAGTAACCGATGAGTGTCAGCATATGTGACGAGCGGGACCAGCCTGCCTTACCCCAGTAACCGATGAGTGTGAGCATATGTGACGAGCGGGACCAGCCTGCCTTACCCCAGTAACCGATGAGTGTGAGCATATGTGACGAGCAGGACCAGCCTGCCTTACCCCAGTAACCGATGAGTGTGAGCATATGTGACGAGCAGGACCAGCCTGCCTTACCCCAGTAACCGATGAGTGTGAGCACATGTGACGAGCAGGACCAGCCTGCCTTACCCCAGTAACCGATGGGTGTGAGCATATGTGACGAGCGGGACCAGCCTGCCTTGCCCCAGTAACCGATGAGTGTGAGCATATGTGACGAGCGGGACCAGCCTGCCTTACCCCAGTAACCGATGAGTGTGAGCATATGTGACGAGCGAGACCAGCCTGCCTTACCCCAGTAACCGATGAGTGTGAGCATATGTGACGAGCGAGACCAGCCTGCCTTACCCCAGTAACTGATGAGTGTGAGCATATGTGACGAGCGGGACCAGCCTGCCTTACCCCAGTAACCGATGAGTGTGAGCATATGTGACGAGCGGGACCAGCCTGCCTTACCCCAGTAACCGATGAGTGTGAGCATATGTGACGAGCGAGACCAGCCTGCCTTACCCCAGTAACCGATGAGTGTGAGCATATGTGACGAGCGGGACCAGCCTGCCTTACCCCAGTAACCGATGAGTGTGAGCATATGTGACGAGCGGGACCAGCCTGCCTTACCCCAGTAACCGATGAGTGTGAGCATATGTGACGAGCAGGACCAGCCTGCCTTACCCCAGTAACCGATGAGTGTGAGCATATGTGACGAGCAGGACCAGCCTGCCTTACCCCAGTAACCGATGAGTGTGAGCACATGTGACGAGCAGGACCAGCCTGCCTTACCCCAGTAACCGATGGGTGTGAGCATATGTGACGAGCGGGACCAGCCTGCCTTACCCCAGTAACCGATGAGTGTCAGCATATGTGACGAGCGGGACCAGCCTGCCTTACCCCAGTAACCGGTGAGTGTGAGCATATGTGACGAGCGGGACCAGCCTGCCTTACCCCAGTAACCGATGAGTGTGAGCATATGTGACGAGCGGGACCAGCCTGCCTTACCCCAGTAACCGATAAGTGTGAGCATATGTGACGAGTGGGACCAGCCTGCCTTACCCCAGTAACCGATGAGTGTGAGCATATGTGACGAGCGAGACCGGCCTGCCTTACCCCAGTAACCGATGAGTGTCAGCATATGTGACGAGCGGGACCAGCCTGCCTTACCCCAGTAACCGATGAGTGTGAGCATATGTGACGAGCGGGACCAGCCTGCCCCAGTAACCGATGAGTGTGAGCATATGTGACGAGCGGGACCAGCCTGCCTTACCCCAGTAACCGATGAGTGTCAGCATATGTGACGAGCGGGACCAGCCTGCCTTACCCCAGTAACCGATGAGTGTGAGCATATGTGACGAGCGGGACCAGCCTGCCTTACCCCAGTAACCGATAAGTGTGAGCATATGTGACGAGCGGGACCAGCCTGCCTTACCCCAGTAACCGATGAGTGTGAGCATATGTGACGAGCGGGACCAGCCTGCCTTACCCCAGTAACCGATGAGTGTCAGCATATGTGACGAGCGGGACCAGCCTGCCTTACCCCAGGAACCGATGAGTGTGAGCATATGTGACGAGCGGGACCAGCCTGCCTTACCCCAGTAACCGATGAGTGTGAGCATATGTGACGAGCAGGACCAGCCTGCCTTACCCCAGTAACCGATGAGTGTGAGCATATGTGACGAGCGAGACCAGCCTGCCTTACCCCAGTAACCGATGAGTGTGAGCATATGTGACGAGCGGGACCAGCCTGCCTTACCCCAGTAACCGATGAGTGTGAGCATATGTGACGAGCGGGACCAGCCTGCCTTACCCCAGTAACCGATGAGTGTGAGCATATGTGACGAGCGGGACCAGCCTGCCTTACCCCAGTAACCGATGAGTGTGAGCAAATGTGACGAGCGAGACCAGCCTGCCTTACCCCAGTAACCGATGAGTGTGAGCATATGTGACGAGCGGGACCAGCCTGCCTTACCCCAGTAACCGATGAGTGTGAGCATATGTGACGAGCGGGACCAGCCTGCCTTACCCCAGTAACCGATGAGTGTGAGCATATGTGACGAGCGGGACCAGCCTGCCTTACCCCAGTAACCGATGAGTGTGAGCATATGTGACGAGCGAGACCAGCCTGCCTTACCCCAGTAACTGATGAGTGTGAGCATATGTGACGAGCGGGACCAGCCTGCCTTACCCCAGTAACCGATGAGTGTGAGCATATGTGACGAGCGGGACCAGCCTGCCTTACCCCAGTAACCGATGAGTGTGAGCATATGTGACGAGCGAGACCAGCCTGCCTTACCCCAGTAACCGATGAGTGTCAGCATATGTGACGAGCGGGACCAGCCTGCCTTACCCCAGTAACCGATGAGTGTGAGCATATGTGACGAGCGGGACCAGCCTGCCTTACCCCAGTAACCGATGAGTGTGAGCATATGTGACGAGCAGGACCAGCCTGCCTTACCCCAGTAACCGATGAGTGTGAGCATATGTGACGAGCAGGACCAGCCTGCCTTACCCCAGTAACCGATGAGTGTGAGCACATGTGACGAGCAGGACCAGCCTGCCTTACCCCAGTAACCGATGGGTGTGAGCATATGTGACGAGCGGGACCAGCCTGCCTTGCCCCAGTAACCGATGAGTGTGAGCATATGTGACGAGCGGGACCAGCCTGCCTTACCCCAGTAACCGATGAGTGTGAGCATATGTGACGAGCGAGACCAGCCTGCCTTACCCCAGTAACCGATGAGTGTGAGCATATGTGACGAGCGAGACCAGCCTGCCTTACCCCAGTAACTGATGAGTGTGAGCATATGTGACGAGCGGGACCAGCCTGCCTTACCCCAGTAACCGATGAGTGTGAGCATATGTGACGAGCGGGACCAGCCTGCCTTACCCCAGTAACCGATGAGTGTGAGCATATGTGACGAGCGAGACCAGCCTGCCTTACCCCAGTAACCGATGAGTGTGAGCATATGTGACGAGCGGGACCAGCCTGCCTTACCCCAGTAACCGATGAGTGTGAGCATATGTGACGAGCGGGACCAGCCTGCCTTACCCCAGTAACCGATGAGTGTGAGCATATGTGACGAGCAGGACCAGCCTGCCTTACCCCAGTAACCGATGAGTGTGAGCATATGTGACGAGCAGGACCAGCCTGCCTTACCCCAGTAACCGATGAGTGTGAGCACATGTGACGAGCAGGACCAGCCTGCCTTACCCCAGTAACCGATGGGTGTGAGCATATGTGACGAGCGGGACCAGCCTGCCTTACCCCAGTAACCGATGAGTGTCAGCATATGTGACGAGCGGGACCAGCCTGCCTTACCCCAGTAACCGGTGAGTGTGAGCATATGTGACGAGCGGGACCAGCCTGCCTTACCCCAGTAACCGATGAGTGTGAGCATATGTGACGAGCGGGACCAGCCTGCCTTACCCCAGTAACCGATAAGTGTGAGCATATGTGACGAGCGGGACCAGCCTGCCTTACCCCAGTAACCGATGAGTGTGAGCATATGTGACGAGCAGGACCAGCCTGCCTTACCCCAGTAACCGATGAGTGTGAGCATATGTGACGAGCGAGACCAGCCTGCCTTACCCCAGTAACCGATGAGTGTGAGCATATGTGACGAGCGGGACCAGCCTGCCTTACCCCAGTAACCGATGAGTGTCAGCATATGTGACGAGCGAGACCAGCCTGCCTTACCCCAGTAACCGATGAGTGTGAGCATATGTGACGAGCGGGACCAGCCTGCCTTACCCCAGGAACCGATGAGTGTGAGCATATGTGACGAGCGGGACCAGCCTGCCTTACCCCAGTAACCGATGAGTGTGAGCATATGTGACGAGCAGGACCAGCCTGCCTTACCCCAGTAACCGATGAGTGTGAGCATATGTGACGAGCAGGACCAGCCTGCCTTACCCCAGTAACCGATGAGTGTGAGCACATGTGACGAGCAGGACCAGCCTGCCTTACCCCAGTAACCGATGGGTGTGAGCATATGTGACGAGCGGGACCAGCCTGCCTTGCCCCAGTAACCGATGAGTGTGAGCATATGTGACGAGCGGGACCAGCCTGCCTTACCCCAGTAACCGATGAGTGTGAGCATATGTGACGAGCGAGACCAGCCTGCCTTACCCCAGTAACCGATGAGTGTGAGCATATGTGACGAGCGAGACCAGCCTGCCTTACCCCAGTAACTGATGAGTGTGAGCATATGTGACGAGCGGGACCAGCCTGCCTTACCCCAGTAACCGATGAGTGTGAGCATATGTGACGAGCGGGACCAGCCTGCCTTACCCCAGTAACCGATGAGTGTGAGCATATGTGACGAGCGAGACCAGCCTGCCTTACCCCAGTAACCGATGAGTGTGAGCATATGTGACGAGCGGGACCAGCCTGCCTTACCCCAGTAACCGATGAGTGTGAGCATATGTGACGAGCGGGACCAGCCTGCCTTACCCCAGTAACCGATGAGTGTGAGCATATGTGACGAGCAGGACCAGCCTGCCTTACCCCAGTAACCGATGAGTGTGAGCATATGTGACGAGCAGGACCAGCCTGCCTTACCCCAGTAACCGATGAGTGTGAGCACATGTGACGAGCAGGACCAGCCTGCCTTACCCCAGTAACCGATGGGTGTGAGCATATGTGACGAGCGGGACCAGCCTGCCTTACCCCAGTAACCGATGAGTGTCAGTATATGTGACGAGCGGGACCAGCCTGCCTTACCCCAGTAACCGGTGAGTGTGAGCATATGTGACGAGCGGGACCAGCCTGCCTTACCCCAGTAACCGATGAGTGTGAGCATATGTGACGAGCGGGACCAGCCTGCCTTACCCCAGTAACCGATAAGTGTGAGCATATGTGACGAGTGGGACCAGCCTGCCTTACCCCAGTAACCGATGAGTGTGAGCATATGTGACGAGCGAGACCGGCCTGCCTTACCCCAGTAACCGATGAGTGTCAGCATATGTGACGAGCGGGACCAGCCTGCCTTACCCCAGTAACCGATGAGTGTGAGCATATGTGACGAGCGGGACCAGCCTGCCCCAGTAACCGATGAGTGTGAGCATATGTGACGAGCGGGACCAGCCTGCCTTACCCCAGTAACCGATGAGTGTGAGCATATGTGACGAGCGAGACCAGCCTGCCTTACCCCAGTAACCGATGAGTGTGAGCATATGTGACGAGCGGGACCAGCCTGCCTTACCCCAGTAACCGATAAGTGTGAGCATATGTGACGAGCGGGACCAGCCTGCCTTACCCCAGTAACCGATGAGTGTGAGCATATGTGACGAGCGGGACCAGCCTGCCTTACCCCAGTAACCGATGAGTGTCAGCATATGTGACGAGCGGGACCAGCCTGCCTTACCCCAGGAACCGATGAGTGTGAGCATATGTGACGAGCGGGACCAGCCTGCCTTACCCCAGTAACCGATGAGTGTGAGCATATGTGACGAGCAGGACCAGCCTGCCTTACCCCAGTAACCGATGAGTGTGAGCATATGTGACGAGCGAGACCAGCCTGCCTTACCCCAGTAACCGATGAGTGTGAGCATATGTGACGAGCGGGACCAGCCTGCCTTACCCCAGTAACCGATGAGTGTCAGCATATGTGACGAGCGAGACCAGCCTGCCTTACCCCAGTAACCGATGAGTGTGAGCATATGTGACGAGCGGGACCAGCCTGCCTTACCCCAGGAACCGATGAGTGTGAGCATATGTGACGAGCGGGACCAGCCTGCCTTACCCCAGTAACCGATGAGTGTGAGCATATGTGACGAGCAGGACCAGCCTGCCTTACCCCAGTAACCGATGAGTGTGAGCATATGTGACGAGCGAGACCAGCCTGCCTTACCCCAGTAACCGATGAGTGTGAGCATATGTGACGAGCGGGACCAGCCTGCCTTACCCCAGTAACCGATGAGTGTCAGCATATGTGACGAGCGAGACCAGCCTGCCTTACCCCAGTAACCGATGAGTGTCAGCATATGTGACGAGCGGGACCAGCCTGCCTTACCCCAGGAACCGATGAGTGTGAGCATATGTGACGAGCGGGACCAGCCTGCCTTACCCCAGTAACCGATGAGTGTGAGCATATGTGACGAGCAGGACCAGCCTGCCTTACCCCAGTAACCGATGAGTGTGAGCATATGTGACGAGCGAGACCAGCCTGCCTTACCCCAGTAACCGATGAGTGTGAGCATATGTGACGAGCGGGACCAGCCTGCCTTACCCCAGTAACCGATGAGTGTGAGCATATGTGACGAGCGGGACCAGCCTGCCTTACCCCAGTAACCGATGAGTGTGAGCATATGTGACGAGCGGGACCAGCCTGCCTTACCCCAGTAACCGATGAGTGTGAGCAAATGTGACGAGCGAGACCAGCCTGCCTTACCCCAGTAACCGATGAGTGTGAGCATATGTGACGAGCGGGACCAGCCTGCCTTACCCCAGTAACCGATGAGTGTGAGCATATGTGACGAGCGGGACCAGCCTGCCTTACCCCAGTAACCGATGAGTGTGAGCATATGTGACGAGCGGGACCAGCCTGCCTTACCCCAGTAACCGATGAGTGTGAGCATATGTGACGAGCGAGACCAGCCTGCCTTACCCCAGTAACTGATGAGTGTGAGCATATGTGACGAGCGGGACCAGCCTGCCTTACCCCAGTAACCGATGAGTGTGAGCATATGTGACGAGCGGGACCAGCCTGCCTTACCCCAGTAACCGATGAGTGTGAGCATATGTGACGAGCGAGACCAGCCTGCCTTACCCCAGTAACCGATGAGTGTCAGCATATGTGACGAGCGGGACCAGCCTGCCTTACCCCAGTAACCGATGAGTGTGAGCATATGTGACGAGCGGGACCAGCCTGCCTTACCCCAGTAACCGATGAGTGTGAGCATATGTGACGAGCAGGACCAGCCTGCCTTACCCCAGTAACCGATGAGTGTGAGCATATGTGACGAGCAGGACCAGCCTGCCTTACCCCAGTAACCGATGAGTGTGAGCACATGTGACGAGCAGGACCAGCCTGCCTTACCCCAGTAACCGATGGGTGTGAGCATATGTGACGAGCGGGACCAGCCTGCCTTGCCCCAGTAACCGATGAGTGTGAGCATATGTGACGAGCGGGACCAGCCTGCCTTACCCCAGTAACCGATGAGTGTGAGCATATGTGACGAGCGAGACCAGCCTGCCTTACCCCAGTAACCGATGAGTGTGAGCATATGTGACGAGCGAGACCAGCCTGCCTTACCCCAGTAACTGATGAGTGTGAGCATATGTGACGAGCGGGACCAGCCTGCCTTACCCCAGTAACCGATGAGTGTGAGCATATGTGACGAGCGGGACCAGCCTGCCTTACCCCAGTAACCGATGAGTGTGAGCATATGTGACGAGCGAGACCAGCCTGCCTTACCCCAGTAACCGATGAGTGTCAGCATATGTGACGAGCGGGACCAGCCTGCCTTACCCCAGTAACCGATGAGTGTGAGCATATGTGACGAGCGGGACCAGCCTGCCTTACCCCAGTAACCGATGAGTGTGAGCATATGTGACGAGCAGGACCAGCCTGCCTTACCCCAGTAACCGATGAGTGTGAGCATATGTGACGAGCAGGACCAGCCTGCCTTACCCCAGTAACCGATGAGTGTGAGCACATGTGACGAGCAGGACCAGCCTGCCTTACCCCAGTAACCGATGGGTGTGAGCATATGTGACGAGCGGGACCAGCCTGCCTTACCCCAGTAACCGATGAGTGTCAGCATATGTGACGAGCGGGACCAGCCTGCCTTACCCCAGTAACCGGTGAGTGTGAGCATATGTGACGAGCGGGACCAGCCTGCCTTACCCCAGTAACCGATGAGTGTGAGCATATGTGACGAGCGGGACCAGCCTGCCTTACCCCAGTAACCGATAAGTGTGAGCATATGTGACGAGTGGGACCAGCCTGCCTTACCCCAGTAACCGATGAGTGTGAGCATATGTGACGAGCGAGACCGGCCTGCCTTACCCCAGTAACCGATGAGTGTCAGCATATGTGACGAGCGGGACCAGCCTGCCTTACCCCAGTAACCGATGAGTGTGAGCATATGTGACGAGCGGGACCAGCCTGCCCCAGTAACCGATGAGTGTGAGCATATGTGACGAGCGGGACCAGCCTGCCTTACCCCAGTAACCGATGAGTGTCAGCATATGTGACGAGCGGGACCAGCCTGCCTTACCCCAGTAACCGATGAGTGTGAGCATATGTGACGAGCGGGACCAGCCTGCCTTACCCCAGTAACCGATAAGTGTGAGCATATGTGACGAGCGGGACCAGCCTGCCTTACCCCAGTAACCGATGAGTGTGAGCATATGTGACGAGCGGGACCAGCCTGCCTTACCCCAGTAACCGATGAGTGTCAGCATATGTGACGAGCGGGACCAGCCTGCCTTGCCCCAGGAACCGATGAGTGTGAGCATATGTGACGAGCGGGACCAGCCTGCCTTACCCCAGTAACCGATGAGTGTGAGCATATGTGACGAGCAGGACCAGCCTGCCTTACCCCAGTAACCGATGAGTGTGAGCATATGTGACGAGCGAGACCAGCCTGCCTTACCCCAGTAACCGATGAGTGTGAGCATATGTGACGAGCGGGACCAGCCTGCCTTACCCCAGTAACCGATGAGTGTCAGCATATGTGACGAGCGAGACCAGCCTGCCTTACCCCAGTAACCGATGAGTGTGAGCATATGTGACGATCGGGACCAGCCTGCCTTACCCCAGGAACCGATGAGTGTGAGCATATGTGACGAGCGGGACCAGCCTGCCTTACCCCAGTAACCGATGAGTGTGAGCATATGTGACGAGCAGGACCAGCCTGCCTTACCCCAGTAACCGATGAGTGTGAGCATATGTGACGAGCGAGACCAGCCTGCCTTACCCCAGTAACCGATGAGTGTGAGCATATGTGACGAGCGGGACCAGCCTGCCTTACCCCAGTAACCGATGAGTGTCAGCATATGTGACGAGCGAGACCAGCCTGCCTTACCCCAGTAACCGATGAGTGTCAGCATATGTGACGAGCGGGACGAGCCTGCCTTACCCCAGTAACCGATGAGTGTGAGCATATGTGACCAGCGGGACCAGCCTGCCTTACCCCAGTAACCGATGAGTGTCAGCATATGTGACGAACCGGACCAGCCTGCCTTACCCCAGTAACCGATGAGTGTGAGCATATGACTGAATCCCCCATTGTTGAGTCTCAAGCACCCTTCACGATAATGGCTCAGCTGCGCGAAAAGCCAGGTCTGGTATAGTTTCTTTTTCAGAACTTAACGTTATAGACTTCAAGACGAATATGAAATTCTATTTCAGTGCATTTATTATTACGAATTATTATTTCGGACTCACTGGCTTGATAATGTATGATAATGTATGATGACCCCTTTCGATTCTGCCATTGTTTTAGTGACCGTAGTGCCTCGACCAGTGATGGACAAGGAAAGGCTTGGGAAGGAGTACGCCAGTATCTCACGGTTAATGACCATCTCAACCCTGCATATCGGGGCAACTATGGACCAAAGGTGCCAGCCATATTTGTGTCGCGGTGGTAATCACCGGGATGAATGACAGGATTCGCTGTCAGTTTCCATTGCTTGAGAAAACTCCTGGGATGATTCCAATTAAACTACAGATTTATTTTTACTTTGTAATGACTACGGTAATTAAACAAGAGACATATACCCATTTTACTTTGAAAGCATGCATAAAGCCGATCGATGAACAATGTCTTTGTAGACACTTTGAACTTCTCTTGAAGGACAAAAGTTACACTGTAATAAGGAGTTCTCGCATATTACAATGACTCGTTCCATGTAACATCCATCGTCTTGTATTGTTCACAGACAGAGTTAGAGGATAAGATTGATGAGGCCATCACCCTAGGTGACTACGACGTCGCGGAGAAACTCAGCGATCACATGGCCAACCGAGAGGTCAGTGAGTGCACTCCCGGGCTGGCTTCCGTCAACAGCGACATTGGCAATATACTTTAGAACCTGTTGTCATGGTAACAATTTATGATGTAATATGTAACAAGCAGGACCATGATCGTTCCACCTCCTCCTAGCATGTATTCTGTACTCACAAGACAAGTGTGTGGTCTGTGATTATGGTACATTTATTTAAGTCTCACTTACTAACAATGTCTTACCTTGCATTGACAGTAAATTGTTTTATTTTGTATGTTTATGTGTTGTGTATGAACGATATTAGGCTAGTGTCTAGGAGTCCTGTTGTGTGTTTTCTATGTTTGGTCTGATCAAGGGCAATGGGGATGCTTTATGTATGAACGATATTAGGCTAGTGTCTAGGAGTCCTGTTGTGTGTTTTGTATGTTTGGTCTGATCAAGGGTAATGGGGATGCTGTATTGGATATGGTGGCATTTTATATGGCGTACCTGTCGATGTATGATCTATAGATTTTGTAATATCTACTGGTGCAATATAGGCTACGGGCTCACGGTACATTAAGTGAATAACTGCACACAATGGGTATAGCGTATTGGCTTATTTTGCCTCTAGCGTTCATCAAGTCAATCGGTCTATCGACATCAGTAGCTTAAATGGTATCATAAATATTTCTCGGTCAACCCCATACAACTTGTATAACTCTTATTTTCTATTGCAGTTCGGGAGGAAGATTGTAGAAGCCATCGACGCCAAACGATTTCTGGAAAAACAAAAGGTGAATGAGTGTGTACGATTGACAGATATGTTATGAATTTCTCGTTGTTGTTCAAACTAAGCCAATCTCCAACCCTATGTTAGTTAGCGTAAGGGCGAGGAGGGACAGATAAGTCACGGGGACACATATGACACACGTGCAAATGAATTGCAAATCTATGTAACACTAAGCGAATAATGCCATGTTTTTTTGTGGTTTACTGCGTATGTTTCTCTTCCATTCCTGCTTTGTATGATTTATAAGTGCATTATAGTGGAATAAAAAAAAAAGATGAAAAAAAAATGAATTGCAAATAATTAAACCAATCAGTGGATTTATCATGCAGTTGCATATCTTTTACGTATATATATATTTATAGAGGAAAATTTGTCGGCGCATGTAAATTTGTATTGTTTACTTTATTTGTGTTTTTCGTTTTCCTTCAGCACGAGGATGACATGTTGAGGGCGAAAAAGAAAAAGAAATTGGCGTGGGGGTAAGTACATTGTATATCCGATCTGGCTTTAAGTTAGGCAAGTAAGGTTACCTTGACTGGCGTTATGATATGAAACAAGTGTGTGGGGAGAGATAAGTCTGGTTACGAAAACTTGAATGAATACGTTATGATATATTCCGCTGTTTTCTGAAATTGTTATAGCATTGTTAGATAGACACTGGTCTTGGCATTCTGTGATGAACATTCTCTGGGATATTCCAGGGCCTTTCCAGTGGATCGTCCATGTTAGGGCGAGCCATTTTGTTAGTACACGTATAGCTCACGTATGACTCTCGCCTAGCATGTACCACAATACATGTGCTACATTTTGTGGTCTGTAACATGGCAGATGGACCGTCTGTGACGTACATGTATCACTCGCGGGTTGCAGATTTGGTCACAAGGCGCGGTGGGAAACTAAATCCAACATGTGAGACCGGCTCTACTTGTTCGAGACTTTGATCAGCCCGGAATCTCTGCAGTTTGTGACCTGTGGGATATCCTGTCTGCATCGATGACATTGTGGCTCCCCTATCAATCTGGATTCGGCTGTGACGTCACTATTTGAAAAATATACAAATGCGGCTTTTTGCGCCCAAGTTTTGTCCTACGTTATGAATAAATGTGTTTGGATGAGATGTCACTTTCCTTTATATACATGTACAGTCAGAACGCGTCTGACATCCGATAATCCGGAAACCCCCATTATCCGACACATTTTTACCTTTAACGGATTTCCACGATGCTAATTGTCCTCTTTAATCCGACATTCCTTTTCCGACACCGACACGGCTTTCTCCTTTCACCGCAACGGAACTGCCCATTTCTCTCGTTTATCTGATCAATGGTCGATGCGCGTAACTGTCATGAATCGATGTGCGATTGGCTTGTATGTATGACGTTATGAATGACGCTCTAATGGTATGTTCGCTAGGTGGCGGCAGTGATAATTGTTAAATATTATTATCGCGTTGATATTGAATAAACCCCGGCCTCAGTCACTCGACAGCCGGTGTAACATAATAACCTGTCCGGCCGTGATAACCTGTCCGGCCGTGATAACCTGTCCGGCCGTGATAACCTGTCCGGCCGTGATAACCTGTCCGGCCACGCTTCTTTCATGTCACTAACCATAACCAGAACCCTAATCCTAACCTTAACCCTAACCCTGACCCTAACCTAACCATAACCTAACCCTAAACCTAACAAAAATGCGCTATTTACATAGCAACCCCATTCGCTGCGCATGCGCGCACGTCAGCCGGACACTTTATCACGGCGGACAGGTTATCATGCTACACCGGCAACATATCACTCTTACCCGTTTTATGCTGACCCTGAGTTTTATTTCTACCGACATTATGTTGACCTTAAGGACGACTTTTTTTAGCCTTATACTGACCTCCAGAACGGCTCTTGTCGGCTTTAGATTGACCACCAGGACGCCTCACAGGAGTTATTGACCGACACGTCACCTGTTAATTTCCATCCGCTAGTCAGCGTGTCGAGGTTGGCATGGACATGTTATTGTTTAACAATTTGGCTGTCAATGGACTCTTTTTGATATCGATTCCATTTGCCACGCATGATATGTCATTAACATTTGATACATACTCAACCATGCATGGGAACCTTCATGTCATACATGTAGCCATTGCCAATTTCAATAATGTTGGCAGTAAATTATATAAATCTGCGACAATAAAACCAAAGCAGCTATTATTAACGGAATACATCATCTGGGCCCATAAATACGGATGTTATGTTGTACACAAGGTGAAATTTGTCTCACTTGTTCCCTTCATAGAGAATTTGAGAGGTCCTATTCCCGCCAAAATGTTCTCATATGGGTCATTGTTAAAGTTTGGAAGTTTTTTACAGAAAAAGCCTGTGGGGATTTGCAACATTTAACACGGCATACAAGCCAACTATGTGCCCAATACGTCATCACGATGAAGACAACTGGCAGTAAAAGAGATTTTCTCGATTGTTCCTTCTAGCTTAAAAAATCCTTGTGACGTTGACCTTTGAGCTACATATTGCCTATCAACACCTCTGCATCGCTAGGCAAAGCTGGAAGTAGATATATCGAGGCGTTAGACGGTTATCGCCTGTCGTAACCAACAAACAGACTCACAGACAGACAGAGCACACCGACGAAAATGGTAGATTTTGATCTTAACAGGTAGTTTTTACGACGTAAAAACTATTTCATGCGGGGCGGCTTATTCCTCCTTCCTCTCTCTGGAGGCGTCGCCCATTCACATAGGTTTACGGTAGTTTGTATCGATTTTTAACCAATCAGAGCTAGACTTCGCCCTTTCCCTTTCCGGTCAGCTATCGAGCAAGGTAATCCCATATTTTTTACTCCGGTTTAATCTCTACCAATTATCGATTCTGTTGTAACCCGGGATAGCACAATTGACTGCAAACGAATTCAGAGGAAGTCAGTTGCGCATAGTCATGATACCACTACAATACGGATTCGGGATACCACCACAAAACGAATTTGCGATACAACTAACAAACAGTCTCATGCAGACAGGTCCCAGGGGTAGTCTTGCCATTGAGCCTTAAAGTGTATAAAGCGGCCCTAAAGGACCCAGTATTTCTTTTAATTCCAGGACGATTTTTACCAACCATATGTTTGATTTTACCAACCATATGTCATGACCCGTCCCGGCTTATGAGCGTTCATCACGTCTGGCATCGCTACTGGCGTCTGTCAAACGACGAGTAACTATCTTGTTCGAGATTCGAAATGTATTTGTATTGCAATCAGTTACCTGGCGGCTATACTAACTTTAGTTAAGATTCGGATAACTCATTTTTTACAGAAGACTGGAAATTACCCAATTGATTGCCCTTGTGTACATAGGCCTAATAACTAAATTGAATGCGTTTAAGCTAAACCATGCAGTGGCTATGATGACGAAACGATGTGTTTTTAGGTAGAACTTATGCTTACGACAATGATACGTGCGCCCCAATTTAATCACGTGCACGCCCACTCCCCCCCCCCCCCACCCAGCCACCTCTCCCTCCCCGCCACCCCTGGTGGCCCCCAAGCCTCCCCAGCGGCCTGTCAATTCTTTGTCATCCCTGATGGCAATTAGATCCCTCCTGGTTATATCTCTGATTGAAAAGTTACCGCCGCGTGGCTTAGGGAAAGGGTGCGAGAGGGGGTAGGAGAGTAGCGGGTGGGGGAAGGGGGTAGCGGCCACTCCACACAACTTCAAAATGATAAAAGTCACGATAAAAAAACAAAGCGATCAAACAATCGTCGAGAGAAAGTCCCGGGAACATGATAGACACTTTGAAGGAAAGGACAAGTCGGTGACTGGAAACGGGAAATGAACTGATGAGGAGTTATGATATTTATGTCACCTCGATCCCCCGCAGCACGACTCTCCATCTAGAGCTGTCCGTATCGCATTACCCAAACCGAACCTCGAGACCTTTTCCCGCTCCACCCGACCGACCGTCCGCCCGTCCGCCCCGCCCGCTCGCCTGGTCGTCCTTCCGTGTCTCGACTGCTCATGTCGAATATTGGGTCCGGCCACCGTCTAACCACGTCGGGGCGACAGTCGGTTTGTCAAGTCGGTCGCCAGTGTAAATAATGCGGCGCACGAGACTTGTTCGGCCACCGACGGCGTTGCGGTTCAATTTCGGGCGCGTTCCGAGCTCGGCAACTTCCGGTGTTTTTCGGCAATAAAATGGCTGATCATGAAAAAAGAAGAAAATCCCGCCGCCGTTATGTGGTTTAATTAAAAAGAGCCAGTGGTGTTTGTTGGGTGGACCTATCGCTCCTGCCCACCCCTTGATGCGGGATTTGGGTAAATATATGGAAAAGGGAGACAGAATTGACGATTTTATTGGTGGATAATTAGCAAAGTGGTCTTTGTCGGTTCGACGGAGAGCTTCCTTCCGAAGCGGATGCGAGTCGGGGCGATAGGGTAAGAGACGGCGGGTGTGAGCTGGAGGTATCAGCTGACCCAGGGACTCCTAAGCACACCCCCCCCCCCCCCCACCCCCTTCGCCTCCCTCTCCCTCCCCATGCGAGCCCGTGTAGATAACCTCACACAGAACTGGACACCACCACGTACACACGGACCCACCCCAACCCTCCCTTGTTAACCACCCCTCTCACTTTGTCCCGTTCTGTTACCCCGTTAACGACGCCGTCGAGTCACCTCACTTAAAGGCACTCCCATGACGGCAAGATAATTCCTTTATCAGGGGATTAAAGGCCGATTATTCACACGTTAAATGGCGGATAAAATAGGCGCCCTAGTACATAGAACCGCTGTAAGCCTACTGCCAAAATCGTCACTATAGATATATAGTCATAACCAATGGCGTAATTTATCGTACAACTGTATAACGACACACTAGATGGAGACACTGTTATGAAAACACATGGCGAGGGCCGGGGGGGGGGGGGGGTGCACTTATATTTAAGTCTGGTGGGAGGGTTCCGCCGGTGTCCTGTATGCCAGAGAGAGCGGACATTTATGATGAAAAAGATGCTCCTATAGAGCAGATATTTGGAAACTTGCAAAGACAGGTGGGCGCGGGAGGGGGGGGGGGGGCTGTGAACACGTGCGTTCATAGGCGTTAACACGCCCCGACCGAGCGGATTTTGGCGGTGAAAAAGGGAAGGGAAGGGGGGCTTTACCGCGGAACCCCCCCCCCCCCCCGACCCAGCCATGTATTGCCACCTGACACTGGTGGGGCTCGAACCACGCACCGGCCGCTTGGCCTGGCACTGGTGGGGCTCGAACCACGCACCGGCCGCTTGGCCTGGCCTGGCACTGGTGGGGCTCGAACCACGCACCGGCCGCTTGGCCTGGCACTGGCGGGGCTCGAACCACGCACCGGCCGCTTGGCCTGGCCTGGCACTGGTGGGGCTCGAACCACGCACCGGCCGCTGGGCCTGGCCTGGCACTAGTGGGGCTCGAACCACGCACCGGCCGCTAGGACACGGGGTGACCCCCTTTGACTCGTTCAGGCAGGATTAATTAATTGATGGGTATACGGATCATCTTTGCATAAATCCATGCTGTTAACGTGCCATTTTCAGCAGTGTCATACTTCAGACCGACGATATGTTTGAGGAAACTTGAGAAAAATAAATGACTAATTAAAGATCATAAATACACAAATAAAGTCACAAAAACAAGGCGCATTAACATAATAAATGCACCCGTTCTTGGAAATGTGTCTCCATGTCAACTAAACAGTTGACACTTTAACCGACATTTGTTTTGCATATAATTTGCCACTAACGTTTTTCTATTGCGGTAAATAAAGAGTTATCTCTGAATGGGATTAACTATCATTGATATTATGGCAATGCGGGCATTTATCAAGTATAATTTAAATAAGCTTAAGATCTGGTGTCACATGCGTGTAGCAATGTGCTGGGTCTATTTTTTATGCTATTTACCGGACATCTTAAATTTTCTATATATTATATGTTTTAAAACAAAGGTCATGTTTGAAAATATAACGCAGGGGCCGATCCAGCGGCGGTGGGGGGGGGTCCAGGCGGTCAACACTCGCCCCCCCCCTTTGTTTAGCAAGAATACCGGCCATGTGAGGCGGTGGAGGGGTGGACCCCCCCCACACTTTTTTTAGGAAGAACGCTATTTAACGCGGCGTGGACCCTCACAAGTTTTCAGTGAACTCCACCCCCCCCGCCCCCGGTCGTCAACAAATTGGTGGAGCCGGTCGAAATTTTGTTCACAGGCCCCCCCCCCCACTCCCACCCCCCGCCCCCCGGTCGCAAGTTTCGGTTCAAATTCTTGGATCCGCCCCTGTAACACATGCCTAAATGGTCTGCCTGACGGATCGGTCCATCTCCCATATTAGAGTAGATGGTAGGCGTGAATCATGCGTGAACTATGCTGAAGCATTGGTTCGCCCTCACATGTCGGTGGTCGACGGTTCGAACCCCAACTTCGGTTCGAATAGCTCGGACGTAAAAAAGTAAAACACAAAAAGTAAAAGCCATGTGTCGCGTGAGACCCTCGACTTCGCACGTAAAGCCATAGAATCCTATTTCTTCTACCCGCCTTGTGGACCTTAACGAAGGCACAGCGTGTTTTTTCTCGCACTGTCACGCACCGTAAAACCCCCAATACGACCCGGGGTACTGATATGTTCATCAGGACCTCGACACGCCTGTTATTCTGGGGTCACGTTAATTGAGACATTTACGACCTGTGGATTTTGTAACAAATATTACGGAGCGGAATGAGAAAAGAAAATGTTTTTTTGTGTCCCTTACGAATATCAGTGGCACATGCAATAATAATTAACGACGCTATTCGGAAAATATGATCCAGTCCTTTTTGATAATTTTTATGTTTAATTATGGTGAAGAAGAGGATGAGGATGTCCAACCTGTCTTGCTTTGTAAGTGAGGCTTATTTAGCCGTACCGACGAGCGGGAAGGTTAGCTGAATGTGTTACGAGCGCACGCTGTGCTAATGAACGCCATGGTGAAAATAACGCAATTATGATACGCAGTCATAATACGTTATTTACAACAAGGCAATTTCGTACAATCCTAGCTATTATGGGGGCTGAACGTTTGTAACAAGACATCTGATTTGTCTTCACTGTCTGATTTGTCTGATTTGTATTTGATTTGTTGTTCACATTTACCACAGAATCATATTATGATAGAAAGAAGTCCTGCCATAATACATGTATGGCCGAACACTATTTTGGCAAGACGTCATTTCCGGTAACCCAATGTATGATAACACTTAGTGATACACTTTAAAATGATATATTCTGTAATTTTTGTATTACCAACCTCTTCTCCACGTCAAATAAATATATTCTATATTGAATTTAAATCCTGAAAGCCTGTAGGTTATCCGGAGAGAAGCCAATTTGTTCGCTGCAGCAGAAGTTGGTGGCCGGCTCTTCATGACATGTATAACGTGAAGGAAAACAATTACATTTAAAAAAATGGGCCAAATATATGTATGCAACGCGTTAAGACAACAGCTTATGGCCATAATTCATTGAAGTATCAAGGTAGCAAGCTATGGAACATGCTCAACAAGGAAACGAAGTTAGCCAAATCTGCCAAGGAATTTAAAACAACGCTGTCAACCTCGGATGTGTTCTTGTGTCAGTCACTGTAATTCGTGCACATTATGTAACATAGCTAATGGGTAAGGTTTTATGAGATGCAAAGGTTGTTATATTTTCCTTGTCATATGTACATATATCTCATCCGCTCATGTCATTTTATCATTGTCGGTCAATAGCACGTGTACTAATGTTTATTGTTGGCTTTTACATACCGACGTTAAATAAAACTTGATCTTATCTTATCTTATCCCTGCGCGCCTGTTCGCTGTTCGGTATTCTGTGTGTTGTCGATCGACCGCGGCTCGCTAGGACGTCAGCGCGCGATATAAATAAACCGCGCAGGTTTAGGTTGAAATTGTCGTTTTACAGACAACGTAATGTGGACGGTACACATTTATGATAACATTATTATGAACACACATTCAAGACAATACTATTATAGCATCACTATTATGACCACACTTTGACAACACTATGACGACAACTCTATTATGACAATACTATTATGACTAGACGATTATGACGACATGATTATGACAACACTATTATGACAACACCCTTATGACAACCCTATTATGACAATACTATTATCACAGCACTAGTATAACATCACAATTATGAGAACACTATGGTGATAACACTATAATGACAACACTATAATGACATGACAACACTATGGTGATAACACTATAATGACAACACTATGGTGATAACACTATATTGACAACACTATAATGACATGACAACACTATGGTGATAACACTATAATGACAACACTATTATGACATGACAACACTATGGTGATAACACTATAATGACAACACTATTATGATATGACAACACTATGGTGATAACACTATAATGACAACACTATTATGACATGACAACACTATGGTGATAACACTATAATGACAACACTATTATGACATGACAACAGTATGGTGATAACACTATAATGACAACACTCTTATGAAATGCAAACACTATTATGACATGAAAACACTATTATGATAACCTATTAGGATCATACATTTGTGACAACCTTTCTTTGACCACACATTTATGACAACCTTTCTTTGACCACACATTTATGACAACCTTTCTTTGGCCACAATTATGAAAAACCATGAATTACCATTATTTAATTTCCGACAACACTATTACAAACGCGTCATTTATGACAACACCATTATAACAAAATACATGTATGAGAGAGTGTAGCTGTTATATAGAATGACAACACTATTATAACAACATGCATGTAAGAGAGAGCGTGGCTATGGTATGGGCGGCGTGATCGATGTCGCATATGTACCAACTTCTCTCGTCGATTTGTGAAGAACACTCAAAGTTTGTATGGAAATATTACAGAATTTGCTTTTCAAATAAATGCCATGAAGCGTTTTAAATGTGTTGTTTGTTCGTCAAACGTTTTTGACAGTAAAATATTAGGGAGCGGTTGAAAACCTTGCCTGGGGCAGACAGTCCCCTCGGTGATTTTCTTTATGCCGTGGAGTGGGAGGATAAAAAGCGACACCAAACCACTTTGCTTTGAGGGTAAATACACTCTTCACCCGCCGTGAGGTGTGAGAAGGTAAAATGGCTAAAGATCAAGAGGCATTCTTTTTGTTTTCCCTCCGCAGTTTGAGAGTGTGAAGTACCTACATGAAGGGGGCTGGTGTTTGGCGGAGTGTGTGGATGTGAAGAGGATGGTGGCGGGGTGGGGGTAGGGGGTTGGGGGGGGGGCGTGGGTGGATATGGGTTGAAAGCGAGCATTCGTCTCACGTGAATTGAATGGTAAGCCAAGTGCCGATATACTTACCATGTTTCGTGGACCGTAACGCGACAAAGGTTCAACTAACTCCGCTCTCCAAAGCGCTAAGCCACGGAACCCTAATCCCCCCCCCCAACCCCCAACCCCCACCGGTTCTTATCGTCTTCTCCCCCCTCCCACCCTCTCTTCGCATCCGCCACTATGGCATTCAGCCTACCCTACCACCTAAACATAATATTTTGAAGAGAAACCCTCGAAGTTACTCTGAAATTAAAATTCAGGTCGAGTCAAATACAAACCGCCGATCCGGGTAATATAAGTGTGCAAACCATTTCCGTTTGTCCAAGTCCATTTCAGTTGCCAAAAAAATTGGTCGGGGGTTCGAACCACCGCTCTCTTCAGGCATGGGCTATTTTCTCTATTTTCTACACCAGAGATTTTAAAAGAGGAGTGCCGACGTTTAAAAAACAAATTACGACCCGGGAGTTAAGAGGGGGGGGGGGGGGTTGTAAATCGTTTGAGAAGATAAACCGCTGATATCTGACTAGGACCCCCCCCCCCATGTAACTGTTTTGGCAACGCCCATAAAGTTCTTTTTGAGAACTCGTGTTCAGACATGGATACCTTATTTTCGGCCCTTTCAATAATACATATCGATCTTACTAAAGTGACGAAAAAAGTGTTATTGCTATTCGAAATGTCCACAAAGATATCCCCCCAAAAGTTGCCACTTTTTTCTCAAAAACTTCATATTTGATTTATGATTTCATTATTATTTAATCGGATGAGGCCGTTGCTCTCTCTCTACGAAGCTTGTTCAGTTGAACGTTTTCGTCTTCGGTCAATGATCCGCAAGAGGTCTTCACATCTTTTCAAATTCCTGCTGATAAAACGAGTTATTATAGTTTTCAGTTTCAGTCTTTTTTTTTTTAAACTTGACACATACTGGGTAGCAAGGAATCCGTATTTGGTCTTCTTTTAGGTATGAAGAACGCACTCCAAATATACGTATTTTTTTCCTGTACAGACACATTTTGATTTGAACCTGTCAATAATTTTACCCATTCCAGGCATGTGTCGTCTTTAAAGTTTGCAGGGATTATAATATATCCCTGTCTACAGTCACGTTTACTGAGCGTCCGGCAAGCTGAATGCTAACTGATTTCTTCCGTTCAAAAGGATTCTTCAAATACGATTCTTTGCACATGCGTCAGAAGGGTTTAACTTTTTTTCATTTTTTTTTTTTTTTTTTTTTGTGGGGGGTGGGGGGGGGCGTATTTAAATAAGTGTCACTTAAATTCGTATGTCCATATGTCTCAGTCTGAGTGCTTGCTGCTTAACAATTTGAGAGGGGCGGTGAACGGTCGCTATGGGTGCCGGGTGGGTTGCTGGGGCGGGGTGGGGGGGGGGGGGGGAGGGGCGGGGGTGTGGGGGGGGGGGGGGGGGGGGGCGGGCGGGGGTGAGGGGAGGCGACCGCGACGTCGGGGTGGGGGATGCGGTGGGTGGAGGCGTTTGCGCGGCGCCATGGTAAACGCAATAAGGAAAATTGACAAGCTCGTGATTAAGCATGTCAACATGGAGTTGTGAATAGAATGTACACATTCGCAAAATTCAACATTTGATGCACTTCAACAATAAAACGTTCTGAGTGTGAACAGCAGGTTATTGGCACCGCCCGGCACAATCTGCACGCCTTGCGAAGGAAACACAATCGACCTGGTGCGATTTTACAACTTGGCCCGATCAAACGGGTCGTTTGCAAAGGTTAAAGGTAGGCACGGCCCGGCAGATAATGATAGATCACCACTCTCCACACCGAGCGCCCCCCAAACGGGGTCCGTCTTAACTAAATACGGACCTTTCCTTTCACTAGTCGAGGGTCAATTCTCAGTTATGGATGGAGAAATATGCTGAAAGCAAGATCAAAGCCCGTATATCGTTTTGTTCAAATACATATTAAGCACGATTGCATTTCGACAGCAGCTAATAAGTCAGAAATCTTTACATAATGGATCACGCCGGATCAAGATATTGCCGAGGTTATATTTCGTACTCACTGACCTCACAGCTTTTTCAAATCTTTCCCATGGGAATCAAATTTGATATCTCACATGTGTGACTTGTTTTTCTAAAATTATTGCAAAAAAGCGTTTTCAACCACCTTTTGGTGTGTTAGTTATGGTGCGACAAAGGGACATAACATGTGCGTGTCACAAACTTTTTTGTATGCATTCGAATTACATAATGTATGTTTTCTCATTTTGATGTTTTTTTATAGTTACTGAATTATTAACCCACCCCTTACCGGTTTCCTCTCAGGCAAAGAGGTGCAACTTATAGCATCTCATTGACTTAGTTAGTAGCGAACAGAGCGGATCTAAGAATTTGAAAAGTGGGAGGGTGGGGATGCAACCTTGGGACCGGGGGATACACCAGTTTCTTGACGACCTGGGGCGGGGGTCTACGGAAAAAAAATGCGACCGGGGGAGGGGGGGGGGGGGTGGTTCGCGCCGCCTCTCAGATAGCGTTATTTTCTCAAACAAAAATAGGGTCTAAAAAGAGCCTAAATTTTGCATTGAAATACGGCATTCTTTTTCAAAAAGGAGGCTGGGGGTCCGGACTCCCTGGACCCCAACCCCCTGGACCCCCAACCCCCCTGGACCCCAACTCCCCTGGATCCGACCTGGAGCGAATAATAAATGATTCAGAGATGATACGACCTTACCTTTAACTGCTGAAACAGCGCGGCATAACAATTCTTTTAAAGTCAGACGATAAACTCTATTGCTCGTATGCGGCATTTGATA